>CM062294.1:505059756-505697520 GCA_031216915.1 Pictodentalium vernedei
GCTCAAGTGACCTAAAAACATTTCAACAAAACCAAGATCATTCCAATGAGGGGGGGGGGGGGGGGGGGGGGGGGGGGTCACATGATATGATTTTGTTGAAATGTTTTGAAAAGTTTGAAAAAATAATTAAAATAAATAAATTTTAATGTTGTCTGTGTGTTGGCTAATGGGTTAAATAAATTTTTTGGTCTCAAAAACATAGTTATGACTCCTCATTGGAACAAGCACTATTCTCAAAAATCGCCAATTAATTTTCATTATTTTTTCATTTTTTGTCTCAAGTCTTAAGTCAAAAAAATGAAAAAATTAGTTATTCAAGAATTTCTTTTGCAAGTGTCGTCTGCTTTTCATGTTAGGTAAAGGGTTAAAATCTTGTTCTCCAGAACCAACAATCAGAATCGTTTGTTATTTATTTTACAGTATCTTTTAGAGGGTCAGATACAAGTTCAAAACCCTGGTTTGGTATTTGGGCTCCCTATTGGGGCCCGAGATTTAACTTAGTGCAATATGAGGAATATTCTTTATAAATCTTCTTCAGATCAACCTGTCAGAATCATCTTGTTTGGTATGAAGCATCCTTACGGGGGTCCGATTCAAATTTGTGCAGTCAATGGGTTCTTATTTGGGCTTCTTCTGTGAGTCCAAATTTCAACTTAGTGCAATATGAGGAATTTTCTTTGAAAACCTTCTTCAAAACCTGATATACAGAATCCTTATGGGGGTCAGATTCAAGTTTGTTCAAGTCAAGTCCCTGGGTTCCTATTTAGGCTCTCCATGCAATATGAGGAATATTCTGTAAAAAATCTTTTTCTTCAGATCCAGAAGTCAGAATCTTATGATATTTGGTATACAGTATCCTTATGGGGGCCAAATTCAAGTTTGTTCAAATCAAGTCATTGGGTTCATATTTGGGCTTCTTATGTGAGCCCAGATTTTAAGTTAGTGCAATATGAGGAATATTCTCTAAAAATCTTCTTCTTCAGAACCACCTGTCAGAATATTTTGATATTTGGTATACATGCACAGCATCTTTATGAGGGCCAGATTCAAATTAAATCTCTGGACCCATACTTGGGTTTCTTATGTGAGCACAAATGTTAACTTAGTAGTGCAATATGAGAAATATTTTTTAAACTCTTCTTATTCATATCCACCAGTCAGTATCTTATGATATTTGATATTCAGCATATTAAAGCTTGTTTATGCTGGTGAGCGATTAAGGCTCCTTGGGGCCTCCTGTTTTAAATACTTTTTTTTCAACCTCTCAGTTTTTAAAATTTATGGGCAGAAATGGCCAATATGTTAGTTAGGTAAAGGCTAGCATTATTTACAAATATTTCTATTCAAATTTTATTATTTTTAAAATTTTTGAATCTGAACCTTAACTTGTGACGAACAGATGCCCATTGAGTGGTTTTCTGTCTGGTTAGAGCTGTCAGGCAGTTGCATAAGACAACAGGGATTGTGACCCCTCATTGAAACAAATTTATTGTTGCAGTGGAACCCATTTAATTGGATATCTCTTAATTGTATATCCCTGTTAATTGAATACAATTTTCAAACACAAAACCATTTACCATATCTTCAGTACAAATTTGATCTGTTAATTGTATATGGGTTGTAGAGTAAACTCCTGTTAATTGTATATAAATTTTTGTAATATGTCGAAAAAATTACTGTGACACGCACCAAATTCCCCTTATTTATCAATCTTTTTGGCCTCACTACATCCAATACAGGCATTTATTCTATTATATCTTGTTTGACAGAGCTCTGTGAGCTCTGTCAAACAAGATATAATAGAATAAATGCTCAGTTTACCTCCAGAACAAGGAAACTGACCAAATCCCTGTTAATTGTATGTTCCTGTTAATTGAATAATTTTCACTGGCAAAATGGATATTCAATTAAGAGGATTCTACTGTATATGTTTTGGCATCAAGGTTAATGCTTCAGCACCTCCTGCTTGGACTTGGTATGCTTAGACTCAGTGGTGGTGGTTTGGCCCAAAGGTAGTGTGGTGTCATCCCTGCTGAGGTTCAAGTATTTGTCAATGACTTGTTGGGTGTCGTCGGTCATTTCTAATGTCATTTCCTAGATTTGATTGACCATATCCAGAGAAGTAGGTCATCATGACATTTCAAAGGAAGCAATTGACTGGATGGGTAGAGATCGGGGTGGGATAGGTAAATGGTGGTTCTTGCTTTCTCTGCCTCCTTCTTGACACTTTGTGTTTTCTTCTTCACCCGAAAAACTTCCAAGCTTATGGCATCCCATTGCCTGGTTGAAGCATTCATCTTCCTTTTCTTCCTCATCTTTGTGGGAGTTGGGGGGGGGGGGGGGGGGTATACTGCATTGCGTCCATCCATCTGTGCATCCATCCATCAGTCCATATGAGAATATTCATAACTTAAGTAAATCATTATGGAATTAAATGAAACTTAGTATGCAATTAAATTGTAACATTGCCCAAGACTAGAATGAATTTCGGTGTTGTCAGATGATTTTTTTTATTTTATTAGATAATTATACCCCCACTTTCAACGAAAATGGGGGTATACTGGATTACATACATACGTCCATCCGTCCATGCATACGTCCGTGTGTGAGTCTGTCTGAGAATATTCATAACTTTCATAACTTAACTCTTTACCCAACGTAACGGCCAAAACCGGCCAGCGCTATTCACAAAAATCGCCAATCAATTTTTATTATCTTTTCTTTTTTTGTCTCAAAAACATAGGTTATCACCCCTCATTGGAACGAGCTCAACGAGCTCGTTCCAATGAGGGGTCATAACCTATGTTTTTGAGACAGAAAATTAAAAAATTTGTTTGCAAGTGGCATCAGCTTTTCAGGTTAGGTAAAGGGTTAAGTAAATTATTATTTTCTATAATATTTGTTGGTCATAGGTATGCCCACACTAGGTGGTACACCACATGGGGGTATGCACCGGACGACAGTCCAACTCTTGTTTTTCATTCTTTTTTACATCACAGTAACAGTTAACTGCCTACAAAATTGATTTTGTCACACAACAACCTGACTCCTCTTAACCTTAACTGTTATAATGCTAAATTTTTTTCGGCCATCAAAATTTGTTCATGTGTCTTTGTCTTGTTACAGTTTATAGGCGAGTGCCCGTGGGCACTCTCCCATTAATTGTAACAAGGTAAATCCTAACAGACTAACTGATATCACTTCAAACATAATATGAAGCACAGCCACTGAATTTGAAGCCTTTAAGTCACACAGTACCTGTACTTGGGAATAAAGCCCAAATATGGGCTTCCAGCACTCTGTCAGTTAAATGCTGAAATGTTATAAGATAATTGTTTTCTAGAGTTTCTTCTCAATATTGGCTGGATTTTAGTTTTGAGTTGAAGAAAACTACACCTTTAGGAAATTTTCTTAAAGGCATATTGTTATCTGCTACAATATATAGCTAATAAAATGCTTTGTCATCCTGGAGGCCTGTGGTATTCGACAATAGGATAAACTATTGAATGCCTGCTATCAGCTTCCACACAATTAATATTGTAAAGTCAATTTCAATCTGAAAACTAATTGACAAATGAAGAGTCTTTATAGAAGATGCTCATTTTAAGCTTGAGTTCTTTTCCTTTTCACTGAAACACACTTTAGCTTCTCAAATAACTGAGGTGTTTTATTTCAGTGTTCTCACATTTAACGTCTTTTCCTCACCACAGCAGTTTCATGAGGATTATGCTTGGATAGGTGTCAAAGAACACGCTTCTTGTCTGTTCATATTTGTGAGTCATTTGACAGGCAGATTTTCACCTGTATGCATAAAGCTTACTGTCCTCACTTGGCATACTTTTTTTTACCCCAGACAAAAGGCTATGATGGAGCACCTGTACCATATGTGCCGTGTGTTCATTATAATGTAATATGTCAGTAATGTAACTGTTATCATAATCCTTTTGATCTATTACAGACCACCAATAGCAATACAAGGGACATTGCTGTTTTATTTATCCATGTACTCTGAACCCCTGGGAAGAACCACCACGGACATATGTTGTTAAATTTTTTTTCTGTTCATTCCACAAAAAGAAATAAAAGCCTTTGTTTCGGCTGTTCCACCAATTGAGCAAGAAGAAGCGAGAAGTTTGAACTTGCCCAACGTGCATGCTCCCTCCCTTAGACTGAGAACCATCCCTGTCCTATAATCTGTTAAATCATTCATCATGTATCCTTGGAATGATCTTGACAACAGCAGAAGAACTATTTCCAGAAATGGGCCAGATACTGGCCATTTATTCAACGTATCATAGATATGAGAATTACATAATTTGATTATTTTGTTTACAGAATTGTTGATTACATAATAATTAAGATATGTGTTTATAATTATCCGAAAACAAATCGATCATGACCATGCTACCAGTGGCAGAGGTGGGAGAATAAACGCCGACCCCAATGCAGAACAGCAGACAATGAATGGGCTGGGATCGCAAGATGTATGGGTGGGGAAAAAACAGCAATATTACATATTGCATTTAACAGTAAGAGCATTCACACAAATCCTGCTGATGTCCATGGGAACTGAAAAATATGTGAAGTTGAGAACATATGATTCTCAAATCCAGGCTTGACCCTCTTGGCCAGTTGTTGACAGCATTGAGCCATGTGTTTTAAATTAAATGAGAAAACTACAATCTCTAATCAGTGTCTTGACCTTAGTATGACCTTATTCTAACTGTAGAACCCTCAGTCCATACAAACATTTTCATGCCAGTTGACACTATAAACATGAATTTTTAACCCATCAACAATCAATTGCTGGGCCAGCGCACACAAAGCAGTTTTCCTGTTTTTGACAGTAAAACAACTTTTGTGTCGGCTGTTCCACCAATTGAGCAAGAAGAAGCGAGAAGTTTGAACTTGCCCAACGTGCATGCTCCCTCCCTTAGACTGAGAACCATCCCTGTCCTATAATCTGTTAAATCATTCATCATGTATCCTTGGAATGATCTTGACAACAGCAGAAGAACTATTTCCAGAAATGGGCCAGATACTGGCCATTTATTCAACGTATCATAGATATGAGAATTACATAATTTGATTATTTTGTTTACAGAATTGTTGATTACATAATAATTAAGATATGTGTTTATAATTATCCGAAAACAAATCGATCATGACCATGCTACCAGTGGCAGAGGTGGGAGAATAAACGCCACAAAGTCTGACATAGCAAATGTCAGACATTCCCCACCCGACACTGGTGAAATCAAGCCGTGCATAATTGAGGAGTGATGTCGCAGTCTGGGGGATAACATGGTGCTAGCAATGGATAGCACCCTGTCCCCAGGGACAAGGCGGTGTTGGACTGGCACAACAGGGCGAAGGGCATTCACTGTCTACTGTACTGCATGTAATATGAATAAGAGAATCATGGAGAGGGAAGATGGCATCCTGGATGAGGCGGAGACCAAAAGTTGGAAGGACAGATGGGGTGCTTTGCAGCCCCAGAATAAAGCCATGAATTGAATGTGCGAAATCCGGAATGTAAACCCGGGAAGGGGAATGACTACATGTATATATACCCTGGGTGGTGCAACAACACTCACAAAAGTAAAGTAACGAAGAATAGTGTATCAAATAAAAATGATGTATCAAAAGTGAATAAAACATATCACAAATGGTTAAGGGGCACAGCGTGACATTGAGGGTGCCTTTGCAACCCCCAAACAGCATACCTCCTTGTAGGGGAACCACAATCGTCCACATGGCAGGCCTAAGTATACACGGGGCACTGCTATCGGACTCACAAAATTGAACAAAATCCAATAAGACACGTACCATGGCGGGTGGGGTGGGGTGCTTTTGCAACCCCCCCCCCCCCCCATTTCCAAAGTCTACTACCAGAAATATTCCCAACCCTAGGGCAGCGGGGCCTGGGCACTGTGACTGCACGCACAAAAGGAAGAGAATAAGGGCCAGAAGGGAACAAGATGTATCATCGGGCCATTAGATTGCTGTATTTTGGGCACATTTTTTGTAGGACTTGAAACGTGCCCAAATTACAGAAAATTCCATATTCAGGGGATACGGCTGATTTTTAATGCGGAACGTAATGGTACACAGCAAAAAAAAAAAAAAAAAGAAAGGAACGGACTCTAGGAGGTGAAAAATTTACAAATAACGTCAACTGCAACAAATCAAGAGCAATATTTGAGCATGTTCCTATTTTGGGTACAGCTTTTAACGCCTTGAAATTGGGGTAATTTAAGGGTCTGTGTTTCATGAATTTGGAGGGACTGCCTTTGCAACTCCCCCCTCCCCAACCACTGTGAACAATCTAACGACCCATCTGAGAAATACGTAGATCGATGTGAGCGCAACACTGAATTTGCCGCAAGGACGAATATCCCCCTCCCCCAGCATGTGGACCCGGATTGTAGTGATACCAAAACCTGAATATGCGCTGGGTGCTGCAACCGCACTCACAAAAAGAACTAAGAACAAGGTAACACAATTGTTCGACCTCTCTAGCTTCACTTGACAGTGATTTGTCATGCTGCAAAATTATAAAGGAACCCAAAGTGGTTTCACTATTATGTATCAGTGCGAGAGGTTTCAAGAATTACTTTACCTTATACCTCATATAATGTCCAACAGGGGCCATAATTCAGGCAAAAATTTTTCAGACCGACCCCATATTTGAACTTGACCTGTATTTTGTTGTGATTAAACCACATACCAAGTTTGGAGCCGATCGGAAAACAAATACTAAAGTTATCATCCGGAAACCAAATATTTGACGAATTCTGAGTCCAACAGGGACCATAATTCAGGCAAAAATTGTTCAGACCGACCCCATATTCGAACTTGACCTGTATTTTGTTGTGATTAAACCACATACCAAATGTGGAGCCGATCGGAAAACAAATACTAAAGTTATCATCCGGAAACCAAATATTTGACGAATTCTAAGTCCAACAGGGGCCATAATTCAGGCGAAAAATGTTCGGACCGACCCCATATTCGAACTTGACCTGTATTCTGTTGTGATTAAACCACATACCAAATTTGGAGCCGATCGGAAAACAAATACTAAAGTTATTGTTCGGAAACCAAACGGACGGACGGACAACGCCATACTATAATACGCCCCGTTTTTCAAACGGGCGTATAAAAAGTGAAGAAAATGTATCTTGAAGGCAGGCAAGGGGTGCCATTGCAACCACCCTGCTGCAACCCCCACCCCACATTTACAGGGTCTAACGCCATAAATATATCTCCACCCAAGGGCACTGGGGCCTGGGTGCTGATACTAGTACTGCACACACACACAAGTAAAAGAGAAGAAGGAACAGAAGGGAAGAAGATATATCAGGAATGTGGAGGGACTGCCTTTGCAAATCCCCCCCCCCACAACCACCGTGAACAACCTGAACGACCCATATGAGAAATATGGACACCTACCTGGTCACTACAGCGAAGTTGCCGAAAGATTGCATCTCTCCCCCCACACCACGTGGAACCGGACTGTAGTGTTGCCAAGACCATAATATACACTGGGTGCTGCAACCGCACTCACAAAAAGAACGAAGAACAATGGAACAAAATTGAACAAGACATATCTTCGAAGGCAGGCAAGGGGTGCCATTGCAGCCACCCTGCTCTGCTACCCCTCACACACACAACCCACATGCCTAAAGTCTGATGGTAAACAAGCCGGCAGTCTGTAGGAAGACTGGCTGGTCCTACTGATGGTTTATCCTGATAGACGAAACTGGCACTGGCAGTCATCTAGGAATGGGAAATCTTCCAGCTGTTGGCCTGTGATGATCGGATGGTTGTGCTGACGTTGACCGGGGATGTATACTGTAAAGAAAAGAAAGCTGCTGAGCATGTGTAGGAGAAATGAAGGCGAAAAACGAGTGGGCATGTGAAATCTCCATGCTACCATTGTCAACATACGGACAAGTACGCTTGTGGTGGTATGCAATGGCTACCACCAACACTTATTAACTATGAATCCTATACAAGAGCGGATTTACCAGGCGTTGCAAAAATATGAAGCTATGAAAAGGAGTGAAAGACCTAGCAATGACAGCATGGAGAACTGCTATACTGGAACCCACGAGAGCATCTCCGTGCGCCTGCCGACCTCACCCCAGGGGTACAGGAATGAGAGAATGAAGGAGCCAGGGGGAGTGAGTGAGCATAGAAAGTAAAAGTGTGGTAAATGAATGTGTAAAACGTGTATGTATAATGATATATTATTATATGAGTATGATTATATGGTATGGTGACGTCTGTAAGTGGAATGAAAGCTGAGATATGCAAAATATGAAATGGGGATGTGGCACTGTGGCAGTGAACTGGGTCACAACGAGGACACATATCTACCAAGAGTGCTAGGAGACAGCACACGCCCCCCCCCCCTCCCTGAGGCATATTGGGGAGCAGGGTAACCACGAGACCCACTGCTACAATCAGATACCACGTCCCCACCACAAGTGAATAACGAGAATGCAAGCAGGGATGAGGTTGCAAGACAAGGAAATCAGTGAAGAATACTGAAAACACAGAACTTTTGGAGGAAAACCTCAAATAAAGGCCAAAATAATGCAATATTCAGCTCAATTGCTAATGGCAAAGAGATGCAAGGCCACAATTGGACAGAAAATGGTCTGGAAGACCATGCATGCACCTGCGAATACAGGTAAATAGAATGTAAAAGGGGCAGGCAAATGGTAAGCTCAAAAGAGCTGATGAGCTGAAAAACCTCATCCCTGGGAAATGACGAGAGAGGGGTGGAGCATAGTGGCGACAGTCTGAGCCGAACACGGTGACACGATGCCAGCCACGAGTGCTTTAGGACAACATGCGCCCCTCGGCCATATGCATAGATGAGAAACATGGTCACCGTGCGTCCCTCTGCCACCACTATATACTACCACCCCCAAAAGACGAGCGAGTGTATACGAGTGTTTACGAGTGTTTACGAGTGTATACGAGTGTTTACGAGTGTATACGAGTGTTTACGAGTGTATACGAGTGTTTGCGAGTGTGTACCTGCATGCGGGAGGCTAGGGTAGTGGTGACAGTCTGAGCCAAACCGATGACACGATGCCAGCCACGAGTGCTATAGGACAACATGGTTCCTTCGGCCATATGCATAGCCATTTTAAGAGTCCAATCTCAAGGCATCGGACCACCGGTGTTCCCAATTTCCAACCCCCAAATTCCCAGGTGCGACAATTAAAACCCCACATCTTCTACCAGAGATTGTCCAATATATAGTTGCATAAGAACAATGTTAAGTAGCCAGTATTCCAGAAAATTACCCACAGTAATGACAATTACCATTCCAATAATTATATCCTAAAACAGAGTAGATGTAAGTTCCCAATTTGGACCAAATAACGATAAAAAGTTCCAATGGCAAGGGACCCAGACTCATTGCCAATGGCAAGGGACCCAGACCCATCCCAAAAGGGGTGCATGGATCCCTGATGTCCCCAAATGAGATGCAGCTGACTCCATGGATGGGAAAACGCACTGATGTACACTGATGGAGTCGCTGATAAAAGCTGAAAATAAACACATTGAATAAAAGACGAAAATTCGACAGAATAAGCCAGTAAAACAAACATAAAAAACAGAATATATTAAAGGTAGAATGAAACGACACTCGACGCGAATAAGACAGACAGTGAAAAACCAAGAAGAGTAATGAATCAATTGCGGGACCCTGGTACCCCGACTTTCTCCAACAAATTCTGAAGAAAAAACAGCAATATTACATATTGCATTTAACAGTAAGAGCATTCACACAAATCCTGCTGATGTCCATGGGAACTGAAAAATATGTGAAGTTGAGAACATATGATTCTCAAATCCAGGCTTGACCCTCTTGGCCAGTTGTTGACAGCATTGAGCCATGTGTTTTAAATTAAATGAGAAAACTACAATCTCTAATCAGTGTCTTGACCTTAGTATGACCTTATTCTAACTGTAGAACCCTCAGTCCATACAAACATTTTCATGCCAGTTGACACTATAAACATGAATTTTTAACCCATCAACAATCAATTGCTGGGCCAGCGCACACAAAGCAGTTTTCCTGTTTTTGACAGTAAAACAACTTTTCTCTTTCATATTGTCACTGTACATCCATCCACTTTTCCAACCACGTAATCTTTCATTGTTTTGGTGCTGATATGGGGTTATGTTATAGTTGATTTCTGCACTATATAATCATATTCTATAGTGGCAGATTATTTCCTCTTTTAACCCTTTACCAAGTGTAGTAGTTCTTGTTTACAATAATAAATAAGTTCTATTTTACTTGTAAAATAGAATCTGCAACCAATGCATGGGTAGAAATCCTCTAAAGTTTCTGGTGGAAACAACCTCGTATAAACTTACAGCTTACTGTTGGATCCATACTTATTTTAACTGGTAGAGTGCTGAATTATTTTTAGTCATCAAAATTTGTTTATATGTCTTTGCCTTTTTACAATTTATGGAAGAGTGCCTACAGGCACTCTTCCATAAATTGTAACATGGCAAATCCTTACAGGTCAAATAATTGCACTTCAAAAATAATATGAGGCACATCCACTAAATATGAATCCTTCAAGTTGTAGTACCTGCACTTCAAAATAAAGCCCAAATATGGGCTTCCAATATTGTTTAAACAAAATCCTCTAAAGTGGGCAGCATAGGTATAAATGATTGTCTAAACTTGACTTCCTATCTTTGCTGCAGTCATGATGTAGCCAAAGATGCCAAACATGGCCTTAACTCCTTACATGCTGCTGGTGAATATTCCTGCCCAGTACAGTAAATCACTTGCCACTAAAATAAGTAAAATTTTCACCTACAAATTGTTCCAACCTTTTGAACAGCAATTTCTTGGGTCAAACTTTCAGGAATTTTTTATCAGATCTATTCAAGGCTGCTTCTCAGCAGCCATGATTAGATTTAAAGATAAATATTTTAAAAATACTCAGCAGGTTAAGGGTTAAACACAAATAAATATATGAGCCCATTCTAATGAGGGGGGCACACCATATGTGAGCCCATTCTGATGGGGGGGGGGGGGACACCATATGTGAGCCCATTCTAATGTGGGGGGGGGAGGGGGTGGAGTGGCACCATATGTGAACCCATTCCAATTTTTTTAAAAATATAAAAAAAATAATTATAACAAATGTTGATACTGTGTGCATTGGGTAAAGAGTTGATAGATGCTTAGATGAAATTAACCCTTTACCCAATGCATAATTTAATATTTTCAGATTTGAAAACAAAATCAACAAAGCCATATGATGTGACCCCTCATTGGAACGTGCTCACTGAGCACGTTCCAATGCGAGGTCACATGATATGAATTTGGTGAATTTTTTTTTAAATGTTTTCCAAGAGTGCATTTTGTAAATTACACGGGCGGATGAGGCCGATTCATTGAGTAAAGGGTTAATGTCATAGAAGAATTATCTCCTAGTGTTTTGACATACTCTAGGATGATGATTGAAGCAGGAATATAAATTCCAGGAGGTAGGTGATCTCCTCTGTAAAATTCCTTGTCTCAGTAGGCAGTAGTTGGGTAGACATATTAAAGAGCTCTTCATAGGCAAACACAAGTGGTTGCTAGTTTGATGATATGTGAGTTGGACCAGTTGAGAGTGCAGAGGCTGAGTGGTTATGGCATTGGACTTTAAATCAAAAGGTCCACAGTTTGATCCACAACATGAGAATCTGTGTTGTGTCCTTGGGCAAGGCACTCGATCCTGATTGCCCATGTGGAGTCATGGTGGCACTGTGTACTAAGGCATACTGCACATCAATGGTGCACTTGTCTTCAGTCAGTACTAACCCTGCTTGTGAGGAGTGAGTACATTGGGGAGTCTGACAGTTGCTCACCATTGCTTAGTGGTTCTCTCCGGGTATTCTTGTTTCCTCCATCTATAAAACTGATATGAGGTTACTTTGGCTTTTGAAAGAGTCATTAAGCCCCAATGAATAAATAAACAAGTTGTACCAGTCCGAGAAATTGACCTTGAAAATTAGCGATGCTGGGGGCATGGTGGCGTCGTGGTAACCGGTTCTTCTCAGATCACTGAAGTTAAGCAACGTCAAGCGCTGTTAGTAGTTGGATGGGTGACCATTTCAGCGACTGATTTGCGCTCCTGCGTTGTGTCCTTGGGCAAGGCACTTAACCCCAATTGCCGACATGGGGGCACGATGATGATGTGTAGTAAGGTGTACTACACGTCGATGGTGTGCATGTCTTCAACCAATCTAACCCTGCCTGTGCCACAGTTCAGAGTTGTGATGTTGAAGAGCTGACAGCTGCTCGTCATTGCCTGGTGGTTCTCTTTGGGTACTCCGGCTTCCTCCACCCATAAAACTGTCATGGTCACAATTTGCCATTGTGCATAAGTATGTGACCTTAAACACCAATAAATAAATAAATAAATAATTACCGACGCCGTGGTAAAAGCTGTGATTGTTTGTAATGGCTTTTTGGTGATTGTACTCATCCTTGTCTGAATATTGTGTCGAGAAGCATAGGTTTATGTCCATAAAAATCCTGGGGCAAATTTATCTTATGGTCAGGTATACATGGATCAAGCCTCCCCCAATCACTGATGATAGTTAGGGTGTTGTATTTAAGTTTGTGTACTTGTTTTTGCTTATAAAATGCTTTAAGAGAAAACAATATCTTTGCCTAAAATATGGAGGGGATACAATAATCACTGTTTTCTGTGTTTAACCCTTTACCTAACGAATTGGGTGCTTCTGCGAGCGTAATATACATATTGAGCAGTTGAAAAAAATCTATTTTTCCAAAATTTCAACAAAACCATATCATATGACCCCTCATTGGAATGAGCTCATTGAGCTCATTCCAATGAGGGGTCACATGATATGGTTTTGTTGAATTTTTAGAAAAAATGACTTCTAAATTAACCCATTACCTAACTCGAAAAGGCAGACGACACTTGCAAACAAAATTCCTGAATAACTAAATTTTTTTTTGCATAAAAAAATAGCTTATGATGACCTCCCATTGGAACGAGCTCATTGAGGTCATACCAATGAGGAGTCATAAGCTATGTTTTTGAAGCAAAAAAGGAAAAAAGTAATGAAATTTTAATGGTGGTTTTTGTGAATGCACTTGCTTGTTTTTGCCGCTACGGTGGGTAAAGGGTTAATCGATATTGATATCGTGTGTGTTGGGTAAAGGGTTAAATAATGCAGGGGCAAAAGTGATACCCTCTAGAGAGCACTATCAAATAAGATATAGTGATTAGAATTCTTAATTCTTCTATTTTTATTCTAAACGATGTCTCTGAAGGAGGTCCTACCACATCACACTTTTTATACGCCCGTCATTTTTTGATGGACGTATTATGTTATGGCGTTGTCCATCTGTCTTCCGTAAACAATTTTAGTGTCTCCTACTTCTCCAAAGGTTTACATGCTATATTGTTCAAACTTTACAAACATGTTGATCAGTAATTGCCGTTGTGCATGTGACAAGGGTAGGTGACTCTGTTTTGTATTTGTATTGTGTCGCCTACTCCTTCAACATTTTACATGCTATATTGTTCAAACTTTGCACACATGGTGATCACCATTTGCCATTGTGCATGTGACAAGAGCAGGTAACTCTGTTTTGTATTATCCAGAGTTATGCCCCTTTTAGTACTTAAAACATTACAGTATTGTGTCGCCTTCTCGTTCAACATTTTACATGCTATATTGTTCAAACTTTGCACACCTGTTGATCACCAATTGCCGTTGTGCATGTGACAAGAGCAGGTAACTCTGTTTTGTATTTCCAGAGTTCTGCCCCCTTTTAGTACTTGAAACATCACAGTATTGTGCCTCCTACTCCTTCAACATTTTACATGCTATATTGTTCAAACTTTGCACACATGTTGATCACCAATTGCCATTGTGCATGTGACAAGAGCAGGTAACTCTGTTGTGTATTTCCAGAGTTATGCCTCCCCCCCCCCCCTTTTAGTACTTAAAACATTACAGTATTGTATTTCCTACTCCTTCAACATTTTACATGCTATATTGTTCAAACTTTGCACACCTGTTGATCACCATTTGTCGTTGTGCATGTGACAAGAGCAGGTAACTCTGCTTTGTATTTCCAGAGTTATGCCCCCTTTTAGTACTTGAAACATCACAGTATTGTGTCACCTACTCCTTCAACATTTTACATGCTATATTGTTCAAACTTTGCACACATGGTGATCACCATTTGCCATTGTGCATGTGACAAAAGCAGGTAACTCTGTTGTGTATTTCCAGAGTTATGCCCCTTTTAGTACTTAAAACATTACAGTATTGTGTCGCCTTCTCCTTCAACATTTTACATGCTATATTGTTCAAACTTTGCACACCTGTTGATCACCAATTGCCGTTGTGCATGTGACAAGAGCAGGTAACTCTGTTTTGTATTTCCAGAGTTCTGCCCCCTTTTAGTACTTGAAACATTACACTATTGTCTCGCCTACTCCTTCAACATTTTACTTTATTGTTCAAACTTTGCACCCATGGTGATCATCAATTGTCGTTGTGTATGTGACAGGAGCAGATAACTCCATTTTATTTTTAAAGGACTAGAATCTTTGCCATTTATAGCTGTTATGATCCTCAAAATGTCCTTTTCCTTGGCGCTACCTATCGTCAATCGTTATCAGTGAAGTTAACCTGTCATTGAATGGACACTACCATTGTAAACGGCAAGGAGAATCTTCTACACCTAAAAATTGTTTGCATTTCCATTCTGCATGCTAAAATTTCACAAAAACAATATGAAATGTGTGCACACAAGCATACAATTTGAAACCCTTCACCCCAGACATGGCAGTGGAATGGGCAATGATTGGAGGTGGGGACAGACATAGTCGAGTCAACAAAAATTTCAAACTTTACCCCAGAGAAACCTGTGCATGTTCCAGTTTTGACGAGCGTATGTTGCCCCGCTAGGAGGTTCTCTTGTTAAGAATACACAAAACATTTTATTTTGCCTCAAAGTTAGTTTGTCCAATCAGAATTCTGGAATATCATATAAGGGTTCTGCCATACCAGGTAACTCACCTGATATCAGGTGACTAGCAGCCATTACTACTTTGATCAAATTGATGCATTTTCTCTCACTTCAAATTTTCATGATTTGAAATTAAACAAAATAAGACAATTTAAGTACCAAAAATATTTTCAAGGTACCGTATTTAGTGATTTGAGACATTAAATATTTAAAAAAGGATAAAAAAAATATTATTTGTAGTCCCAAAACTGACAAAAGTCTATACCGACAAAAATCTATCGATTTTTTATGCTGAAGCAAACATTTTCTTTACAGTTTACTCAACAGATTAAAAGAGATTTTTGGAACATTTAACCCTTTACCCAACGTAACGGCCAAAACCGGCCAGCGCTATTCTCAAATATTGCCAATTAATTTTCAGTATTTTTTCATTTTTTGTCTCAAAAACATAGGTTATGACCCCTCGTTGGAACGAGCTCATCAAGCTCGTTCCAACGATGAGTCATAACCTATGTTTTTGAGACAAAAAATGAAAAAGAATAGTTACTCAAGAATTTTTTTTGCAAGTGTCGTCTGCTTTATATGTTAGGTAAAGGGTTAAAAGTGCTTCGTTAATATAAGCGTTTTCAGGTGGTGATGACAGTGAATTTATGTAAGGTTATTTCAGTTATGCTTGTACCAATACATTTTATTTTGTAAACAAATATCGCACTTCGAACAGCAAAGATTGTTTACTGTCACCATGGATACATACCAGTGCCAGTTACTGTTGATGATCTTGCTCGGTGCTGTTAATAGCGGTTTATAAAAAATAAACGCATGGTCGTTCTTTGTTTCTCGTGAAAATTTATTAATCCCTTGATTTACATGGACTTTCAACATAATAAATATGTTACACAGTGTGTAGCTGGCTGATACATTTTCATACAAGGCTCTGAGAGTTCATATCAGGTGAGGCTTTACCTAAATATGTTACACAGCGTGTGGCTGGCTGATACATTTCCATACAAGGCACTGAGAGTTCATATCAGGTGAGGCTTTGCCTAAATATGTTACACAGGGTGTTGCTGACTGGTACATTTCCATACAAGGCTCTGAGAGTTCATATCAGGTGAGGCTTTGGCTAAATATGTTACACAGCGTGTTGCTGACTGATACATTTCCATACAAGGCTCTGAGAGTTCACATCAGGTGAGGCTTTGCCTAAATATGTTACACAGCATGTTGCTGACTGATACATTTCCATACAAGGCTCTGAGAGTTCACATCAGGTGAGGCTTTGCCTAAATATGTTACATAGCATGTTGCTGACTGATACATTTCCATACAAGGCTCTGAGAGTTCACATCAGGTGAGGCTTTGCCTAAATATGTTACACAGTGTGTTGCTGACTGATACATTTCCATACAAGGCTCTGAGAGTTCATATCAGGTGAGGCTTTGCCTAAATATGTTACACAGCGTGTTGCTGACTGATACATTTCCATACAAGGCTCTGAGAGTTCACATCAGGTGAGGCTTTGCCTGAATATGTTACACAGCGTGTTGCTGACTGATACATTTCCATACAAGGCTCTGAGAGTTCATATCAGGTGAGGCTTTGCCTAAATATGTTACACAGCGTGTTGCTGACTGATACATTTCCATACAAGGCTCTGAGAGTTCATATCCGGTGAGGCTTTGCCTCACCTGGTATGAACTCTCAACACCTTGTATGAAAATTTATCGGCCAGCTACACACCATGCAACTTATAATATCACACCAAGCATAAATGTGCCAGCTGCACTGTTAATATTGATGACCCCAAATAATTTAGTGAATTCAATAACTAGCTGGTTGAAGGGTAAAAACAATAGATTGCTCTTTCTCATAATATTGGGAAAATACAAGGTGAGATGATAATATTTGCACAGCGAAATCATAAAGCAGTTATTGATGTGTGTTAGTGTTGTCATTGTCATCCAACTCGGACCGGTAACCCAGTTTTTCCGACATGGTGAAAATTTAATGCATCAAGATCAGATAAAGTGGCACAGGTTGCCAGGATTACAATTGTAACAATACATTGACAAACCAGTGATTCACTACAATGAACCCAGAATAATTTACATGGAGAATTTATTCCGAAAATTAAAAAATTATTGATTTTTGTTATGTTTACCCGTGATATTGCTTAGCTTGTAAATCTGTTGATATGTGAACACTTCAAGTGCTGAAGATTGAGAGATCAGACTTCCTTGACCATTTCAGGCCTATGTTATACATTTTAATTGTTACAGGACTAGTACAGTGGAGCCCACTTAATTGGATATCTCTTAACTGAATAACCCTGTTAATTGAATATAATTTCCCAACACAAAACCATTTTCCATACCTCCAGTACAAATTTGAACTGTAATTGAATATAGGTTATAGAGTAAACTCCTGTTAATTGAATAAGAGATCCTGCAGTCTGTCAAGAAATTATCCTGACTCTCCCCAGTTTTCCTTTGTTTTTAGACCTATTTGACCTCAGTACATCCAATACATGCATTTAATCTATTATATCTTGTTTGACAGAGCTCATGGAGCTCTGTCAAACAAAATATAATAGAATAAATGCTAAGTTTATCTCTAGAATACAGGAAAGTGATACAATTCCTGTTAATTGAATACACCTGTTAATTGAATAATTTTCATGGCAAAGTGGCTATTCAATTAACAGAGTTCCACTGTTCTGAAATAAATGTAAATGATGGTCCTTAATTATTCTCAGTTTGAGTCAACTTTGTTTTTGTTACAGTAGAACCCTTCCAATTGAATAGCCACTTTGCCAGTGAAAATTATTCAATTAGCAGGAGTGTTCAGTTAACAGGGATTTGGTCACTTTCCTGTATTCTAGAGACAGACTGAGCATTTATTCTATTATATCTTTCTTATTTGACAGAGCTTATGAAGCTCTTTGACAGAGCTTATGAAGTTCTAAGAAGATATAATAGATTGAATGCCTGTGTTGGATGCACTGAGGCCAAATAAGGCTATAAGGAAATTAAGTGATTGTCCTGATAATTTCTCGATATATTACTTACACAAGATTTTTTTATTCATTTAACAGGAGTTTGCTCTGTAAGCTGTATACAATTAACAGATGATCAAATTTGCACTGAGGGTTTGGTAAATGGTTTTGTGTTTGGAAATTACGGAGTAACAGGGTTATTCAGTTAAAATTTAACTGGTTTTCAGTGCCGAAAGCCCACATTTTGGGCTTCATTTTTAAGTGCAGGTATCCCAACTTAAAAGCAACATATTTTATGGATGTGCTGCATATTATCTTGGAAGTGAAATTTTTTAGTAGGTATGGATTTACCTTGTTAAAGTTTATGGGAGAGTGCCTGCAGGCACTTTCCCATAAATTAATAAAAGGCAAAGACATGTGAAAAATTTTGATGAGAGATCAGATCAACCAAAAGCAGGCCTTACATTTTGAAAACTGGGAACTACCATTAGGCCCCCAATAATGGATTTTCAGGGGCTTCTTTCATGTCGGGAACCTATTTTCATTGAACTTTGTTGTAAAATGTTATTTTCTCTGGCTGACTGACAGGCTACAAAAAACATTTTGGTGCAGATCCCGGGGCCAAGGCCCCGATAAAAAAACAAGATCTGCAAAAGATTGTTTTTACATGCCAAAGTGCACAGGGTATTGAAATTGATATTGTAAATCCCCTTCTTGGAGGCCTAGGGTGAGTAGATGGGTTTTGACTGTAGAGTGAGGCAAAGAAGTGGCAGTCACAAATTCTTTCTCTTTCTTCACACCTTTTGCTTTCTTCTCCAAAATGCCAGGCATCCCGTTACTGGGTTGATGGACTCTTCTTTTTTCCCTTTGTCTTGGTGGTCTTTACAGGTTGTCTTTCTGAACTACTATCATTTGTGGGAGATGAAGGTCCTCTCACCTTTATGTGAACCTCAGTGTAAGAGGAGGTCATCTCATGAAAGATACTACCCCTCTCCAAAGCAAAACTTGCAATACATCAGAGTTCACCACAGTGGCATAGAGCTCCTTTCGGTAATGTCCAAAGAGGATGGCTTCTAACAATAACAGAATTCCTACGACTCCTTGAAAACTCTTGAATACCCTGAAATTTGAAAATCATTTTTCCAGAACATCGAAAACCCTTAAATATGAAATCCTTTCCTTGAAAACCTTGTAAGGTATTCCATACCCATAAGGCCCCACAAGGTATATCTTCTGTTTCTCAGGCCATTTTTGTAAAATTGCATGTGGGCAGGCGGTTGTTTATTCTATTTTTATGTGTACCCATACCATGTATGGTACACATAATGTTGGCATCCGGGGTGGCCCTCTGTCATACATCCATCCTTTGTCTGTCCATCCATCTGTCTGTCCGTCCGGCATCCGTATCCATTTCTTTGGCATTCGATAACTTGAAAAATATTGCTTGGATTGTCATGTTACTTTATATTTGTGTTCAGGTTACTGATGTGCCGAGCTGTATAGTTTTTGGTGTAAATCTGATAATTTGATCCTGAGATATTAACCCTTTATCCTTCAAATTGAAAATTCCTCCAAAAATTGGTTCTGAGATAATAACAGCTTTCTACTAGTTGTGCATATGGGTACACATCTGATGATTTAATCGGCCTATTTTTTATTTTTGTGATTATTTCTTTGCCTTCAAAAGTTCATATTCTTGGTTTGCTTTATGTTTTAGGCCTCTTAATCTACAGAATGGCATGGATGGTGGTGTATTTCGCCCTTTGAGTGCAAGAAAGCCTTGCAATGCTAAAGCATTGCAAAGCCTTGTTGCACTCGAGGGACAAATTTATCAACTTTTTATTAAGAAATGAATCATTTAATTTTGATTTTTATAAAGTTTGCATTGGCTATGAAAAGATAGCATGCAGCAGCCAAAATTACTAGGCGAGAGGGCCCGAGAAACAGATTGTTAACTTTCTTAGGCCTAACAGTTGTGAATTACAATTACTTTAGACATTTCATAAGACTCAAGAACTAAATGAACATTAATGAATTCCTTTTTGTCTCTATCTTTCTGATCCCTTAACATTAACACCCTAATTTATCTCTTGCTTCCTTCCTCTAACACACTCCAATTTCCTTCCAGACAACTTTGTCGAGGAGAGCATTTTGAACTCACTTGAGCCCTGGTTTCATTTCATCAAATGTTGTTTATTGGGAAGAAAAGTTAAACTTTTAACAGATCTCATTTTTATGTGTACCCATACTATGTATGGTACACATAATGCCGGCATCCGGGGTGGCCATCCGTTGTTCGTCCATCCTTTGTCCGTCCATCTGTCCGTCTGTCTGTCCATCTGTCTGTCCGGCATCCGTATCCATTTCTTTGTCATTCGATAACTTGAAAAATATTGCTTGGATTGTCAAGTTACTTTATATTCGTGTTCAGGTTACTGATGTGCCGAGCTGTATAGTTTTTGGTGTAAATCTGGTAATTTGATCCTGAGATATTAACCCTTTATCCTTCAAATTGAAAATTCCTCCAATCCCTTTGGCATTCGATAACTTGAAAAATATTGCTTGGTTTGTCTAGTTACTTTATATTTGTGTTCAGGTTACTGATTTGCCGAGCTGTATAGTTTTTGGTGTAAATCTGATGATTTGATCCCGAGATATTAACCCTTTATCCTTCAAATTGAAAATTCCTCCAATCCCTTTGGCATTCGACAATTTGAAAAATATTGCTTGGATTGTCAAGTTACTGTGTATTTGTGTTCAGGTTACTGATGTACTGAGCTGTATAGATTTTGGTGTAAATCTGTTATTTTGATCCTGAGATATTAACCCTTTATCCTTCAAATTGAAAATTCCTCCAATCCCTTTAGCATTCGATAACTTGAAAAATATTGCTTGTATTGTCAGGTTACTTTATATTTGTGTTCAGGTTACTGATGTGCCAAGCTGTATAGTTTTTGGTGTAAATCTGATAATTTGAGATATTATCCCTTTATCCATCAAATTAGACACTCCTCCAATCCATTTCTATATGTACCCATACCATGTATGGTGTACATAATGTCGGCATCCGTGGTGGCCCTCCGTCATACAGCTTTCTACTAGTTGTGCGTATGGGTACACATCTGATGATTTCATCGGCCTATTTTTATTCTCTAGAAATTCCAAATAGTGTTTGGGAACTTGAAATTATGGAATGAATATGATCGACGGGTTGAGTGTGGTAAGCCACGATCATGGTTTTATTGAAAAGTGCTGAAAGCCTCTTTAGTGGCTTTACACCATATTCATTAGTTTGTTTGCTCAACAGTAGAAATACAAAAAGGTTTGTACAAAATTGCTTTGTTACAATTTATTGGAGAGTGCCAATAGGCACTCTCCAATAAATTATAACAAAACAATCAGGGACCAGCCGTGAGGGCGACTAGGGTGATTATGTCGCCCTTCTAAGCTCAAAGTCCCCTAGAAAAATAGTCGGGGCGATTACAAGTCGCCCTCTAAAAACTGGCCAAAATGAGGAAAGGCTGAACTGAGTGATGCGAGCTTTGCATGAAAACGATTATTTTCAAAAATCGAATGTGCTCGAGTGTGATAAATGGGCATTTTAATTCGTCAAACGTCCATTTAATGAAATCACACGACAATCAATTGTCCATTGTCTCTTTTGGCAGATTTTTTTATTTCTATTTTGTTGCATTTCAGTCGGAGCTTCAAATGTCGAAACGAAAATAGGTGACTTACGCGACTCAACAAAATAACTCAGTTTGAAAGTAGGTTACGTCGCTTAGGATGCCGAAAATGTATACACAACGGATGTATTTTATAACACAGTATTTTTATTTCGTTTTGCTGATGACTGTTCCCACCGTCGTCTCTTCCCACAAAAACACGAATGGAATTGAAACACATGAAAAAAGCTTTAGTGATGACAAGAAAAGCTTTGTACAGGACACAAGAGTGCATGTGGACGATCTTGAAAAAGGGTCCTCCTAAACAACTGAATGACACAAAATGATGCGGAATGACACCAGAATGCCATAAAAATGATGCGGAATGACATTTCTTTTACAAAATACTCGACCCCAGAATGTATTTTGTTTCTTTACTAACAAAGTACCTCCCAAGCAACCTTCTTACATCTGGTCCTGTTCACACTTTCAGACTTAGGAAATTATTAGCTTAGTAGACTTTGGTGAAAGGCAACCACAGGAGGGTGCTGGGGGATTGGCATAAAGAAGAGGGGAGGGGGTCATGAAGGAGAGGGTAGCAGTGGGGGATTTTCAGTCAATAATTACTTTGTGATTTTTTAACCTGGCATAGATGCCTCATAGACAACTGGACCTGGATTATTGGGACATTAATGGAGGGCCACAAATTGAAAATATGAAGGGGCGGCGGGGGTGGTACATGAATATTCTTAATTTTCCCCACTTGCCTGTGAAGTCTCCCTACATGACTCTGCAGTCTCCCTATTTTTTCTGGAGGGAGACATGGAGTCTCCCTAAAATTTCCTCCTAGGCTGGTCCCTGAAAACAATTGTTTATGAACAAATTCTTGCTAAAATAGGGCTCCCTTGCTGATAGCATGATATCCTTGAAAAAAAAAATACTCATGTTACAAATCAGCTTTGAAAAATAATTTAGAACTCTTCCAGTTAACACATAACTCTTCCTCCACACAACCTACTGGCCTACTCATAAATTATTTACTCTATACCAAAATGTAATTAATAATTATTACATTGGTTGATATATGTTTGTTATTTCGTGCCTGACTCAGGTTGGTTGATATGATATGTTTGTTATTTTGTATCTTCCTGCCTTGATGATCTGTGAAAGTCAAGGCTCACCAATACAATAAACAGATGATAATTTAGAAATATTATGATGAAGGACAGCTGGTTGGCAGAATCAATAACTTTTTCAAACTTTCAGTAATTTTTTTTTTTTTTTTCTTTCTCCAGTTGGCTTCTATTTTGTAATGCTACAGTAGAAACTGCCTGATAGCCCAGTACCCAATTCACATGATATCAAAACTTATTATTTTAATGTGTTTTTTCAAATTTTTCAAAACATTTCAACAAAACCATATCAGGAGACCCTTCATTCGAACAAGCTCGATGAACTTATTCCAATGGGGGGGGGGGGGGGGGGGGGGGGGGTCACATAGTATGGTTTTGTATAAATCTTCTAGAAATTTTTTTTTTTTTCCTACTGCTCATTTGAAAATTACGCGGATGGATTTGTTAACTGGTAGAGTGCTGGAAGACCATGTTTGGGCTCTATTCTGAAGTGAAAGTAATGCAACTTAAAGGCTTCAAATTCACTGTCTCTTTTTCATATTATCTTTGAAGTGATGGCATTTAGTCTGTTAGGATTTGCCTTGTTACAATTTATATGAGAGTGCCCACAGGTACTCTCCCATAAATAGTAACCAGGCAAAGACAATTGAACAAATTTTGATGATCAAAAATGATTTATCACTCTATCAGTTTAGTAAAGGGTTAAATGATTTCTGCTTTTGACAGTAAAAATCGTTAACAGGAATAATTGATTTAGCAAAATTTGTTCTATTCATGACAGAGGGACTCTGTTAATTGAATAGTCTCCTTTCAAATAATTATTCAGTTAACAAGCATATTCAATTAACCACAAATGAGCCCCTTTAGGACTTGTATTTCAATGGGAATCTGAGAATCAGTTCATGCAAAGATTCGCTCAACAAAGCCAGCGAGAATCCATGTAGATTCTCGCTGCACCTCAGCTAGGATTCGTGTGAAAAGAATTGATCCAATTTAACCCTTTACCAAATAGAGCAGCATACAAATCATACATACAAGGCTAACATGATCTGAAATATCCTGACACTTTGTCAATAAAATTGTACAAATATGGCTGTCATTGGAACCAGCTCGATGAGCAGGTTCCATTGACATCCATATTTGTAAGGTTTTATTGGTGAATATTGTTGTTGTTTTTTAAAAATGATCAAATTCAGTTTTAAAAATTAAAAAGCTATGTTGGGTAAAGGGGTAACATGTGTTATCAGTATACAACAGGGGTTCAACCATGGTGGCCTAATGGTATCCTGGGACACTCATAGCAGGTTTGGATTCTTGAACTTGAACAAACTTTCTCCCATTTGTCTGATATTTGCCATAGAGATCTTTTGCAATAGTATCTCGAGTGGGTTCAAAAACTGGCCTGACCTAATTTTTTGAGCTCCTTTGCGCAAGAACTTGAAGAAATGTTCTCCAATTTTGCTAATATTTGCCATAGAGGTCTTTTGCAATAATATATCAAGCAGGTTCGAAAACTGGCCTGGCCCAGTTTTTCATTAAAGTTATGGGCATTTATTAATTTTTACGAATTCTGAACTTATTAGCATTATAACTTGAAAAAAGGTTCCAGGTTTGACATATGATTGATAACTGGGTTATGGATATGCAACACTCTTCGATTGCCACCACAACTCGTTGGCTGCATCTCCAATGCACACCTCTTGTTCTATCATATCTTATTTGCCAGCACTGAAAGAGTTCTGTCAAACAAGATATAATAGACTAAATGCCTGTAGGATACTTGGAGAGCCCAAATATATCTATGTCAAACAAGATATAATAGACTAAATGCCTGTAGGATACTTGGAGAGCCCAAATATATCTATCTATAAACATGGGGAACTCATTGGTTGTTAGAGTAATTCTTTGATTGATCACACAATTTTTTATTCTATTGACAGAAGTTTACTCGATAGTCTATATGTAATGAACAGGTCAAATGGCTTTGTGTTGTGAAGTTATATGCAATTAACAGAGCTATTCAATTAACCCTTTACCCACCGTAACGGCCAAAACCAGCCAGCGCTATTCTCAAAAATCGCCAATTAATTGTCATGATTTTTCATTTTTTGTCTCCAAAACATAGGTTATGACCCCTCATTGGAACGAGCTCATCGAGGCATTGGACTTTAAACCGAAAGGTCCATGGTTTAATTCACACCAGGGATAACTGCATTCTGTCCTTGGGCAAGACACTTAATCCCAATTGCCCATGTGGGGGCATGCCAGTGCTGTGTACTAAGGCATACAGCCCATCGATGGTGCTTTTGTTTTCATCCAATGTTAACCCAGCTTGTGCAAAGTTAGTACGTTGGGGAGTCTTGAGAGTTGATTGTTATTGCTCAGTGGTTCTTTCTGGTACTCCAGCCTCCTCCACTCATAAAACTGTCTGACACAACGTTGCCTGAATGCTAGAATGTCCTGTGTCCCCTATGGGAGTACTCTTTCTCCTTTGGGAGTACTCTGTCCTCTATGGGAGTAATCTGTCCCCTATGGGACATAGGACATTCTAGCACTCAGGTGACGACAAGGTGACACAGGCTGTGAAACATGTCATTAAACCGCTCAGCATTTTCAAAACATTTTTTATCAAATTCCCCTTTGGGAGTACTCTGTCCTCTATGGGAGTACTCTGTCCCCTATGGGACATAGGACATTCTAGCACTCAGGCGACGACAAGGTGACACAGGCTGTCAAACATGTCATTAAATCGCTCAGCATTTTCAAAACATTTTTAATCAAATCTTGTCATTACTGCTGTGAATCAGTCATGATTAGGTTTGATGAAAAATTCTCCTAAATTCAACGCAAGAAATCATTGGTCAAAAATTTGAAATTTGATTAATTGTGATCAAATTATATGTCCTGATACCAACCACAATACCTTGCAGTGATTGGTCAATGCCTCGTTGATTTTATTTTATGTCGCCAGACACGCGCATATGTCTACTGTCAGCGATTCTTATGTCCATGCACTGTCAAGGAAAGCGTCTCATTGCCATGAGCAATGGCTCATCGCAATGTCTTTTTTCACTTGAAATCAACTAAGACAAATACATTTAACTGAAGTAAAATACACACAAATGTACCATTATTACGTACAAAAAGATTAGTTATGTAAACATGGGTAATTATTTATTAAACCGATTAGATTATAAGATCTCTTTTCATTAATTTACTGTAAGATAAACTGAAACGAATCGAAAGCATCTCGCCTGTTGATTGCATACGTAAACATTGACGCCTCGGTTGAATATAAATTTCATGCAGGGAACGTGAGACCATGTCCCCTGTCAATAAACAGAATAACTTATAATGTGTTTAAATTATAATTGTTTTAGTGGCAAGAGATTTTGTGTCCAGGGCAGGAATATCCACACACAGTCCCTTCCCGTTTCTATCCACTTCAGTCCCTCCTCCTTTTCCTATCCTTTTCAGTTGCCGCTGAGAAATTTTCTCAAATTTTATTATCTCCTCAGATGTCCCATCTTCAGAACTGGATAATGAGCCATTGTATTCTTCTCCACACACTCTTAACCCATAATAAAACTCGTGCAGGAAGCACTTAGTTTTCAATTAAAGAACAGATTATCAACTAATGAAATATGCTGTCTCACTAGGAGTTTCTGAAGTTTCTTTATTGAAGATATCTGTCAAAAGAAATTGAAACTGACTTCAACTGATTTTTCAGTTGCCAGAAGAGATTTTTTTTATTGTCCACCACTGGGGTATTGTCGAGAAAAAACAATTTGAAGTGTTCTTCCTGTAATGATTCTGCACATAACTCTCTGTATTCAACTGGCATTGATCGCTTCCTGTCTGTCAGAATGTTTCTACAACATTAACTTCAATCAAAGTTACTGCCATTTATAATTACTGTTGCTCTATAAAACAATTTACAACAAAGTTTGGATGTTTTTAATTTGACGTTTTTTATTGTTATTAATGTTATTTGTGCAACTACTGCCTAAGGTCTTAAGTGCAATCTCACTGTGTTGTGTTTGTGACCTTTTGATTGGCTTTATTTACAGTTAACTGATGATTGTTCCAAAACTCTGATTATGCCCAAGTTTTACTGTTGCTACCCACTGACATTTTTTGTTACAACAGCAGCAATTGTAAATACAGTGTAACCCTATTAATTGAATAGCTACTTCGCCAGTAAAAATTATTCAGTTAATAGGAATATTCAGTAAGGAGGGATTTGGTAACATTCTTATATTCTAGAGATTAGTTGACCATTTATTCTATTACAGTGGAGCCCACTTAATTGGATATATCTTAATTGTATATCCCTGTTAATTGAATATAATTTTCAAACACAAAACCATTTACCATACCTTCAGTACAAATTTGATCTGTTAATTGCATATGGGTTGTAGAGTAAACTCCTGTTAATTGTATATAAATTTTTGTAATATACAAAAAAAATCACTGTGACACGCACCAAATTCCCCTTATTTATCAACCTTTTTGGCCTAACTACATCCAATACAGGCATTTATTCTATTATATCTTGTTTGACAGAGCTCTATGAGCTCTGTCAAACAAGATATAATAGAATAAATGCTTAGTTTCCTTCCAGAACACAGGAAACTGACCAAATCCCTGTTAATTGTATTCGCCTGTTAATTGAATAATTTTCACTGGCAAAATGGATATTCAATTAAGAGGATTCTACTGTATATCTTTTTTGACAGAGCTCACTGAGCTCTGTCAAACAAGGTATAACAGATTAAATGCCTGTAATGGACTGGGGACAAATAGGTCTATTAACAAGAGGGAATTGATGATTGTCAGGTAGATTTGTTGACATATTACAAGATATTTTATTTCATTAATTAAAAAGGAGTTATCACTTGAACTTATATGCAATTAACAAATGAAATTTGTACAGAAGGTATGATAAAATGATTTTGTGTTTGGAAGTTATACTCAGTTAACAGGGTTTTTCAATTAAGAGATATCCAACAAAGTTGACTTCACTGTATGTGTTGTCTCATTCAATTTTAGTGAAGAAAGGATCGTACACAACTAATACAAACCCATGTAACTTCGCAATGAGCACTATATTAATTAATTGAGAAAACCATAGAACTTATACTGGAACAGGTCCTAGTTCGATGAGGGAGGAGTGTAGCACTGGGAGTTGGGGCACTTGCCCCTATAAACTCATGCATTAGAAAATTGCCATCAGAGGTCGCATATGCTTATATATAGGATTTCTCATGTATATAGTCCCAGCTGAAATAATTTTCATCCCATTTTTCTCTCATCAGCTTCCCAAGAATGGATGTCATGGTTAATGAAAAACAAAAATGATCGTGCCGTAATATCGTTGCCTGAGTGCTAGAATGTCCTATGTCCCATAGGGGACAGATTACTCCCATAGAGGACAGAGTACTTCCATAGAGGGCAGAGTACTCCCATAGGGGACAGAGTACTCCCATAGAGGACAGAGTACTCCCATAGGGGACATAGGACATTCTAGCACTCAGGCGACGATATGGCAATATGAGAAGTGTATTGCAGACTTAACTGGTAGAGTGCTGGAAGCCCATATTTGGGCTTTACTCTGAAGTGCAGGTCTCTCTCCTGAAATCAGATTGCACCTTTGGTCTGTGTTCCCTGATTAAAGGGACTATAAGCCATTAATCTGAAACAATATCGAATCTTAGATTTTGCATGTATGTGAAAGAGCATTAAAAAACACTGCAAAGTGTATATGACATCAGAAACAATGCAAAATTACTTATATCCATAATTAAGAAACTTTAATGCAGATAAATTTTTCAAAGATACGAAATTGAAAGGATATAAATGAAGGTGACCAAAAGTGATCAGAAATAAACACAACAGTGTGACATAATTTCTGAATACACTTGGAAATAACCTGTGAAACTGCTATGACTGGCTTTGATAAAAAATATTTTGAAAATACTCAGTGGGTTAAGAGTTAAACTTCATGACATACCTTGGTAAGTATTTTCTGGTATCTCATCTGCTTAACCCTTTACCTAACACGAAAAGCAGACGACACTTGCAAAAAAAATTCTTGAATAACTAATTTTTTTCATTTTTTGTCTCAAAAACATAGGTTATGACCCCTCATTGGAACGAGCTCAACGAGCTTGTTCCAAAGAGGGGTCATAACCTCTGTTTTTGAAACAAAAATGAAAAAATTAATGAAAATTAATTGGCGATTTTTGTGAATAGCGCTGACCGGTTTTGGCCGTTACGTTGGGTAAAGGGTTAAATAAGTTTGTTTTACAGTATGTGAAGACAAATACGCATTACACAGGCCTGGCATTTTCAGGAGAGCGATTTATTCCCTCGCCTACTGCTCGCCTTAAAAAAATTAAGGCGGGTGAAAGCTAGGCCTCCCAGCCTAAGAAAATAATGATTACCATAACAGCCTATTCCTAAAACCCACATCTTTTAAGACCTCTGCTATGTTAGTGGTCTCAGTAAAACTGCCACACTGCCCCTCCCACACCTCTGGGCCTTTCCAAGGCCCAGAGGTGTGGGAGGGGCAGTGTAGCCATCTCACAGAGACAACCTTGTTAGCAGCACCAAATAAAATGTACAAAGCCCACTACGCAGAATTCATTAATAGTACAACTTCATTTTGCCATTTTTAGCTTTTGTAAGCTTGAGGAGAGCTAATCGCTCCCCTAGGCCATGCGAGGGGTGCAATTTTTAGCCCTCCTGCATTTTTAAGAATGCCATTCCTGATTACAAACATAATAAATCAAATGATGTAGCATACCAAAAGGAAGCAGTAAAAAAAAATTTGGTGAAAGGTTTCCATATTCCAGTTGTTTTACCATTGGTACATTTCTTTTTCAGCATCAAGAACCCAAACGATTAAAGCACATTTTCAGAGTCTACTATTTTCGAAGAGCTCGTACTTGTTTCGTTTGCAAGCAGTTGGTTTGGAATCAAGGCTGTGCTTGCAAAGGTGAGTTTGTACAATAATGGAGAAATATACTCCCCTGAAGTTAACTCTTTTACTTAGAAGACAGCACTGAAGTACTTAGAAGACAGCACTGAAAATGTTTGAAATTTTTTACTCCAAAATAAAGCTTAACCTTTTACCTAAAAAATCCGCATAACAGACACATTCAGCAATTGAAAAAAAATTATTTTTAAAAAAATTTCAGCAAAACCATATCATGTGGCCCCTCACTGGAACAAGCTCAAGGGACGGGTCACATGATATGGTTCTGCTGAAATGTTTGAAAAAATAAAACTGAAAACAGTTAATTTTGATATCGTCTGCATTAGGTAAAGGTTAATATCCCTTCTTTGAGTGAGCTGACTGTGCTCATTCCATTGAGGGGTCATAACCTATGTTGTTTAGGCAAAAAATGAAAATGTTTAGTTATTCAAGAATTATTTTTACCTGCGTCGCCAGCGGCAGAGCAGGTCTAGTAACCGCTCGACTCCGTCCGTCAGTCCATCCGTCAGTCCGTCCGTCCAAAACACTTCTTCCGTCAAAGTTTTCTTGGCTTCTATGAAGGGGAATGATTTTTCCCCCGAAAAAAATTCGGGGGAATCTAGCCGTGACGTCGTCCGTCTGGGCGTAGACGGAATTCGTGTCCGCTCCATAACTTCTTACAGCCTTCAAGGATATTAATGATACTTGGCATTATTATTGCCCACAACCAGAGGGTGTGTCGCGAATAAGGTTGGAATGGCTATCAAGGCTTTTTTCAGGGGAATCAGCCACCCTTTGGTGGCCATCCTCTAGTTTTATATGTGGTCTGCTGCTTCATAATGATGAGTTGTATCGTGTATCTAATTTTCAGATCTGCCATGCAGCCACTTCCTGTTTGCCGATACTTTGAAGTCTGTTCATCTCTGTAATCAATTGTATGCAGCGACGCATGTCCAGACCTGGTATTGGTCTTGGCTTGTTTCAAGTATTGTTAGGTAAAAGGGTGACTAACTTCCAATGTTTTTTTATGAAACTGTTGAGATCTCTATTGATGCATTCTGTACTTACCTTGCTGAATAGTGGGATTATGCCAAGAAAAATTCTTCTTTTATTTTCTCTTTCTAATAATAACAACCATTGGCACTGATACAGTATACAGTGTGATTTGTTAATTGACGACTGTGTGGATGGACATTTCTCTCTCTCTTTACCCCTAATTGTCAGTTCAGATACTTTAGTATGTACTGACCAGCAGAGATATGCAACTTCATACACCTACACGTATATCATGTATATACAGATGCGGCGGAACAATTAAATTCCAGGGTCCCAAAACCCCCATTTTCATGCATCTGAGCAGATATTTTGAGATTTTTATTCCCCCGAAAAAAATTTGGGGGAATCTAGTCGTGACGTCGTCCGTCTGTCCGTCCGGGCGTAGACGGAATTCGTGTCCGCTCCATAACTTCTTACAGCCTTCAAGGATATTAATGATACTTGGTATTATTATTGCCCACAACCTGAGGGTGTGTCGCGAATAAGGTTGGAATGGTTATCAAGGCTTTTTTCGGGGGAATCAGCCACCCTTTGGTGGCCATCCTCTAGTTTAGGAGATGTATTTGAAAGATTTCAAACTTTGAGAGCCGTTAAAAAACGTTGGGAAAGCCTACAGGTGAGGTCTATTTATCAGCTTTGGTCGTAACGACCAAAGCTGATAAATAGACCTCACCTGTATGCTTTGCCAGACGTTAACAGCAATTATACTGTCTGTGGATTATCTTGTCTGGGGGTGGATTTGGTATTTGTATGGCTGTAAGATTACGATCTATTTCAGTTAACCGATTTTGTAACAGACTGTATACATTTTAGTGTTTGCTGCCACTTATTGCAAAAAATGATCTGAAATCCATCGAAACTGAACCGGTATGAGAGAAATATAGCAGGCAAAAATATGGGGGGAGGGGGGTGCAGATGCACTCCTTGTTTCACTAGTCATTGGTCGTGTTAAAATATATCCATACAAAAAAAACATGGCCTGGCAAAAAATGGGTGGGCTGAAGCCACCTAGCCCCCCCGGTTCCGCCGCCCCTGATATATATAACGTTTTGTTGCAGTAAAGGTACACCACAGTATTTGGTCCTGTTGCAGATACTAAAGTTGTGTTCTTACTATAGATTTTTATCGTACGTCTCGAACGTCTTGGCCATCGATTTTTGTCAAACGGCAAATATCTGAAGGCTGTTCTCACAATAGACTTTTGTCATATGATTTTTCTTTGGAGGCTGGTCAGCCGTAATCCCTTCAATAAATTGAATGAGTCTTTCGATAAAAGAAGTTGAAATCAAACGTATTTGATTGTTTTGACAAAAATCGTATCAATCGAAAGTCATTCGTCTTGTGTGTTCTCACAATAGATTTTTGTTGATCGGCACCAACTTTATTTGTTAGTTTAAACAATATTTACTTAAAAATTTGTAAATGGTTGGTAATAATTACATGCAGGAAATATAATTTATATGAACAATAGAAGGTATTATACTTCTGTATAGTTATCTGTAATAACAGGATTCGACATCAAGCCTAGGAATGGAAAAATCGTACAATAAAAATCTAAAGTGAAAACAGAGCTAAAGTGTGAGATGACAGGCACAACACTTGGCACCTGTCACAATGACAGGCACCCAAAAATATTGTTGAAGGCTTATTTTCAACAATGTGTTATATATTACTGTGGGCCCTGTCAATAAAATAACCAGTGAAAAATATTCAACTAACAGGATTACTCTCATAAAACTTGTTACTTTTCCTATAGTGTGGTAAAAATTGAGTTTGACCATGATTCTGTTGTACAGTGGAGCACACTTAATTGGATATCTCTTATTTGTATATCCCTGTTAATCGAATATAATTTTCAAACACAAAACCATTTACCATATCTTCAGGACAAAGTTGATCTGTTAATTGCATATGGGTTGTAGTGTAAACTCCTGTTAATTGTATATAAATATTTGTAATATATTGAAAAAATTACTGTGACCCTTATTTATCAACCTGTTTGGCCTCACTACATCCAATACAGGCATTTATTCTATTATATCTTGTTTGACAGAGCTCTATGAGCTCAGTCAAACAAGATATAATAGAATAAATGCTCAGTTTACCTCCAGAACACAGGAAACTGACCAAATTCCTGTTAATTGTATACTCCTGTTAATTGAATAATTTTCACTGGCAAAATGGATATTCAATTAAGAGGATTCTACTGTAATAACATATTAATTGAAAATAGAACGTGTTTTCATTTTTAGAATTCACTGAGGGGGTCTTAACCCTTTACCCAAAGAATCGGCCGCATCCGTCCGCGTAATATACAAATTCAGCAGTTGAAAAAATATTATTTTTTAAAAAATTTCAACAAAGCCATATCATGTGACCCCTCATTGGAACGAGCTCGTCGAGCTCGTTCCAACGAGGGGTCATATGATATGGTTTTGTTGAAATTTTTTTTTAAATTTGAAAAAATGATATTTAAAATAATGAATTTTGAAATCGTCTGCGTTGGGTGAAGGGTTAAAGCTGAGTTTGAATGCTTTTTGAGAATACAGTAGAACCCTGTTGATTGAATAGTCACTTTGACAATGAAAATTATTCAGTTAACAGGAGTATTCAATCATCAGGAATTGTATCACTTTCCTGTATTCTGGAGATAAACATAGCATTTATTCTATTATATCTTGTTTGACAGAACTCTATAAGCTCTTCAAACAAGATATAATAGATTAAATAACTGTATTGGATGTACTGAGGCCAAATAGGTCTATAAGTCTATAAAGGAAAACTGGGGGGAGTCAGGGTAATTTCTCGGCAGGTTACAAGATTTTTTATTCAGTTAACAGGAGTTTACTCTTTTACCTATATTCAATTACAGTAGAACCTGTCTTGAGAGACCACCCTTTTTGCCAGCCAAAAGTGGTCTCTCAAAACAGGTGGTCTCTCATAACAGGTCCATTGCATAGTAAAACAACCAAATGGTACAAGGTCACAGTGGTCGCTCAAGACAGGTGGTCTCTCATGACAGTGGTCTCTCAAAACAGGTTTTACTGAAATGGTTTTGTTGAAATATTTTGAAAAATAATATTTTTTCAACTGCTGAATTTGCATATTACGCGGGCGGGTGCGGCCGATTTGTTGGGTAAATGGTTAACACCACTGTGAAAAAACAGGCGGTACTCAAGTCAGTTCCAGGTGTATATATTATTAGCAGACAGGGTATGTCCGTCAAAATAACGGATCACAGTTTACTAGGCCAATAGCCAAAATAAACCGAGGGCTACAACCCAAATCTCCTGTGCATATAATGCACACAAGAGCAATTCCCATGAAAAAATGACCTGATCATATCAGATGTTATGGGATAAAAAGTGTGATTACTCCGTATGTTATAATGTAGCATTGATGTAACAGGTCAGATTTGTACTGGAGGTATGGTAAATTGTTTTGTGTTGGGAAATTATTTTCCATTAACAGGGTTATTCAGTTAAGAGATATCCAATTAAGTGGGCTCCACTGTATACATGCACTGATATATGCACTGAGCTGTGATAATCTTTTTCCATGAGGTGATATTGACACATTTTTCTTCCCATTTCAGTTTGTAGATATATCTGTCATAGGAAATGTGAATCAAAGGTAAGATTATGTAATACATGTTTAAACCATACCCATAAGCCAGAAAATAAGCAGACTGTCATCTGCAAAATGAGGTCCCCAGAGGGTGAATATAGTGATGCTACCCTGCCTAGCAGGGTAGCATCACTAAATTTACCCTCTGTGGACCTCAATCTGAATCAGGGTCTCAAAACTAAACAGAAAGAGGTACTCAGAGTATAAATAGGCCCACTGTATGGGATAGCATCATTAAGTTCACCCTCTGGGGACCTCATTTTGCAAATGTCAGACTGCTTATTTTCAGGCCTGCACACCCAAACACGAAATCCATTTTGTTCTCAAAGATTATATCTTCATTCTTCAGACAAGCATCTTTATGAAACTTGTCAATGATCACAACACTAAAATTGCAGAATAAAAATGTTTCTTTCAAGAAAATGAAGGTTTAAATTACATTAAGATAGATTCAGAATGAAACAAAATTCCAGATTGCAGTTACTGTATTTACTCTATGTATTGGGACACTCTTTGATTTGAGACACACATTTTTTCCAGAAAACTATATTTTTTATATGCTCCAAAGTTTGGGACATTCAGGAGATTTGTTTCCAGTTGACCCGTCGCTAGTAGCAGACGACACTCATGAAAAAAATTCTTGAGTAACTAAAAATTTTCATTTTTTGCTTCCAAAACAGAGCTTATGATCCCTCATTGGAACGTGCGCAATGCGCACGTTCCAATGAGGGATCATAAGCTATGTTTTGGAAGCAAAAAATGAAAATATACAAGAAATTGGACGGCGATTTTCGTATATAGTGATGGAAAACGAATCACACACAACTTTATTCAGCAGATCAAGACCAAGCTGTGTTCTTTCCCCATTTTCTAAGAATTGGGACACCTGTGAAAATAATTATTTTTAGCTGTCTCAATACATAGAGTAAATACGGTAGTTTAATTTTCTTGTTAATTGATGATTTTTTTACAGGCAAGGTGGAACCCATTTCACTATACAAGTTGATACGCTGTCCTCTTTATTCTTGAGGGTGCACGACACCTGGTCAAATGACATTTAATCGAATGCACATTTAGTTGAAGTGACACTTGGTCAAATGGACACTTAGCCGAATGGACAGTTGGTGGAATTGACACTTGGGGGAAAGGACACTTCGTCGAACCCATTTCGCTATACAAATTCCAACTTCTAGTTAGTTTAATTTTCTTGTTAATTCATTATTTTTTACAGGCAAGGTGGAACCCATTTCACTACACAAGTTGATACACTGTCCTCTTTATTCTTGTGGGTGCACAACACTTGGTCGAAAGACATTTAATCGAATGCACATTTAGTTGAAGTGACACTTGGTCAAATGGACACTTCGCCAAATGGATAGTTGGTGGAATTGACACTTGGGGGAAAGGACACTTCATCGAATGCACATTTGGTCGAATTTTCATTTCTGAAAGTTAGACCATTTTGTCGAAATTAAAATTTCAACTTTTTTTTTTCAGCTTTTTTCTCTTTATTTTCTTTTTTCTTTTTTTTTTTTCTTGAAGTAGTATAAATAGAGGATATGGAATGAGTGTATTTCTCATATAATATTTATGAAACGAGTCTAAGAATTTTCCATTTTGGCGAGCCCAGATGGAAAATTCAGACGAGTTTCATAAATATTATATGAGAAAAACACTCATTTCATATTCTATTTATCATATTACACACACACACGCACAAATTAGCCACTTAGTATGACTTTTTAACTCCTCACCTAACTTGAGTTGCAGACGGCACTTGGAAAAAACATCCTCGTATAACTAAAAATTTTCATTTTTTGCTTCCAAAACATAGGTTATGACCCCTCATTCCAATGAGGGGTCATAACCTATGTTTTGGAAGCAAAAAGTCAAAATATAAAAAAAAATGAATGGCGTGTTTCTTGTTGGTAAAAGATGAATACATTACAATTTTACCCACCCAAAATAGGACAGATAACGTAAATTCTCCCTACTGAAATTATGCAAATGTGACCCAGTTGTATTTTGTTTAGCCAATCAAATTGTCCAGTTTTGAAATTAACCAATGAAAGCTCCCAACTCTAATTATGCAAATTATGAAAATGTGGCCCAGTTGTATTTTGTTCAGCCATTCAAATTGTCTAGTTTTGAAATTGACCAATGAAATTGACGGAAGGCTTTATTTATCACTGATTAATGTGAAAACAAAATATCAAATGTTTTAAAGTGAACAAAACAGACGAGTCATATGATAAAGGTATATAGAGAATGGACTATTGTTGTAAAAAAATGAATAGCACTTTCTCAGTAGCCTTGTAAGTAGCAGTAAGCTAAATGTATATGCTTATTTTAATGGTTATTCTTGTTTACATATACTTGAGAGTTTGGTTTTATCATAGAACGAAATGTTTCTGCTGTGTCTATCATCAACCTACATATATGTGTTACAAAAAAACCTATTATATTTCTTTCTTTGAGATTTTTTGTTCTTCGTTATATACCACATATACATGTTTTGAAAAAGTACATAGTAAAAATAAAAAAATTTTAAAGTTAAATTTATTTGTTAGAGCCACAAAGCACAAATCATGTCGCCAGTAAAGTTATTTGTGTAAACTTTTTATATTTTCCACGCATATTCTCCTCTCAATGAACAATGTTTAGCAAAAAAATTAAATTAATTCGAATAAAAAATTTCGAACAAAAATTCGACAAATGTTTAACAAAAGTTTGACAAAATTGTATTTGACCAAATGTCCATTCAGCGAAGTGTCCATTCGACGAAGTATCCATTCAACCAAATGTTCAGTCATCATCCAAATGATCGTTCGATGAAGTGTCCATTCGATGAAGTGTCTTTCGACTAAGAGTCATGTAGCCATTCTCGATATCAGCTGGATGACTGCTTGATATTATGTAGTAGACATTAAAAAAGTTCATGTTTTCTTTTGTCTTCGTAACAGCTTATCATAGAGTGGTATTCTCCAATAAACTGTAGCTTTTAAGCTTGAAAAGTAATGGCATTTTAATGCTTTGCTATTGATACCCAGAGTCTCACTTGTCATTTACCATCTCTTGACCTACAGTATTGGCATTTTCATCATTAAAGTGCAAGTGGCCAAAGGCTACAGAATGAAATTAGTTTTTCTCCTTTGTACTCACTATAATTGATTCTTAATACCTTTAGTAGCTCAAAAGTACAGTGTTATAGAATATTCCCCTGGGTCTTATATTACCAGAACTAAACCCTCAGAGGAAAAGTTTATGGATGTATTTGATACAATGTCCACAAAATCATTACTAATCCTTTACCTAACACAGTATTTTTAAAAAATAAATAAAATTTCTCATTTTTTTTAAAACAAATTTCACAATTTTTCAATCAAACCATATAAATATGGATATCATTAGAACCAGTTCGACAAGCTGGTTCAAATGATTTCCACATTTGTATGGTTTTATTGAGAAACTTACGAGATATTTTATGTTGTGGTAGGCTAATTCTGGTTAATTTTCTGACTGTTTTTGAGTGCTATGCTAGGTAAAGGGTTAAAGGAAGAAAAGATGAAGTGCTCAGTGGCAGTGAAAAAGAGTATTGTACAAATATGAAGCAGACTTGTTTTTTTGTTTTTTTTTGGAGGGGGGGGGGGTTGGGGGGGGGGGGGGGTGGGGTTGAGGGATAATCAGTGTTCACGCTGTCGATAGCCATTTTTGCAAATTGTGAAAAAAAATCATAAGTGGCGAAAAAAAATCAATGGTTGGCAAAAAAATGGCTTAAAAATATTTTTGTCTCTTGGGTAGAAATCACATTGTTCAGCAAAGTTAATGCAGCTTACGTAATTCCCACATTGAATCTCGCACTGCGTGTGGGATTAATTAGTTGCAGGGCTGTATTCACACCTCCATGTCGGCCTTTTCAGTGGCTTCATGTTTATGTCATCAAATTGGCTACAGGCAATTAACCCTTTACCCAACATAACGGCCAAAACCGGCCAGCACTATTCTAAAAAATCGCCAGTTAATTTTAATTATTTATTCATTTTTTTTGTCTCAAAAACATAGGTTATGATCCCTCTTTGGAACGAGCTCATCAAGCTCATTCCAATGACGGGTCATAACCTATGTTTTTGAGACAAAAACTTAATGCATAACCCTTTACCCAACGAATCGCCCGCATCCGCCCACGTAATATGCAAATTCAGCAGCTGTAAAAAGATTATTTTTCGAAAAATTTCAACAAAACCATATCATATGACCCCTGTTTGGAACGAGCTCATCGAGCTCATTCCAAAGAGGGGTCACATGATATGGTTTGGTTGAAATTTTTTGAAAAAATTTAAAAAATGTTATTTAAAATAATAAATTTTGAAATCGTCTGCGTTGGGTAAAGGGTTAAGAGATATCCAATTAAGTGGGCTCCACTGTACCAACATAGCAAGATTGATTCATAAATGACAACAAAAATAAAATATCTGAACATGTTTTCGGAAGGGAAATATACTGTTTCTTACGTAGACGATCAGATGTAGAGGAATTATTTGATCATTTAGTGATGATACAGTGACATATGGACTTGGAAGTATTTGTTTGGCGTGTGCTAAGAGAGGGTTTGGACTCAAGGGTGAAGACTCTAGTATTTTTTCAGTTTATGCTATTACTGCATGGCTCCAAGTTATTTTATGTTAATTAACATAAAATAACTTGGAGCCATGCAGCATAATAGCATAAACTGAAAAAAAGTTTCCAAAACTTCTCTCCTTTACCACTTCTGGAACTGTTCTGAAGGTGCCGGAAAGCATTGACAGGAAATTCGAATAACCTGGTTATTTGTAGCATTTGAAGTTAATGGTGTGTTGGTCAGTGATATTTACTGTAGACCATATAGCACTGTTTAATGAGGAGAAATGGTGCTAGGTGGAATAAGTTTAGATCTATTTCACTGCACTTGGCTCAATTCGGAGAGGTGCAGGCTGCAAGCCGAGTAGTTCTAAGTTTGAATCCCACCTGCGGCAACCGCATTGTGTCCGTGAGCAAGACACTTCATCCCCATTGCCCAGTGGCATTGTGTCCTAATTAAGGCATACTGCACATCGATGGTGCACCTGTCTTCAACCAATGCTAACCCTGCATGTGTGGAGTTAGCATGTTGGCGAGCTGACAGTTTCTTGCCATTGCTCAGTGGTTCTCTCTGGGTACTCCGGCTTCCTCCACCTGTAAACTGTCACGGTCATAATTAGCCATTGGGCAGAAATATGTGACCTTAAACACCAGTAAATAAATATCACTGCACAGTTTCAATATTTGGATGTTTTAGTTGCAATTAAAACATCACAACACATGTAATAAATTTAACCCTTTACCCAACGAATCACCCGCATCCGCCCGCGTAATATGCAAATTCAGCAGCTGAAAAAATATTATTTTTCGAAACATTTCACCAAAACCATTTCATGTGACCCCTCTTTGGAACAAGCTCATCGAGCTCATTCCAAAGAGGGGTCACATGATATGGGTTTGTTGAAATTTTTGGAAAAAATTTTAAAAATGATATTTAAAATAATAAATTTTGATATCGTCTGCATTGGGTAAAGGGTTAATACCTACTATTTTTGAGTAGGTATCAGAATTATCTCATTCTTTACTGCAACCAAATAACCTTGCAGTCATGAATGAGATAATTCTTGTATTTACTCAAAAGTAAGTAAGTATCCACTACATCTTTAACCCATGTCAGGATGAAATTATAGACGTCATACCATATTCAAACACCAAGTTAAAAATACAAATTATTAATGATGTTAATCTTATCATTCACATTATATGTCATATGCAAGGTTCCCCAGACATGAATCTTGCACCATTTCGGTTATTTTAGATGCTAACTGGAAACACAGGTGCAGTCTGTTTCCAACAAAACATTACCTGCACACACTCTGTGAGACCAGAAAGATTGACTCTTCATTAACCCTTTACCCAACGAATCGCCCGCATCCGCCCGCATAATATGCAAATTCAGCAGTTGAAAAAATATTAATTTTCAAAAAATTTCAACAAAATCATATCATGTGACCCCTCGTTGGAATGAGCTCGTCTTTTTTTAAAAATTTAAAAAATGATATTTAAAATAATGAATTTTGAAATCATCTGCGTTGGGTAAAGGGTTAACTATACTACAAGGTAGAGTTTCAGTACCTAGTAATGTGCTCTCATTAGGCCTAAAAAATTAAAAATCTGTTTCTCAGGCCTTCCTGCATGGTCCTTTTGACTGCCGCATGATCTCTTTTTATAACCAATGTAATAAAACTGATAAATTTATCCCAAGAGTGCAAGAAGGCTTTGCAATGCTTTAGCATTGCAAAGCTTTCTTTCTCTCAAGGGATGAAATACACCACCACCCATGCTATTTCATAGATAATGAGGCCTAAAACATAAACCAAGAACATGAACTTTTGATGGCAAATAAATAATTACTGAAATAAAAAATAAAATAAAAAAAAAACACTCTCCCGCATGCAATTTTACAAATAATGGCTTGAGAAACAGAAGATCTACTTTGTGTGCCCTATGTAACATATTCGCACCGTTTCCAGTTCTAAGAACTGGAAATGGTGTGAATGTGTTACATAACAATATGTAAAAACTGGGGTTTCATGCAAATCATTGTTTACAGGAATAGAGGAACCATTTTAACCCTTCACCTGATGAATCGGGCACTATCCATCTGCGTAATTTTCAAATTAAGCAGTTAAAAAAAAATTTAAATTTAAACGAAACCATATCAAGTGGCCTCCTCAATGGAATGAGCCCAGTGAGCCCATTCCAATGAGGGGCTCACACGATATGGTGTTGTGGAAATTTTGTTTTAAATTGAAAAAATGATAATTAAAATCATTAATTTTAATATCATGTGCATTGTTGGGTAAAGGGTTAATTGAATTATTCACTTGGTCAGTAAAAAATATCCACTTAACAGGAGTATTCATTTAACAGGGATTTGGCCATTTTCCTGTGTAATAGTGATGAATTGAGCATTTATTCTGTTATATCCTGTTAGACAAAGCTCATGGAACTCTGTCAAGATATTATTTATTCATTTATTTATTGGGGTTTAATGGCACTTGACAGCGAGGGTCACATTCGTGTTGAGAGTGTTTTACGAATGGAGGAAGCAGGAGTACCCAGCAAGAACCACCAAGCAGCGGTGAGCAAATGTCAGACTTCCCAACATATTAACTCCACACAAACATGGTTAGCATTGGTTAAAGACAAATCAAGATAAAATCGATTAACAATATATATTGGATGTACTGAGGCTAAATAGATCTATAAACAAGGGGAACACAGTTACTGCTGAGTAATTATTTGCTGAATCACAAACAATTAACGGGAGTTTACTCTATAACCTGTTTGGAAGTTACAAATCAAATTTGTTCTGAATGGGTGGCAAATGGTTTTGATGGTTGAAAATTATATGCTGTTAACAGGGTTATTCAATAAAGAGATATCCAATTAAGTGAGCTCTACTGTACTGTGTGGCCCATGAATATCATGAATTGATCATTAGTCAGAACATTTTACTTGTGATCTTGGTATCGCAGATTTGATTCTATCTAGAGGCATTGGTTAGTCCTTGGATGGGTGACCGTCTGAGTGATCGATTCGGACTCGCACATTGTGCCCTTGGGCAAGGCACTTCACCCCAATTGTTCACATAGGGGCATGATGATGCCGTGTACTAAGGCGTACTGCACGTCAATGGTGCACATGTCTTCAGCCAATCTAACCCTGCCTGTGCTACAGTGAGGAGTTACGATGTTGGAGAGCTGGTCGTTGCTCGATGGTTCTCTTCAGGTACTCTGGCTTCCTTCACCCGTAAAACTGTCACCGACACGATATGACCTTGGCTGTTAATGTGTCGTTAAATCCTAATAAATAAATAACTAAATAAATAATCTAGAGGCATTGCATCCTTGAGCAGGACACTTTATCCTACTTGCTTGGGTCTGGAAAGCGATTGGCCTTAATATTGCCCCTATATCTTTTGACATGCAGAACAAGACTGAAAAAAAATGAGTTAAATTATTTTTGGTCATCAGAATGTGTTCACATGTCTTTGCCTTGTTACAATTTATGAGAGAGTGCCTATAGCACTCTCTCATAAATTGTAACAACACAAATCCTTACAGACTAAATAATTTCACTTCAAATGTAATCTGCAGCACATCCACAGAATATGAGCCCTTTGAGTTGCGGTACCGGCACTTCAGAATAGGGCCCTGCGAAGCTTTGAGATTTGATTTGAATCTTAAGTTGATACTGCTTCGATTTAAAATCGCCTGCCCGATTCGTCATCTCTTAAATCTTTTTCACAGGAATACAGCTTGGTATCAGTCAGCTTCATCATCTCACAAAACGTATTGTTCAGATGGAAATTGTACATAAATAATGTTGAAATCTGTGCCATATTAACCCATGGCCGAGCCCCTAGGCTTTTAGGTACTTCGGGGCCCTCTCAGGCACTTCAATCTTTCACTCCACTACAGCTGATAGTCTGACACTGGTGCGGTACGCAGTATGCCACAGTACATAGCCCTATATCATTTTGTGGGTCTCCTGAAGAATTCTATTCAATTTTTTTTTAAATATTTTTATTGTGTGAGTAGAATTCTTCCAGAAAGCACATTTTGGGGGTATAATTGTTATATTTTGAAGTGAATAAAATTTTTATCATTTTTTAAAAAGTATATATGCAATAAGGAAGCAGCTAATTATCTTATTAATAGAGGTTATGTAAGAGAATCAATTGTAATTTATGTGGGTGTGTTATGAGAGTATATATATGGATAAAAACATGTGCATGTATCGCTACGGCGCAGAGTGCAAAGTGCCTTTAACCATTGGAGCCCTAAGGTGCTTGTAAAAGTGCCTCAGGAAAAAAAAAATTGGCGGGTCCCTAGGCTTCAGCCTAGTCAGCCTTATGAATAATATGGCCTTTGTTGAAATAAAAAATTAAGTGTAACTTCCAGGGCTGGGAGCAGTTAACATTTCAAACATTAACGTGTTAAATTATTTTAACAACGTTAAAATAATTTAACCAAATTAATAACGTTTAACATTGCAGATTATAATTGTATAATATGTAGCATTGCGTTGTTATCTTGTGTTTACCCAAGCCGGATCGCGCGTGCTGATGACATCGAATTTTGCGTCATTTGACGAAATTGAAGAACACAAATAATTTAGATGTCCGTCAATTATAGACGACCCATTGATTTGGTGGATAAACCATGAAGCCCTCCTACGAACGTTGACGAAGTTGGCCCGCCGATACTTGGCGATACAGCAATATCTGCTTCATCCGAACGCCTATTTTCCATGTAAGGACTGGCATTCGAGCAACGGCGGATGTCTCTTTCTAAGTATACGGCCACAGCGATTGTATTCTTAAATGAAAACATCGCAGAATGTTAGAATTTACATAACCTGAGAGAACTATATTAACTATTCGTCCCCTGAGTTCCAATGTGTTCTATGTGCCAGTAGGCTGCCAGTAGGCACATAGAACACATTGGAACTCAAGAGACGAACTGTACGCAAGTTCAATCATATTCAAATTCAAATCAATAAAAATGGCCAAAGTTATTAAAATTTTGTTCATTTTAACATTTAACATCATTTAACTCGTTATCGCAGAATTATTTAACACGTTAACGTGTTAAGGAAAATTTTAACTCCTCCCAGCCCTGGTAACTTCAGTTACATTAACATAAATAACATCTGCACTTATGCCACCAGCCATGCTAATTTCAATATCACTAGTCCCTACCAGTGATAAATGCAAATTTAAAGTTTCCAAGCAATGCTGACGATGAACTATAATGCTTACAGGGTAATATTCCATCTACATCATCAAGTAATGTAGTTGGATTATTTTATCAGTCCGGACTTGAGCCTTCACATTTGGAACAGTTATAGCCCCCCAACCCCTATTGGTCATCTTCAAGACGCCACTGATTCTATTTGAGGTTCAATTTCAAAAAATAAAAGTGATTTGATTCAAGATTCGATTCGAATCGAAAAAGTGCGATTCGCAGGACCCTACTTCATAATAAAGCCCAAATATGGGCTTCCAGAACTTAACCAGTTTGTGTTGTTCATACTGCCTCAAAGCTTGTGATATGCTTCCTAGACAGGATGGTATTCCTGGTTCCTGGTAAATAATCTGAAGGATGAATTCAATAAAACAGATTTGTTAGTGTGAAGCTTTCACTTTAAAAGTAGTCTAGACTAAAAGATATCATAAAAGCATTTTTCATTGAAAGTTGCTTGCAAAATATGAGCCTGTTTGTTGAGATTGATCACATCTGACAGGGAAGGTTTATAATTTGACATAATTTAGATAATCTAAGTGACAAATCTTTACTTTGCATCACCTTGTGTAGGTTTCACCCATGTTTGGTTTGTACAAACTATAATAGTATTAGAACACTGGTCTGCAAACAGCATTTTGTTTGTCATTGATTAGGGAGCATTTGGCTGGAATGCATTTTGAAACAGGAGAATTTACAAAGCACATCTTTCTTAACAGTGGTGCTGTTACTTGTATAATTTGATCAAGTGTAAAGCAACTATAATGGCACCAAAACACCTTTATACTCTTTAACATAATAATATTCAGTTTGACAGTAGTTTCAGAGGCAGACTTGTCATATGGTTGACCGTGAAAATTCCCGGTGGCCCCCCTATTGGGTAACCCTTGGGGACCCCAAAATTGATGCTTGGACATAAAATTTCGTGAAAATGACCAAAAGGCGAAATGGATCTGACTGCATTGACTGTCAGTATATTGAAATGCTCTCTATGTGGACTGCCAAGGGCAGTCCACATAGAGGACATTTCGATATACCAGCAGTCTAGTCTGCCATTAATCTCCCAGATTAATTCTGGATTATTTATTCATGTGTTCTGAGTTTGATAGCCTCTCTGCAAAGAAGGAAACATGGGGAAATGAGACTCCCACAGGGGGTTTATCTTGCATACCTTTGATTTCAAGAAGTCCATAGAGGATACTTCCTGTTTTTGAGTCAGTACCAAAATTATCTCATGAGTGAATTGCTCGAAAATATAACACCAAAAAATTAGATGTTCTTTTTATTATATATATTGAAATGTTTTAATTGTAATTAAAACACATTTTGATTGCATTTAAAATACCCCAAAAAGCTGAAAGCACAGTGATATTGATTGCAACTTATTATATAATATATAGTATGGTCATCGTAAAAAGGTGAAAATCCACGCGTGGGCAATATTTCCATGCTTAAGTTAACAGTGAATCTGCGACGTAAAACAAAGGAAATGCCATCATAATTTCAATGAAAGAAGCACCTGGTATCACCCGGTATCACCCGGTGCTCCTTTCATTGAATATTTGAGGAAAATTAATGATTATTGATTGAAATGGCGCCCGTAGGAAATACAGCCCATGCGTGGATTTTGACTATTCCACTGTGTCTGTACTGTATGTCACTTTCAGAGAAATATCTTCTTATGTCTATTGTGATGTTACTGAATAAATATTGAAGAATATTTGTCAGATATTACCCACTTTCTTATATACTATTCAAAAAAGTAGAGGATATCCAAACTGAAGTTGGTATTTTCGGAAAGTATATTGGATAAGCATGATTAGTTTTTATGGGTAAAGGAAGTCAGAGTACCCAGAGAGAACACCATGCAGTGGTGAGCAACTGTCAGACTCCCCAACGTACTAACTCGGCACAAGTACAGGTAGCATTGGTTGATGGAAAGTGCAGAATGCCTTAGTACACAGTGCCACATGCCCCCCACATGGGCCCAGAATGCCTTAGTACACAGTGCCACATGCCCCCACATGGGCACAGAATGCCTTAGTACACAGTGCCACATGCCCCCACGTGGGCACAGAATACCTTAGTACACAGTGCCACATGCCCCCCACGTGGGCACATAATGCCTTAGTACACAGTGCCACATGCCCCCACATGGGCATTTGAGATTAAGTGTCCTGCCCAAGGATACAATTCAGTTAGGGCTGAAACGGTTGCCTCATTTTCGTGACTGACTAACTGAGAGCTTTAACCGGATAATATCCGGTTATCCATGGCCATTATTTCACCAAATATGGGATCAAAACTATGGGATTGGAAAGCGGTATTCTCAAACTATTCCGTAGTGTGTATGAGTACTCAACAACATTCATTTGTATACACACTACAGAATAGTTTCTGCGATTACTCATTACTCACGGAAACTGCTGATCATTAACGAAGTCTTGAACACCAAAGTCGACTATTTCTCAATATACACGGCTTTGATGTGTAATCTTTCACAAAGGAGAAGCGGCAGATTTACTACGTTTTAAACATGGAATGACGATCATTAACGATATCTTGGGTAACTGGTTGACGTTTTTTTCTAATCGGTTAGGTAGCTAATTGGTTTCAAACCGATTATCCAGTTAACCATTTCAGTACTAATCCAAACTGATGTTGATATTTTTGGAAAATGGTATTGGATACGCATGATTTGACACATCAATATGTCACCAAGTTTAATGTGGATCATGAATATCACCGACCCACGAAAACTTCGTGCAGGTTTTTTGCACGAGTGCTGCATTAATGTCTGTGGGGGTACGTTTTGAAATTTTTATTTGTACTGGACAGGCTTTTTCGGAAGTCTCATCGTTCTTTTCTTGGTATAAATTCGTTCGTCAATAGTTTCTGGTCGAAACGTAACTTTTTTGAGGTATACAAAGACTGACACATGATGAACGTTTACTTGCCGTTGGCATGTTGGAAGCTGCCAACAGACAGATTGCCGTGGCTGAAATTCTCAACATTACTCAATCGGTGATTAGCAGGTTGTGGTCACGCTACTGTCAGACAGGCAATGTTGATGACAGACATCGGTAAGTCATCCAAGGACGACAACTGCTAACCAGGACTGTTTCACCCGAACCACAGCATTATGCAACCGCCATCAATGTGCCTCAGAAATTGGATAGCAGCTGCACCAAGCGACAGATGTGCAAGTCGGTGGTCAGACTATCAGAAATCACCTACACAGCTGGAATTTGTATGCTCGACGACCTTGAATAATTCCACGTTTGACTGAACGTCACATCGCAGCAAGGCTTGATTGGTGTGGAGCATGACAGCGCTGGGACAATCGTCGGTGGAGCAACATCATGTTTTCCGATGAATCAATGTTCGCTCTCGACTTCCACGTCAGGCGACACAGAGTGTGGTGGCGGCGGCACGAATGATATCATGACGTAGCCGTTAGGCTGCATGATCATTTTCGTGGTGGATCGGTTATGGTATGGGGAGGCATAACCATGACAAGCAGAACAGCATTACATGTCATTCAAGAGCGTGTCACAGGGTAGTACTACCGTGACAACATGTTAGCAGCTCATGTGGTGCCATTTGCACGATGTCAAGGCCGTCGATTCATTTTCCTAGATGACAATGCAAGAGCACACAGGGCCCATGTCACTACACTGCCTTGGCCAACACTAAGTCCAGGCCTTTCACCAATCGAGCACATCTGGGATATGCTTGACAGGTGCCTACGGCAATGCCAACAGCCCCCTACCAATGTCCAGAAACTTGCCCCTGCACTGGAATAACATCAGTCAAGCTGACATTGGACATTTGGTGAGGAGTATGCCACATTGGATCTGCACTTGTATCACAAAACGAGGAGGATTTACAAGGTATTGAGGTCTTGGACTGAATGTGCTAAATTCTCTGACTGACCGTCCATGTGTTCTATAGCTCAGTGTGTAGAATGTTTGCTTGTCAGACACCCAACTATCTCTGAAATCATTCACCAGATATCACAGTGCAATGCCTCAACTGTCTTTTTTATGAAAATTTTAATATATTTCTTCATATATCTCACTTTTATCAAATATCCCCTACTTTTTTTGAATAGTATATAAGGAAGCAAAGAATAAATGCATTTTCAGTACACACCCAAATCCACTCTCCCCTCACCTGAAATCTCAACATTTGCAAAAAAACATTCTTCGATAAGTAGAACTTTTTCATTTTTTTGCCTCCAAAACATAGCCAATGACCTCTCATTGGAACAAGCTCAACAAGCTTTAATATTAACTAGTTGAGTGCTAGAAGCCACCATCATGGCTCTATTGAAAAGTGCTAGAAGCCACTTTAGTGGCTTTATGCTGGATGCATCAGCTTATTGTTTGATCGGCAGTAAACGAAAAAAAATTGATATAGATTTGTTCAGTTAGAACTTATTGGAGAGTGCTTTTGGCACTCTCCAATAAATTGTAACAAAACAATTATGAACAAAATCTTCCTACACTAAGGCTACTCTTGCTGATAGCTTGGTATCATTGAAAACAAATACCCATGTTTCAAATCACATTTGAAAAATAATTTAGCACTCAACCAGTTAACAGGGTTAAAAGTCCTAATGATTTTATATGGCTCAAATGAACCATTACAATGAAAGAATAAATGTGATGCATGCAGAATCCTGTCACGAGGGGCATTGTAATGTATCCCATGATGAAATTCCATCAATATTATGGGACAATAATGGCTCTTGTTGTCTAGTTAGCAATAAAGAAATTTTATATTGTTCTCTGACTAGAACTAAAAGGTCTTCATAACTTGTTTTGATGTGATCATGCTAAGTGCTGGTTATTATATTTTTACTGGAAAAGGAAGTCCATTTCTCTCCTGAACCGTACAAGAAATATCTTTTCAAACTTGTTTTTCAACAACATGTCTGACTCCTCATTAAGCTTATATGGAGCACTGTTGATGGATCTGGATTGCTTGAGTATATCTTTTCTGAAAAAAGGAGTAAAAATTCCAATAATAGACAGATATGTTCTGGGCCACTCAATTCAGACTTGGCACTAAACAGTATGGGTTGTTTCCAATTCCATTTTTATTGCTCTGTTGATTCAATGATACAACACGCCAGCTAAATAACTGCCCACCCACTTACTAGTTCAAGTTCACTACATTAGCTAACCTACCCATCAGCCTTTTCTGTCTGTCCATCCATCTGCCTGGGCTTATATTCGCTGCCTTTATTGGCATCTGTTCTTGGGGAGTGCTGTGAACAGAGTTTATGCAGCTAGTTGATACAGTGGAACCCTGTTAATTGAATAGCCACTTTGCCAATGAAAATTATTCAATTAACAGGAGTATTCAATTAATAGGAATTGTGTGACCTACCTGTATTCGAGAGATAAACTTAGCATTTATTCTATTATATCTTGTTTGACAGAGCTCCACGAGCTCTGTCAAACAAGATATAATAGATTAAATGCCCGTATTGGATGTACTGAGGCCAAATAGGTCTATAAACAAAAGAAAACTGGGGAGATTCGGGGTAATTTCCCGACTGGTTATAAGATTTTTTATTCAATTACCAGGAGTTTACTCTTAACCTATATTCAATTAACAGTTCAAATTTGTACTGGAGGTATGGTAAGTGGTTTTGTGTTGGGAAATTATATTCAATTAACAGGGTTATTCAGCTAAGAGATATCCAGTTAAGTGGGCTCCTCTGTATCGCCTGTCCGTATCTGCTTTGAATGATTATGTGAATGAGCCTGTCACCATACTGGTGATAAGCTAGGTTCCATAAGCAAAGATGACAATATTTACTTGTTTGAAAAATATTTTGTTTGTGTCAGTTCTTTTTATTTTTGGAAAAGGTTAACACAGGTTTTTCCAGAGTAATGAAAAAATATTAAAGTTGAAATATTTAGGGATAATTAAGTTCATGAGTGTTTGTTTATGGAAAGATTGGGAGAGAGTTATTTATATGATCAAGAGGATGGTACCACGATCAATACTGGAATCTCGCTTCCAAACCTTGTTGGTGGATAGAATAGAAGTACCCATTCTCTGACTTCAGTGCATCAAGTTCACCATGTGATATGTAATTCAACCTTACTATCGATCACAGTTGACTCCTGAATGTTGATATTGCGATTTTTTCATTCTCGTCCTTCGATATAGAGGCTGTGTTCCTTCTGACCATCTTTTTGAGAAACATTGTTTTTCTTTTGAAAACCTGAGATTCTCTGGCTGGTACAACTTCTGCAGCAGGACAGGTTCCGCAGTGAATAAACGGAATAAAGCTGGGGACTAAATGTCGATAAAATTAATGTTTATTTAAAAGTGTGCTGTGAGAGTTCCACGTCAGAATTAATATTTAAAAGTATGTTGTGCCATGAATTTTTCGTGTCAGAATTAATATTTAAAATTACATTGTGTCATGAGTTTTTCGCGTCATAATTAATATTTAAAAGTATATTGTGCTGAGTGTGTTCCTGAGCAGAATTAATATTTAAAAATATGTTATGCCGTGAGTGTTTCACAAAATTAATATTTAAAAGTATGTTGTGCCACAAGAGTTTCAAGTTATAATTAATATTTGAAAGTGTGTTTTCCCTGCGAGTGTTGTACACATGACCCCCTGCACACTGATGTCGAAATTTCTAAAGTTCAGGGTGCAGATTTTTCCCATAATGCAACTAGAAATTTAACCAATTCAATCTTGTTTGACAGAGCTCATTGAGCTCTGTCAAACAAGATTGGATTGGTTAAATTCCCAGTTGCATTATGGGAAAAATGGCTACTGGATATTTTGACATCAGTGTGCAGGGGGGTAATATGGCGAAAAGTATTTTCTGCAGTGACAAAAAGCATATTATGTCTTGGGTAAAAATTAATTTGCCATAGCAGTTGTGGTCCACCATATTAGTGGTACTGAAACCATAGTTTTGGCCCTTAAAAGCTTTCAGGTTAAAATGACATATGAACATTAGTTGAATTACCCCTTGGTTGTTTAAACACTGGTATTGATTTTTCACACACAAACTAAACTTTTTATTTCTCCAGGAATAATATCAATAAAACATGTGACTGTGGCCTGATCATGAAATGATGATTCTTTGCAGTCTGAAGTTATTTCATTAAATCTTTGGTATTTATTGGAATAGCAATTTCTTATCTGAAAAACTGTATTGACTCAAGTTTCATTTGGAATTGTATAAAAATTCATTTGCTTAACAAAATAGCATATTCTTTATATAACCCTTTCCCTAACAAATCGGCAGTATCCACCTGCATTATTTACAAATTGAGCAGTTGAAAAAAAAAAATTTTTTTCAAACATTTTAATAAAACCATATCATGTGACCCCTCATTGGAATGATTTCGTCGAGCCCGTTCCAATAATACATTTAAAAAGTTTTTTTTTTTTTTAATTTGAAATGGGATAATAAAATAATAAATGTTTATTTCATGTTTATCGGGTAAATGAAGGGGGGATCTGGGGTTGGCATTGTGATAACCGCTTCACATCAGGTGGCCGAAGTTAAGCAACATCGAGCCAGGTTAGTCCTTGGATGGGTGACCATCTGAGCAATCGATTCGGACTCCCCCGTATTTTGTCCTTGGGCAAGGCACTTAACCCCGATTGTCCACATGGGGGCACGATGGCGCGGTGCATGCCAATGGTGCACATGTCTTCAACCAATCTAACCCTATCTGTGCTGCAGTGTGAAGTTATGATGTTGGGGAGCTGGCAGTGTTGTTAAACCTTAATAAATAAATAAATTGGGTAAAGGATTAACCCTTTGCAAAAGATAGGCACTTTGCAAAAGATTTCTTGAATAATAAAAAACATAGCCTAAAAAAACAATCATGTAACTTATTGAGCTCATTCCAATGAGGGGTCATATGCTATTTTTTAAGGCAAACAATGAAAAAAATAATAATAAAAATTTTATCAGTGATTCTTATGAAGATCACTGTGGTTTTCCATTGCTTCAGGTAAAGGGTTCTACAGATTTTTGTCACTGCACTTAAAAATGATAAATTATTATTTGTAATATCAGATGATTGCATCACTTAATTTTACATCATTCCCTGTGGGAACCCTGTGAAGAGTTTATTGTGGTAAACAAGCTCTGTTTTACTGGTAAAATAGGACCCAGACACTAGTGCGTGGGGTGAAAGTCCTTCAAAATGAGCAGCATGGGTATAAACGATTGACTAAACTTGACTTCATCTCCATGTTGCGGTCACAATTAGCCACTGTGTAGAAATATGTGACCTCAAACAGCAATTTTTTTTTTTTTTTTTTTTATTATTTGGGTTTAACGACACATTAACAACCAGGGTCATATCATGTCGGTGATAGTTTTATGGGTGGAGGAAGCCGGAATACCCGGAGAGAACCACCGAGCAACGACGAGCAGCTGTCAGCTCCCCAACATCGTAACTCTGAACTCTGCTCCGCGGCACAGGCAGGGTTAGATTGGTTGAATACATGCGCACCATCGACATGCAGTACGCCTTAGTACACAGCGTCATTGTACCCCCATGTAGGCAAGTGAGGTGAAGTGTCTTGCCCAAGAACACAACGCAGTTGCTGCAGGTGGGATTCGAACCGAGGACCTCTCGGCTTGCAGCCTGCACCTCTACATACTGATCCACCGCGCCCCTCAAACACCAATAAATGAATAATTGTACATACTAAGCTTCAATCAAAATCAGCGATGCTGGTTATATTGTAAATGACATAGCAGGGATTCAAACCCACACCGAGAAAGTTTCCTTTGACACTAAACTGCCTAGCAAAACAATAGTAAACCACACGAGATGCTCCTGCTGATTTCCAGTAAATTGTAGTATGTAGAATTAAGTGATGCAATTTTCTGATATTACAGTGGAGCCCACTTAATTGGATATCTCTTAACTGGTAGAGTGCTGGAAGCCCTATTTTGGGCTTTACTAAAAGTGACAGGCAATAACTGTCTGTAACTACATTCTGCCCGAGGAAGCCTTTATTGTCCTTGATATGAATCAGATTTTTTATACAATACCTTGCTCTCTGACATTTAATTGGATAGTGCCTTTAAGGCACTATCCAATTAAATGTAATAGAGCAGCATACGATGAGCTTTGATTTGTTGTCCGAAAAAACTCAGCACTTTACCAGTTAACTGAATAACCCTGTTAATTAAATATAATTTCCAAACACAAAACCATTTACGTTACCTCCAGTACAAATTTGACCTGTTAATCGAATATAGGTTATAGAGTAAACTCCTGTTAATTGAATAAAAAATCTTGCAGCCTGTCGAGACATTACCCTGACTCTCCCCTGTTTGACTTTGTTTACAGACCTATTTGGCCTCAGTACATCCAATACATGCATTTAATCTATAATATCTTGTTTGACAGAGCTCATGGAGCTCTGTCAAACAAGATATAATAGAATAAATGTTAAGTTTATCTCTAGAATACAGGAAAGTGACACAATCCCTGTTAATTGAATACTCCTGTTAATTGATTAATTTTCATTGGCAAAGTGGTTATTCAGTTAACAGGGTTCCACTGTACTGATAATATCTGAGTATTCCATGTGTTCTGTACTAGCCTCATATATTTTTGCTCAACTAGAATTCCCTTTTTAGGGTCTGTCATTGGCTGAGGTGTGTGCATGGTTTAGTATAGTTTTGATGCGCGGTTGGTACTGAAGGAAACTCTCTTGCCATGTGTCACAAAATAGGAGGGTTAATGCCTTTTGGGAGACGAGAGATCAGCATTTCTTCTAATGGCACAGTTGACACCCAGAGGTAGTCATCTGTGCACTGGTTCAAACATATACCTCTCCTCCTTTTCTGTTTGGGACTGTTCATGTCCCTGAAGGGATCAATGACTTTATCAGGACAACTCATGTGCCATTGCAGAAGGATAAATCTCGAGGCCTGCAGCCTCTTGTTTTGTCCTTCCACACTGGCACTTGTTCCATATCGATTAACCCATTCACGCACATGTGTTGTTCTGTGTTTATATTATCAACATTTGCCACCTCTCTCCCACAAAATAGTTCTAACACAAATATCTTTATGGTTGTCCACTGACACTACTTTGTGGACTCTCACAACAAGTTCCCCTGGAGCATGAGAGACTGCGCATACTGAGTCTATTCTGTAATAGAAACAGTTTGGAAGAAATAGATTTAGCCATAATTGCTTCCGTTGAAATTTAACACTTCGGCCAATACAGTGGAGCCCACTTAATTGGATATCTCTGAACTGAATAACCCTGTTAATTGAATATACTTTGCAAAAAAAAATCATTCACCATACCTACAGTACAAATTTGACCTGTTATAGAGTAAAGTCCCTTAAATTTAATAGAAAATCTTGTAACCATCAAGAAATTACCCTGACTCTCCTCAGTTTTCTTTTGTTTATAGACCTATTTGGCTTCAGGACATTTAATACAGGCAGTTAATCTATTATATCTTGTTTGACAGAGCTTATGGAGATTAAGTTTACATATATAGTCGGCTGAGTGCTAGAATGTTCTATGTCCCATAGGGGACATAGAACATTCTAGCACTCAGGCGACGATATCTTGTCATTTATAAACTTCACAATATTGGCTATTTTATACTATTTCTCATTTAACCCTTTACCTAACATGAAAAGCAGATGACACTTGTGAAAAACATTTTGGAATAACTCATTTTTTGTCTCAAAAGCATAGGTTATGACCCCTCATTGGAACGAGCTCGATGAGGAGTCATAACCTATGTTTTTGAGAAAAAAATGAAAAAAATAATGAAAACTAATTAACGATTTTTGAGAATAGCTCTGGCCGGTTTTGGCCGTTACGTTGGGTAAAGGGTTAAAACATTGGAATATGTAAAAATTTATTCCAATATATTTATACAAACAAAGACATCTTGTCTTAACATCTCTTAAACCTTGACAATGTGGGTTTGAACCCCCTGCTATGCCTTTTGCAATGTAAATTACATTTTTCGAACCAAAATTTTAGAAATTATTTTTTCTTGTCAAATACTGTCTGTCTGTCCCAGATATATTGCTTAATAGATTAACCCTGTTAACTGCATATAATTATCAATCACCAAGCCATTTACTATGTCTCCACCAAGCCATTTACTATGTCTCTAAGGTTGAGTTGTCCTGTTAATTACACATAGGTTATAGAGGGAACCCTTTTTAACTGAATTAAAAATATTATCTTTAAAAAAATGCTTTGACAACAAATTAATTCCCAAGCTTTAAAGTCTATTTTACTCTCTTTACTTCCAATATCAGTATTTAGTCTTTTACATCATGCTTGACAGAGCTCCATAATCTCTGCCACATAAGATATAACAGAATTAATGCTCAATCTATCACCACAATTTTCTGGTTAACTGAATATCTCTTTTATTTTGAATTCATTTCTCGGCAAAGTGACAGTTATTTAACCCTTTACCTAACTCAGCTTTTTAGAAAAATAATTTAAATTTCACATTTTTCGAAAAAACATTCTCACAGTTTTCAATAAAACCATTCAAATATGGATATCATTAGAACCGGCTTGTCAAGCCGGTTCTTATGATATCCATATTTGTATGGTTTTATTGAGTCATTTTGTAAGATATTTTAGGCTTTGATAGGCTTATTTTGGTCAAATTCCTGGCCATTTTAGGCTACTGTATTAGGTTAACAGAGTTTTATTTGTTTAATAAACTTCATGACTTCAGTTATTTCAAACTCAGTTATTTCAAACTCTCTTGTTAATGTTGGTGCTCTTCCTCTGGAGTTGATGTGGGATATAAATAATGGGCTGGCCTCTTATCGATGCAGTGGGGAGCACATTGGCTTAGTAGGTAGAGATGCAGGCTGCAAGCCAAGAGGTCCTCAGTTTGAATCCCACCTGCGGCAACTACATTGTGCCCCTGGCCAAGGCACATAATCCCAATTGCCCATGTGGGTGGTGCTGTGTACTAAGGCCTACAGCATGTCGATGGTGCACCTGTCTTCAACTAAATCGAACCCTGCTTGTGTGGATTTAGTACGTTGGGGAGTCTGACAATTGCGTGCCATTGCTCGGGGGTTCTCTGGATACTCCAGCTTCCTCCACTCGTAAAACTGTCTGACACGAACGAGGTGACCGTGGCTGTCGAATGTGTCGTTAAACCCCAATAAATAAATATTGATGCAGTGAAGGTGACTTATCTGGGTATTTCTTATTGAAGAACCCTGTGACAGTTCATTTAACCCTCTGCACACTGATGCCGAAATATCTAAAATTCATGCTGCAAATTTTTCCCATAATGCAACTAGAAATTTAACCGATTCAGTCTTGTTTGACAGTACTCATTGAGCTCTGTCAAACAAGATTGAGTTGGTTCTATTCTTAATTGCATTATGGGAAAAAATGACAATATGAAATTTTGGTATTTTGTCATCTGTGTGCAGTGTGTTAACAGGGTTTTATTTGTTTCCGGTAATGGCTCATAATAAACTTCATGAAGTCAGTTATTTCAAACTCTCTTGTTAACTGGTTGAGGGCTAGATTATTTTTGGTTGTCTGAATTTATTATTCAAAATTTGTTTTATTACAAATTATTAGAGAGTGCCCATTACTCTCCAATAAGGTGCAATAAAACAAATTTATATGAATAAAATATATACGTTTGACTGAATATGAAACATGAGCATGGAAGATATTGGCTTTTGCTCTGGTATCCTCATGTTTTTGAAAGCTCTGATAGTGGCTTCTGGCACTGAACCAGTTAATGTTGTTGATGCTCGTTCTCTGGAGTTGATGTAGGATATAAATAACTGGCTGGCCTTTTATCGATGCAGTGAAGCTGACTTAGCTGGGAACTTCTTATTGGAAGAACCTTGTTAACCCCCTACACACTGATGTCGAAAAATCTAAAGTTATGGGTGCAAATTTTCCCATAATGCAACTAGAAATTTAACCAACTCAATCTTGTTTGACAGAGCTCATTGAGCTCTGTCAAACAAGATTGAATTGGTTAAATTCCCAGTTGCATTACGGGAAAAAATGGCTACTTGAAATTTAGATATTTTGACATCAGAGTGAAGAGAGTAAATTGCATGACTTCCAAACACCAAACCATCTACCACACCTTTAGAACAAATTTAAACTATTCATTGTATATAAGTTATAGATTATAAGGTTATTAATTAAATTAAAAAATCTTGCGAAGTAATTGGTCACCCGCTGAATTTCTCATGTTATAGACTTAACATAAGCATTTAATCTATTGTATCTTATTTAACCCTTTACCTAACATGAAAAGCAGACGACACTTTCAAACAAAATTCTTGAATAACTAATTTTTTTCATTTTTTTGTTTCAAAAACATAGGTTATGACCCCTCATTGGAATGAGATCGACGGGCTCGTTCCAAAGAGGGGTCATAAGCTATGTTTTTGAGACAAAAAATGAAAAAATAATGAAAATTAATTGCCGACTTTTGTGAATAGCGCTGGCTGGTTTTGGCCATTACGTTGGGTAAAGGGTTAACAGAGCCCCATGAGCTGTGTCAAACAAGATTTAATAGAGTAAATTCTCATCATATCACTAGAAATAGGAAAATGCACAAATTTCTGTTTTTTGAATATTTAAAAAAATGGCTGTTTAATTTACTGGGTTTCACTTTACATGTATTATTATATTATGGCTAATATCAGCTTTTGAATATCTAATCAAACCATGTTGCTGTTTTCATTTAATTAGGGTTGAAAAGTCAGCAAACTCCATATAAAAAGTGCATTTTCCATGTTTCAATATACATGAATGTCTAGGTTTGTTTGATTTGTAGGTATTGGTACAATTTCACATGCTATTTTTGAGGTTACAATGTATGTCTTCACAGAAAAATAAAAGATATTTTTCTCTGAAAGTATTCACTTCCTTTGTTGATCACAGAAAGCAAAATTGACAGTGAAGTATATCAAGGGAAGTAACTCTCAGAAAAACTGATACTTTTGGTTCAATTTGTTTCAAGAATTGTGCAGTGACTTGCACAAAAGTAAAATATGTTATGTGAATGCTTAAAACTGGAAAATATTTCACAAGTATTCACAAGTATGTTTATCTTAAGACTTCTTTAGTAAGGTTAACCCTCAATAACCTAACCTAAAAGATTATTTGAAAAAGATTGCTTATGTTTTTTGTAAATATCAGGAGTTGTGTATTTGTAAGGGATTTCAAAATATAAACTTTTCATCAAATGAACTAATGGGAAGTCTTTCTGAATATTAAGACAAAAGATTGATCTGGTACTCCTCAAAAGATGTAACATTAGAAATCTAGAATAATGTTTTATTGACTAGAGTGACTCTGCTCAACAACATTGACAAAATCTACTTCAAAATCATCTCAATGGTATATAATAAACCAAAGCACTCTCCTTCTCTCATCATGATTTATATTTATGGGCTGACCAAATAAGCCTTGGCTCTAAAAGAGTTGACTAAGTATATTTTAAGAGCTTACACTACCAAGTTCACTACTGTTTTTAACCCTTTACCCAATGCAGACGATATCAAAATTTATTATTTTAAATATCATTTTTTAAATTTTTTCAAATAATTTCTACAAAACCATATCATGTGACCCCTCTTTGGAACGAGCTCGTTCCAAAGAGGGGTCACATGATATGATTTTATTGAAATTTTTCGAAAAATAATATTTTTTCAGCTGCTGAATTTGCATATTACACGGGCGGATGCGGGCGATTTGTTGCGTAAAGGGTTAATATAGCTTCTAGTATAAAATTTCAAATTTGAATGGGAATAGGTATAGAAGATCTTATCTTTCATTTATTGAAGAATTTTATCTCAATAAGTAATAGTAAAAAAGACCTATAATTAAGAATGATGTGCTCATATTGCTTACAATCTACTTCTTTTAGAAATAGAACTATAACTTCTAGTTTAAGAGTGAACAAAACCAACATCATTTAAAGTTTATATGAATTTTCAAAACAGCACCTGCTGAAGGTACACTGAGAAACACTGAAATGTTACCGGAGTGAATTGTAATATTGGAGATTCTTATATTCTGCAGCTGCATTTGCTTCTATGCAGTGTGTAGGTATTGTATGTTGGTAGCTGAAGGGTGTCTTGTGTTTTTTGTGGGTGACAATAATTAAATGTCACATATGTGATTCCTCATTGGAATGAGCTCATAGAGCTCATTCCAGAGAGGGGTCACATGATATGGTTTTGTTGAAATTTTGTGAAAAAGTTGAATAAATATAATTAAAATAAAAACTTTTTATATATAATGCATTGAGTAAAGAAAGGATAAAGGTGAATTTGGCATGATATAAGTTCTGCATGAAAAAAATGCCATTGTATATACTTACGAGTTTGCAAGGGCCGTGGTGGTGTTGTGGTAACCAGTTCTCGTCAGATCACCGGAAGTTAAGCAACGTTGAGCCTGGTTCATCCTTGGATGGGTAATTGTCTGAGCGATCGATTCAGACTCCCGCATTGTGACCTTGGGCAATGCACTTAACTCTGATTGTCCACACGGGGGCACGATGACGCTGTGTACTAAGGCGTACTGCACGTCGATGGTGTGCATGTCTTCAACCAATCTAATCCTGCCTGTGTGGAGTGCGGAGTTACGATGTTGGGGAGCTGGCAGCTGCTCGTCATTGCTCGGTGGTTCTCTCCGGGTACTCCAGCTTCCTCCACCTGTAAAACTGTCATGCTCATGATTAGCCATTGTGCATAAGTATGTGACCTTAAACACCAATAAATAAATAAATAATACGAGTTTGCAGTGACTAGCATTTTCAAAACTCTATGCAGATATTGCAGCTCGTAGAACACACTTATTTTTTGGAGAGCTAATCTTTTTACACTCATCAAAAGTTGAATTGTATATGTTTATTCCTGAACCCTTTACCAAACAAATTGACTGTATTTGCTAGCGTAATTTACAAATTAAGCAGTTGAAAAAATATCATTTTTCCAAAAAATGTTAACAAACCATATCTTGTGAGGGTCACACAATATGGTTTTTGGTGATTTTTTTTTTTAAATTTGAAGAACTAATATTTAAATTAATAAATTGTGTTATAGTATGCATTGGGTAAAGGGTTAAAAATATACCTGAAAATTAGTAATGAATTCGCGCATTTACTCACCATCTAAGCCTAAAAACCTTCATAAGCAGCAAAATGTTAGTACAGGCTAAAAAGTTGTAACTTCAGTTAATGTAAATATTGAATATTCACATGAAAGAAATATGAAGTCAAAATAAATATCACTAAAGTCAGTTTACCAATACCGACTCTGTACAGCATGGATAAGAATGTAACATACTTTTTTTCTGAAGTGATTATCCAGCTCAAATGAATATTGACATCTGCTCTGAAGAATCATAATAATAATTGTTTATGCTATCAAGCAGCTATTTTATAAATAGACTAAATTTAGCAAACAATGTAATTATATCAAACTCACCAGGCAACATATCTTAATTCTTGAATTATTTTTCCAGAATATATTTTTTGCCATACAGGGTCATTAGGTATGTTTTAATCCTTGAGTCCTCAGATTCATTTTGTCTTAATAACTACCGAAAAAACATGTACACATATGCAGATGACCTTACCGCATTTCTACATTATTGTTGGCTGCCTCTACAGACAGTCAACAATAATGTAAAAAGATTATCAAGATTATTATTATCCCTGATGGGTGAGAGTGTGAGATGGGGAAATCTCACCCGAGGGCAAGATATTTGGGCCAGACACGAGGCTTGCCGAGTGTCTGGACCAAACATCTAGTCTCGAGGGTGAGATTTCACCCATCTCGCACGCGCCCCCATCAGGGATTATTTTTCTCCCTCCACCAAAACAGTATGATGTCATCAAAAGTAATTCAGGGGCACATGCAGCTCTATCAAATAATTTTGTTGTACATTTCTGAAAAAACTGATTTGCTTATCAGAAAGAGCATACGAAAGTTCTGTATATACCACAGGTATATACCACAAAATTAAATCCGAATGCCGGCAAAAGAGGGGTTAAAGATTTGTAACGAAATGAACATTGATACATTCCGATGACGTCATATGAATTCTGTAATGTATTCGCATAACTTTTCAACAGGAATTTTATGCAACTCGCTCCACTCATAAAGGCATTCATCCAAAAATTCATATAAAGAGTCAGTTGTCTTTTGGTTTTGCGGTCTGTGTTTTTATTTCTATTTTCTTCGACAAAAGTTGGCACCATGTTGTTTCTTTACAGAAGAACGTGCAATGATTGAATAGTCCTGCACTCATTAAATATGCTAATAGGACAGTATAGGTTGGTTATGTGGGTGGGATGAGATAGCTGTCACATTGGTGGGGTGAGACAGGCATATCTCTCCCAGCTGTCTCACACGACTTTATATATGTCTCAGTACCTTAGTTGTGGGAGAAAAAAGCATCCTACCAGTAGAGTTCTAAAGTAGAATACACTTGGGACAACTTTTTCAGAGCAGTAGAAACGGGACAGTTTGTAGCTGTAATGTGCCCTTAGGGTTAAAGAAAAACATTTTTTTATAATTTTTATGAAATGACGTTATTATTCTCTGTGTAATGTATATCAGGTAAGAATATCCATTAGGCCTTGCTGGCCTCTTTCTATAGAGTTCATCTTTTACTATGTAATACTATTATCTGTTTTAACCCTTGTAAGTAACTTTGAAAAAATGTATGGCCTCAAAACTGGTGTTCCACTAAGCAGCAAAGAAGAAGCCTTCCATATAATTGACAAATAAATTGACAGTGGTTACTTGTCAAGTCTTGACTGCTGAAAAAAAACAAGACTTACTATCAATGCACTGGACATACAGGTAGTGGTATAAAAGAAATCCTTGTGGAATCTTAGGAAATCAGGGGTTAAAGTAAGCCTGAGAGCTCCCAAGCTTCAGGGAACCATAATACATGATATTTCAGATAAAATTTCTTTTTAAACAAATACCATGCAGGAGAGAGAGAGTATCAAAGGGTACACACATCTGAAACAAGGCAACCATGGGCCCAGAATATGTATCTGTAGACCAGTCATTTATAATTCCACAGGCACTCAAGACCCCTAATTTTTGCCTTTGGTGATCAATGCTAGCTGATATCTGACACACTGTTGCAAAAAGTAGTCTTGAGTCTTTTTCAACATATGTCATGTAACAGTGCCTGATCAGCAGGGAGAGGTGGGAGTCCAGGATTCTTGGGATAGGCCTCCCCCCCCCCCCCCCCCCCCCACCAAAGTTCTGACTCCTGTGCTAACATTTACGAAAGGAGCTGTATCGTGAAGGGAGCTCTGCACTGGACACCAAAGGTTGTAATTTTGGACTACATGACTCTTTTAAAGTGATAAATTGATTAAATCAACTTGAGGTAATAAAGTTATCACTTCACAAACTGTGCAGCGAAAGGCTATAGCTGTAGGTCACTAATGAAGTTGCAAATTTGAAACATGCTGCTAAGAACATAATTTGGCCCAGACAAAAAAAAAATAACATGACTTTTCATCCCAAAAGCCACCAGGAGTCTCCATTTAATAACTGATTTCAAAATTTTCTTTGGCTGGGAGAACCCCCTCTCCCCCATACCCCCTATCATCGCTTGTGTCTTCGGCACTTGCAGGAAGATGTCTCCGGCATCTGCATCAGTATCCCAACACTTTTGAAGGGGGAGGGTGTGGGGGGGGGGGGGGGGGTGGGGGGGGGAATCACTGAATTAACCCTGGGGTGCAAATTTCCTCTCCCTGGCCCTGCTAATCAGTTAATTAAAAAAAACTCCTTGAAAGATCAAAATAATCTGGCTTGTCCAGATCAGTTTTGGCACAAAAACAGTTAACCCCTAACAATGATTTCAAAATATCCAAATTTCAACAGAATGTGTTTCCCATAATGCAACTGTTTGACGGAGCTGACTGAGCTCCGTCAAACAAGATTGAATTGGCTAACTTCCTAGTTGCATTATTGGAAACGTTTGCAGCTTAAATTTTTTATATTTTGCCAACTGGTTGCTGAGGGTTAACCCTTTACCCAACGAATCGCCCGCATCCGCCCACGTAATATGCAAATTCAGCAGTTGAAAAAAATATTATTTTTCCAAAAATTTCAACAAAACCATATCATGTGACCCCTCGTTGGAACGAGCTCGTCGAGCTCGTTCCAACGAGGTGTCACATGATATGGTTTTGTTGAAATTTTTTGAAAAAATTAAAAACATGGTATTTAAAATAATAAATTTTGATATCGCCTGCGTTGGGTAAAGGGTTGAAAACAAATTTGCATAAATTAAGGATTTAAAATTGATGGATTTGTTGATGCGGATCTATTTCTCTCACTAACTGCAGGGAACAGGAAATTAATATTGGTGAAGAGATTGATGAAATTATTAGTATCACCTTCACAGATTTTCATAAATTGTTTTACTTGCACAGTGCTCAATAGTCGTCATCAATAATGTCTCTAATATGACTAAATATGACAGGCTGATAGTGATGGGTATAAATCATTATGATCAATTTTGTGAAATAAATATAATAAAAACTTCACTTTTAATCAATTAAATGCATGAACCAGCTGTCATTTCCCTTCTAAATACATAAATAAAAACACAAAAGTGAATTGCATTTCTACATTCAGTGGGACAGGTAGTTTAATTGAATTAATAGCTTCCAATTAATATCCAGCTTCTCTGAACATCTTTTAACCTCAGGTACCATTTGTCACTCAGCAGCTCCAAATTAGATATCATAGGGAAAGTGTGACTACTGATGTCATTATCATGTCTTCAATGATATATTTATGACTTTGTTAACTTACTAATTTATATCAGTTCTGATTTATAGCTTAGCTTCTGTGTGAATCTACCACATGCTGATTACAGGTTTTAACATATAAACATACAATTTTATACTTTCCACACATTAGCTGTTAGTTTGATTGACAGCTAGAGAAACTGAACAACTTCCATACCACACTGCTTAACCCTATGCACACTGATTTCAAAATGGTAAAGTTTTCAGCAGCAAATATTTCCCATAATGCAGTTTGATATTTCATCAAATATACCTTGTTTGACAGAGCTCAGTGAGCTCTGTCAAACAAGATATAGTTGGTTAAATTCATAGTTAAACCAGAGAAAAACAGAGTGATTGGGGAAAATTTTGTTGCACTACCAGAGTGTTAAGGGTTAACTGGTAGAGTGCTGGAAGCCCATTTTTGGGGCTTTATTATGAAGTGCAGGTGCTTCAACCTGAATGTATTACTTTTGTTCGATGAGCTTCATGTTAACTTTGATGTTAAATAATTTTGTTGAGTGTAGGAGAAAAGCCCCAAAGAGAAAAGACCTGATTGTGTTTGCAACCTAGGAGAAAAGCCCGGGTCCATTTTTGCGGGGTTGGAGAAATGCCGTGACTGATCAATTTTACTATTTTATGACCAAAAGGAAATTGATAAAGTGGAAAAATACTAATTAGTAAGAAAAATTAAAAATGGATAATTTTGGGGTTTTTATGTGTTCCCATACTATGTATGGTACACATAATGCCGGCATCCGGAGTGACCATCCGTCGTTTGTCCGTCCGTCTGTCTGTCCGTCCGTCTGTCTGACCGACGTCTGTATCCATTTCATTGTCATTCGATAACTTGAAAAATATTGCTTGGATTGTCAAGTTACTTTATATTTGTGTTCAGGTTACTGATGTGCCGAGCTGTACAGTTTTTGGTGTAAATCTGATAATTTGATCTTGAGATATTAACCGTTTATCCTTCAAATTGAAAATTCCTCCAATCCCTTTGGCATTTGATAACTTGAAAAATATTGCTTGGATTGTCTAGTTACTTTATATTTGTGTTTAGGTTACTGATTTGCCGAGCTGTATAGTTTTTGGTGTAATTCTGATGATATGATCCTGAGATATTAACCCTTTATCCTTCAAATTGAAAATTCCTCCAATCCCTTTGGCATTCGGTAACTTGAAAAATATTGCTTGGATTGTCAAGTTATTTTATATTCGTGTTCAGGTTACTGATGTGCCGAGCTGTATAGTTTTTGGTGTAAATCTGTTATTTTGATCCTGAGATATTAACCCTTTATCCTTCAAATTGAAAATTCCTCCAATCCCTTTGGCATTCAATAACTTGAAAAATATTGTTTGGATTGTCAAGTTACTTTATATTTGTGTTCAGGTTACTGATGTGCCGAGCTGTATAGTTTTTGGTGTGAATCTGATAATTTAATCCTGAGATATTAACCCTTTATCCTTCAAATTGAAAATTCCTCCAATCTCTTTGGTATTCGATAACTTGAAAAATATTGCTTGGATTGTCAAGTTACTTTATATTTGTGTTCAGGTTACTGATGTACCGAGCTGTATAGTTTTTGGTGTAAATCTGTTATTTTGATCCTGAGATATTAACCCTTTATCCTTCAAATTGAAAATTCCTCCAATCCCTTTGGCATTCGATAACTTGAAAAATATTGCTTGGATTGTCAAGTTACTTTATATTTGTGTTCAGGTTACTGATGTGCCGAGCTGTATAGTTTTTGGTGTAAATCTGATAATTTGATCCTGAGATATTAACCCTTTATCCTTCAAATTGAAAATTCCTCCAATCCCTTTGGCATGAGATAACTCAAAAAATATCAGTCCGATTGTCATGTTACTTTATATATTTATTCAGGTTACTGATGTGCTGTGCTGTATAGTTTTTTTTATGTAAATCTGATAATTTGATCCGGAGATATTAACCCTTTATCCATCAAATTAGACACTCTTCCAATCCATTTCTATATGTACCCATACCATGTATGGTGTACGTAATGTCGGCATCCGTGGTAGCCCTCCGTCATCAGCTTTCTACTAGTTGTGCGTATGGGTACACATCTGACGATTTCATCGGCCTATTTTTTATTTGAAAAAAAAACCCCAAAACTTAAGAACATCTTGTACAGAAATGCTTCATATCATGGAAAATTTTATGCTCAAAATGCTTCATGACAAATGTAATCATAACTGAATGTGTATGCAATGTCCAACACCTTGCAAAAACTCAGATACAGTCTTTTTTCTTACAATCAACATGTGTTTTGTCAGTATTAACTCCGCAACTGTCGTGTATCCGACCCCCTGATACAGATGTTTGTATCAGGGGGCGGATACAAGCATGTTCCTTTCGCGTGAGTTCCATTTTTTTTTCTTTTTGTTCATCCGTACGAATAAATAGTTCGTTATATATTCATCTACATTCTTGACTTATTCCCAATATATTGTAAGATAAAATGATTATTACCATTATGTGGATGTACAAAATATGTATCCGAGTCTCGTTCTGGGTTCTAAGGGTAGATCACGACTCATCTTCGACTCGTCATGATCTGCCCTTAGAACCCGGAGCTCGACTCGGATACATATTTTGTACATCCACATAATGGTAATAATCTCTATTTACCACAAGAACGTTCCACACACAAGTTTCTTAGCTTTTCTTGAAGTGTTTTTGTGCGTTTCCTAACCCGTTTAGCAGGGGGCAGGCCCCAGAGCTTCCTGTAAAAGTTCTAACTGAACTTGTGCCTCGTCTTCCTTCAAATGGGTGAGTAACCTCCAAAAAGATGGGTGTTTTTGTCCTATAATAGATGAAAATGTATTGTTTCAGCTCTCACAGAAATTGTTTATCCTATCGGAATTGTTTAATGCATATCCCACAAGTTTGGACTTTGGAGAAAACGTGGTTGTATTCACCTAACGCACACACAGAGCTAATTTTGAGAATTTTCAGTTTGACAGGTGACTGCACGCAGTTGTCCATTCATGTACATTTTGAATAAAATTTGAAATATCTAATATTTAAAACAAATCAGATCCAAAAAGAAAGAAAAGAAAATTAAATAAAGTAAGAAAAAAATAAAAAAAGTAAAAAAAAATTTAAAGAAAAGTAAAAAAAAAAATTAAATAAAATTAAAAGAATAAGTCTAAAAAATTTCCAGGGCTTTTCTTCACCCTAAGTTTTAATCAGGCTTTTCTCCACCCCCTGAAATGAGCCAGGGCTTTTCTCCACAGATGCAATTTCAGGGCTTTTCTTCTCAGGGCTTTTCTCTGTCCCCCAATTGAAAAGAAAATTTTAAAAAAAGTTAAAAAAAATTAAAGTAAAAAAAAAATAAAAGTAAAAAAAAAGTAAATAAAATTAAAAGAATAAGTCTAAAAAAAATTCTGGGCTTTTCTCCACCCTAAGTATAAATCAGGGCTTTTCTCCACCCCCTGCAAAAATGGACCAGGGCTTTTCTCCACAGATGCAATTTCAGGGTTTTTCTCCTCAGAGCTTTTCTCCACCAGGGCTTTTCTCCACCAGGGCTTTTCTCTGTCTCCCCAATTTTGTCTGCCAGGATTTGCCTTGCTACAAATTATGAGAGAATCCCTGTAGGCAGTCTTCCAGAAACTGTAACAAGTTAATGACATGTGAACAAATTTTGATGACCAAAAATAATTAAGCACTCTACCAGTTAACCACTCTACACCTTCCTACTGCATTTCCACTTCTTTACTTTGAACATTGTCATATCACTAACCATGAAATTTAAATTACCAAAAGTTACCAGTGCACAAAATAGTGACAAATTTCATAGAGTGACCTCAAAAGTAAACAGAAAGAGCAAACGTGATTCGATAAACATTGTATTTCCTCTAAGGTTTGATGAACTCCTATCAGTTCAATTGACAGCTTAGGCCTTCATGTACAATTCAATTTGACATTTGACATGATATTGAATATTACAGTTAAAACTAGAAGTCTTGTCATGAAATGCACACAAATAGCACATCAGACTGCGCATTAATCTACGTGTTATGACCATAGTAAGGCTATCAAATTTTTTACATATGACCTGTGCACAAGCAGTGTTTCAGCCAATGGACCTCCGGGTAACCCGTAGGTCCATTGGCAGAAACATTGCCTGTGTTTGCTATGAGTAATCAGGAGAACCTGTCGTGATTTGGAGGATGCTATTCGATATGGCAACTGCATGCAATTCCTACGTGCATTTAGGCCAAGATAAGCGCACAGTTCGTGACAGGACTTCTAGTTTTAACTGTCTTATGCCTCACATCTGTGACATCGGCCATGATTGGTTAATTTAACCCCTTCAAAAAGTCATAGTACCGGAGTTTTTGGACAAAACACAGGTACTATCAGAAAGTTCTTCCCTGGAGACATGAGAACAAAGAAAATGTAAGCTCCACTTCTATTGATCAGCATCAATTATGCCCACGCAGATTGGAATTTCTCAACACTAAACAGTGGCACCATATCTGTTTAGCATTTTTCTTCACTGATAGACACAAATTTACCAACAAATATGTCACCTTCAGTGGGTGTTGTTTTCAATTTTAACTGCAAACAATGAATTCAAAACAATCAGAAATATTAAAAACTTCCATGGTGTTCACCACTTTAGTGAATCATGAATGTGACTTCAATCAATTATATTTCCACAAGTTTAGTATTCGTGCTCCTCATCCTCACAGAGTCTCCGCCTCAAGCTCAAGTTCAAAATAAATTGTTTCACTCAGCTTAATTCTTAACAACTGTCACCGTACAAAAAACATGAATTTATATTCCATTATACCTCTTATCACACAAGCATTAACAATGAATTTTAACATGAACAGCATGATGCAGTTGTAAACACTGACATTTGGTGATACAGAAACTCCCAATGCGACGGCACTTGTAACAAGTCATTTTCGAATTTGGTGATCTGGAAACTCTCAAAGAGACGTCATTTTTTTCGAAATGACGTCAATAAAAGCCTGTTTCTGAATTGGACTATATTGTTACTGATGGCATGTTGCAGTTAACGTTTAACAATGAAAGCTATTTTTTGTTCGGCATAATAAAATAATTAGAATGTTTCTTTTCATGTTCTATTGGACGATAGTACCTGAGTTGATTTCTGTTAAAAACCTTCACCAGCTTTGCTGCTTCAGATTTTATTTCAGGTATCACACAAACTCAGGTACTATCGACCAACAGAACATGAAAAGAAACGTTCTAATATTATAACAGACCTGATGTGATTCAAGATTTTGAGTTGAATCGAAAATGTGTGAATTGAAGTGCCTCACTGTCTACCTTTAGTTGAAATTGGAGAGTAATTCAACTGATTTGGCACAATAACTCCTTATACACTGAGCTCCTGAATGGTATCATCCTAAAGAATGTAATTTGCAGCAAAGTGGGTGAATCTATTTTATATTCGTGGGCAGGTTCAGCAATAATTTAATCATACAGCCCTACAGGGCTGTATGATTAAATTAATTCTGAGCCTAGTTTCCAATAGGTTATGTATTATGTCATCTTATCATCAAATTTTACAATTTTCTTTATGCAATAGTTTTTGCATAACTGTTTTAAAGGGTTAACCCTTTACCCAACGTAACGGCCAAAACCGGCCAGCGCTATTCTAAAAAATCGCCAATTAATTTTCATTATTTTTTCATTTTTTGTCTCAAAAACATAGGTTATGACCCCTCATTGGAACGAGCCCATCGAGCTCGTTCCAATGAGGGGTCATAACCTATGTTTTTGAGACAAAAAATGAAAAAAATTAGTTGTTCAAGAATATTTTTTACAAGTGTCGTCTGCTTTTCATGTTAGGTAAAGGGTTAAGAAAGGAAAAATAACATTCAAGTTGGTGCATAATGATTTAGTGAAAACCAAATGCCAAATGTGTCATTTGCAGTATAATCACCATCTTTTGTTGATCCTGCAGCACTCATGAAAATTGAAAAAGAGATTTTTTCTCTGATGTGCAGTGTGTAGAATTAAGTGATGCAATCTTCTTTTACCCTTTACCCAATGTAACAGCCAAAACCGGCCAAGGCTATTCTTAAAATTAATATTCATTATGTTTTCATTTTTTCTCTCAAAAACATAGGTTATGACCCCTCATTGAGTTCGTTCCAATGAGGGGGTCAAAAACATAGGTTATGACCCCTCGTTGGAATGTGCTCGTTCCAATGAGGAGTCATAACCTATGTTTTTGAGACAAAAAATGAAAAAAAAATAGTTATTCAAGAATTTTTTTTGCAAGTGTCGTCTGCTTTTCATGTTAGGTAAATAGAGAGTAATCGCTTGACTGGACTGGTTACGTGAAATAATTCATGAGAGGCGAAGGACGTTGTACAAACACGAGTGCGTGAATGCGCACAAGCATTTTACAATATAGTCCCTCGCCTCGAATGAATTATTTCAGTACAATGGCTAATCATGACCACGACAGTTTTACGGGTGGAGGAAGCCAGAGTACCCGGAGAGAACCACCGAGCAACGGCGAGCAACTGTCAGCTCCCGAACATACTAACTCCACACAAGCAGGGTTAGCATTGGTTGAAAACAGGTGCACCATCGATGTGCAGTATGCCTTAGTACACAGCATCACCATGCCCCCATGTAGGCAATGGGGGTGAAGTGTCTTGCCCAAGGACATAACGCGATTGCCGCAGGTGAGATTTGAACCGAGGACCTCTCGGCTTGCAGCCTGCACCTCTACCTACTGAGCCACCACGCCCCCTAGGAACATGATACGTCATAATTTTATTAAGTAGGATGGCTGTTAAGTAAATGTGTAGGGTAGACCAATCAGTAGTTTCAACGTGCAGCCTTAAGGCTGCACATTGAAACTATTGATTAGTCTACCCCCAATAATGAATATGGACTCTTCCAATTGCTGCCATTGAACTGACATGGAAGATACCACCAGGGTTAAAAGGGTTAAAGCTTTTTTTGAAGCAGTTATGTTTATTTTGGGTTAATATTAGCTCTGAAGGAAGAAAACTGTTACAATTTCTTGTTCTACAACATATTTTCACCACCACTTTTAACTGCCTGTCCCCCAGTTGCTCTTTTTTTGCCTTTTTTGTATAATATGTTGAAACAGACACTTGCAAATGAGCTGACTGCATGCCTCCCACACAAGGTTTATCCCTTTGTTACATCATTATGACCAGGTTAATCTTAGAAAAATGAATTCTCAGTTAAAATAAATAGAAAATTGATTGTGTTGGGGATGGAAAATTGATATCAATTCCAAAACAATAAATTGTTTCCGTGCAGATAATAGAAGTTCCACATGAAATACACTCATTACTTTGAGGAACAAATTCCCATATCATTAGCAAATAAGTTATTGGATATCTGTCATTTGAATGACTGAAATGACTTAAGTGATATTTCATAATAATTTATAATTCACTCTGTTTGATTAATTATTATTCATAGAGGAATTGTTTTTTTATAATATTAGTATACATGAGCATGCATTAACTAGTATTTCTGATACCTTTATAATCGAATCTGTCTGTTACCTTGTGGGAATCCCAATGTATTGCACTGCTTGGTGCTATGTCAGATGATAAAAAATAGGATCTGTTTGCCAATTCCTGTGTGACCATTAATTTATTTATCTATTTATTTATATATTGGTGTTTAAGGTCATCTATTTCTGCACAATGGCTAATCATGACCATGACAGGTTTACGGGTGGAGGAAGCCGGAGTACCCAGAGAGAACCAGCAAGCAACTGTCAGCTCCCCGACATACCAACTCCACACAAGCAGAGTTAGCATTGGTTGAAGACATTTGCACCATCGACGTGCAGTACGCCTTAGTACACAATGCCATCATACCCCCACGTGGGCAATGGGGGTGAAGTGTCTTGCCCAAGGACACAATGTGGTTGTCGCAGGTGGGATTCGAACCGAGGACCTCTCGGCTACCTACTGAGCCACCGTGCCCCCGTGACCATCAATATTGCAAGTCAAGCAGGTAGCAAATGTAAAAATTTTACCCTCTGCACAATAAAGTGGAAAATATAAAAATTTGAAGTTGCAAATTTCACTCATAATGTTCCTACCGTATTTACTCTATGTATTGGGACGTTCTATGATTTGGGACACACATTTTTTCCAGAAAACTATATTTTTTTTATGCTCCAAAGTTTGGGACATTCAGGAGATTTGTTTCCAGTTGGCCTGTCGCTCGTAGCAGACGACACTCATAAAAAAAAATTCTTGAGTAACTAAAAATTTTCATTGTTTGCTTCCAAAACATAGCTTATGATGTCTCATTGAAACGCGCGCAATGTGCTCGTTCCAATGAGGGGTCATAAGCTATGTTTTGGAAGAAAAAATGAAAATTTAAAAAAAAATTGGACGGCGATTTTCGTATATAGTGATGGAAAACGAATCACACACAACTTTATTCAGCATCAAATCAAGACCAGGCTCTGTTCTTTCCCCATTTTCTAAGAATTGGGACACCTGTGAAAATAATTATTTTTAGCTGTCCCAATACATAGAGTAAATACAGTAGGAATTTAACCAATTCAATCTTGTTTGACAGAGCTCAATGAGCACTGTCAAACAAGTTTGAATTGCTTAAATTCCAAGCTACATTAGGGGAAAAATTTGCTGTTTGAAACTGATATTTTTATTGCATGACTCCTTCCTGTGGTGACCCCTGGAAGTGAAATTGTGGGAAACAAACTCTGTTTTACTGGCAAAATAGGACTGGGTAACCAATGCCTGGGGTGGAAGTCCTCTGAAATGGGCAACACAGGTATAAATGATTGGCTGGACTTGACTTTGTATCTATGTTGTGATCACGATTAGCCATTGTGCAGAAATATGTGACCTTAAACACCAAGAAATAAGTAAATAATGAATATCGCATGAAGCCATCATGTAATATTAATCACACAAACCCATTTGGCTCATTGAGCAAGCCAGAAAATAAGCAGACTGTCATCTGCAAAATGAGGTCCCCAGAGGGTGAATTTAGTGATGCTACCCTGCACAGCAGGGTAGCATCATTAAATTTACCCTCTGTGAACCTCATTCTGAATCAGGGTCTCAAAACTAAACAGAAAGAGGTACCCAGAGGATAAATTGGCCCACTGTATGGAATAGCATCATCAAATTCACCCTCTGGGGACTTCATTTTGCAAATGTCAGACTGCTTATTTCCAGGCCTGTCATTGAGTACTGTAAAACAGGATTGAATTGCTTAAATTTCCAGTTGCATTATGGGAAAATGTGGTGCTTGAAATTCTGATATTTTGACATCAGTGTGCAGAGGGTTAATTTACCCTAAAAGGCCTGGACAATTTTGACAACTGATATTAAATCATTACCTGTAATTTTGGTTGCTTAGCAGTGATTTCTTTGTGAGCAGTCAAGACTTGACTGGAAACACTAACCCAGTAATTTGGGTATTGTCTTGAAGACGTCTCTACAACTGCATCATGGGGCAACTATTCTGAGACCACAAAATTATCAAAGTCAGAATTAGGAGCTTGTGGATAAGCTCTTTACCTAACACTAGTTACATCTCATCCCTTGAGTGCAATAATATAAGTTATTGTGATGAATTGACAGTAACATGGCCTGAGGTTTGTGGCTTAGAGTGTATGTTCGTGTTGAGGTTGAACATATGCTTGGAGCCACAAACCTCAGACCATGTTACCATCAATTCATCACAATAACGTATATGTTCCAATAAGACCCTACCCAAAGCCCAAAACCCACATCATGAAATGAACAAGACAACTTCAATGAACAAGACCACTTCAATGAACAAGGCAACTTTAACATTAACAAATGTAGTAAATAAACCTCTTGTGTACCCCTAACATCACTGGACAACAAAAAATCAGTAACTTGGATAGAGGTTGAGGTTACTCCATCTCAGTTCAAATCCTGAACAAGTTAATGATTTGCACTGTGATGGAGTAACCTCAACCTTTTTATAAGTGGGTTGTGAGTATACATTCATAGAATGATCACTGGTGATGAACGAAATGATTTCACGCGCCGAAGGCAGGCAGGGATGGTATGGGGAACAAGCCCCTTTCGACCCTCGTTGGCTGTATAATTTTGTCATGTCAGAGCGTGGTAGAGGAGGGAAAGAGTAAAGGTGTTCAGCGGCGTCTGTGTCTCCTGCGTTTTTTCTTGGTGGGAGGAGGATGTGTTGGAGAGATAGATGTTGGTGGCGTTGTTGGATCTGGAGGATTAGTAGGTTCCTTGGTAGTGAATGGCCTGATCCTAGCAGCTGTTTCTTCTTGAGATTTCCTGGAGTTTTTTAAATATATTGTGAGGATTGTCCTGACTGAGTGTGCTGGGAATTTTCTGGATACATAGAAGCTATATTCGTCTTGGGCTTTGGCTCGGATGTTGTCCTCGATCTCATCCCCAAGGAATGCCTCCGCAGACTCCGGGAAACTCTCCTCCTGGTCGGACTCCTGGTCCAAAGAAGCTGGAGAAGCAAGAGCTGGAGGGGTGGAAGGTGCGTCATCTGAGACAGCTTCCTGCACCATTGACAGAGCATCCTCCTCCATCTCCTGATCACTGGCCAAGAAAGATATGATTTTATAGGCATTTTGCACTTTGAATCGCCTCCCATTATTATCATCTTTTCAAATATTTCTCGTGGTGACATTAGATGAAAACATATGTGACTGGAGCAAGCCTGAAAATAATTTTCATTGCGCTTCCAGACAAAATGTCAGACACCAAATGAATCAAGTCTGTCATTTGAGAATAACATCTGACATATTACAAAATGGAGTTTGAGTATTCAAAATAATGTGTTTTGGGTGTACATGTACCTTCATCTTAAAACTGCTCAGAATTCTTCCAACCATACCTTGTTTGGCAGGGCTCAATGAGCACATCCAAACAAGGTATGATTGGTTTCATTCTGAATTGGAACCGAATTACTCTTCAAACATAATTTAGATACATGTATGGCTATATCAAACAGTATTCCTTCACATGCTGTTAATACTGATGAGCTGTACAGTCACTTTCTTCACACTTTCCTACTTGCCAGGATCCGAAAGCACAATAATCATTAATTTTAGGCTTGCTAGTTATGTGCATGATTTCCAGCATACATGATGTTCTGATCACTGAACTTCATTAATAATTTTGGCATCAGACATTTTGACTGATGATTTTAAACCTCAATCTGACATTGGCCTTTTTGTACCTGATATTGTCCTTGTCTGACCACTTATTTTCTGGTATGGACTGGAGCCGTAAAAATAGAAAAAACTAAGTGACTTCTCACCCAATCAGAGGGTGAGGATTTTGTCTTATTGGAACACTGCTTCATGTGCAGTGCTTTTGCATAGCTTTTCATCCCATTTTAACCCTTCAAGACTTTTATTATCATGACGTTCAAACGTAACTCGGAATTCAGTTTCTTCAACGTTTTTCAAAATGCGACGTCAAATGTCGGACAGTACCAGTAACAAGATATTTTTCACATTAGTGATTAACTGGTTGAGGGCTAGATTATTTTGGGCGGTCTGAATTTATTATTCAAAACTTGTTTTATTACAAATTATTGGAGAGTGCCCACAGGTACTCTCCAATAATTTGTAATAAAACAAATTTATGTAAACAAAATATTATTTGTGCTTTACTGAATAGGAAATATAAGCAAGGAAAGTGTTAGCTTTTGCTCTGGTATCCTAATTTTTTGAAAACCCTGATAGTGGCTTCTTGCACTCAACCAGTTAAGAAGTCTTGACAGCAGGATTATATTAGTATTTTAAACTGCAATAACATTTGGCTCAATGGTTATCACTGAGCACTATTTGGGAGAAATTAGAAATTTGAGGTTAAGAGGTTAAAACTTTAAAAAATCGAAAAATAATAACAAAACAAATGACCACAAAGTATCAGCCCCCCTCCACCCCCCGCCCCTGCACTCCCCAATAAATTTGCATAAAATTAAATAAAACACTGAAACATATTTTATACTTTAAAATACACATATTTGTACTGTTCCATCATATTTTTAGCACACACGTAACCTTGTATAATCAGTGGAATTTACAGGAACATGTATACACTTTATTGACATTTTTTATCTCTAATTCTTCCTCAGAAAGTCTGAAGTATATCAAGGGATGCAATCTCTTCAGATTTGATTTGCTGTTGGCAGACATAATGAAGAAAACTGAAAGTTTACTGTTATCAAAACTATTTGTGTTAAATGTTTATTGAAAATTCTGACTGATGTTGTAAAAAATGAAAGCAGCATGACTTACATGTGATAAAATTTCAATATTTTTTTCTGTGTTTTCATGTTTGAAGACAGCCAAGTCAGATGATCAGTTTTTATTCAGTTATAAATTTTATAAAAATGCAGTGCTTCTTTATGGCCCAACACAGTGATGGCTTCATGTATTTAATATATTACAAAACTTTTATTTCATTTTACTGTTAACAAATAAACGTGAGAAAACAGTCTATAAAAGAAAATATCACAAATGAAATCTGATTTTGTAAAGCATTCATATTAGCCTCTGCACTAGAATAGTTGAACAGAATATTGTTATAGACTCGGGTCGTGTTAGGCACTCACAGTAGGCTACGATCAGGCTCTCTGTAATCTGTCAGCCTTTTGGGGAACGTCCGTCAATGTCAGATATCTGGAAGAACTGCCCAGTTTAAATCTGTGCAATACTGCAACTCAGGCATGTTCCAATTGTAAGAAGTAGGCTCGGTAACAGTTGTATAGGCATCCAATCTTTTCGTACCATAAATTCTCGTTCCGTTACAATATCATGTAACATGAATTGGAGGTTGATTATTAAGGAGTTTAACCCTTTTTTGCACAAGTGATGCCAAAATATTGAAATTACAAGCAGCAAATTTTTCCCATAATGCAATTATGAATTGAATCAATTCAATTCAATTTCCAACAAGATTGAAGTGGTTAAGTTCCAAATTACATTATAGGAAAAAATTGTAGACTGTAATTTGACATCAATGTGCAGATGGTTAAATTTTAAAGACTTTTGAAAGGAGGATAAGTTTTAACTCTTTGCATGCTGCTGGCAGATATTCCTGCCCAGCACAGGGTTTCTCTTGTCCCATAAATAAGTATACTTTGGGCATATTTAATCAAATTTTCACCCTGTAAACTGAATGGATTTTTTCACCAATAATTTCTTATATAACTTTTAGATTAATCTTTCGTCAAATCTAGTCATGGCTGCTTCATAGCAGCCATAACTAGATTTGATGAAAAATATCTTGAAAGTACTTAGCGGGTTAAGAGTTAAGTTAGAATGTATTGTATCTTGGTTCAGTAACATGAGAGTAAATTTTGTTGTGTGGTACTTTTTTGAACTTGTGAAAATTAGAGTTACCTCCCCTGTAACAGATTTTTTGCACTTGCCTGACCATTTTCATAAAAATCCAATGTTCACCTTATCTTATCCTCTTGGAATAAGATTTTTCAGTGAATGAAGTCAGGGAATTGTGGGTGAGGTGGGAGTTGACTTTTTTTTACATCATTACTGATATTTCTTTATTGAGAGTAGTTTTATGAAGTGATATCCATATTAAGGTATTGCCTGTGTGTGCTTCAAGGCTCATACACAATGGAATCCTGGAAAAGTTATTGAATTTCAAAATTATTTTGCCCCAACTCTTGAAGAGAATGTGGGGTATACTTGATTACATCTGTTTGTCCAATCATCTGTTTGTTTGTCCGTTTGTTCATCCATACAAACGTTTTGCAATGTTATTCCAAAACCATCAGTCGAATATAAATCTCTTTTGATATAATGATACAGCTGCATGGGTGACAGGATATGGACCTGCAAGCCAGAAATTAAGCAGACTGTCATCTGCAAAATGAGGTCCCCAGAGGGTGAATTTAGTGATGCTACCCTGCAGAGCAGGGTAGCATCACTAAATGTACCCTCTGTGAACCTCAATCTGAATCAGGGTCTGAAAACTAATGAGAAAGAGGTACACAAAGGATAAATTGGCCCACTGTATGGGATAGCATCATCAAATTCACCCTTTGGGGGACCTCATTTTGCAAATGTCAGATTGCTTATTTTCAGGCCTGTGGACCTGCGACTGGTTTCATTTTTTTCAATGCAAGAATCCCCCTTGATCAACTTAGATAATGGTGGTGAAGGAAGTTGATGGGTTAATTTTTCCATCTGTCCATCTGCAGACAAAGTTGGGTTCTGCTCTCTAATTAAAGTCCTGCATGGCCAATCAAAACTTGACATGTGGCTTGGGTATCATCAGAGATGAGAGGATGAAATTTATGTTGGGGGTCATTGTACCAAAGGTCAAGATCACATTGACCTTGAACTTGAAAATTTTTCCTGCAGTTGGTTTCCCTTCTCTAACTCAAATCCCGCCTGGCCAATCAAAACCAAACTTGATATGTGGGTTGGATATGATGAGAGAAAGAACCCTATTATTTTGGGGTCATTGTGCCAAAGGTCAAGGTGACAGTGACCTTTAAAGTTTTTATGGCTTCTCTCTAATTAAATTTTCACTGGGTCGATCAAAACCAAACTTGATATGTGGGTTGGATACGATGAGAGGAAGAACTCAATTTATTTTAGGGTCATTGTGTCAAGGTCAAGATAACAGTGATCTTTAACTTTCAGATTTTCCTGGTGTCCATTCCCTAATTAAACTGAAACCAAATTTGACATGTGGATTGGGTATGAGGAGAGGAAGAACCCTATATATGTTGTGGTCATTGTGCCAAAGGTTAAGGTCACAGTTGCCTTTAACATATAAATTTTCCTGGGTTAGCAACCCTTGGCAGTCAGCTCTAGTTTATTTTTAATATGAGTTTGGGTTTGGAGTGATTTTATGCAAAAAGCAACATTTACCCCATGGTAATGGGGTGGGGTCCATTGTGTGAATTCCCTTTTTTATGCTTTAAAATGCATTTTGAAGGATTTCAAGTGATTTTATGCAAAAAAAACCCACCTCTTCTTGGCATGGTTGACTGAGTGTGGGGGGGGGGGGGGGGGGGGGAGGGGAGGGCATTGGAAGAGGGATATTGTCCCTCTGGGCACAGTCCCGTCCCATGACTCTTGTTTTTCCTGGTCTTGAAAGGTCAGGGAATAATGAATGCAGTTGAGATGTTGACATCAAATTTTATAGTGTTCACTGTCATGTCACACATTATGATATAAAAATGGGTAGTTGGGTATTAGTAAGCCCTGATGCACTTGGTTAGGCATACTGCCCCTTTTTTACTTTCATTTAAAGTGCGGGTTTTTCAATTGCCTCAGTGTTTCCCACCATAAATTTATAAATTAAACCTTTATCCAACATGGCTTGTAGATAACACTTTCAGAATATTTCCATACAAAGTCAAATTTCACAGCTTGCTTCCAAAACCTGGCTTATAACCTCTCATTAGAATGAGCTTGGTAGACTTGTTTCAGTGAGAGGTCCTAAGCTATGTTTTGGAAGCTCTGGTCAGAGAAAATAAAAACTGAATGAAAATTTTTGCATGTTGTACTGGATGGGTTTGACTGCTCAGTTAGGTGACACTTCAACTCTTAACCTGCTGCATATTTTCAAAATATTGTTAATGAAGCAGCCATGACTTGATTTAATAAAAAGAAATAATTTAGATTTAACTCAGAAATAATTGGTAGAAAAATCCATGCAATTTACAAGAGGAAAATTTGATTAAATGTGCTAAAATTATACATATTTCAATGGCAAGGGAAATCCTGTCATGGCAGGAATAACCGCCAGCAGCATGTAAGGAGTTAACCCTTTACCCAACGCAGACGATATCAAAATTTATTATTTTAAATATCATTTTTTAAATTTGTTAAAAAAATGTCAACAAAAGCATATCATGTGACCCCTCTTTGGAACGAGCTCGTTGAGCTCGTTCCAAAGAAGGGTCACATGATATGTTTTATTGACATTTTTCGAAAAATAATATTTTTTCAGCTGCTGAATTTGCATATTACGCAGGCGGATGTGGGTGATTCGTTGGTAAAGGGTTAAACATGAAAATTTAGAAATTTGGCTGAAGAGTCATGAGAAAGTCATGGAATTTTTGCTGGGAAAACGTGTATGACCCCTGTTTTCTTTGGCTTCTATTCCATATCAGAGTCTAATTAGACATTGTTTGCTTTAGATCATCATTTGATTTGCCACTTTTATGTGATTTTTATTTGCCCAAACTTTCACTTATCTAATTCCATGTAAACACAAGACTCTCTGTGACTGGTTGATTGGTTTACCTTTGTATGCTTTCTTCCATACTAATTTATGTTATCTCATTGTATAACCACTCTTTCCCAGATGTTCACTCCACAAAGATGTATTATAAATCACAGTTCAAGTAACACCTTTTCAGTTGATCCTACAGAAATAGGAAATCAGAGCAACTTTAAAGGATGAGGGGGTGGGGGGGGGGGAGGAGGGGGGGGGTACCTCAACCATTTTCAGTCAACCCTTAACCTATTATCCAATACATATTTCAAAATGGATTATTTTAATTATTGGTTTTTCAAATTTTTCAAAATATTTTGGCAAAACCAAATCATGTGACCCTCCCTCCCCCCTCACCACCATCAATGAAATGAGCTCGTTCCAACGAGGGGTCACATGATATGTTTTGTTGAAATTTTTTGAAAAATTTAAAAAAATGTTACTTAAAATAATAAATTTTGATATCGTCTGCATTTATTTATTTATTTATTTATTTATTGGTGTTTAAGGTCACATACTTATGCACAATGGCTAATCGTGACTGTGACAGTTTTACGGGTGGAGGAAGCCGGAGTACCCGGAGAGAACCGCCGAACAACGACGAGCAGCTGTCAGCTCCCCAACATCGTAACTCTGAACTCTACACCGCAGCACAGGCAGGGTTAGCATTGGTTGAAGACATGCGCACCATCGACGTGCAGTATGCCTCAGTACACAGCGTCATCGTGCCCCCATGGAGGCAATCGGGGTGAAGTGTCTTGCCCAAGGACACAACGCGGTTGCCGCAATCATCTGCATTGGGTAAAGGGTTAAGAGGATTGCTCTATAAGGAAATATCAAATTGAAGGGGTCCTTCCATAGTTATTAACCCTCTGTACACTGATGTCAAAATACCAAAGTTTTCCCCACAGCAAATTTTTCCCATAATGCAACTGAGAATTTAATAAATTATATCTTGTTTGACAGAGCTCATTGAGCTCTGTCAAACAAGATATATTTTGTTAAACTTTTCATTCCGCACGAACAATATGGAGTCATTGATGAAAATTTTTAAATACCACCAGAGTGCTAGGAATTAAGCTTGTTAGCATTTCTGCAGTATAATTTTATGATTTTCACATTCAGCACATTGATGTCAAAATACAGAAAATTGAAGGAAAGAGAAATAAATTTAAGGTTGCAACTTTTTCGCATATTGCTGATAGTAATTTAACAAATTTAATCTAGTTTTTCGAGCTCTGTCAAGCCAGATTTAATTGGTTAAATTAGGCCTTAAAAAATTAAAAATCTGTTTCTCTGGTCCTCCCATATGATCCTTTTGGCTGCCACATGCTCTCTTTTTATGACTAATGTAAACTTTAAAAAATTCACCGAAGTTAACCAACGTCGAGCACGGTTAGTAGTTGGATGGGTGACCATTTCAGCGACTGATTCGCACTCAAGCATTGTGTCCTTGGGCAAGGCACTTAACCCCGATTGCCTACATGGGGGCACGGTGATGCTGTGTACTAAGGCATAATGCATATCGATGGTGCACATGTCTTCAACCAATCTAACCCTGCCTGTGCCGCAGTGCAGAGTTCAGAGTTACGATGTTGAACAGCTGACAGCTGCTCATCATTGCTCAGTGGTTCTCTTCGGGTACTCCAGCTTCCTCCATCCGTAAAACTGTCACTGACATGATATGACCCTGGCTGATAAAATGTAGTTAAACCCTAATAAATAAATAAATAAAAAATAAAAATTAAATGGTTTATGTCTGATATTTTACCCAAGTTAATAAAATTGATAATATTTGTTCCTTGAGTGCAACCAGGCTCTGCAATGCTAAAGCATTGCAAAACCGTCTTGCACTCAAAGGACGAAATACACCATCACCCATGCCATTCTGCAGATTATGAGGCCTAAAACATAAAACAAACCAAGAACATTAACTTTTGATGCCAAAAGAAATAATTACAAAAATAAAAAATAAAATAAAAAACTGCCGCCCACTTGCAATTTTATAATAAATGGCCTGAGAAACAGAAGATCTACTTTGTGGGGCCTTACTAGTCCCATTTTGGGAAAAATTTACTGCTTGATATTTTAATATATGGACATCAGTGTGCAAAGGGTTAACCCTTTACCCAATGCAGATGATTTCAAAATTTATTATTTTAAATATCATTTTTGAATTTTTTTCAAAAAATTTCAACAAAACCATATAATGTGACCCCTCTTTGGAACAAGCACAACGAGCTCGTTCCAAAGAGGGGTCACATGATATGGTTTTGTTGAAAATTTTCAAAAAATAATATTTTTTCAGCTGCAGAATTTACATATTACATGGGTGGATGCAGGCAATTCATTGGGTAAAGGGTTAAACAATAGAAATATGAATTACTTGGATTCTTTTGAAAATAAATATTGAAAATTAAGTAGTGATCAAGTTACCAAAAGGAAATAAAAATGCTGGAATAAATCCATAGATTTCGGAGGTTTTCTGGCACGGAAGCAGTTGAGGGTCATTTATAAGTCTTGCATGTATACACTGTAAATAAACACGTGTAGCTACCGAATTCATGGACATGAATAATGGTGAAAAACAAGACAACATTTCCAAATTCTTCAAACTGCTAAGAAATACCATTGGTGTCTTCAGGACAATTATAATTCATGATTTTGTAGTTGAACTTTCCTTCAGAAGACCTTCCCAGTGGTATTATTTTCTTTGTATTATATCTCTTTACATCCAGAATTATCTGAAGCTTTATGAAAATATTTACCTAAATCAAAGATGAGAGATCAGATTGATTATGAAATATGCATATGGTAGTTCCTGTCCACTGTTTTCATTTCATTGGTAAATTATGAAAACATATTTATTGCAGGGATACAGTGAACTTTTGATCTCTGTTGGCATAAATAAAATGATATGTATGAATAGAACCTTTATACAGACTATTAACCTCTTATCTAACAAAAGTGAGGAGCGCGGTGGCTCAGTTGGTAGAGGTGCAGGCTGCAAGCCGAGAGGTCCTCGGTTCGAATCCCACCTGCGGCAACCGCATTGTGTCCTTGGGCAAGACACTTCATCTCCATTGCCCGCGTGGGGGCACGGTGGCATTGTGTACTAAGGCGTACTGCACGTCGATGGTGCACTTGTCTTCAATCAATGCTAACCCTGCTTGTGTGGAGCTCGTATGTGGCACTTCACCCCGATTGTCCATGTGGGGGCACGATGACGCCATGTACTAAGGAGTATGGCACGCCGATGGTGCGCATGTCTTCAACCAATCTAGCCCTGCCTGTGCTGCAGTGCAGAGTTACGATGTTGGGGAGCTGGCAGCTGCTCACCATTGCTCAGTGGTTCTCTCCGGATACTCCGGCTTCCTCCACCCATAAAACTGCCGCAGTCATGATTAGCCATTGTGCATAAATATGTGACCTTAAACACCAATAAATAAATAAATATATAAATCTAACAAAAGTGACTAATGCTAGTTGTGCGAGAATAGTGGGACCCCCCCCCCCCCCCCCCCCCCCCTCTTGAGGAGGGGCTGTATTGGAATTTTGAGTTCAGTATCAGTTTTGGTATTTTTAGGGGGGTATACCTTGATACCGGTTCAGAATACAGTATCTGACTTGACTAAGATTTGCTGATACAGTAGAATCCTCTCAATTGAATATCCATTTTGCCAGTGAAAATTATTCAATTAACAGGAGTATACAATTAACAGGGATTTGGTCAGTTTCCTGTGTTCTGGAGGTAAACTGAGCATTTATTCCATTATATCTTGTTTGACAGAGCTCATAGAGCTCTGTCAAACAAAATATAATTGAATAAATGCCTGTATTGGATGTAGTGAGGCCAAAAGGTTGATAAATAAGGGGAATTTGGTGCGTGTCACAGTAATTTTTTCAACATATTACAAAAATTTATATACAATTAACAGGAGTTTACTTTACAACCCATATGCAATTAATAGATCAAATTTGTACTGAAGGTATGGTAAATGGTTTTGTGTTTGAAAATTATATTCAATTAACAGGGATATACAATTAAGAGATATCCAATTAAGTGGGCTCCAGTGCAGTACCGAAGAGGAATTCACATCACGAAAAACAGATTAAGTTGTAGTATAATTCTACCACAACACTATAAATGACACTGTCAATGAGCTCAATAGTGGCATTCTTTTACAACTACAAATCATATCTACAGTAATTTTGTGACTTGTTCTAAATGCACCTTAATGTTTAAAGACCAATTTCAGGCTTTTGTGATCTCAAAGCATGTGCCCTGACCATGCCATCTTTAGGAGGTACTGCTGACAATAGACAAAACACCTGGGCAGTGATTTCTAATCAGGTATTGGCTGCCTTAACAGGCAGCCAAGGCTTGACTAAAATTTCTGCTAAGCAATTGGACATGTACAGGTTGAAGTCTAGTGGGAATTCAGGACGGTTGCCCAGTCCATTGAGTGTTAACAAAACTGAAAAGAAAATCAGTCACTTCTTTCATGAAAATGAATCTTTCAGTTGCTATCAAGCCTCAACAGAAACTTATAAATAGCAAATGTAGGAAAATGTGAAAATTCAGATGGTTTCAGTATTCAACGATTGGTTTGGTTCGGTTTTTCAGTATCCCCATGATATCGGTGTTGGTTCGTTTTTTGGTATATTGCCCATTTCTACCCCCCCTTCTCCCCTCCCCACTTTTTCTGAAAAATGTCAACCTTATATACATTCATGCCTGAAATCCCTCAAACTAGTTCATTTTCTCTCATCCTGATATTTCTTGGGTCATCTTGTATAGTTATACCTTCACTTTCTGGGCATTTAAGCCTTAAAAAGTACTCAGGGTACTCTAAATGGGATATAGTTGTACTTTCCGGGCATTTAAGCCTTAAAAAGTACCCTGGGTACTCTAATTAGGATATAGTTGTACCTTCACTTTCTGGACATTTAAGCCTTAAAAAGTACTCGGGGTACTCTAAATGGGATATAGTTGTACCTTCACTTTCTGGGCATTTAAGCCTTAAAAAGTACCTGGGGTACTCTAATTGTGATGTAGTTGTACCATCACTTTCTGGGCATTTAAGCCTTAAAAAGTACCTGGGGTACTCTAAATGGGATATAGTTGTACCTTCACTTTCTGGGCATTTAAGCCTTAAAAAGTACCTGGGGTACTCTAAATGGGATATAGTTGTACCTTCACTTTCTGGACATTTAAGCCTTAAAAAGTACTCTGGGTACTCTAATTGGGATATAGTTGACCCTTCACTTTATGGGCATTTAAGCCTTGAAAAGTACCCTGGGTACTCTAATTGGGATATAGTTGTACCTTCACGTTCTGGGCATTTAAGCCTTAAAAAGTACCAAAGGTACTCTAAATGGAATATAGTTGTACCTTCACTTTCTGGGCATTTAAGCCTTAAAAAGTACCTGGGGTACTCTAAATGGGATGTTGCACCTTCACTTTCTGGGCATTTAAGCCTTAAAAAGTACTCAGGGTACTCTAATTGGGATATAGTTGTACCTTCACTTTCTGGGCATTTAAGCCTTAAAAAGTATCTGGGGTATTGTAATTGGAATATACCGGTAGTTGTACCTTCACTTTCTAGGCATTTAAGCCTTAAAAAGTACTTGGGGTATCTAAATGGGATATAGTTGTACCTTCATTTTCTGGGCATTTAAGCCTTAAAAAATACTCAGGGTACTATAATTGGGATATAGTTGTACCTTCATTTTCTGGGCATTTAAACCTTAAAAAGTACTCTGGGAACTCGAAATGGGATATAGTTGTACCTTCACTTTCTAGGCATTTAAGCCTTAAAAAGTACTCTGGGTACTATAAATGGGATATAGTTGTACCTTCACTTTCTAGGCATTTAAGCCTTAAAAAGTACCTGGGGTACTCTAATTGTGATGTAGTTGTACCATCACTTTCTGGGCATTTAAGCCTTAAAAAGTACCTGGGGTACTCTAAATGGGATATAGTTGTACCTTCACTTTCTGGGCATTTAAGCCTTAAAAAGTACCTGGGGTACTCTAAATGGGATATAGTTGTACCTTCACTTTCTGGACATTTAAGCCTTAAAAAGTACTCTGGGTACTCTAATTGGGATATAGTTGACCCTTCACTTTATGGGCATTTAAGCCTTGAAAAGTACCCTGGGTACTCTAATTGGGATATAGTTGTACCTTCACGTTCTGGGCATTTAAGCCTTAAAAAGTACCAAAGGTACTCTAAATGGAATATAGTTGTACCTTCACTTTCTGGGCATTTAAGCCTTAAAAAGTACCTGGGGTACTCTAAATGGGATGTTGTACCTTCACTTTCTGGGCATTTAAGCCTTAAAAAGTACTCAGGGTACTCTAATTGGGATATAGTTGTACCTTCACTTTCTAGGCATTTAAGCCTTAAAAAGTACTCTGGGTACTATAAATGGGATATAGTTGTACCTTCACTTTCTAGGCATTTAAGCCTTAAAAAGTACTCTGGGAACTCGAAATGGGATATAGTTGTACCTTCACTTTCTAGGCATTTAAGCCTTAAAAAGTACTCTGGGTACTATAAATGGGATATAGTTGTACCTTCACTTTGGGGCATTTAAGAATTAAAAAGTACTCAGGGCACTCTAACTGGCATGAAGAGTTGTTTTTTTCCAGGGGAAAACCCTGGACCTCCACCTATGCAGGGACAGATCCATGAATTTTGGGGGGACACCTGTTTTTCAATTGAGGATGTCCCCAAATAAACTGAGATGTCTTAATACAGATTATTAGACCACTGCATGTGTCTTGATGTGCTTCGTATCAATTGCATGTGTATAGATTTCTACTAATTATTGGAAATAATTGCTTCAAACTTGTAGATTTCAAAGTTGAATGATATTTTCCTGCAGGAATTTGAGGACATTTGGGCTCTCATACCTGTAACAGGTATCAAATCAGCTCCAGATCTGTCTCTGCTATGGGGATGCACATTCTTATCTGGTAGAGTGCTAAATTATTTTTGGTCATCAAAATTTATTCACATTTATTTATTTATTTATTTATTGATGTTTAAGGTCACATATTTATGCACAAAGGCTAATCATGACCGTGATAGTTTTACGGGTGGAGGAAGCCGGAGTACCTGGAGAGAACCACCGAGCAATGACGAGCAGCTGCCAGCTCCCCAACATCTAACTCTGCACTGCAGCACAGGCAGGGTTAGATTGGTTGAAGACATGCGTACCATCGACGTGCAGTATGCCTTAGTACACAGCGCCATCGTGCCCCCACGCGGGCAGTGAAGATGAAGTGTCTTGCCCAAGGACACAACGCGGTTGCCGCAGGTGGGATTCGAACCGAGGACCTCTCGGCTTGCAGCCTGCACCTCTACCAACTGAGCCACCGCACTCCCATTTATTCACATGGATTTGCCATGATATTATTTATGGAAGAGAGCCTATAGGCACTCTCCCATATATTATAACAAGGTAAATGATTATAGACTAAATATATCACTTTAAAGTTATTATGAAGCACATCCACTAAATATGAAGCTTTTACGTTGCGGTACCTTCACTTAAGAGTTAAGCCCAAATATGGGCTTCCAGCACTCTTACCAGTTAACACAGCACAAGGTGATATAAGTGAATGAAAAATATTTTGTTCCCCCCCCCCCCCCCCCCTCTCCATCTGCACTTCATTTAGCCTGGCCACACCCCTGGTTATACAAATCAGTTTCAAAGCTAGGATGCTGAAAATGAGGTGGTGGGGAAGGTATGAGTTTCTGAAATAAGCATACCATGCAGTGCCAAGCCAGAAAATAAGCAGGCTGACATCTGCAAAATGAGGTCCCCAGTGGGTGAATTTAGTGATGCTACCCTGCATAGCAGGGTAGCATCACTAAATTTACCCTCTGTGAACCTCAATCTGAATCAGGGTCTCAAAACTAAACAGAAAGAGGTACCCAGAGGATAAATTGGCACACTGTATGGGATATCATCATCAAATTCACCCTCTGGGGACCTCATTCTGCAAATGTCAGACTGCTTATTTTCAGGCCTGTGCAGTGCAAGATATTGGGTTGGGGAAAAGTGTGTCTTCCATTAGTGTTCATTCTTGGGGTCCTTCCTGAAGAATATTTGATAAAATGAAACATAAATAAAGCTATTTGAAGCTATCCTGGGCATCCATTTGTCTCAATTTTGAAATGCACTTCTGAAAATTTCTCCAGTCATCAAGCTACAGTGCCAGTCAAAATAAGTTGTAAGATAACCACAAGAAGCATTATGTTATATTATTCTCTTTGTTGATAATTCCAAAATATAATATCTCTTAAGACTTTGAGAGCTTCTCTTGAAATGATGTTAAGACATGGAATTAAGAACAGTGGGAAATGTGATGAACATTTGCTTGTATTGCTACAACATATTTCAGCTGGAACTGTATGCATGAGAATTTATAAATTGTATCATTTTTATTAACCACATTTTTCTGGTGGGCAGGATTATGGAGGCTATCCACCTGCTGTTTCTGACCAACTTTGGACCTAGCACAAAATCTATTTTGGGTCTGGCATAAACGCTTAAAATGAACACTCAGCCCTCAAATTTAGGCATACCACAGCAGTCGTCAATGTTTTGTTTACTACCATACCAGTGCAGTATTGTCAAAGCAGAGAAATACAGTGGAGCCCACTTAATTGGATATCTCTTTTAACTTAATAACACTGTTAATTAGTCCCCTACCGGCATCGCCGGAGGGGACTATAGGTTTGCACTCTGTCCATCAGTCAGTCTGTTGGTCTTTCAGTCTGTCAGTCACACTTTAGTTATCCGGAGTTTTTTGGGAAACGCTTCAACGGAATGATTTCATTTTTGGTAAACTACTATAGAACGATGACTTACAGATCAAGTTTGAGTTTCATGCTCATTGCATTACTCTTGTGTGAGTTATGGCCCTTTGAAATATGGAAAAGCACCAAAATATCAGTTTTCCGGAGTTTTTTTGGAAACGCTTCAACGGAATGATTTCATTTTTGGTAACCTACTATAGAACGATGACTTACAGATCAAGTTTGAGTTTCATGCTGATTGCCTTATTCTTGTATGAGTTATGGCCCTTGGAAATATGGAAAAGCGCCATAATATCAGTTTTCCAGACTTTCTCTGGAAAAGCTTCAACGGAATGATTTCATTTTTGGTAACCTACTATAGAACGATGACTTACAGATCAAGTTTCATTTATACTCTGTCCATCCATCCGTCAGTCTGTCGGTCAGTCTGTCGGTCATACTTTAGTTTTCCGGACTTTTTTTGGAAACGCTTCAACGAAATGATTTCATTTTTGGTAACCTACTATAGAACGGTGACTTGCAGATCAAGTTTCATTTGCACTCTGTCCATCCGTCAGTCTGTCAGTCAGTCAGTCTGTCAGTCATACTTCAGTTTTCCAGACTCTTTTTGGAAATGCTTCAACCGAATGATTTCATTCTTGGTAACCTACTATAGAACGATGACTTACAGATCAAGTTTGAGTTTCATGCTGATTGCATTATTCTTGTGTGATTTATGGCCCTTGGAAATATGGAAAAGCGCCAAAATATCAGTTTTCTAGACTTTTTTTGGAAATGCTTCAACGGAAATCATGCTGATCACATCTAGGTTATAACATCTGTATAATTATTAATGCTCATTAGTCCGGTAGGGGACATTGTATTGCTTCAGCGATACGTGCGCTCTTGTTGAATATAATTTCCCAACACAAAACCATTTACCATACTCTAGTACAAATTTGAGCTTCCATCACCTGTAAAACTGTCCAACATGAGGCGGCCCTGGCTGTTGAAAGTGTTTTTAAACCTCAGTAAATAAATAAATAAACTTTGTAATATATTATCTTCAGCTGCGGGTCACAACATCCTAGTAGCCAGCTAATAATCTGCTGCTGTGTCAGAGAAAGATGGTATGGCCATGTTTTTGTTGTTACAAATGTTTTTCAATCCTTTACGTAACCTAACAGTCAAAACCAGCCAGCACCTTTCATAAAAATTGAATAATTTTTTTAATTTTTGCCTCAAAAAGACTTCATTACAAGTCTCATAGACTATTGCAACTCTCTCTTATTTGGTTGTAAGCAGAGCATCATTGACAAAATTGCCACAATACAAAAATGTTCAGCACGTGTAATTACTATGACCAGACATTCCTGCCACATTACACCTATTCTTAAAAATCTGTACTGGCTGCCTCCGAGGGAACGCATTGAATTCAAAATTCTCATATTAACTTGGAAATGCTTAAATGGCGAGGCCCCACCATATCTGTCCACTTTGGTTTCACGTTACGAACCCGGTAGATCACTACGTTCGAAAACGTCACACAATCTTGTCCATGCACCAGGTGACCTCACAACAGCTGGCGATCGGGCCTTCTCGGTGGCTGCTCCATTCCTTTGGAACCTGCTTCCGAGTGGGCTGAAAGCATCCCAGAGTCTCCCATCTTTCCGATCAGCTCTCAAATCACATTTGTTCCGGCGGGTATATAACTTACGATGAAGACCGCTGATTGTGATTCATCCGCTTGGAGACAGTCAGTAAATAGGAAATGCAGAGTGATATATATATATAAAGTTTTTTTTTGTGTGTTAAGCCCAAGAGCTCTATGAGGATTTTCGGCTTTAAACTACATTTATTATTATGATCCCTCATTGGAACAAGCTCATTGAGCTTGTTTCAATGAGGGATCATAAGAAATGTTTTGCCACAAAAAAATGAATACTTGTAGTTGCCTACAAATTTTGTTAGCAGTGCATTATCTGCTGTGTAAAATATATTTTATTTTAAGAACACTTCAGTTATATGTTGTCTGGTTTCCAAATTATAATATGCTTTAGCTTGAAAAATTTGCATGCAGATTTGACAGTCTCATTGAATTTATTTTTTACCGAACTCACATCTGATGCTGGAATGGATATAATAAACTCACACACACTAACAGATATAATTCTTTTTTCAACTTCATCTTGTGTTATATAATGAGCTGAATGAAAAACAGGTGCTTTAAGGTGGTTGAAATTGTTTGAAGAATTCAGATTTAAAATATTCTGTTGACATGAAATCTTAATATTGTGAATATTTTCACCATGTGTAGACAGGTGATGCCCAGACCAAGTAAAATACAAAATTTATTGGAAAAGATACATTCCTGTTGGGATACTAAAGGATCAGGTGATCTTGGGAGAACGACATAAGAAAAATGTTGTTTTGTAGGTGAAAATACAGAATAGTGTTACTGGATCCAAGAAAAACAAACTTGTTAAACAGATCCAAATGATTCTATGCTGAGTAAAACTGTTTACTGATAAATGTATTGAACAGTATCCTGTTGAAGCTAACACATTCCATCAGTAAAGAAAAGCACATTAACTGTTTTAACCCCCTGCACACTGATGTCAAAATATCCAGATTTGAAGTTGCCATTTTTCCCATAATGCAACTGGGAATTTAACCAATTCAATCTTGTTTGACAAAGCTCATTGAGCTCTGTCAAACAAGATTGAATTGGTTAAATTTCTAGTTGCATTATGGGAAATATTTGCAACCAGAACTTTAGATATTTCGACATCAGTGTGCAGGGGGTTAATGTTGGTTAACACTTAACTCCATTTTGAGGCAAAAGTGTAGTGTCAGAACCTGTTGATTGCTTTGCTATTTTGCCATTGAAAATTATTCAGTTAACACGAGCATATAATTGTTATTTTTATGCCCTTGCTATAAAATGGCGGGGACATATGGTATTACCCTTGTCCGTCTGTCGTTCTGAAATAACAGTTTTGCAAACTTTTTTCACCATACATTGATGTACCACTTGTCCATCGGTCATTCTGAAATAACAGCTTTGCAGACTTTTTTTCACCATACATTGATGTTACACTTGTTCATCTTTCATCTTGAAGTAACAGTTTTGCAGACTTTTGTTTCACCATACATTGAGATAATTGGCTGATTTCTGGTATGTAACCTTGTCATGGGCACTCACAAATTGAGTACGAGTTTGATCCTGGTCGGATGAATTTTCATGGAGTTATTTGACCATGAACTTAGTATATGATGTGAAAACTCAGAGAATCAGTTTTCCAGATTCCTTTTGCTTGCGTGGGCATTCGTGCCATACTGACACATCTAGTGCTACATTCTGGTAACAAATTGAACATTTGTTCTATTATATCTTGTTTGACACAGCTCATGGAGCTCTGTCAAACATGATACAATAGATTTTATTGGGTGTATTGAGGCCAAAGAGGTCCAGAAGCATTGTGAATTCAGTGGCTGTCCTCAGTAATTCTGCATAAGATCATAAAATATTTTATTCATTAAAAGAAATTTGCTCTATATTAACAGATCAGATTTGTACTAAAAGTATGATAAATGGTTGTTTGGAAATTATGTGCAATTACAGGGTTATTCAGATAAAAAATATACAAATAAATGGGCCCAATTAAGAGTGTTTGTCATGCTCTGTCAAACAAGATTGAATTGATTAAATTCCTTGTCACATTATGGAAAAGATATGCTGCTTAAAATTTTGGTATTGTGACATCAGCATGTTGAGGGTTAATTGAGTTTGAATGTCCATGAATTTCAAAAATAACTGTGGATAAAACATAATAATATATTTTATTACACACCTGTTCTATAAAATTCCCATCTCCAGCAACACACATGTGCCAAACGGAAATCATTGACAGACTGTTTTTAAATAGTAGTGAAATTTCACTGGAATTTTCTGCAACTCGTACACTGCAATTACAATTTGAATTGCTAGCATTGGCTAAAAACAGTAACACAGATTCCCCCTGCAAATTTGTTTGACGATAAAATGCGGTCTTTTTGTAGATAGTTCTTCCCCTGAGTTCCAATGTGTTCTATGTGCCTACTGGCACATAGAACACATTGGAACTCAGGGGATGAACTGCTGTCAAATGAATTGCTGAGTGTCCATCTAATAATTGCTTTATAGATGTGAAGGTGTGTAATAAACACAGAATGACACACGCATGTGAATGGGTTTGCGGCCTGTCATTTTATCTTTCTGCTCTGACACTCATGCCATATTGATTAACCCATTCGCTACGCTTGTGTCATTCTGTGGATATGTTTGATTAAATTTCAAACCTGTTCAAATGGGAAAGTTACACTGCCTACCCTTAGAATGTTCATTCATAATGCGTATGTAACATGATCTTGGTAGGTTGGTTCCGGATTTTAAATTAACTCCATTGTTTGAATATTCCTGGCTATTATAATGGTAATTTAATAAAACAGGAGATCTCCAATGAGTCCCACGTTTATATCAAAATTTACAAATCTAGTTCAGTACATTACAGTATGTGTAGAGTGTATTTATCACTAAAACATCCATAGAGTGGAGAATCCACCCAAGCAATAATTGCAAATTTGTTGCAAAGCATAACAAGCACAAACAAAGTTCCAGCCAATGGATCTCCGGGTTAAACCCGGAGGTCCATTGACTGAAACATTGCTTGTATTTTTTGTCAGTATGTACAGAATTTGAAAGTGATACTTTGGATGATAACTCCACTCCACGGGTGATTTTGTTACAATCCACTCTCCACATACTGTAGGTCTGGACTGAGCTTTAGTGTGGTCCAGTCCTAATTTACTGGATTTTTTTTTTTTTTTTTATTTGGGTTTAATGACACATTAACAGCCAGGGTCATATCATGTCGGTGACAGTTTTACAGATGGAGGAAGCCGGAGTACCTGGAGAGAACCACCGAGCAACGACGAGCAGCTGTCAGCTCCCCAACATTGTAACTCTGAACTCTGCACCGTGGCACAGGCAGGGTTAGATTGGTTGAAGACATGTGCACCATCGACGTGCAGTACGCCTTAGTACACAGCGTCATCGTGCCTACATGTAGGCAAGCGGGGTGAAGTGTCTTGCCCAAGGACACAACGCAGCTGCCGCAGGTGGGATTCGAACCGAGGACCTCACGGCTTGCAGCCTGCACCTCTACCTATTGAGCCACCACGCCCCAATTTACTGGATGAGTTCAGGAAACTTTGATATAAAGTGGGGACGAGTTGAAAATTCTATTTATTATATGGTCCATAAACCCCACAAAAGACACTTAAATACATTAAAGTACTCCCGGCACTATTTCTGTCAATGCATGGTCGTGCATTACCATTTTCAATGGCTGGGCTCAATAACTGGAATGGAGGGGAGGGGGAGGGGGGGAGAGGGGCATAAGATCATATAATTATGTGAGTTCCGTCAAGATCTTCTGTAGGATTTTTTTTTATTGAACACAAACAGAGAGATGGTCTGAGTTATCATTTTACTAAACACGAGTAGCAGACAACACTTGCAAAAAATAATTTTAATGGCTAAATGTTTACATTTTTCACCTCAAAAACAGAGCTTGTGACTCCTCATTTGAATGAGCTTAATCATAATCTATTTTTTGGTGGCAAATATTTAAAAAAAAAATAGTATTTGATGGCGGTTCTGATGAATAGTGCTGTTCAGATATGACCATTATGTTTGGGGAAGGGTTAAAGTGCTGGTCCTTGTCTATAACTGAATAACTTGGCTGGAGCCCAATCCAGTGATGTTTCATAAGCTATAAAGTTGAGGCAAAAATGATGTGTTCGTAGAGCTCCGGGAAAGTGTTCGAATTTCAAAATTAAACTTCCAGGACCTTTAACCCTTAAAGGTCTGGATAATTGTGCTGAATTCACACCTGACCATAGCCTGTGCTTAACAGTAATTTCTAATCAAGTCTTGGCTGACTTAACAGGCAGCCAAGACTTGACTAGAAACCACTACCTATGTAATTTGTCTATTTACAACAGGACCTACACATGATGGCATGTTAAGGGCACCTGTCCTGAGGTCGTTAAAGTCAGAAATAGGCCATTAAGGGTTAACCCTTTACCCAACATGAAAAGCAGACGACACTTGCAAAAAAAATTCTTGAATAACAAATTTTTTTCATTTTTTGTCTCAAAAACATAGGTTTTGACCCCTCGTTGGAACGAGCTCGATGAGCTCGTTCCAACGAGTGGTCATAACCTATGTTTTTGAGACAAAAAATGAAAAAATAATGAAAATTAATTGACGATTTTTGAGAATTGCACTGGCCGGTTTTGGCCGTTACGTTGGGTAAAGGGTTAAAGCACTTGAAAATTAAACAGTTTTGTGAAACATCCTAGAGAGTGGTTGAAATAATATTTCTTTTCCTGTTTTGTTCGCAGAGTGTGCATGTAAATTATGAAAAATATATGGGTGGGGAGGGGGGGGGGGGGGGGGGTTTAGTACCTGTACTCAGGAAGAAAATGTTGACACTATTTGACTGTGCATCATTCCCACAAAGACCTTCCCAGGAGATGATGTCAAGAGTTTGAATTGTCAACAAAGGTAAAAAGTGACAGTATTTTCATAACTCATTTCAACTGATATGTGGTATTGTATATGAAGATCAGAGATGATTCGTACAGGTAATTACCACCATGTGGATTTCTGAGATGGTGTATTGAAGTCAAGACCTCGTCTCTGGGTATATATTGATGAATCTGTTAGGATGAGTCGATATGTGACCCAGAGTCGAGGTTGAGATTGTGGGTGGTTTGCAAAAACAACTAGAGAATATCTTTATAGTGCGCAAGTATCTCTTTAAATTCATTTCATCACTTTATTCATAGTTTTTAGAAGCACAATGAGACTGGCATTATATTTCAAAACTTTCTCGCTATAACTTTCGTTTTTTTTCGATTCACCGTCATCATTTTTGTTTTGGTGTTTTGCTTGGTGGATTGTTTATATATTGGATTGTGCAGTTCCCAGCAACATGGAATGTATTTTGAGACAAACTAGATGCTTTGTTCACTGCAGCATTGCAAGTTTTTGAGGGAAATGACTTGTGATAGCCAGTATCATTGAAGTAGTCTGTCAAGCATGGGTGCAGCAGGCCTGAAAATAAGCAGTCTGATATTTGCAGAATGAGGTTCCCAGAGGGTGAATTTGATGATGCTATCCCATACAGTGGGCCAATTTATCCTCTGGGTACTTCTTTCTGTTAAGTTTTGAGACCCTGATTCAGATTGAGGTTCACAGAGGGTAAATTTAGTGATGCTACCCTGCTGTGCAGGGTAGCATCACTAAATTCACCCTCTGAGAACCTCATTTTGCAGATGACCATCTGCTTATTTCCTGGCTTGTGCGTGCATTTGTTTCTCACAAAGTTATTGACTTTTATTATATGACTATGTAATTTAGCCGCTAAATATCACTACTGTTTGATGATCTTTTCCTGGTTCCCAGAAAATCCACAGTGTGAAATCTGATTCATTATCACTATAGTATGACAGATTATTTACGGGTGCATTCAAATTCACACAATTAGCTGTTCCCATCACAGAGAGTACTTTACTCTGAGCTATAATGGCTGCGCTCGAACAGCGGTTCGGGTTTTTTATCATATTCATGACATTTTTTTTGTCGTATTCATGCACATCATGGGATTCCCCAGAAGTGTGCACCTGTTACAAAAATAAGTGTAAACAAACTTAGTTCTTTTTTACGATGTTGGGGAGCTGGCAGCTGCTCGTCGTTGCTCGGTGGTTCTCTCCGGGTACTCCGGCTTCCTCCACCCGTAAAACTGTCATGGTCATGATTATCCATTGTGCATAAATATGTGACCTTAAACATCAATAAATAAATAAATGATCAGACATCAGGCTAATGCATACAGTGTAAAGCCACTAAAGTGGCTTCCAGCACTTTTCAATAGAGCCATGATAGTGGCTTGTAGTGCTCAACCAATTAAAATCAAGTGTCTTGTTCAGGACACAATGCAGATGGCACAGGTCAGGATTGAATTGTCAGCCTTTCTGTTTAAAGTCCAATGCTCTGAGCATTTATGGGAGCGCGGTGGCTAAGTGGTAGACTGTTGGACTTCTATGCTAGAGGTCCTGAGTTCAATCCCCGTCCAGGGCGACCCGCTGTGTGTGCTTGGGCAAGGCACTTTATTCTGGTTGCCTACGTGGGGTCACAATGATGCCATGTACTAAGGCGTACTGCACGACGATGGTGCACATGTCTTCAACCACTGTAACCCTGCTTGCATGAAGCTTGAACAGAGTTAGAATGTTGAGGAGCTGACAGTTGCTCGTCGATGCTCGGTGGTTGTCTCTGGGTACTCCAGCTTCCTCCACCCGCAAAACTGTCACGGTCTCGATTAGCCATTGTGCACAAGTATGTGACCTTAAACACCAATAAATAAATAATAAACATTCTGAGCATTTATCGAAACACACCCCCTACCATTCTGCAGGTAAAGGGTTAAGTTATATAATAATAATGTATCATAAACTAGGTTATCAATAGACACATGAAAATGAAAAAATCACATTCAACATCAACCAAATTATAAGCATGATTAGCATTGGGGTATTGAAATATTCACATTACATACGCATGATGCTTCTTTTTATTAGGTACTCATATCTACCTATTTGGGTTAATTACCACAAACTCTGGAAATGTTTTGATAATTATGAATGCAAGACTCCCAGCCACAGCTGTTGCTTCATTATAGAGTTATTAAGATTCTCATCTGTGAAGTGTGAATTTTCTCCTAACACTCACCAAAGGTTTGTGGTTTGACCCCTTGTATTTGGAATTTTGCTTCTGCAGTACATTGTTCTTTTTATAAACGTAACCTTTCAACACAGGGCTTCATTCATTCTTACTGAGATCTATAATGCTTAGTTCCACTTCCTTCTATTTATTTTCAGGAGTAAATTGATTACACTCATTCGATCTTTAATGAACAATTCGTATCCTTCTTTCCTCCTATCCATCCAGGCCTGAAAATAAGTCTGACATTTGCAGAATGAGGTCCCCAGAGGGTGAATTTGATGATGCTATCCCATACAGTGGGCCAGTTTATCCTTTGGGTACTTCTTTCTGTTTAGGTCTGACACCCTGATTCAGAATGAGGTTCACAGAGGGTAAATTTAGTGATGCTACCCTGCTATGCAGGGTAGCATCACTAAATTCACCCTCTGGGGACCTCATTTTGCAGATGTCAATCTGCTTATTTTCTGGCTTGTATCTGTCAATTCAAGATATAACCTTTGAAACTTCACAACTCAGGTATTCAAATCAGAGAGAAAAGGAAATCCTAGCAATTGCACATTCTCTGCTCAAAGTTAACAGGCAGTTGGCATTGCGGTAACCGGTTATCGTCAGATCACCGAAGTTAAGCAACGTCGAGCCCAGTTAGTCCTTGGATGGGTGACCATCTGAGCAATCGATTCGGACTCCCGCGTTGTGTCCTTGGGCAAGGCACTTAACCCTGATTGTCCACTTGGGGGCACGATGACGCCGTGTATTAAGGCGTACTGCACGTCGATGGTGCGCATGTCTTCAACCATTCTAACTCTGCCTGTGCTGCAGTGCGGAGTTACGCTGTTGGGGAGCTGGCAGCTGCTCGTCATTTCTCGGTGGTTCTCTTTCTTGGTACTCCAGCTTCCTCCACCCATCAGACTGTCACCAACACAATATGACCTTGGCTGTTAAAGTGTTGTTAAACCTTAATAAATAAATAAATAACAGGCAGTTAATCCTGCTGACTGGAGGGTTCTTGTTGCTTAACTGATAGAGGGCTAGATTATTTTGGGTGGTTTGAATTTGTTCATCAAAATTTCTTTTATTACAAATTATTGGAGTGCCACAGGCACTCCAATAATTTGTAATAAAACAAATTTTTATGAACAAAATATTATGTTCTTTTGACTGAATATGAAACATGAGTAAGGAAAATGTTGGTTTTTACTCTGGTACCCTCATTTTTAGCTCAACTTGATAACATCAAATATGAGCTGTTGGGATGGGTTGTGATCCGTCTGTACATACGTATGTCTGTCGTCCACAATTCCTTTAGCACACTCTACAGGCCACAGCTCTCACCCGATCACTTCCAAATTTCGTATGTGGCTTTGGGGCAATGTGTAGATGGGAGCTCTCAATTTTTTTCGAATTTTGGTGAAAAACATGGCCGCCAGTGGCCATCTTGGATTTGGATATAAATTGTCCAACAATTCCTTTAGCACACCCTACAGATCATAGCTCTCACCCGATCTGTCCCAATTTTCATATGTAGCTTTGAGGCAATGTCTAGATGGAAGCTATCAATTTTTTCTGAATTTCGGTAAAAAACATGATCGCCAGTTGCCATCTTAGGTTTGGCACATAAATTGTCAACAATTCCATAAGCACATCCTACAGGCCGCATCTCTCAACCAATCTTTTTCAAATTTCGTGTGTGGCTTTGGGGCAATGTCTGAATGGCATCTATCAATTTTTTTTCTAATTTTGTTGAAAAACATGGCTGCCAGCAGCCATCTTGGATTTGGATATAATTTCATATGTAGCTTTGGGGCAATGTCTAGATAGGAGCTATCAAATTTTTCTAATTTTGTAGAAAAACATGGCCAGCAGTGGCCATCTTGGATTTGGCATATAAATTGTCAACAGTTCCATTAGCAGGAACAGTTTCTACAGGGCGCACCTCTCACTCGATTTTTTTTTTTATGATGTCCAGATGGGAGTTATCAAATTTGTCTGCATTCCATTGAAAAAGATAGCCACCACTGGCCATCTTTGATCTGACATATAAATTGTCAACAATTCCATTCGTACACCCAACAGGCTCCATCCTCCGGCCGATTTTTTTCAGATTTTATTTGTCGCTTTGGTGTGATGTCATTTCTGTAGAAACTTGAGTGAGTGACGTGACGTGGTATTACTTGATCTTTCTATTAAGTTCAGTCCATACTTGCACAAGTTGAGCTGCAGCGTCATTGACACTTTCATTGTTGAAAGCCTTGATAGTGGCTTCTTGGACTCAACCAGTTAAGTTTCAAGATGATTCTATACAATTTCAAGTTAATCGGTTACAAAATTCCCAAATTCGGTTACAAAATTCCCAAACCATTTCAGGCAAAGGGTTCAAGCCAGAAAATAATCAGCCAGTCATCTGCAAAATGAGGTCCCCAGAGGGTGAATTTAGAGATGCTACCCTGCATAGCAGGGTAGCATCACTAAATTGACCCTCTGTGAACCTCATTCTGAATTAGGGTATCAAAACTAAACATAAAGAGGTACCTAGAGGATACACTGGCCCACTGTATGGGATAGCATCATCAAATTCACCCTCTGGGGACCACATTCTGTAAATGTCAGACTGCTTATTTTCTGGCCTGAAAAGGTTAAAATCTTTGTATAATCTTGCCAACATGTCAAACAGTAATAATATACTATTTGATTGCAAAATGTGGATGATGAATGTTTTTGCTTCTGACTAATTCAAATTTTGGACGAATTTAAGTTAACTGGGTTGAATGAATGGGTATAAACACGTGAAGACATTATGTTTTATTTTCTTGGTTAAAATATGGGTAAAATATGGGTCTAATATAATTATATTTAGCAGCATTATCTAATTTAATCTAAACTCTTCTTTCTTGCAAAATACTCATCAATCTAACTTAATAGCGAGGGCGAACTCTAGTCAATTTATTTCAAATCAATAACACAGCCAATATATCAGTTGCCATTAAATCTTTTCCACACAACTGAGCTCAACTGGTTTTGCTGTTAAATGAAGTTAAAATATTAATTTGGAAAATCCGAACCTTCATCTATCGATAACTTTTGATAAAAAATCTAATGCCACATGCCTTTTTTCCCCAAGAGAATGTGTATGAAGTGCCCAATAATCTTACAAAAGTAGGGACAAACCTCCAGATAGAGGAGAAATTGGGGTGAATTTTGATGTGAATGACAGTTTGAGGAATGGGGAGGGAGTGGCTTTTGCTTTGAGAAAGTAAAAAATAGCAGTGCTTTATCCCTGTGCCTTCGTGGAGTGGGAAGGGTGCAAGCTAGCTTTTTGCTCATACACGCATGGCACTGGATTTTGTTATTTAAAATATGCTTATCATCACAAGCTCTGCCAAACAAGATATACAGAGATTATTACCATTTTGTGGATGTACAAAATATGTATCCGAGTCGAGCTCCGGGTTCTAAGGACAGATCACGACGAGTCGTGATCTACCCTCAAGAACCCGGAGCGAGACTCGGATACATATTTTGTACATCCACATAATGGTAATAATCATTTTATCTTACAATATATTGGGGATAAGTCAAGAATGTAGATGAATATATAATGAACTATTTATTCGTACGGATGAACAAAAAGAAAAAAATGGAGCTCACGCGAAAGGAACGTGCTTGTATCCAACCCCCTGATACAAACATCTGTATCAGGGGATCAGATACACGAAAGTTGCGGAGTTAATACAGATAACATAAATGTTAATTGTAAGATAAAATACAATAAATGTTTAGTTAAGCACTAGAACACAGAAAAACTTTGTCAAATTCCTGTTATTTAAATACCTCCAGTTAAATGAATATATTTCACCGATAAAGTGACAATTCGATTAACACAGTTCTACTGTATTCACAGTTATAATTATTTTATCCTACAGTCCCGTAAAGAAATTATTATGAATAATTCTTACCAATTATTGCTCATTTCTTTCTTGATTACCAAATGTTCTTTTACATGAAAAACTTACGCATTTCAGTTAACTGGTAGAGTGCTAAATTATTTTTGGCCACCAAAATTTGTCACATGTCATTGTCTTGTTACAATTTATAGGAGAGTGCCTTGGGCACTCTCCTATAATTACAACAGGCAAATCTTAACGGATTAATATCACAGCAAGATAATATGAAGTACAGCCACTGAATTTGAAGCCTTCTGGTTGCAATACCTTGCACTTAAGAATGAAGCCCAAATATGGGCTTCCATCACTCTGGCAGTTAAAATGGATTAAAAATGTTTCAGTGGCTTCTTTCAGTTTTTCATTTTTCAAAAAATCCAAGTATTATGACTGTTTATATTCTTTTTTTTAAACTGTGACAAGCAGCTCTATATGTGGCAATGTTGGTCTGTCTGTCGGTCGGTCGGTCTGTCACCAATGAGTTTAAAAAACACCATAACTCCTAAAATTCTTGATGGAATGACACCATACTTGGTATGCAAGTGTATCTTCATGATGTCTGCACCCTCTCAATAGTGCATGTCATTCGGATAATTTCTGTCACATTTATGGACTTGTCACCAATGAGTTTTTTTTGTCACCAACAAGTTTTTTTTTGTCACCAACGAGTTTTAAAACATCACTGGCGTTGCAAGAATCGTCGCAGCTTCGGTACTGTGACAGTGCGCTCTAGTTCATTTTGTGGTCAAATGATATGGTTTGGGTGAAATTTCTTGAAAAATTTTTAAAAATAATATTTAAAATAATAAATTTTGATATCCTGTTCATTGGGTAATGGGTTAGCAGGGTTTTACTGAAATATATTAATATATTGTCAATATTTATTAATAAGGAATATCTATTAACTCTTTCTCCTGCTCAGTATTTGCTTGAATATAACAATAAGATTAGTTTGGGGGTTGGGGGGAGGGTTACAGTTTATTAACAACCCAGGAGAAATAAATTACAGTGTGATGGGTTTAATACTGGCCCAAAATGAAGTCGAGGGTCATTAACCCTTTGATACTTTTGTACGTGTTATGACGTCCGAAATCAAACAGCACGTTTATACTTTGTGGTCATTTGTTTTATTATTTTTCAATTTTTTTAAGTTTTTACCTCAAATTCCTATTTTCTCCCGAATACTGCTCTGTGATGACCGTTGAGCCAAATGTTATCACAGCTTAAAATACTAATATAATCCTGCTCTCAGAACTTCTTAACTAGTTAAGTGCTAGAAGCCACTATCAGGGCTTTCAAAAAATGAGGATACCAAATCAAAGCCAACACTTTCCTTGCTTATATTTCATATTCATTCAAACATAAATGATATTTTGTTTATATCAATTTGTTTTATTACAAATTATTGGAGAGTGCCTATGGGCACTCTCCAATAATTTGTAATAAAACAAGTTTTGAATAACAAATTCACACCTCCAAAAATTATGTAGCTCTCAACTAGATAATCACTAATGTGAAAAAATATACTGTTATTGGTACTTTCCGACATTTGACGTCGCATTTTGAAAAACGTTGAAGAAACTGAATTCCCAGTGTTGAACATCAGGATAATTAAAGTCTCAAAAAGTTAATAAGCTAGAGGGCTCTTATTCATTCCTTGCGGGCCATTAATGAACCAGGACACCTGACAAAATCATGTTATTACTCTTATTGCCACGACTGGAAGTGGGTGTTGGGCCATTGATGAACTTTGTTTTCATTAATAGCTTACCGCCCTTTTCTGGTTGCATGATGCCATGAATTACTAAGTTTGACTACCCCACTAAACTCCATTAATATACTCGAGACTGCCCGCTAAAGTGGTAATTTCTCATGAAATCAATAGAATCAAACATCAAGAAATCATTTATGAGAGGATTACACCTATCTGTAGAGTTATTCTTTAACTGGTAGAGTGCTAGAAGCCCATATTTGGGCTTTATTCTGAAGTGTCAGTACCACAACTTGAAGGCTTCATATTCAGTGGACGTTCTACATATCACCTTTGAATTGAAATTATGTAGTCTGTTAGGATTTGTTTTGTTACAATTTATAGGAGAGTGCCCATTGGCAAATTGTAATAAGGCAAAGGTATGTGAACAAAGTTTAATGACCAAAAATAATTCAGCACTCTACCAGTTAACAAGGGTTAAATCCCAGTGAATAAACAAATGGTCAGGAAAATCTGTCTGCAGAATGTACAGGGTTCAGGTATTTGAGATGCGTGTGTGAGATTGTAAGAAAAATGAATGGTGGTACACTTGCCACTTTCACTGTTCATTTAATGAAAGGTTTAACTGGTTGAGTGCTAGAAGACACTGTCATGGCTCTGCTGAAATGTGCTACAATGAAAGCATCAGTTTGTTATACCCCCACAATGAGTTGTGGGGGGGGGGGGGGAGGGGGCTATACTGGAATCACCATGTCTGTCCATCCATCCATCTGTCCGACTGTCTGTCAGGGCCAACATTGGGGGTTTAGAGAATATTATTATTAGGGGCTACCTCCAAATTAAGGTAGTGTTAGGGTTAGGAGTGGGGTGAGGTTAGGGTTAGGGGTAGCTCCAGAGTAGGGCTTAAGATTGGGGGAGGGTTAGGTCCTGGGGGGGGGGGGGGTAGGGGGGGTAGTTTTAGTAGCCCCTAAACCGAAAAATAGCTCCTAATCCTATTGGTTTGGCTAGGGTGGGGTTGGGTCATGGGTGGGGTGGGGTTAGAGTTAGGAGTAGCCCCAGAGTAGGGCTTAAGGTTGGGGGGTAGGTCCCAAGGGTGGGTGGGGTTAGGGTCAGGGGTGGGATTTTAGGGTCAGGGTGGGGGTAGGGTTAGAGTGTGGTTTTTGGATGGAGGGGTGGGGTTAGGATTAAATATAAGTTCTAGGGTGGAGGGGGTGGGGTTCTGGGTAAAATAAGGTTTTGGACTTACAAAATGTTTTTTTGGTAGCCCATAAACCCGAAATGTTGGAGCGTCCGTCTGTCCGTACACATAATTTTGTCCAGAGATTTTCTGAGATGGGCTTAGCAGAGGTACATTGTGGGGTTTACAATTTAGGGTCAGTGGTAATTGTGGGGTTGGGTTAGTACAGTGGCCACTTGTAGGGTTATTTTTTGCACTGTGGAGTTAATTTTTTGACCTTGTGGGGTTAGGATTTAACATGGGAAAAACCCCACAAGTAAGAACGTGTAAGAATGTCCGTTTATGGGTCGATTCCTTTGAAACTTGGCATGGATGTTCACTACCATGGGAAACCATGCACCTGCGATTATAGTTTCGAATGGATATTTTTTTTGCCAGAGTTATGCCCCTTTTCATCTTAGAATAATCATGGCAGCAGAAGGTATTGACAGACCCATCTGGGACAGTCCCTACTCTAGTTGTTTTTGCAGCAGCAGTAGAAAAATATTTGTATAACATTGTTTTGTTACAATTTATTGTGACAAAACAATTAATTGTGATTAAAGTCATGCTATACTAAGTCTCCCCTTGCTGATAGCAGAGCGCCTTTAAAAAAAATTACTCATATTTCAAATGGTCTTTGAACAAAAATTCAGCACTCTACCAGTTAAATGAAACTTTCAACTTTTTTTTTCAATGGTTGTTTGTGGAGTCAACTCCACTTTCATTAACCCTTCTAAACTGGTGACGTTGAACCATTACATACTCTGAATAGCAGACACCACTTGCAAAAGATTTCTTGAATAACCAGGAATAACTAAAAAAATATTTTTAATTTTAGCCTTAAAAACATGGCTTATGACACCACATTGGAATGGGCTAACATAGCTCATTCCAATGTAGGGTCATAAGCTATGTTTTTGTTACAAAAATTAAAAAAATAAATGGCAATATTTGTGAATAGTGTAGGCTTGTTTGGGCCTTAATGTTAGGCAAAGGGTTACCTCATTACTTCACATTAGTCAAAGACAACAGAACCCACATTTTTCCTTGATAATAAATTTAAAAAACTACAACTTATTAGTCCCAAATGGAATGAGATTTATAATCTAATTCCACTGATGGGTCCTGAGGTTCAGTTGTGAAAATTTAACTTTTAGAGTGTTGGAAACCCATATTTGGTCTTTGTTCTTAAGTGCGGGTGCCGCAACTCACAGCACCATAAAGTGAAATTGTTAAGTCTGTGTGGGTTTGCCAAGTCACAGTTTATGGTAGAGTGCCTCAAGGCCCTCTCCCATATATATTGTAACAAGGAAAAGACAAGTGGGCAAATATTGATAACCAAAAATAATTAAGCACCAAAAATAATTCAGCACTCTGCCAGTTAAATGGTGTAGTTGGTTCTCGTCAGATCACCGAAGTTAACCCTTTACCTAACCTGAAAAGCAGACGACACTTGCAAAAATAATTCTTGAATAACTAATTTTTTTCACTTTTTGTCTCAAAAACATAGGTTATGACCCCTTGTCGGGACGAGCTCGATGAGCTCGTTCCAACGAGGGGTCATAACCTATGTTTTTGAGACAAAAAATGAAAAAAATAATGAAAATTAATTGGCTCTTTTTGAGAATAGCTCTGGCCGGTTTTGGGCGTTACGTTAGGTAAAGGGTTAAGCAACATTGAGCCTGGTTAGTCCTTGGATGGGTGACCATCTGAGCGATCGCTGCGGACTCCCGCAGTGTGTCCTTGGGCAAGGCACTTCATCCCGATTGTCCACATGGGGGCACGATGACGCCGTTTACTAAAGCGTACTGCATGTCGATGGTGCACATGTCTTCAACCAATCTAACCCTGCCTGTGCTGCAGTGCGGAGTTATGATTTTGGAGAGCTGGCAGCTGCTCGCCGTTGCTCGTTAGTTCTTTCCTGGTACTGCAGCTTCCTCCAGCCGTAAAACTGTCACCGACATGATATGACTTTGGCTGTTAATGTGTCGTTTAACCGTAATAAATAAATATAAATGGTGTAGTTTGTGTCAAGTACAGATTATAATTGTTAATTTGTTATATAAAAGGTTAATTCTCTACCTAACATGACCTGAAGATGACACTTACAATATGTATTCTTAAATTACTAGAAATTTAAAATTGTTTTCTTCCAAAACATAGATTATGAATCACATGCGGCAACCGCGTTGTGTCCTTGAGCAAGACACTTCACCCCGATTGCCTACATGGGGGCACGATGACGGTGTGTACTTTGGCGTACTGCACGTCGATGGTGCGCATGTCTTCAACCAATCTAACCCTGCCTGAGTTGCGGTGCAGAGTTCAGAGTTACGATGTTGGAGAGCTGACAGCTGCTCGTCGTTGCTTGGTGGTTCTCTCTGGGTACTCCGGCTTCTTCCACCCGTAAAACTGTCACGGTCACGGTTAGCCATTGTGCATGAGTATGTAACCTTAAACACCAATAAATAATTAAATAGCTTATGAATCCTTACTGGAATGATTTCATTAAAAAAATTGTTCATAAGCTGTTTCAAGAATGAAATGAAAAACTAAGAAAATTTGAGTGACATCCTTCATGAACAGTATACATTTGTGGAGAAATAGCTCTTTCCACCAAGGTAAATAAAATTTTGACAGTAATGTGAAAATTAATAAAAAAAATTGATAGAATCTACCTAAACAGTTAGCTGGTAGAGAGTTAAATTATTTTTCAAAGGTGATATGAAACATGAGTACTGGTATCGTTGTGTCCTTGAGCAAGGCACTTAACCCTGATTGCCAACATGGGGGCACGATGACATTGTGTACTAAGGTGTACTTCACGTCGAAAGGTGCGCATGTCTACAACCAATCTAATCCTGCCTGTGCCGCGGTTCAGAGTTACGATGTTGGAGAGCTGACAGCTGCTCGTCGTTGCTCGGTGGTTCTCTCCGGGTACTCCGGCTTCATCCACCCGTAAAACTGTCACCGACATGATATGACACTGGCTGTTAATGTGTAGTTAAACCCTAATAAATAAATAGGTGAGCCTTAGTTTAGCAAGATTCTGTGTAGAAATAATTGTTCTGTTACTATATATTGGAGAGTGCCTCCAGGCACTCTCCAATAAATTGTAACAAAACAATTTTATATCAAAAGTGTTTATCTACTGCTGCACAAATGACAAGCTAATGCACACAGTGTAAAGCCACTTGCAGCACTTTTCCATGAAGCCATGATAGAGGTTTCTAGCACTTAACCAGTTAAGGGCCCCAGCAGCCATGTTTCTGATGCAAGGATTTGGGTTAACTAATTTTTATTCAGAATTACTTTAATCCAAGGAGGGTTATGACTAGACAGATGTCCATGTGTTATCCATTTATATATACTTCCAAGTGTAAAAGAGATGAGTAGAGATGGTCTCTGGCATAATATATTTTTCTAAACTTGTTTAACTGAATGCTAATTCACTGGCTTAATACAGGACTGCTGGCACTGGAGTAAACATCCCACTTCAATATTTCAGAGTTTATTTTTGGCATGATTTAATACACCAATGTTTTTGACATTATAAAAAACTAAAAAGAGTTTGTCTAAGACGGATGTTGTGGTGTGACCTGCAAATACAGTAGTTTATTGGAAATTCCACTCGTTGCTTTCTGCTAGTCGGATTTAAGGAAATCTGGTATTATGTTGTTGTTGCCATGTTGAAGTTTGTCACGAGGAAACCTCCAAAAGGGCGACCCTCAAATTCAATGTATGCGGAACCTCCCCGGAGTCAGCGAGCACGTGTTCATGTGAGTAACAAGAGGCATACCTATCATTACGATTCTGACAGTCCCATTCTTGATATGCCAGTAAGTATACTTTTCATCACTGTTTATATCACTATAGTCAACATTAATTATTTGTCAATCAGTTCTGAGATAAGGTTGTGACAACCGAACTCTGTCATGTGAATAATTACAACTATTACAGCTATTAACTGCCTCAGTGCTGAATTATTCATGGAAGTTTCAAGTTTATTCCCTTAACTGGTTGAGAGCTAGATTATTTTCGGTGGTCTGAATTTGTTATCCAAATATGTTTTATTACAAATTATTGGAGAATGCCCTCTGGCATTCTCCAATAATTTGTAATAGAACAAATTTCTATAATTAAAATATATGCATTTGACTGAATATGAAACATCAGCAAGGAAAGCATAGGCTTTTGCTCTGGTACCCTCATTTTTTGGAAAGCCCTGGCTTCTAGCACTCAACCAGTTAACCCTTGAGTGCTAGTTTGTGACTACCAAACTCTGTCATATGAATAATTCCAACTATGGAGCAATTTTTGAAATGGAGGGGGAGGGAGAGGGTGTGTGTATGTGTGGTTGAAGATAAGTGGAGGTTCCAAGACCTTCTCAAACTCATTTTAAATCAATGGATCTAAGAAACAATCTTGTTGATTTTAGGGGTTAGTGAACTATCTGCACTGGTCCAGTACCGTAAGTCAACTAAATAATCCCTAAATTTGCCCAGATTGCACAATATAGGTCTACATTGTGTACTCTGACATACTACTGGGGTAGTCACTCTTCCATTGCTGACCCAACTCAGATAATCACTGACTCAAAAGTAAGTTCTTTGGTATTAAGGATGCCAAGCAGAATAACAAGCAATTAAGCTCCTTTTGTTATACTATTTCAGATATTTTGGGGCATTGTTGGCCATAAAAGTGAGGGGGCTGAGCACCATACCCCCCCCCCCCCCAGTCAACCCCACCCCACTCCCATCAGCTACCTCTTCTCCGCTCTGCCACCCCTGCAACTATTACAGATATTAAACCTTTATCCAACCTGCACGATATCAAAAAATTTGTTTATCAGTTATTGTTTTTCAATTTTTAAAAGAAAATTCAACAAAACCATATCATATGACTCCTTACTGGAATGATCTTGGTGAGCTTGTTCCAGTGAGGGGTCACATGATATGATTTTGTAGAAGCTGTTCCAAAATTGTTTTTTTCCAACTGCTCAATTTGCAAATTATTCGGGTGGCTGCTGCCGATTCATTCACTGCAGAGTTTTTCCTGAAAGTTCAAATTTATTTGCTTGACCCTTAGCCTTTGATAAATTAAATTCTAATGTTTTAACCCTTTAACGAATGCATCGCCTGCATCCACCCGCGTAATATGCAACTTCAGCAGCTGAAAAAATATTATTTTTTGAAAAATTTCAACAAAACCATATCATGTGACCCCTATTTGGAACGAGCTCGTTCCAAAGAGGGGTCACATGATATGGTTTTGTTGAAATTTTTTGAAAAAATTCAAAAAATGATATTTAAAATGATAAATTTTGAAATCATGTGCGTTGGGTAAAGGGTTCAAACAGGTTCTCTTTTGGCTAAATGTTGGATAAATTCAAAGTTTACTTGCATAGATTTCTAGTCAAGTTTTTGCCTACATGGGCATCCAAAACTTGATTTGAAATCACTGCAATGCCACAGGACTTTGGTTGGCCTTGTGTAGACAGACCTTCTATGGTTAACTGAAATGATTGCATGTGACAATACGAAAATATAGCTCATGACCCATTGTTGGAATGACCTCAATAATCTCATTCCAACGAGAGGTAATATGTTACATTTTGAAACAATTAATTGTGTTGTGACCACCCCCAGTATCATGTCAAAATCCACACTATAGATCTATTAGGCCTAAAAAAGTTAAAAATCTGTTTCTCAGGCCATCCCACCTGGTCCTGTTTCGCATGTTCTCTTTTTATAACCAATGCAAACTTTAAAAAAAAAAATTAAATGGTTTATGTATGTCTGTTATTTTACTCAAGTTAATAAAAATGATAAATTTGTCTCTTGAGTGCAAGAAGGTTTTGCAATGCTTTACCATTGCAATGCCTTCTTGCTCTTAAGGGACGAAATACACCACCACCCATGTTATTCTATAGATTATGAGGCCTAAAACATAAAACAAATCAAGAACATGAACTGGGGGCGCGATGGCATAGCGGTAACCGGTTCTCGTCAGATCACCGAAGTTGAGCAACATCGAGTGCGGTTAGTAGTTGGATGGGTGACCACTTCAGCGACTGATTCATGCTCCCACGTTGTGTCCTTAGGCAAGGTACTTAACCCCGATTGCCTACATGTTGGCACGATGATGCTGTGTACTAAGGCGTACTGCACATCGATGGTGCGCATGTCTTCAACCAATCTAACCCTGCCTGTGCCGCAGTGCAGAGTTCAGAGTTACATTGTTGGAGAGCTGGCAGCTGCTCTTCGTTGCTCGGTGGTTCTCTCCAGGTACTCCGGCTTCCTCCACCCGTAAAAGTGTCACTGGCATGATATGACCCTGGCTGTTAATGTGTCGTTAAACCCTAATAAAAAAAAAATTAAAAAAAAAAAAGAACATGAACTTTTGATGGCAAAGAAATAATTACAAAAATAAAAATGCAGTTTTACAAAAAATGTCCTGAGTAACAGAAGATCTACTTTTGTGGGTCCTTATTCAATCTAATTGATTTTAGAGTATTAGATCAGTGCTGACAGTCCCTTAATGCCCTAAAATCACATAGCAGCGGAATCTGGGTCAGAACCCGTCCCACATATTGTTTGTAAGAGCAGGAGCAGGATAGTAGGTACATAGAGTATCTGGTGGGACCAAAGTTATCAGGTCACAATCTTATAGAACTGTTTGACCTCAGTACATTCAATATAAACATTTTATCTGTTATATCTTGTTTGACACAGCTCTTGAGCTCTTGTCAGACAAAACGGGAATTCATAGATTAAATGCTCAGTTTATCACTAGAATACATCAAAATTTCCAATTTCATATTAATTGAATACTCCTGTTAATTGAATATTTTTCACTGTCATTGTGGTTATTCAATTAACCCTTCACCCAACGCAGGCGATTTCAAAATTTATTATTTTAAATATCATTTTTTAAATTTGTTCAAAAATTTTCAACAAAACCATATCATGTGACCCCCCTCTTTGGAACGAGCTCAATGAGCTCGTTCCAAAGAGGGATCACATGATATGGTTTTGTTGAAATTTTTCGAAAAATAATATTTTTTCAGCTGCTGAATTTGCATATTCGTGGGCGGATACGGTCGATTCATTGGGTAAAGGATTAAAAGGGTTTCACTGTACGTGATAAATCAAATAGAAAAGGAAAAATTCAACTAGACAAAACCTGTGTAATGATTCTCTATCTTCTTGATTTGTAGGTTGTTTAACCCTTTACCCAACACAGACGATATCAAAATTTATTATTTTAATATTTGTTTTTTCAAATTTTTCCAAAAATTTCAACAAAACTGTATCATGTGATCCCCTCATTGGAACGCGCTCTACAAGCTCATTCCAATGAGGGGTCACATGATATGGTTTTGTGGAAATGTTTTGAAATGTATATTTTTTTTTAACTATATAAGTACTTAATTTGTAGATTACGCAGGTGGATGTGTCCGATTCATTAGGTAAAGGGTTAATAACTGTTCTGTTTATTCTTTATTGAAACAAATTAAAAAAAAAAAACTTTTTAGAGCAACCCTCAAGGTCCTGGAAAATTCTACTTATTGTCCCTCCCCCCCCCCTCCCAGGGGTGTACCTAGGATTTCCTATTGGGGGGGGGCATAATTTTTTGGGAGGATGCCAGGTTGATATATGCCACAGGCATATCCGAAGCCCGTAGGCCTGAGGTGGGGTATGGCCCTCCCATTGGTGGTGGTTTGGCCTCCCCAAACCCCCATCAATGGGAGGGTCATAGTCACGCCCACCTCAGGTCTATGGTATCCCCATCCCATTGGTGAGGGTTTGGGGTGGGGAGAGGTGCCTCAGAGAAAATTTTGAAAATTCAATGCTATGAGAGTGAATCTGGGACCCTTTGGTGCTTTAATTTTCCTATTTTGAGGGGGGGGGGGGGGGGGCACTGTTCCCACCTCATAATATGGTAACACGTTTGCATAGCAGTAGTATTTAGTGAAGTCTTGGCTGTCTATACAGGCAGCCAAGACTTCACCAGAAACCACTGACATGGAACTCTAACTTCCATCTGCAAGATCACCTGAAGGCTGCATGTTGTATTTATTATGTATTCTAAGATAATAAGACTCACCAAACTTGGAAACAGTCCCTAAGGGTTAAATCAACAAATACTTTGATGTATTTTTTGTTGTCAAAAAGGAGAGAGATAGTTATAATAAATGATTGATATGTCTTATAGATCTGTGTGCTTATAGGGGTTAATTATTTTAAGAAAACCATCATTTTCATTGACAATTTAAGTGTATCATATCTTTACAGATTATTCATGAGAAGACCTTCAGCTTGCTTCGGGCAACTATAAATCTTATTAGGGTCCCTGCACCCTAATATCAAAATACTGAAATAGCATTTTTATACTCCCTCAAAACGAAGTTTAGGGGGTATATAGGAGTCAACTTGTCCGTCGGTCTGTCATCGTTCCATAGCACATATAAATTTGTGGAGCGAACTACTTCCACAGATTTAGCCGCATTTTCATGAAACTTCACAAAAAATGATCAACATGATGAGAAGTGTGTGACATAATTTTTTTCCTGCTCGGTTTCAAGATGGCCGACTGGTGGCCATTTTAGATTTTGCAAAATACTTGTGGAGCGAACTACTTCTACAGTTTTTACTGCATTGTCATGAAACTCAATACAGATGATCGACATGATGAGGAGCAGTGCGTGACACAATTTTTTTCTCCCATTCAGATTCAAGATGGTTGACTGGCGGCCATATTGGGTTTTGCAAAATACTTGTGGAACGAACTACTTCTACAGTTTTTGCTGCATTGTCATGAAACTCCATATAAATGATCGACATGATGAGGAGCAGTGCGTGACATAATTTTTTCCCCGTACGGATGCAAGATGGCCGTCTGGTGGCCATGTTGGACTTTTTTTACTTAAAAATTGGAATGCCTCTTTCAGTCACCCACACTGGGTGATATGCCACGGTGGGAGTATAGCGGGCAACAGACCATCTCTAGTTTCCCTTAATGCAAAGGAATTTAACCAATTCAATCTTGTTTGATAAAGCTTAATAATTGGTTAAATTCCTAGTTGCATTATGGGAACAATTGAAACTTGAAATTTCAGTATTTTGATATCAGTACAGGGGCTTAACCCTTTACCCAACGAATCATCCGCATCCGCCCACGTAATATGCAAATTCAGCAGTTGAAAAAATAATTTCAACAAAACCATATCATGTGACCCCTTGTTGGAACGAGCTTGTCAAGCTCGTTCCAATGAGGGGTCACATGATATGGTTTTCTTGAAATTTTTTGAAAAATTTTTTAAAATGTTATTTAAAATAATAAATTTTTATATCGTCTGCGTTGGGTAAAGGGTTAACTCATAACCTGCTGAGTATTTGGAAGATATTTTTCCGCCAATCTAGTCATGGCTGCTTTCCATTTGATGACAAATTAATCTAAATTATACAAATTTGACAAGAAAACATTTGTTCCATTCAATGTACAGGGGGAAAATATAATTAAATGTACTCAAATTATACTAATGTCAAGGACAAGAGAAACCTTGTGCTGGGCAGGAATCTCCACCCGCAGCATGCAAAGGGCTAATAGCAAAATAAAAGAATAGCTGTGTGATAGCTAGATACACTATGTACATTGAAAGGGGGGAGGGGCTGGCCACTGTATTTCACATGCTTCTTCTTTTTAAGAGCCTCAAAGGAGATATAAATAAGAAAACATTCTACAACCCTTGAGGCATTACAGTGAACTACTCATGTAATGACATTGGTAATACATGTAATTTTGTAAACTTGTGTCCAGGATTTAAGTAATTTTCTTTTTGTTGTTAAGTTGTGTGCAATGTGGGCATGCCTAGACGATGTAGTAGGAAATTGTAGTCAGGATTAATATGAAACACGTAATGGTACACACCCTATATTGTTAATTTTGGTAAATATTGCAGACCCCAAGCAAGATTTTTCAGGAAAGAGATGGTATATATTGCAGAAATAGCACTGGTTATGTGTTAATTAACAAATTGCCAAAACCTGTTGTACAGCGACATACAATAAACACAGAACCACACATGTATGTTCATATGCAAGCCTGAAAATAAGCAGACTGTCATCTGCAAAATGAGGTCCCCAGAGGGTGAATTTGGTGATGCTACCCTGCACAGCAGGGTAGCATCACAAAATGTACCCTCTATGAACCTCAGTCTGAATCAAGGTCTCAATCCAAAACAGAAAGATGTTCCTGGAGGACAAATGGGCCCACTGTATGGGATAGCATCAGCAAATTCACCCTCTGGGAACCCCATTTTGCAAATAGCAGGTTGCTTATATTCAGGCTTGTTCATATGTTAATGTGACGACAAATATGGCAATCGAGAAATTTAGAAAGAAGGATCAAACTTGAGACAAGCAATAGTAAAACAAACCTTCATTTTTTAAACTGACAAAATATCTCAATTCAATGGCAGATTGGTTCATTAGGGTTTTAACAACACTTTCAAAAACCAAGGCTATATTATGAGCGGGATTGTACATCAATTTCAATAACTAAGATTATTACAGTATGTGGAGAGTTTATTATCACTAAATCACCCACAGAGTGGAGATTCCACCCGAGCAATAATTGCAAATTTGTTGCAAAACATAACAATCACAAGCAAAGTTTCAGCCAATGGACCACCGGGTTTCACCCAGAGGTCCATTGGCTGAAACATTGCTTGTGTTTTTGTTCAAATGTACAGAATTTGAAAGTGATATTTTGGGTGATAACTCCACTCCACAGGGGATTTGGTTACAATTCACTCTCCACGTACTGTATATCACATTGTTAGTTCCCAAGATGAAGGTCAAGCTGATCCACTAGATGGCCAATAAAAAAACACCAACACCTGTCGAGGAACTTGCAAGCTCACTCACACAGACATCGCAGTATCCTAATGAAACAAATTCCTTACAATTTTTTATATCACTATATTGAGAAGTCTATATGAACAGTTGGGCCATTGCTGCAATGTATCAATTAACAATCTGGCTACCACAGATGTACCTATTATATCCAAGACACCCTGCAGGAAAGCTGCCTGTGCATCAAAAGCTTGGCTACCAATTCAAAACGTAGGTTGTCCTGTCTACATTCCATTCTTGAAAATCTAGTCATTTATAAGTGACTAGTAGTCGTGCACAGGTGCTTCTCAGCCTCTTGTTTGGTGGTTTATTCTGAAGTGCATGCAGCATGGCTTGCAGGCTTCATATCAGTGGATATGCTTCCTGTTATCTTTGAAGTGAAATATATTATTTCGTCTGAAAGGATTTGTCTTGTTATCGTTTATAGGATTGCCTGTAATTCAGCCCTCTACCAATTAACCCTTTACCCAACGAATCGCCCACATCCGCCTGCGTAATATGCAAATTCAGCAGCTGAAAAAATATTATTTTGTGAAAATATTTCAACAAAACCATATCATGTGACCCCCTCTTTGGAACGAGCTCATCGAGCTCGTTCCAAAGAGGGGTCACATGATATGGTTTTGTTGAAATTTTTTGAAAAAATTGAAAAAAATTATATCTAAAAAATTTTGAAATCGTCTGCATTGGGTAAAGGGTTAAACAGCCTTATACTGTACTCAAAAGTTGGTCATGCTGGGCTCTGACATCCCATCTGACTTGGGTACAACAAACCTCCGTTGGTTTGGCTGATTGCATGTGTAACATCAATCAGTAAAAAGGGTGTGGTTTGGGGATGCTTGGGGCAGCACGGTTATTCCAGTTTTATCAATATGATACAAGGGAGAATTTGTTGATTACTTAATTTCTGTTGATAAATGAATAATAGTATAATTCTTTATGTCTTGTTTGATAAAATTCTGGAAGCTCCATTAATCCATAAATGCCTCAGTCTGACTTTGATTACTTTTTGCTGCAACAACATTGTTCAAGTTGGATGCAAAATTATGTTCTTGAAGCATTGATAATTATATATACAGCAGAGCCTACTTAATTGGATATCTCTTAACTGAATAACCCTGTTAATTGAATATAATTTCCCAACACAAAACTATTTACCATACCTCCAGTACAAATTCGACTTGTTAATTGAATATAATTTATACAGTAAACTCCTGTTAATGGAATAAAAAATCTTGCAACCTGTCGAGAAATTACCATGACCCTCCCCAGTTTTCCTGTGTTTATAGACCTATTTGACCTCAGTACATCCAGTACATGCATTTAATATATTATATCTTGCTTGACAGAGCTCATGGAGCATGAATAATGCCAAGTTTATCTCTAGAATACAGGAAAGTGACACAATACCTGTTAATTGAATACACCTGTTAATTGAATAATTTTCATTGGCAAAGTGGCTATTCAATTAACAGGGTTCCACTGTATTCTCCACAGTGATACAAATTATTTTCCACTGTATTAGTGTTACTCACATTCTTTAATTTGTTGCGGGTCTTCTGAGATTTCCAAATAGAACAAAATTTACGAAGCACTGACATTTGTGGCGTCTTAATACATCAAAACTGAGGCCAGTTTTAATAAAGATACCTAAGAAAAGAATGGAAATCAGTGAAGATACATTAAAGTTTCAAAGACAATCCTTTTGTAGCAAAGTGTGAAAAGAAAATTTCATAGGTCAAATTTGTACTGAAGGTATGGTAAATGGTTTGGTGTTGGAAATTATGTTAAATTAACAGGGTTATTTAAAAAGATGTATCCAATTAGGTGGACTCCACTATATTGGGCTATTTTATAAACTATCTCATAAGAGAGAGAGGGTAAGGATGCCAAAAGCATCTGTGTGTGGACGGGGAAAGGGGGAGGGAAGACAATTTTGAAGCTATGAGTGCAACAAGTGCCCTTTTTGGCCAGAATTGCACTTGTGGAAAAGACTCTACTTTCCAAGAACTGTAACCTAGAAACTTTCATGTGCAGTGGAGCCCACTTAATTGGATATCTCTTTATTGTATATCCCTGTTAATTGAATATAATTTCACAACACAAAATCATTTACCATACCTCCAGTACAAATTTGACCTGTTTATTGAATATAGGTTATAGAGTAAACTCCTGTTAATTGAATAAAAAATCTTGTAACATGTCGAGAAATTACCCTGACTCTCCCCAGTTTTCCTTTGTTTATAGACCTACTTGGCCTCAGTACAACCAATACAGGCATTTAATCTATAATATCTAGTTTAAATGATTAAATGCTAAGTTTATCTCTAGAATACAGGAAAGTAATCCCTGTTAATTGAATACTCCTATTAAATGAATAATTTTCATTGGCAAAGTGTCTATTCAATTAACAGGGTTCCACTGTATTTGTTTCGCATGTATTTTACATGTGCCAATGTGTGAAGGGGGAAGGGATATGAAGCAGGGTTCATACAGCTTTTGAAAAATATTTGAAAATGAGTTTTTTCTTGAAAAACCCTGAAATTTGAAATTTGCCCTTTAGAAACCCTTGACCTTTCAGAAATCTCTTGAAAAACCTTTGAATACCAAGCTATTTCCTGGGCATTGTAAATATGTGTGAAGGGGGAGGGGATATGAAGTATAATGATAATCACCAAACAAAGACGCTATACATTTGGCAGGGGGGGGGGGGAGTTCTAAAGATTTATATATGTATAATGTCAAAACTATGGAGTGTCACATTACTGTTTATTGTATGTTGTAAACTCCCGGCCTGAATTCATACCCAAAGTCGAGCGCCCTTTTTTTGATACTCCTGCCCCCTTGCATTCAGAAACTTCTGGCACCGTTGAGAGTGGAAAATGTCAAACAAATATTTTCAGTAACTCTTGTCACAATAGATATATAGAGGATTTGGAATGAGTGTTTTTCTCATATAATATTTATGAAACGAGTCTTAAGAATTTTCCGTTTTGGCGAGCCCAAGCGGAAAATTCGGACAAGTTTCATAAATATTATGTGAGAAAAACACTCATTTCATATTCTGTTCATCATATGACACGCACACGCACAAATTAGCCACTTAGTATGACCCTTTAACCCATCACCTAACTTGAGTTGCAGGCGGCACTTGGAAAAAACATCCCCGTATAACTAAAAATTTTCATTTTTTGCTTCCAAAACATAGGTTATGACCCCTCATTGGAACGAGCTCGTCAAGCTCATTCCAATGAGGGGGTCATAACCTATGTTTTGGAAGCAAAAAGTGAAAATATAAAAAAAATGAATGGCGTTTTTCTTGGAGGTAAAAGATTAATACAATATAACCCACCCTAAATAGGACAGATAACGTAAATTCTCCCTACTGAAATTATGCAAATGTGACCCAATTGTATTTTGTTTAGCCAAGCAAATTGTCCAGTTTTGAAATTGACCAATGAAAGCTCCCAACTCTAATTATGCAAATTATGAAAATGTGGCCCAGTTGTATTTTGTTCAGCCAATCAAATTGACTAGTTTTGAAATTGACCAATGAAATTGACGGAAGGTTTTATTTATCACTGATTAATATGAAAACAAAATATCAAATGTTTTAAAGTGAACAAAACGGACGAGTCCCGAGAAGTGATGTGCATTACACAATAAGTTTAGATAGATATCCTGAATAATTTTTTATGTGTACTCATACTATGTATGGTACACATAATGCCGGCATCCAGGGTGGCCATCCGTCGTTCGCCCATTCTTTATCCATCCGTCCGGCGTCCGTATCCATTTCTTTGGCATTCGATAACTTGAAAAATATTGCTTGGATTGTCATGTTACTTTATATTTGTGTTCAAGTTACTGATGTGCCGAGCTGTATAGTTTTTGGTGTAAATCTGATAATTTAATCCCAAGATATTAACTCTTTATCCTTCAAATTGAGAATTCTTCCAATCCCTTTGGCATGAGATAACTCAAAAAAGATCAATCCAATTGTCATGTTACTGTATATGTATCTTCAGGTTACTGATGTTCTGAGCTGTATAGTTTTTGGTGTAAATCTGTTGTTTTGATCCTGAGATATTAACCCTTTATCCTTCAAATTGAAAATTCCTCCAATCCCTTTGGCATTCGATAACTTGAAAAATATTGCTTGGATTGTCAAGTTACTTTATATTTGTGTTCAGGTTACTGATGTGCCGAGCTGTATAGTTTTTGGTGTAATTCTGATAATTTGATCCTTAGATATTAACCCTTTATCCTTCAAATTGAAAATTCCTCCAATCCTTTGGCATTCAATAACTTGAAAAATATTGCTTGGATTGTCTAGTTACTTTATATTTGTGTTCAGGTTACTGATGTGCCGAGCTGTATAGTTTTTGGTATAATTCTGATAATTTGATCCTTAGATATTAACCCTTTATCCTTCAAATTGAAAATTCCTCCAATCCTTTGGCATTCAATAACTTGAAAAATATTGCTTGGATTGTCAACTTACTTTATATTTGTGTTCAGGTTACTGATGTGCCGAGCTGTATAGTTTTTGGTGTAATTCTGATAATTTGATCCTTAGATATTAACCCTTTATCCTTCAAATTGAAAATTCCTCCAATCCTTTGGCATTCAATAACTTGAAAAATATTGCTTGGATTGTCAAGTTACTTTATATTTGTGTTCAGGTTACTGATGTGCCGAGCTGTATAGTTTTTGGTGTAATTCTGATAATTTGATCCTTAGATATTAACCCTTTATCCTTCAAATTGAAAATTCCTCCAATCCTTTGGCATTCAATAACTTGAAAAATATTGCTTGGATTGTCAAGTTACTTTATATTTGTGTTCAGGTTACTGATGTGCCGAGCTGTATAGTTTTTGGTGTAATTCTGATAATTTGATCCTTAGATATTAACCCTTTATCCTTCAAATTGAAAATTCCTCCAATCCTTTGGCATTCAATAACTTGAAAAATATTGCTTGGATTGTCAACTTACTTTATATTTGTGTTCAGGTTACTGATGTGCCGAGCTGTATAGTTTTTGGTGTAAATCTGTTATTTTGATCCTGAGATATTAACCCTTTATCCTTCAAATTGAAAATTCCTCCAATCCCTTTGGCATTTGATAACTTGAAAAATATTGCTTGGATTGTCAAGTTACTTTATATTTGTGTTCAGGTTACTGATGTGCCAAGCTGTATAGTTTTTGGTCTAAATCTGATAATTTGATCCAGAGATATTAACCCTTTATTCTTCAAATTGAAAATTCCTCCAATCTCTTTGGCATTAGATAACTCAAAAAATATCAGTCCGATTGTCATGTTACTTCATATATGTGTTCAGGTTACTGATGTGCCACGCTGTATAATTTTTGGTGTAAATCTGATAATTTGATCCTGTGATATTAACCCTTTATCCTTCAAATTGAGAACTCCTCCAATCCATTTCTTCAGCATGCGATAACTCAAAAAATATTAATCCGATTATCAGGTTACTTTATATATGTATTCAGGTTACTGATGTGCTCTGCTGTATAGTTTTTTATGTAAATCTAATAATTTGATCCGGGGATATTAACCCTTTATCCTTCAAATTAGGCACTCATCCAATCCATTTCTATTATGTACCCATACAATGTATGGTGTACATAATGTCGGCATCTGGGATGGCCCTCCGTCATACAGCTTTATACTAGTTGCACGTATGGGTACACATCTGACGATTTCATCGGCCTATTTTTTTGGAGTGCGCTGACTGCAAGGAAATCTTTGGTTTTCATTGGTGACTTTCAGATGATTGAAAAAACTTATATCTCTTTGCAGTTACTTATGAGATACTACTAGTACCTATTCAAAAACAGTAGGTATCCCCGAGCTTAAAAGTCATGTGAGAATCAGAATCGATTCTTGCAGCTGATTCTCTCAATTGATTCTCACAAGAAAAACAATGCAGGGGTTCTTCTACCCTCTTTGGGAAAGGGTCCAAGGTCCATGCAATTGGGAAAATTCTAGAACTGTAGGTTTTTAAATTTCTTGTTCGGTTTTGGTTTTGGTTTTTCAGGTGGAGTAAAACCTCGGTTCGGTTCGGTTTTCGGTTTGTTCACGAGGCCAAGTAAAATTCAATAAAACTCATTCTTATGTCCGGAGTCATAACTGAATGGTAGTGAAATTGAGTGAAACTCAATGAATGCCTGAAATAAGCTATAATACATGAAGAATCAGGAAGGCCAATATAATAATTACCTAAATATACAGAACTTTTATTGTGCTTGGCCATTTTGCGAGGTCTGACACCTACACGCAACTTGAGGAAAGCTGCAAACACAACTAAACTGAAATGTCGGAAATTCACAGAATGTAGCCATCCCAGAGTAGTGAGAGTACCCAGACACTGCCATTGACGGTTTCGGTTTCAGTTTTTAAAAAAAACAAAAAACCTCGGTTCGATTTCGGTTAACCTACAGCTCTAGAAAGTTCCTGCCATAAGGCTCCAATTGGGAATTTGTTTGGAAGAAGAAACACACAAAGAAAAAGAAATGTTACCTCCATATTGAGCTGAGAACATTAATACAGAAGCTACTACATGTATAGTGCATGTAGTAAGTTTTATAACACTTCACCCCGCTTGCCTACATGGGGGCATGATGGCACGGTGTACTAAGGCGTACTGCACGTCGATGGTGTCCATGTCTTCAACCAATCTAACCCTGCCTGTGCCGCAGTGCAGAGTTCAGAGTTACGATGTTGGGGAGCTGACAGCTGCTCGTTGTTGCTCAGTGGTTCTCTCGGGGTACTCCGGCTTCCTCCACCTGTAAAACTGTCACCGACATGATATGACCCTGGCTGTTAATGTGTCGTTAAAACCCAAATAAAAAAAAGAGTAAGTTTTATAATAGTTACATGAGTCTTTGTAATCTCTATTATAAATTGTTTGATTTGTTACATTGGTCCGTCAACATTCTGTGGCTTAGCAGTTGTGTCCAGGCAAGACTTGGCTGCCTGTATAGGCAGCCAAGACTTGCCTAGAAACAACTAACAAAGTTCTTGGGATGTAACTTGCATATATATCTAAAAACTGCCTGTTGTGGCACGCATTTTGTAGCAGTATATTTATTTATTTATTTATTTATTTATTTATTTATTTATTTGTGTTTAGGGTTACATATTTCTGCACAATGGCTAATCATGACCGTGACAGTTTTATGGGTGGAGGAAGCCAGAGTACCCGGAGAGAACCATCGAGCAATGGCGAGCAACTGTCAGCTCCCCAAGATACTAACTCCACACAAGCAGGGTTAGCATTTGTTGAAGGCAAGTGCACCAACGGACATGCAGTACCCCTTAGTACACAATGCCACCGTGCCCCCATGTGGGCAATGGGGGTGAAGTGTCTTGCCCAAGGACACAATGCGGTTGATTTTGTTGCAGTAAAAAGTGATTAAATTTAAGACAAAATAAGGCCTTGAAAAGTTAAGGGAAGTATAAAATTTTTATTTGAATGAGGACTGAGATTGGGTAATTTTTGGTTTGAATTAGGACAAATCATGCCAAAATGCCATTGGGAAAGGGCCCATACTCAGACCCTGTAGACAACCAAAAAAATCCCTGCAATGAGAATCAACTTTGATTCTCGGAATTGTTTATTTGATTCTCATCACAGATTTGAAAGAGTCATAAAAGACCAGGAGAATTCTACTATTTTTTGTTCCCTTGTAATATGGTAACCCTTTCGACTTAGGCAGCCAAGACTTCACTAGAAACCACTGCCATGGGTCTGTAACACCATCAACAAAAACACTAAAAGCCTGTATGTTCAAGACAAGAAACTCTCCAAAATTGGAACTTACCCCTTTAAGAGTTAAATTCTAGAAAAAATAGAAATTTGAGCATTTTTTTTGGCTATGGAATATGTACTGATTGCACTCACATGGGTATAGGTATAACAGTACTAAACATTTTCCCATAGGTGATCAACATAATGTTCAAGTGAAAAAAATATGATTGCATCAAATATCTTTGTTCAGACAATCTTTTCAGGCCTTAACCCCTTACCCAACGCAGACGATATCGAAATTTATTATTTTAAATATAATTTTTTTAAATTTTTCAAAAACTTTCAACAAAACCATATCATGTGACCCCTCATTGGAACGAGCTCAATGAGCTCGTTCCATGAGGGGTCACATGATATGGTTTTGTTGAAATGTTTTGAAAAATTTAATTTTTTCAACTGCTCAATTTGCATATTACTCGGGCGGATACGGGCATTTCGTTAGGTAAAGGGTTAAAACTGGGGGTCATGCAACAAGTAAGAGAGACAAGAAAATCAGTAAAATTGATGGATGCTCCCCAATAGTCAACTTAGTTAACAAGGAGATTCGTAAAATTGTTGTCCCCCACTATGAGAAATAATGTGGCACATGTCTTTCAAATGCAAGAACTATAACTCTGCTGAAAAAATATGCAGGCAACTTTTTATAGCAAGGATCCCTCGTATCAAAGTTCATTGAAGTCAATCCCCTCACTGCTGGGATATTGCTGTTGATGGATGGATAGATGGTTGCATGGACAAAGCAGCCTTTTTTTATGATGTGTGTAGGAGTGGCATGTCACAGGGATCCCTCATATCATATTTCATTGATTTCCGTCCACTCACTACTGAGATATTGCTGCGGACAGGAAAAATTGACAAAGGAAGGACAGTAACTCTGAAGAAAAATATGCGGGTAACTTTTTTATAACATGGTTGGGAGCAGCTTGTCACAAGTATTCCTCATACCAAATTTCATTGAAATCCATTACCGCACTGGTATGATATTGCTTTTATTGATTTTCATTGCAATATTCAGCAGTGATGCAAGATTTCAGTTCAATGCATTGTAGTTTTTTTTTAAATCAATATTTTTTCCGCAAGACTGCTTAGTTTCACAGATTGCATCATTTCCGAGTGCAACATTTCAAGGCAGGTAACTCTGCCAAAAAATATTTAGTACTATCATAACTAGTACAGTACTCTCATATTCTAAATTACATCTTTACTGAAAACTGATTCTGGAAGGAGGATTTTGCAAGAATCAGAGCTGATTCTCATAAATGGGGACAAATTTTAAGGTCTGGTATCCTCTATCTTGTACTGAAATGGTCAACAAAGATATTACTGGATCTATAAACTAATTCAAAACTGAACTGGTTAAATTGTGTAATGGCAATATCCTCAATCAAAGTTGATTATAAAGCTACTTTTGGAATCTTTCCAAGCAGGAAGCCACACACAGAAAATGTGACATCCATCAAAGCTGAAAAATTATTGTGATGAAATCAACCAAATTCTCCTAAATTCCATTAAACTCATCAATTAAATTGGAAACAGTATATGCATGTGATTTATGATAGGAAGCTTGCATCAGATTAAATATAATAGGTATGGTAATAGGACAGATAACTCCAAGAGCACTTTCCATTAAATATCATAAACGAACTTCTGATTTGCAACAAATGGTAGGATAACTTGTGTGTACAGTGAATCCAGAACATTAGGCAACTGCAGAATTAACACACTACCCCCCAGCCCCTCTCTCCATAGTAATGTTGGAATATATGTATTATATTTCAAGCTGCAAATTATTCTCATAAATGAACTTTTGAATTGAACATATGGTGGGATTATTATGATCCCCGATGAGTCTGGAGGTGGGATGGGGAAATCTCACCTGAGGGGCAAGATATTTGAACCAGCCCCGAGGTTTGCCAAGGGTCTTGTTCAAATATCTTGCCCCGAGGGTGAGATTTCCCCATTCCCACCTTCAGACTCATCGAGGATGCTTTTTCTCCCCACACACAAGAATTACGTCATTATAGATAATTGGCGGTCACATGCTGACATACCCAATTTATCAAGTCGCAGTCCTTTCGAAAAACGAACAATTTCATCAGAAAGATCATACAAAAGTTAGGTATATACCATAGGTATTTACTAAAAAATTGATTTGAAACACAGTCCGTTACGGGGGTTAATGAATTTGCGCATGTCAAACTCTAATGTAAAGAGGGCATTATGAGATTATTGATCGATCGGTAAATTCGTGCAGTGATATTATTAAATCTGTAGAGAAACATGGGGTTGAAACAAATCAAGTTTAATATTTGAATAATAATTAAATATTGAGTCTGTATCAACAAGGAACAGATAAATAGGTAATAAACGAACACAATTTACAGTTTATTTACAATTGTGCAGACTATGATGAAATAGTTCCGGCGACCTAATAAAATATGCAAATGAGTATGTCACGTGGGGTGGGTGGGTGGGATAGAAATATACCACCCTGCTGTCTCACCCGGGCCATGCGTATGTTTCATGTATAGTGGGGGGAGAAAACTTGTGTGTGCAATACAGTTGCTGTGGACTGGTCACTTTCCGCAGTTGCACAATATTTCCACAGACGCACTTTCCACAGGTGGGTAATATTTCCACAGACACAATAATATTAGATTTCAAACAATAATTATAGGATTAATCATTAAAAATTTAATTAACCCTTTACCTAACCTGAAAAGCAGACGACACTTGCAAAAAAAATTCTTGAATAACTATATTTTTTCATTTTTTGTCTCAAAGACATAGGTTATGACCCCTCGTTGGAACGAGCACAACAAGCTCGTTCCAACGAGGGGTCATAACCTATGTTTTTGAGACAAAAAATGAAAAAATAATGAAAATTAATTGGCGATTTTTGAGAATAGCACTGGCCAGTTTTGGCCGTTACGTTAGGTAAAGGGTTAATGAAGCACCGAGTTCAACCCGGTGCTTCATTAATTAAAATTTGACTGCTGATGATTTTTATTACCTGGTAAATGGATGTGTGGACATCAGTGCCCATGCGTGGATTAGTGACTTTTCTGTACAGTGAATCCAGCAAATCATTAGGCAACTGCAGAACTAACCCCCCCTCCCCCCCCCCCCCCCCCACACACACCTAACAGTAAAGTTGAAACATCAATATTTCAAGCTGCAAATTATTCCCATAATGCAACTAGGAGTTTAACCAATTCAGTTTTGCTTGACAGAGCTCATTGAGATCTGTCAAACAATACTGAATTGGTTAACTTCCTAATTGCATTATGGGGAAAATTTGATTGTCATCAGTGTGCAGAAGATTTCCTTTGCTTTTGTCTTGTGTCTTGTGGTATTTGCACAGGAAACTTTTCAGATACACTGAATTATTTGTTTTTTGGCTACTTAGTGGGTGGATATCAACAGCTGGGAAACCCTTATCAACCTTCTTTGTAGGCAACAAACTCTGATTTTACTGTGTTTAAGTTTTGGCTAAGGTTGGTTGTCTACCATTTGTGTATCCAAATATCAAAATCACCCTGCAGGTACAGAAGCATCTAGAAAACATACAGGGGAGTAGTGAACAACAACAGAAAGACGACAGAGCCTTTCTGTGAGGGTGTGATTTCACTTGCTGAGTTTAAGTTTAAGCTAAGGTTGGTTGTCTACCATTTGTGTATCCAAATATCAAAATCACCCTGAAGGTACAGAAAAATCTAGAAAACATACAGGGGAGTAGTGAAAAACAATAGAAAGATGACAGAGCCTTTCTGTGAGGGTGAGATTTCACTTACGGAGTTTAAGTTTAAGCTGAAGTTGGTTGTCTACCATTTGTGTATCCAAATATCAAAATCACCCTGTAGGTACAGAAACATCTAGAAAACATACAGGGGAGTAGTGAATAACAACAGGAAGACAACAGATGCCTTTCTGTAAGGGGGTGATAAATATTTATAGAAAACTGACAAGTAGTTTATTAACTTTAACAACATTTGATTCTTAGGATAAATCAAAGCTTCCATCTTTAATTTTGAGGAAAGCTGAAACCAGAGCAAAAAATTGCAATTTTACTAGGAAAAAACAGTTTTAAACATTATTCTTTCAGACCACACACACAACATGGACAGATAATTTAAAAAAATGTAACTTAACCCACTTCACTCTGATGTCAAAATACCAAAATTTCAGGAAGCTGTTTTTTTCCCATAATGTATCTGAAAATTTACCCAATTCAATCTCGTTTGACAGAGCTCAATGAGCTCTGTCAAACGAGATTGAATTGGTTAAATTTCTAGTTGCATTATGGGAAATTTTTTCTGCCTGAAATTTAGATATTTTGACATCAGTGTGCAGGGGATTAAGCACTTGAACTTAAAAAAAAATCAATATACTATACGTATGGATGGATGTACTCTACACTAAATATACAGAATATATTTAACCCCTTACCTAATGAATTGGGATCATTCCAATGAGGGGTCACATGATCCGGTTTTGTTGAAATGTTTTGAATAATTTGAAAAAATATTTAAAATCATGAATTTTGATATCGTGTGCTGGGTAAAGGGTTAATCCATTACCCAATTTTTCAGGAACACCTGGTCAGCCATATCACAAAAATCACCATTCAAATCTTTATCATTTCTTCAATATTTGACTTCAAAATATAGCATATGACCTCTCATTAGAATGAGCTTGTCAAGCTCATTCTATTGAGGGGTCATCAACTATGTTTTGGAGAGAAGAAAATGAAATTTTTATTTCAAGAAATTTCACTGCAAGTCAAGCCAGAAAATAAGCAGACTGTCATCTGCAAAATGAGGTCCCCAGAGGGTGAATTTAGTGATGCTACCCTGCATAGCAGGGTAGCATAACTAAATTTACTCTGTGAAACTCAATCTGAATCAGGGTCTCAAAACTCAACCGAAAGAGTTACCCAGAGGATAAATTGGCCCACTGTATGGGATAGCATCATCAAATTCACCCTCTGGGGACCTCATTCTGCAAATGTTAGACTGCTTATTTTCAGGCTTGCTGCAAGTGTCACCACTACTTCTGTGATCAATTATATAAAGGGGGTAATTCAGTGATTCATCCCAGCTAAAAATTCCAAGTTTTGATTATCTCCCTTGATATGCATTGCAACTAGAAATTTTCCATCCCGTGGTTGGGGCTACTTATCTTGGGATGGGTTGGCCTACTAGTATTTCATAAATGCAGACCAAATCATATGTTTAACTCGTTAATGTCATCATTGTTATCTTCGTATGCATACTGGTTAATTAAATATCCATATTGTTTACCTTTTTTCTGTGCTAATTTATTTATTATATATTCAATAAAATTTATCATTTAATTTAATTTTCGTTATTCGTATAAATAATTTGTGTCACTGTAGAGAATACAGTGGAACCTTGTTAACTGAAGTCACTTTGCCAATGAAGATTATTCAATTGACAGGAATATTCAATTAACAGAGATTGTGTCACTTTCCTGTATTCTAGAGATAAACTTTGCATTTATTCTATTATATCTTGTTCGGTGGCATTACGCGGCAACCAGTTCTTGTCAGATCACTGAAGTTAAGCAGTGTCGAGCCCGGTTAGTCCTCGGATGGGTGACCGTCTGAGCGATCGATTCAGACTCCCATGTTGTGTCCTTGGGCAAGGCACTTAACCCGATTGTCCACATGGGAGCAGGATCACACCGTGTACTAAGGCGTACTGTACGTCGATGGTGCGCATGTCTTCAACCAATCTAACCCTGCCTGTGCTGCAGTGCGGAGTTACGATGTTGGGGAGCTGACAGCTGCTTGTCGTTGCTCGGTGGTTCTCTCCAGGTACTCCGGCTTCCTCCACCTGTAAAACTGTCGCGGTCATGATTAGCCATTGTGCATAAGTATGTGACCTTAAACACAAATAAATAAATAAAATTCCATTAATAGGAGTTAATCTATAAGCTATATTCAGTTAACAGGTCAAATTTGTACTGGTGGTATGGTAAATGGTTTTGTGTTTGGAAACTATATGCAATTAACAGGGTTATTCAGTTAATAGATATGCAATTAAGTGGGATCCAGTGTATTTGGAAATCTCAGAAGGCTCACAGCATATTGAAGATTGTGAGTAGCACTAATAGTGTTTTACAAAGAAGCTTAAAATTTCCATGCTGAAATAACCAAAAAAGGCCTGGAAGCAAGTGGACATTTTACAATACTTCAAGTGCAGTGTTGATGACAAAGTCCTGAAGAAAATCTATTGTGCTATCATTTGTCCAAATTGTACTGACACTGTGTGGGACAACTGCATTGCAACTGAGAAAAAATACAGCCCGAAGCCGCACACCTCGTCACAGGGGGTATGAAACATGCTAGCCTAACTTAATCCCCCCTTCTACCTCAAAAACCCACAGTTATAACCTTCACCATGACAAGCTTACCACTCTGCTCTGCCAACCAAATATGTACCATACTTCATTCCATCCTTCCTCTACATGACTATGGAATAGCCTGTCACCCCAGATTGGGGAAAACACCTAAATCTCAAATTTTAATCTTAATCTCAACAGTTAGTATGTGCCCACTTCTGCAGTCATACTTCACATCATGCACAAATTTCACACTGCCGCCTCCATCTACATTGTAGCAATCTTTATTATAATAAAGACTTTTATTATATGACTATGTAATTTAACCGCAAAATATCACTACTGTTTGACGATCTTTTCCTGGTCCCCGGAAAATCCACAGTATGGAATCTGATTCTATATCACTATACTATGATGGACTATTTACGGGTACATTCAAATTCGCATAATTAGCTGTTGTGTTCGCAGAGAGAACTTTACTCTGAGCTGGAATGGGTGCGTTCAAATGGCAGTCTGTTTTGTTTTATCGTATTCATGATTTTTGTTGTTGTATTCATCGCATCGGGGGATTCCCTGGAAGTGTGCACCTGTTACAAAAATAAGTGTAAACAAAAATAGTTCTTTTTTTACTTCAATCCAATTTACCCCCCCCCCCTCCCCCCGCCCCAAAGGGTTGAGGGAATTGTTAATGCTAGCATTGGCATGCGATGTTGAACTACAAGTCATATAATAAGCCTTTTATCGCTACAGTGAAGTGATCTGGGTCGTCGTATCACGTTGAGTTGAGGAAGTCAGATTGCTGGATAAAATCCATCGATCTGACTTCCTCAACTCAACGTGATACGACGACCCAGATCACTTCACTATAACAATAATATGTATGCACAATAACTTTCTGATAGTAGTTTTGTGAGTAAATGTGGTGAATGCAAAATTGCAGACCATTATGTTTTCCATTTTCCCATGAACATGCAATACAATAATACAAATTCTGCGAAGATTATGATTTGGAAAGCAACAAGTGCATATTCGAGTAGGTCCATAAATTTATCCTTCAGAGTAAACACTTCCTGAATTGAATACGTTAGCCTGTGACCACATCACTAACACCTCTAGCATGCGATGCATGTTTCTCAACTACTGTTCAAAATTTACCCTTCACACTCCATCTCTTCTTCTTTATTAGGGCTGCCACGATTATTCGATTAATCGACTAACTGTCAATGGTTTTTATTTTAGTTGATCGTCGTTCATTTTTAAAGTGGTACAAGTTGGATTAAAATTGTGCTGTGTAATGAGATAAGTTACCAGATTGTTAACCTTTGAAATGTCTCGCCATAGTTACTTGTAATGTCCCATGGCTTTTGTTTTCCACATTATTGTGCAACAACGTAATTTTGAAAACACTAAGCCTTGCCATTTGATCAATCTCTGTTCTCTGTAGTATTATCCAGCACGCGTTGATCAGTACTAAAGGGTATTGTTCAAATGGTGTATCTTTTAATAATTTCTGTTTGGGAAGTCACTGCAGAGTAAATAGAATCTTCGGTTTTGTACACTCAAGCAACCCTCCTTGGAATTATTGGAACCGCGAAAGTGAGAAAAATTGTCACAAGACCCACAGCGGTAACTTCACTTGTAGTACTAAGTCGTAACTTGTGTTGGAGTGGAGGGGCTTTTACATGTATATTCAAAATTTCTGATTATTAGTTATAGAAAAGAAACATTTGCACAAATGTTCTTCTGTTTAACCCATTACCCAACGCAGACGATTTCAAAATTTATTATTTTAAATATCATTTTTTAAATTTTTTCAAAAAATGTCTACAAAACTATATCATGTGACCCCTCTTTGGAACGAGCTCGATGAGCTCATTCCAAAGAGGGGTAACATGATATGGTTTTGTTGAAATTTTTCGAAAAAATAATATTTTTTCAGCTGCTGAATTTGCATATTACGCGGGCGGATGCGAGCGGTTCGTTGGGTAAAGGGTTAAATCAATCGGAGTCTGCCAGCGATATTCCAGTGTTTCTATTTTATCTCGATGCAGAAAGGTACACATTCATATATCGTCAGTTTTAAATTTATTTTGTAAGTAGATTGTTGAATTCACGGGAAACGACTATTAATTGACTAACCATTGACTAATGCTGGCAATTAGTTGACTATGAAAATTAATAGTCATGACAGCCCTACTCTTTATATATTTTCTTTTCTAACAGCCTCTTAAGTATGCATTCAAACTGCAATCATGCAAAAGAAACTAAAACCATCTGTACCAGCCATTATATTAACTCCTTGCATGTTGATGGCGGATATTCCTGCCCAGGACAGGAAATTTCTAGCCAATAAAATAAATCAAATTTGAGATTATTTAACCAAATTTTCCACAGTAAGTTTTTATGCCCCGACTTGAAAAGTCGAAAGGGTATTAATGGAGACCTCCGTCTGTACCAACATTTTCCCTTGTATCTCAGCCACTGCTACTCCGATTTGAATGCTATTTGGTGTTGTGATAGAGCATCATGAGGGAATGATACCTGTGCAGCATGTGTTTCTGCCACACATTTTGTCCAGAGTTATGGCCCTTTTTCACTCTTTTGACTTGTCCGTCCGTCCCAACATTTCTGGCATGTTTCATGCATCAATTCAAGGTGAATACATGTTGAATTATTGCTGGAAATGATTAGTATCCACTCAAAAACACTAGATTTTCATTTACAGTGATAATTTGACTCATATTTACCATGAAGTGATGCTTTGAAAGCCACCATTTTGATTGATACTGTGAAAGTGAAAATTTCTATATCGTCACAGTGGGGATATGGTTTCTATCTTTCCACAATGTTTTTGATAATCTATCGTTTAGCATATAATAAAGTCTTGTATAAGGTATTAGCTTACTGCTGAATCCATTTCAGTTTGTGAATTTTTGTTTTAATTCAACTTGTTCTTTCACATGACTGTTTGGAATAAATATTATATAAACTAAATTTTCCATGCTATTTTATTTGTGATGCTGTTCCATGTAAATTCCCACAACATTACATATTTGTTGTTCTACCTAAATATTCCAGACTCTTACATGCAGATCTCTAGCACTCTTCATTCAATAATTAAACAGTCAAATGGTTCCCTATTTTTTCTGCAGCTGTTGTTACACCAGAAGCTACTTTCAAGAAAATGAGGATCACGATAAAAAACCTAACAGAAAAAAATGTACAAACTGTTGTTCAAGTGATCAACACTTTCCTGGTAACTTGGATTACTGCCATTTTATTCAAGAAGCATGGATAATTTAGTCCAAAGGCAAATTGACTTTTTGGCATCTGATCATGGTTAAGCTGATTAAATTTTATTTTTGTTATAGGTTTATAATTGGCAAAGTACAGAGCACTGTGGTGTTGCTGTTCTGTTTAAAAATAATCTCCACATTTTGTTTTTTAAAGTCCTGTAAAGAATTTGATTCTAAACATTTGCCAAGATCAGTTTCTTTTGTGGTTACTCATCTTTTTGAGCTTTGCAGGAAGTGTCAGTACTATAAAGTACAACTTCTTTGTGGATTTTTTCTTTAAACTTTCTTTAGAATATTACCTTAATTATTACGAGGTAGATGTGAAGTCTGTGAGAATATATTCAACTTTTAAAGAGAGTCCTTTTCTAGCAAAGTGTGAGAAGAAACACATGCTCTTGGTATTCCTGCCTTGAATACATTACCGTAGAACAACCCATTCATAAAATTAGTCCTTGAAGAATGTTATCCCTTTAAACGCGGGAGGCCGTTTTTCCAGCACAGGTAAATGTTACTTCATAATTTCATTAACCCCCTGTACACTGATGTCAAAATATCTAAATTTCAGGTAGAAAAAATTTCCCATAATGCAACTAGAAATTTAACCAATTCAATCTCGTTTGACAGAGCTCAATGAGCTCTGTCAAACGAGATTGAAATGGTTAAATTTCTAGATGCATTATGGGAAAAAACAGCTTCCTGAAATTTTGGTATTTTGACATCAGAGTGAAGGGGGTTAAGTAGGATGACTGCCAAGTGAATGTGTGGGGTAGACCAATCAATATTTTCAACGTGCGGCCCAAAGGCTGCACGTTGAAAATTAGGGCTGAAACAGGTTGGCTCATTTTCACAACCGACTAACCGAGAGCTATAACCGGATAATATCCGGTTAACCGTAGCCATTATTTCACCGAATCTGGGATCAAAACTATAGGAATTGGAAAGCGGTATTCTCAGAAACTATTCCGTAGTGTGTATACAGACGAACATTGTCGAGTACTCGACAACGTTCGTTTGTATACATACTACGGAATAGTTTCTGCGGTTACTCAGTACTCACGGAAATTGCCGATCATTTACGAAGTCTTGAACGCCAAAGTAGATTATTTCTAAATATATACAGCGTTGCTTCGAGGTATAATCTTTCTCAAAGAAGAAGCGGCAGATTTACTACATTTTAACCGTGGAATGACGATCACTACCGATATTTCGGATAACCGGTTGACGTTTTTTTTTAATCGGTTAGGTAGGTAACCGGTTTCAAACCGGTTATCCGGTTAACCATTTCAGTACTATTGAAAATATGAATTGGTCTCCCCAAAAATAATGAATATGGACTCTTCCAATTGCTGCCATTGAATTGACATTTGAGATACCATCGGGGTTCAAAGGATTACTAAAAGTAAAGATAGAGTAACCCAAGCCAGAAAATGAGCAGACTGTCATCTGCAAAATGAGGTCCCCAGAGGGTGAATTTAGTGATGCTACCCTGCTGTGCAGGGTAGCACCACTAAATTTCCCCTGTGTGAACCTCAATCGGAATCAGGGTCTCACAACTAAACAGAAAGAGGTACCCAGAGGATAAATTGATGCACTGTATGGGATAGCATCATCAATTTCACCCTCTGGGGTCCTTATTTTGCAAATGTCAGACTGCTTATTTCAGGCCTGGAGTAATCAAGCTTTTACAGTCAGCATGAGGTCGATCATGGCATCCTAACAGTTAACCCTTTACCCAGTGTAACGGTCCCAAGGCTGCACGTTGAAAATATTAATTGGTCTACCCCCAAATAATGAATATGGACTCTTCCATTTGCTACCATTGAACTGCCCCCATGGGAAGTGAAGCAGTGCTTGTTTACTGTGGAAAACAATCTCTGTTTCACTGGTAAAATAGGACCCAGTCACTACTGCTTGGTGTGTGAGTCCTCTCAAATAGGCTACATGGGTATAAACGATTGACTGACCTTGACTTTATCTCCATGTTGTGGTCATGATTAGCCATTGTGCAGAAGTATGTGACCTTAAACACCAATAAATGAATAAATAAATACCATTGAACTGACATGGAAGATACGACACAGGTTCAAAGGGTAAACATGATTCGATCCTATAAATGCTCTAAAACAAATTCTGGTTTTGATGGTCAGATATATTAGGTCCTGGCCCACTGATGTCAGATTCGTAGGCCTTCCTATAATATCTCTGTCTCTGTGAGACTTCTCTTTAATCCTGCTGTGTTAACAGTGTGTAATTTGACGAGCAACTGTCAGCTCCTCAACATTCTAACTCTGTTCAATCTCTGCTGAAGCAGAGTTACAACAGTTGAAGACATGTGCACCATCGACGTGCAGTACGCCTTAGTACACGGCGTCATCACCCCCCCCCTCCCCATGTAGGCAACCAGGATAAAGTGCCTTGCCCAAGGACACAACGCAGGTCATCCCGAAACTTAATTATTTCAGTTGTGATTTATGATTGAAACCATGGGTTTTCAGAGATGGAGTAACTTATTTTTATTGTGAAATATTTTGGAAAAGTGAATTTTTTTTATACCTATGTAAATATTGACATTATTTATTTATTTATTTTATTGGGGTTTAACGACACTTTTTGACAGCCAGGATCACCCTATGTCGGACAGTTTTATGAGTAGAGGAAGCCGGAGTATCCGGAGAGAACCACCGAGCAACTGTCAGGCTTCCCAACATGCTAACTTCACACAAGCAGGGGGGTTAGCATTGGTTGAAGACAAGTGCACCATCGACATGCAGTAAGCCTTAGTACACAACACCACAGTGCCCCCACATGGGCAATGTGGGTGAAGTGTCTTGCCCAAGAACACAATGCAGTTGCCGCAGGTGGGATTCAAACTGAGGACCTCTCGTCTTGCAGCCTGCACCTCAATAGATAAATGGTATAACAAGTGTTATTCATTTTACTTTGTAAGGGTATGTACTCATACTCATACTCGAGTACTTTACAAAGTCCTCATACTCGTACATTTCTTCAGTACACGTAATTGTACTTTACTCACACATTTTCAAAGCACTCGTACTCGAGTACTGAAGTCTAGTACTCTCCCCAGCCCTGCCAGTCATGCTGTTTAACATCTTAACCCTTTACCCAACGAATCGGCCACAACCGGCCGCGTAATATGCAAATTCAGCAGTTGAAAAAATATTATTTTTCAAAAAATTTTAACAAAATCATATCATGTGACCCCTCGTTGGAACGAGCTCGTCAATCTCGTTCCAACGAGGGGTCACATGATATGATTTTGTTGAAATTTTTTTGAAAATTTCAAAAAATGATATTAAAATAATAAATTCATATCGTCTGCGTTGGGTAAAGGGTTAAAGGGATTTTCGCCTAAATAAATACCAACAACTAACATGCGATCTTGCCAAAGTAAGATCACACGTTAGTTGTTACTGTAGCATGCTATTCTATTCATTTGTGGATGTAATACTCACCCTTTGCATCAAGATTGTTCTGAAAGATTTAGTACTCGCCCCAGCCCTGCCAGTCATGCTGTTTAACATCTTAACCCTTTACCCAACAAATCGGCTGCATCCAGCCACGTAATATGCAAATTCCGCAGTTGAAAAAATATTATTTTTAATTTTAACAAAACCATATGTGACCCTTCATTGGAACGAGCTCGTTGAGCTCGTTCCAACGAGGGGTCACATGATATGATTTTGTTGAAATTTTTTTGAAAATTTCAAAAAATGATATTTAAAATAATAAATTTTGATATCGTCTGCGTTGGATAAAGGGTTAAAGGGATTTTCGCCTAAATAAATACTAACAACTAACATGCGATGTTGCCAAAGTAAGATCGCGCGTTAGTTGTTACTATAGCATTCTATTCTATTCATTTGTGGATATAATACTCACCCTTTGCATCAAGATTGTTCTGAAAGATTGTCTAGTACTCACCCCAGCCCTGCCAGTCATGCTGTTTAACATCTTAACCCTTTACCCAACAAATCGGCCGCATCCAGCCACGTTATATGCAAATTCAGCAGTTGAAAAAATATTATTTTTCAAAAAACTTTAACAAAACCATATCATGTGACCCTTTGTTGGAACGAGCTCGTTGAGCTCGTTCCAATGAGGGGTCACATGATATGATTTTGTTGAAATTTTTTTGAAAATTTCAAAAAATGATATTTAAAATAATAAATTTTGATATCGTCTGCGTTGGATAAAGGGTTAAAGGGATTTTCGCCTAAATAAATACTAACAACTAACATGCGATGTTGCCAAAGTAAGATCACACGTTAATTATTACTGTAGCATTCTATTCTAGTCATTTATGGATGTAATACTCACCCTTTGCATCAAGATAGTTCTGAAAGATTGTCAAGTCTTTCTGGTAAAACATAAAGGTCAGTAATTTAATAAAAGTTATGTTGTATTACTTTGGCATAGCCTGTAATTCATTTGTACTTTACAATTTACGTAGCCTAAACAATCGATCATGGGCTTTTTCCAAGCCTGTAATGTTATAGCTTTTCAACACAAATTTTGAGAAGACAAAAGAGGGATTTCTTCCCTAACAATTATGTAAATAATAGGTCAAATTCCCACTGACTATTTGGGTTCTGGAAAAACATGCCGCCAAACAGATTTTCTATTGAGAAGTATCCACTTGAGTGGAGTGTATTTCTCCTTTGTAAACACTCATCTTCAGTTAACATTTTTGCCAATGTATTCTATACAGTGTCTGGACAGAATTCCAGATCTCATTAACGACAAGATATATAACAGGCAGATTTTTTTTTTCACTTACACCAGTTTATGTATGTGTGAAACCACAACTATGTATTATGTGGTTTTCTAACTATTTTCACTATTTTTCTCGTATTTTGGTGCGGAAGCTTAATTATCTGGGTGACCTAAAAATCTCTTGTTTATTCTTCATTTGTAGAGTGCTAAGTTATCTTTCAAAGGTGATTTTTCCCCTGTGGGAACCCCAGGAAGTGGAGCAGTACTTGTTTATAGAACCCAGAACCAGTGTCTGGAGTTGAAGTTCTCTACAGTGGGTAGCATAGGTAATGTGGAGCCCTGTTAACCCTTTACGTAACATGAAAAGCAGACGACACGTGCAAAAAATATTCTTGAATAACTAATTTTTTTCATTTTTTGTCTCAAAAACATAGGTTATGACTCCTCGTTGGAACGAGCTCGACGAGCTCGTTCCAACGAGGGGTCATAATCTATGTTTTTGAGACAAAAAATGAAAATATACTGAAAATTAATTGGCGATTTTCGTGAATAGCGCTGGCCGGTTTTGGCCGTTACGTTGGGTAAAGGGTTAATTGAATAGCCACTGCCATTGAAAATTATTCATTCAAATAACAGGAGTTTTCAATTAATGGGGATTTGGTTATTTTCCTGTGTTCTAGAGATAAACTGAACATTTATTCTATTATATCTTGTTTGACAGAGCTCAAAGAGCTCTGTCAAACAAGATATAATAGATTGAATACCTGTATTGGATGTACTGAGGCCAAAAAGGTTTATAAACAAGCGGACTTTGGTGATTGTCAAAGTAATTTCTGGACTCATTGCCAGATTTTTTATTCAGTTAATGGGCCGTTTTTTACTCATTTTTGTATTTCATTACTGTCATGTTTTCCTTTTAACGTTTCTTCGCCATGATATAGCTTTAGCTGCAAATGTGGCATTAAGCACCAATAAATAAATTCTGTTAACAGAAGTATACTCAAAAATGCATGTGCATTTAACAGGTCAAATTTGTACTGAAGGTATAGAAAATGGTTTTGTGTTTGAAAGTTATATTCAATTAGTAGGGTTATTCTGTTAAGAGATATCCTGTTAAGTGGGCTCCACTGTATAAACAATTGGCTAATCCTGACTTTGTACCACCTATGTTGTGGTCATGACATAGCCAAAGATACTGCTTAAACACAAATAAATAAAGGCAATTTGTACTACAAGTATTTTTCTCAAGGGTACCATGTTACCAACAAGAGGAGCCTTGATTTAAAAACATTCTGTTCTAAATGATTGATTTGTTACAATTCATTGCAGAGTACCTAATGACACTCTCCAATCAATTGTAACAAAACAATTTTATAAAAACATTTTTTGGTCTAGTGCTGAGGGAACGGGCTAATGTATACAATGTAAAATCATTAAAGTGTCTTTCAACACATTTAAGTAGAGCCAGTATAGTGGTTTTTACCACACAGCCAGCTGTGAGCTTGAATCCATTATCATGGTTTGTTGAAAAGTGCTGAAAGCCACTTTTGTGGCTTTGCAATGTATGTATTCAGTTGTTGTTTGCTCAGCAATAGAAAAAAAAAGATGTTTACATAAGATTGGTTTGTTACAATTTATTGGAGTATGCCAGCAGGCACTCTCCAATAAATTGTAACAAAAGAATTATTTAGTACACGCATGTTCTTTGAAATCCCCATCTACAGCAGCACTAAACCATGCGGAAAACGAAAATCTTTTATTGACTGGCTATTTTTAAACAGAAGCGAAATTTCACTGGAATTTTCTACAAATCGTGCACCACAATTACAATTTGAATCGCTAGCGATAGGTAAAATCATCCTCTGAGTTCCAATGTGTTCTATGTGCCAGTAGGCTGCCAGTAGGCACATGGAACACTTTGGAACTCAGGGGACCAAATAGTAATGCGGTTTCCCCTCCTCGCAAATTTGGTTGGCGATAAAATGTGTTCTTTTTGTTGATAGTTGTCAAATGAATTGCTGAGTGTCCTAATAATTATTTTTTATAGACAGGAAGGCATGTAATAAACACACACCTATGGCCTTGTTTTATCCTTGTGTGCTGGCACTCGTGCCATATCGATTAACCCATTCACACGCGTGTGTCGTTCTGTGTATTTATTAACAAATAATCTCTAAACTGGGAGCGCGGTGGCTCAGTAGGTAGAGGTGCAGGCTGCAAGCCGAGAGGTCCTCGGTTCGAATCCCACCTGCGGCAACCGCATTGTGTCCTTGGGCAAGACACTTCATCTCCATTGCCCGCGTGGGGGCACGATGACGCCATGTACTAAGGCATACTGCACGTCAATGGTACGCATGTCTTCAACCAATGTAACCCTGCCTGTGCTGCAGTACAGAGTTACGATGTTGGGGAGCTGGCAGCTGCACGTCGTTGCTCGGTTGTTCTCTCTGGGTACTCCGGCTTCCTCCACCCATAAAACTGTCACAGTCATGATTAGCCTTTGTGCATAAATATGTGACCTTAAACATCAATAAATAAATAAATATCTCTAAACTAAGTCTCCCTTTGATGGTGGCAGATGATCTTCGAAAAAACTACTCATCTTGCAAATTACCTTGGAAAAATAATTTTGCACTCTCCCCGTTAATCCTTTGAACACATGAGTCCATTGTTCCGGACTACGAACATGATACATCATAATTTCATTAAGTATAATGGCTGCTGAGTGAATATGTGGGGAAGACCAATCAATATATTTTCAATGTGCGGCCCCAAGGCTGCATGTTGAAAATATGAATTGGTCTACCCGAAGATAATGAATATGGACTCTTCCAGTTGCTGCTATTGAATTGACATGGGAGATACCACCAGCAGGGCTCGCCTTGAGTAAAATGGTCGGGGCCTAAAAAAAGTGCCCCACATATTGAGGTCGGGGCTTTTCGGGGCTGATTTTCCATTTTGTCCATTATTGTTAGTGCTTTTTTTGTGGAAAATGTCGGGGCTTGAAAAAAAGCCCCCAGCAAGTGCTCCTCGGGGCTGATCTCGGGGCCTGGGCTGATCAGCCCCGACTCAAGGCAAGCCCTGCACCAGGGTGCAAAGGATTAAGAAAAGTCAAGATAGAGTAACCAAGCTTTTACAGTCAGCATGAGGTCGATCATGGCACTCTAACAGTTAACTCTTTACCCAACGTAATGGCCTGAAACAGGAGGAGAGATAAGTGCGGGAGCCGGGGTTCGAACCGTCGACCTCTAGCACACAAAGCAACCAATTTACCACGAGACTAAGATCCGGACCTGCCAGGCTGGTTGGTAAATGGCCTTTATACCTCGACCACTACAGGCCAAAACCGTCCCAGTGCTATTCTCAAAAATCGCCAATTAATTTTCATTATGTTTTCATTTTTTGTGTCAAAAACATAGGTTATGACCCCTCATTGGAACGAGCTCGTTCCAATGAGGGGGCATAATCTATGTTTTTGAGACAACAAAATGAAAAAAATTAGTTATTGAAGAATTTTTTTTGCAGGTGTCGTCTGCTTTTCATGTTAGGTAAAGGGTTAAATGTTGTAAGCGGTTTCCAATTGAGAGACAGTTTGGAAGTAAACAAGGTTTGTTAACTTCCTGTTATTATCATCATGTCTGATATACCTTGTATTCTGGATAGCTATTTTGGATTAATTATCAGTCGTTATCAGAACATTTCAGTTTTATTGAAATTTAACAAGTGAAATCTCAAAGGAAGATACAACATGTCTTTTGTTTTATTTATCAGGATTTGCCTTGGGAAGTAGTTTGGATTTTTGTCAAAAGCATTTATCAAAATGCCACAGAAATTCAGTCAATCATTTTAGAAACCTCATGGTGTGTTGTTTATTCAACAGTAAACCAAAAATGTTCAAACAGACACTTGTAAGGCTATTTTCACACAAACTGGTCTTACAGAAAAAAATCAATAGTTTCATCCTATTCTTTTCTCCAAAACGGGGGCACGGTGGCTCAGTAGGTAGAGGTGCAGGTTGCAAGCCGAGAGGTCCTCGGTTCGAATCCCACCTGCGGCAACTGCGTTGTGTCCTTGGGCAAGACACTTCACCCCCATTGCCCACGTTGGGGCACGGTGACGTTGTGTACTAAGGCGTAGTGCACGTCGATGGTGCACTGTCTTCAACCAATGCTAACCCTGCTTGTGTGGAGTTAGTATGTTGGGGAGCTGACAGTTGCTCAATGGTTCTCTCCGGGTACTGCGGCTTCCTCCACCCGTAAAACTGTTGAGGTCACGATTAGCCATTGTGCAGAAATATGTGACCTTAAACACCAATAAATAAATGAATAATAATTTCTCCAAAACAAATTCAAAGACCAAATGACCAGTTTCTGGAGGTGGTATTGCAGGGGACACAAAGTTGTAGAATGGTGTTTATATGTAATCAACTTGTCCATTCTTCCATCTGTCTGTCTGTCTGTCCAACCATCTGTGGACACAATTTTGTCCATAGTTTTTCTTGGTCATTTATTAATCAATTTTTTTAAAGATATGACAGATATGTTAACCACCATAGAAACTGTGGCAACCACGATTTTCAGATCGAACATACATGTCATTACAGAGTTATTGCCCTTATTGACTTCTTAGCGGTTATGTTAACTACCATGGGAACCAATGCATCTATAATTTTGAGATGAATCGACCATGTCATTGCTGAGTTATTGCCTTTATTTGAGATTGCTCGGACTCATTTTGTAAGAGTTATTGCCCTTTTTTGACTTGAAATGTTTTTACAACCTTCATCGTTTTGTTTGTGCTTATTGGGTCATGTTTTTAAAAACTTTGCACACAGATTAACCAGCATGGGATCCTGTGTCGTTGTGATTTTGAGATCAGCCAGACGTATTTTTGCAGAGTTATTGCCCTTTTTCCACTTAGAGTATTTTTTGCGATCTACTCAATGTGGAATGCGGTGTGTATTCTTAGTCCCATTGGGACAGACACCTCTACCTGAAACAGTTGGACACAAAATTCTTAGAGTTTGCATGACAAAATTCAGTTTGATTCACAATGCTCTGCCTGATTTGATCCAGGATCTCGATTCAATGCAAAATTTGTGATTTGGAGCTGTTCGGAATTATGCTTTACAAAGTGGCGTGAACACACAGTCAGAATTCCTTATCAGCACATGCAAAGTTGGAACACTTAATTTTAGATAGCCACACAAAAAGTCCTACTGTCGCAGGCATCTAGTATTTATTAAAAAGGCTTGGCAGCTTGTCTTGTTGAAAGACCTCCACTTGGGAAATACAACTGTTGCTGGTGGTTGCTTGTTTTGTGATATGAGAGTTAGGCCAGCCCTTAAAATTGTTTATGGCAAGAATTTCACAGCATGATGCTGGCTGACAGAGCATGTTGCCTTCAACTAGAGATGGGCAATATACCGAAAAACCGAACCGATACCGATATCATGGGGACACCGAAAAACCGAACCGACCCAATCTTTGAATACCGAAACCAATGGTATTTTCAACTTTCCCTGTGCATTCGCTATTTATAAGGCCTTGATGAGGACTGATAGCAGTTGAAGTGTTCATTTTCATGAAAGAAGTGACTGATTTTATTTTTCAGTTTTGTTAAGCCTTAAGGACCCGGGCAGTTGTACTAAATTATCAATAGTCTACGACCTGTACATGTCCAGTTGCTTAGCAGTGTTTTCTAGCCAAGTCTTGGCTGCCTTAACAGGCAGCCAAGACTTGGCTAGAAATCACTGACCAGATAATTTTACTACTGTCATCAGGCCCACCAAAAGATGACATCTTCAGGACACACATTCTATGATTACAGACGCCTTAAGTGGAGCTTGAAAAGTTAAGGCGGATTTAGAACAAGTCACCAAATTACTGTAGATATGATCTGTGTTGACAAAAGAATGACAATGTTGAGCCCATCAACAATGGCATGTGTAGCACTGTGATAGAATGATACAAGAACAACTTATTCTGTATTTTTCTGACATGGATTCCCCTACTACCAGTGAATCTGAAGTCACATACAGAATACCGAACCGATACCGCGGTATGCCCACACAAAAATACCGAAACCGATACCGAACTCAAAATTCCAATACCGCCCATCTCTACCTTCAACCATTACAATCTGAGTATCAGCATCACTAGAGTCCATTTTTATTTTATTGAAAGTATGAGGATAAATTACTGCTGCTCACTGATGTTCTCCAAATATTTCAGCATTCGCAATCCATAAAACTGTTTGACAAAGTCTAACCCTGTCAGCTGAATGTGGTGTTTTTTTTGCATCAAATAAAGATGACCCCTCTTCGGAATGGTCACAGTGAGCTAATTCCAGTGAGGGGGCACAAGCTATGTTTTGGAAGCACAAACTGAAAGAAATTTTATTACACACCTCTTCTATGAAATCTCCATCTTCAGCAACACTAAACCATGCGGAAAATGAAAATCCATTCTGCACACATGTGCCAAATGGAAATCGTTGACAGACTATTTTTAAACAGAAGCAAAATTTCACTGGAATTTTCTACAAATCATGCACCGCAGTTACAATTTGAATAGCTAAAAATAGTAACACAGGTTCCCCCCGCAAATTTGGTTGGTGATAAAATGTGTTCTTTTTGTTGATAGTTAGTCCCCTGAGTTCCAATGTGTTTGACATGCCCACTGGCACATAGAACACATTGGAACTTGGGGGCGAGTTGTCAAATGAATTGCTGAGTGTCCTTCTAATAATTGCATTTATAGACGTGAAGGTGTGTAACGAACACAGAATGACACACATATGTGAATGGGTTAATTGATATGGCACTTGTGCCATTGCTGAAGGACAGAACTTGTCGTCTGTGGCCTCTCATTTTATCCTTCCACGATGACACCCATGCCATATCGATTGCCCCATTCACATGCGTAAGTTAAGCAACGTTGAGCCTGGTTAGTCATCCGATGGGTGACCGTCTGAGCGATTGATTCATCCTTGGGCAAGGCACTTGACCCTGATTGTCCACATGGGGGCACGATGATGCTGTGTACCATGACATACTGCACATCGATGGTGCACATGTCTTCAACCAATCTAACCCTGTCTGTGCTGCACTGCGTTGTTACGATGTTGGGGAGCTGGCAGCTGCTCGTTGTTGCTCGGTGGTTCTCTCTGGGTACTCCGGCTTCCTCCACCCGTAAAACTGTCAAGGTCATGATTAGCCATTGTGCATAAGTATGTGACCTTAAACACCAATAAATAAATAAATAATTCACATACGTGTGTCATTCTGTGTATATATGGTAATTTTTGTGAACAGTGCTGGTCTGATATGGTCATTGCATTAGGTAAAGGGTTAACCTAACAGAGAAACAATCTGGCTTGTGAAAGACATTTGGAGTAGTTGTGGAACTTGTTTGCCAGTCCCTCAGAAATGAAAAGATTACAGCTATCATTTGAGTTTTAGACCTACAACACATTAATCATTGAGAATATATACTGTTTTTTCTCCTGTTATGATTATTAGGTATGCTTTATCTCCATTTCTCTGACAGCTTTTCAAAGTTATATTCAATGAAATTATTCTTTACCATTATTGTTATTATTGTTTGTTATATTTTGACAGTTAGCTGATGTGAACACTTGTTGATAAAAGGTACAGCTGAAATTTGATTGAGGTGCTTGATCACTTGTTTTAACCCTTTACCCAACAAATCGCCCGCATCTGCCCGCATAATATGCAAATTCAGCAGCTGAAAAAATATTTTTTGAAAAATTTCAACAAAACCATATCATGTGACCCCTCTTTGGAACGAGCTCATCGAGCTCGTTCCAAAGAGGGGTCACATGATATTGTTTTGTTGAAATTTTTCGAAAAAAATTTAAAAAATGATATTTGAAATAATAAATTTTGAAATCGTCTGGGTTAGGGTAAAGGGTTAAAAACTGCCAAACCAAGAATGTACAAGGAAACTTCCATAGGCATAATTAACTTATTTCTTTCATACCTTCCAGTTAAATATAATATTTTTCATTGTTTAGCATTGCTCTTTTTTTCGTGTATGTTTATTTATTTATTTGGGTTTTAACAACACTTTCGATAGCTAAGATCACCTTCTGTCAGACAGTTTTATGGGTGGAGTACCCAGAGAGAGCCATTAAGCAGTGGTGAACAAATGTCAGCCTCCCCAAAGTACTAACTCTACACATGCAGTGTTAGTATTCGTGGAAGCCAAGTGCAGTATGCCTTATATACTGCTCCACCATGCCACCATGAAGGCAATCAGAATTAAGTGCCTTGCCCAGGGATATAATGCAGTAAGCATGGCAGGGATCGAACATGGATCCCTCTGGTTTCAAGTTCAGTGCCACAACCTGAAGTTACTGTGCTCCCAGTTTTAGCGTTAACCATTTAACCCTTTACCTAACATGAAAAGCAGACGACACTTGCAAAAAAAATTCTTGAATAATTAATTTTTTTCATTTTTTGTCTCAAAAACATAGGTTATGACCCCTCGTTGGAACGAGCTTGACGAGCTCGTTCCAACGAGGGGTCATAACCTATGTTTTTGAGACAAAAAATGAAAATATTTTGAAAATTAATTGGCAATTTTTGAGAATAGCGCTGGCCGGTTTTGGCCGTTACGTTGGGTAAAGGGTTAACCAAATGGAATAGTTAAATGTACAATAGTACACAGAATCACTGTGCCCCCAACCCCATCCCCCACTCCCCTCACCTGTGCAATTTTGATTGAGTGTCTTGACCAAGTACACAATACAATTACTGCTGGTTGGGGTCAAACCGTGGGCCATTCTGTTTGATGTTCAATGCTCTAACCACAGCCACCCCCTTTTTTCTTTCTCTTTTTTTTTTTTTCTTGTCCAACTAAATATGTTCCTTTTTTTCTTAAAAATGTTCATTTTATGTTCTAAAATATTGTTTGTGAACCCCTCATTGAAATGAACTATAAACTATGTACACTGGTCCCTGACTTAATTGTAGTATTATTAATAGGAGAAGACTTAATAGCATATAATTGTCAAGCACTAAACCATTTACCATACCTTTAGTACACATTTGTATCAGTTATAGAGTAAAACCCTGTTGATTAAATTTGTTTATTCAGATTTTAATGACACTTTCAACAGCCAGTGTCCTATAGCAGGGATTCCGCTAGGGAGACAGAAGGTCAACTTGGTGGCCCCATTGCCTAACTAACATTTTCCATCTTACGTAGTTACTGTTTATAACACAACCGGTTTTTATACGCTCGTTTTGAAAAAATGGGTCGTATTATGGTATACCGCTCTCCGTCTATCCGTCTGTCCATCCGGTCACACGTCGTATTTATTTATTTATTTATTGATGTTTTAAGGTCACATGTTTATTCACAATGGCTAATCATGACCGTGACAGTTTTATGGGTGGAGGAAGCCGGAGTACCCGGAGAGAACCACCGAGCAACGACGAGCAGCAGCCAGCTCCCTAACATCTTAACTCCGCACTGCGGCACAGGCAGGGTTAGATTGGTTGAAGACATACGTACCATCGACGTGCATTACGCCTTAGTACACGGCGTCATCGTGCCCCCAAGCGGGCAATGGAGATGAAGTGTCTTGCCCAAGGACGTCACACGTCGTACGATAACTCAAGAACGCTTTGAGAGATTTTTGGGTAGGTGGTGTATATCGATGGAGGGAAGCTCCCTTTTCGTTTAGTGTCGCCATTCGATTAGTCATTCCAGAGTTATGGGACTTTATTACTTAGAAAATTGTTGATTTTTGACATGTTGTACGATAACTCGAGAATGCTTTGAAAGATTTTCATGATTTTTGGGCAGGTGGTGTATATCGATGGAGGGAAGCTCCCTTTCGTTTAGTGTCGCCGTTCAGTTAGTCATTCCAGATTTTTGGGACTTTATTACTTAGAAAATTGTTGATTTTTTACACGTCGTACGATAACTCGAGAACGCTTCGAGAGAGTTTCACGATTTTAAAAAAATATGGGTTAGGTACACATGTAGACTCATATTGTGTGCTTCTTTCTTTTAATTAACAACGGGCATATCATGCGCTCATGACGCAGCTGTTTATTAATTTAGTAGTGGCTATTGTTTTCTGGGGATGCACAGAGAAATTGTAGAAGTATTAATACGTACGTCTTCCCGATGGCAATGTTTTGCTGCTGCAAATATATGCTGAGATATGATTTTATTCCATGAGAACAGCTGATACAGGATCTCAAGAATGATGAGGCTATTTGTGGATATACAGTTTAAAAATGCTCCTCGTGTGAGACAGCTAAGTAATCCTGGGAACATTCCATAATAGTACTCTCTTTTGCGAACCATGGTAATGGAAATGCTCATGTGTTTTCATCTCTGAAACAGACTCATTGTGTTTTACCTAGCGGAAACACTGCCTTTCGTGTTAGACTGTATTATGGGTGAAGGAAGCCAGAATACCCAATGAGAATGACTGAGCAGTGGCAAGCAACTGTCAGACTCCAACGTACCTGTACTAACCTCACAAAAAAAAAAGTGAAATTTAAATGTCATGGCCCAAAATTATTTTTAGAAGGTGCCCACTAATATCTGGGAGTCCCTATCATTCAATGATTAACCCTCTACCTGCTGATCTAAAAATTTCCAGCTCTAACTTTTCCCATAATGCACCTGGAAATTTAACCAATTCAGACTTGTATGACAGAGCTCAATGATGGAATTGGTTAAATTCCCAGTTGCATTATGGGAAAAATTTGTAGATTGAATGCCTTACCTTCAATGATTAACTCTCTAACACAGTGATGTCGTGTTGACGTATTGAATCTGATACACTTCATGTTGTTAATCTCAGAAACACTTCCATTCTAACAATCTGCTTTAACCCTAAGGGGCCTAATTCCAACTTTGGTGCAGCAGAACAGGTCCCCCAACATGCAGTATCAGTGTTCTGACAAATTAAATTCTAAGTACCCTGGAAGTTGCTTTTAGACAAGTTTTGGCTGCCTATATAGGCAAATTGCAAAACTACTAAAAGTCCTTTCTGTTCAAGCCCAATGTTTGTAGTGTTTTGAGTTCATATATCCACAGTGGTATCCTGCTGAAGTATCATTACATCTGATACACTTCATGTTGTTAATCTCCTTTCTAATAATCTGCTTTCACCCTTTACCCAACGTAACGGCCAAAACCAGACAGCACTGTTTTCAAAAATCGCAAATTAATTTTCATTATTTTTTTTGTCTCAAAACATAGGTTATGACCCCTCAGTGGAACGAGCTCGTTCCAATGAGGGGTCATAACCTATGTTTTTGAGACAAAAAATGAAAAAAATTAGCTATTCAAGAATTTTGTTTGCAAGTGTCATTTGCTTTTCTTGTTAGGTAAAAAGTTAACCCTTAAGGGCCTAATTCTGATTTTGAGCACATTTTTTGCAACAGAACAGGTTCCCCATCATGCAGTCTTTGGGTTCACTTATAAGTTTCATTCTAAGCATCTTGGTAATTGTTTTTAAGGAAGTCTTGGCTGCCTATATAGACAGCCAAGACTTTCCTAAAAACAACTACAAAGCCACAGGATGTTGACTGTCAAAGTGTAGCAAAAATATATAAAATCTTCAGGCCCTTAAGGGTTAATTGATGTTCAAACAAGGGCAATTGAGCCTGAGACATCAGCAAGCCAGAAAATAAGCAGACTGTCATCTGCAAAATGAGGTCCCCAGAGGGTGAATTTAGTGATGCTACCCTGCACGGCAGGATAGCATCACTAAATTTGCCCTCTGTGAACCTCATTCTGAATCAGGGTCTCAAAACTTAACAGAAAGAAGTACCCCGAGGACAAATTGGCCCACTGTATGGGATAGCATCATCAAATTCACCCTCTGGGAACCTCATTCTACAAATGTCAGACTGCTTATTTTCAGGCCTGGACATCAGACGTCTTTACAGTAGGTGTGATCTACCAAGTTGATGCTGTGTGTGAGTTCCATGCCAATCTTAATGTCAAAAGTATGGTTCTGTGTTTTATTGCAAATTACATTTCTTGAATTTCAGCATTTGGTAAGCCTATAACAGTAACTTGAAGAAAGTTATGATATAAATATGACATATATTTCAAAATTTGGGTACCTGGGCTATTCAGTTAACAGGGTTCCATTGTACAGAATTAAAACAATCTACATTCCAAGGCTGTAATACAATTTGTATTGCACTGGCAACCTTTTGGCAGTTCCTTGATGAAATCTGTTCCTCATCTTTGTGCATTTGTTTATCAATTCACTATTGATAAAAAATTATAAGTATTCTAGTTTACTATGATTTTTGGCAGACCCTTCATAAACTTTACGCGATTTGTTTATGTTTCTGTTCACTGTACCAGTTCTGTATTTATGTTTTCTTCAACTCTTTCCCAATATACTTTTAAAAATCACAGGTTATTTTGGCTTGAAAAACTTAGTGTTTGTTGTCAGTGGTAGTTTACCTGTTGTTGATGGATGGATACTTTTGACAGTGCAGCCATATAGATTAAATATTAAAAAATGAGATGAAAAATAATTTATTTTCTATGTGGATTCCAGTGTTCTATATTGGTTATTTCTTGTTATTGTTTCTCTTGGTTATGTGGGCCTGCTTGAATGTAAACATACTTTTTATATTATTATAAGGTGAATAACAATATTTCCAGAAGGCAATATTTGTTACTCCCATCTTTTGTTGAGCATGGGAGTGTTTTATCAGACTGACCTATTTATATGCCCCCCCCCCCCCCCCTCAACTTAAGTTGGGTGGCATATAGTAGCGATTGAAGTGTGCATGTGTCCGTCCATCCATGTGTTTGTGTGTGTGTGTGTCCGAACCAATAACTCGAAAATGGTTAGTGCCACAGTCATCAAACTTCACACATTTATAAAGGACCATAGGAGGATGTGTCACATACCATAACCGGGTTCGTACCTTCAAGGTCAAGGTCACATTTCAAGGTCACACTAAAAATCGGTCAATATTCATGTCTCAGCCAGAAACGAATCAAAGTACAATTGTTAAACTTTTTACAAATGTTAAGGACAGTCAGAAGGTGTGTCGCGTATAATAGTTTCCGCTGCAAGGTGAAGGTCACAATTGACCTTCATATGTTCAGGGTCACAAATCGTGTCTCAAGCATAACTCCAAAACTATTAGGGCTACAATCATCTAACTTCACTCAATTATAAAGGGTGGATGTGTCACACACCACAGCCAGGTCTGCAAGATCAAGGTCACATTTCAAGGTCACACTGAAAATCATCAATATTCCAGTTTCAGCCATAACTCAGAAACGAACCAAAGTACAAATATTAAACTTTTTACAATTTTTTTTGTTTGATGGAGGTCAAGGTCACAGATCAAGGTCATTGCCATGTAGGGGGCATACTCACTTCCGAGTGAATCTCTTGTTTTAAATATACACTTTTCAGTTATCTCCCATCATTACAGTACAGATGCCATGGATTGGTCACTTTCCACAGAGGACAATATTTCCATGGATGCAATAATATTAGATTCCAAACATTAATGATAGGATTAATCATCCAAAATTTAATTAATGAAGCACCGGGTATAACCCGGTGCTTCATTAATTGAAATTTTGTTGATGATGATTTCTATTACAATTGGTAAACTCATGTGCAGACAACACTTCCCATGCATAGATTATGACCTGTCCATGGCAGTGGTACTGTATGATACTTAACCCTTCATGTCTCGTCAGCGCGTGGCATGCCAGTGCTAAACTGACACTACAAACCCGTCAGCGCACTGCACGCCGATGGCATAGTAATGCATCTACTCTTACCTCAGTCCATGTGTGCTATCTCTATCAGTCCACAGAAGTAATTTCATGCTTGAATGAATTTAGAGTTGTTTTCCTTTAGTTGATTGGCTACAGTTTTAGCACATATTGCACCAGAATCACAGTAATTCCGCGGACGAATATCACTAATGATAGCAACGTGGAACAGGATTCTGCGGTACAGTCTGGCTCAAATCAAGCTGACACACATGACACTACTATGAGTGCTGGACGTTCGGATGATGTTGCCAGTAATAATCCAGATGACGGAGAGAGTCCTTCAACATCTGGAATAGGACTGGCCAGTGGGAGGGGGCATGGCAGAATACGAGGGAGCTGGCGTGGTTGTGGAATTGGTCCAATTTTTTGATGGGAAAAATGCATAGATTTTGTTCCACTAGATATCCCATGTTCTGAAGCTGGGAAGATAAATCTTGACTTACCTGACAATCCAAATGAATGGGACTTTTTATACCTTTATCTAATGGACGAGATGATCCCGAAATTAACCCCAATATCTCAATTCTGGGGGGCAGGTTTGGCTGAGTCACGGAAGGGTTAAAGGAGAAAGCAATGCAAAATTTTATGTCCAAGTATTTTGTTTACGATAAAAATATAAAAAAAATGAATGACACATAGCTGTTACGTATGTGGAAAAACTAATTAGGGTGAGTGATGGTCCTGAAGGCGCATTGCATTTTTGTTCAACTCAGCATGCCCAGCCACATAGGGAGGGAGTGGGGAAAAATGCTCCAAAATATTTTTAAAATCTTCTTCTCATGAACCAGTGTGTACAATGACTTGATATTTTCTATAGAGCTTCCTTTTGAGATTTAGAATCAAGTTTGTTCAAACAGCAATATTTGGCTTTGTAATTGGAGGGTAAGATTTTTGTCCCTGCCCAAAATTTCTATTTTCTGAACCCATGGTCTGGTTTGAACCAAATTTGGTATGTGGTATTATTGGGTCATAAGTACTTGACTCATGCAAAAAAAAAAAAAAATTTCTGCGTCCCCATGGGAACCCTGGGAGCTAAAAATAGAAATATTTTCAAATGCCCATTTTTCCCAAATCACATGGAACAGAGATCTGTTCTTTGGTATGCTGTATCCTTAGGACGAGTAGAATTGAATGGTTAAAAAAAAATTGCCATGTTAGGGTGTTCTGTAATGGGCATCGAAAAAATGCTGAGTCAGCTTATTTGCAAAAATGAAAAAAATCTTTTCTCCAGAACCAATCATCAGAATCTTTTGATATTCAATATACATCATTCGTAAGGGGGGGGGGGGGGGGGGGGGGGGGGGGAGGGGTCAGATACAAGTTTGATAAAATAAAGCCCATTCATTCATATTTGGGCTCAATACAGGAGCCCGATTTTTCAACATCGGGTAATATGGGGAATATTCTTTAAAAATCTTCTTCAGAACCACCAGTCAGAATCTTTTAATGTTTGGTATACATCATTATTATGAGGGTCAGATTCAAGATTGTTCAAACCAAGTCCCTAGGTTAAAATTTGGGCTTCCTACGGAAGCCCAAATTTTACCTTTGTTCAATATGGGGGATAATTTTTAAAAATCTTCTTCTTCAGATCCACCAGTCAGAATGCTTTCATATTTGGTATGCAACACCTCTAGGGGAGTCAGATTCAAGTTTGTTCAAATCGGATCCCTAGGTATATATTTGGGCTCGCTATGGTAGCCCAAATTTTTACTTAGTGCGATATGAGGAAATTTCTTTAAAAGTCTTCTTCTTCAACATCTCTAGGGGGGGGGGGGGGGGGGGGGGGGGGGGAGGGGGGGGGGGAGGGTCAGATTCAAGCTTGTTCAATTTGAGTGCCTGGGTTAATATTTGGGGCTCCATATGGGAACCTGAAATTTAACTTAATACAATATGAGGGAATTTCTTCAAAAATCTTCTTCAGATCCACTAGTCAGAATGCTTTCATATTTGGTATACAGCATGTCGAGGGGGGGTCAGATTCAAGTTTGTTCAAATCATATCCGTAGGTTAATGTTTGGGCTCGCTATGGTAGCCCAAATTTTAACTTAGTGCAATATGAAGAAATTTTTTTATACGCCCGGTTTAAAAAACGGGACGTATTATAGTATGACGTTGTCCGTCCATCTGTCCGTCCGTCCGTTTGGTTTCCGAATAATAACTTTAGTATTTGTTTTCCGATCGGCTCTAAATTTGGTATGTGGTTTAATCACAACAAAATACAGGTCAAGTTCAAATATGGGGTCGGTCTGAACATTTTTTCGCCTGAATTATAGCCCCTGTTGGACTTAGAATTCGTCAAATATTTAGTTTCCGGATGATAACTTTAGTATTTGTTTTCCAATCGGCTCCAAACTTGGTATGTGGTTTAATCACAACAAAATACAGGTCAAGTTCGAATATGGGGTCGGTTCTGAACAATTTTTGCCTGAATTATGGCCCCTGTTGGACTTAGAATTCTTCGTCAAATATTTTGGTTTGCGGATGATAACTTTAGTATTTGTTTTTCAATTGGCTTCAAACTTGTTAGTCTTTTTCTCAAATGACTGAAAAATTTAGTCATTTCACAAAATCACTGATTTCAAAGTCTGACCGTAACATATATATATATGCCAGTATAAATTTCTCGCACTCTAAAAAAATTGCAAATGTGTTAAAATGGTACAATTTGAACAGTTTACGGGAGTATGATGCAATGCCCAGCGGTGCTCTTGTTTTAAATTTCTCTTCTTCAGATCCACTCGTCAGAATGCTTTCACATTTGGTATACAGCATCTCTAGGGGGGTCAGATTCAAGTTTGATCAAATCGGATCCATAGGTTAATATTTGGGCTCGCTATGGTAGCCCAAATTTGAACTTAGTGCAATTCGAAGAAATTTCTTTACAATTTCTCTTCTTCAGATCCAACAGTCAGAATGCTTTCATATTCGGTACACAACATCTCTAGGGAAGTCAGATTCAACTGTGTTCAAATCGAGAGCCTGGGTTAATATTTGGGGCTCCCTATGGGAGCCAGAATTGGCCATGTTGCTGAAGAATTAAAAATTTTGTATTCAGTACCCTCTAGAGGTGTGTAACGAAGATTAATTCACATAGGTTGTATCAAGGGGCTTCATAGGGGAGCCCTACATTTTACATTATGATCAACTGAAGAAGAGGCATGATGCCCGGATTATTTTTGTCACTCCTGTGGGGCTAAAGGATTGACAGTATATCCTATGGAAATGGGTTGTTTAATGTGGACTCATTCTTGGACTCTGTTTATATTGTGTTCTGTTCAAGATGAGCGCTTCAGGCCCCGTGGGGCCTCTTGTTATTGGAAGCATAGCATGTAGGGAACAGAAATTAACATATTCTCAATTATCACAATTCTTGTCGTATTTCATAATCCTTTCATAAATATTGAACATTATCCTGTTCATCAAACACGACACACAGTCAAGTTAAGCTACAGTGTCATTGACACTTTCACTGTGAACTGCTTTGTATTCGTGGCTGGGTGTAATGTCTAAATATCTACCAAATAGTCAATTTGACTAACACCTATTAACTAAAGAAATGGAAAAACAATCAGGTAATATTTTTAAGGGCCAGGATCTCTAAAATTTGTTGTCAAATTTTTTGCTCCAAAAATAATGGAATTACTAAAAAGCAGCAATAAGTACATGTGTCACCTAAATTTAACAGTTCAGAAAGCCAGACTTCATGCAGACCATGTTAAAAATATGAATGCATGTTCTGCACAGGAACAAGACTAAGTCTTTGAAAGTGTGGTGTTCTTGTTGGTTTATGAAGTGATTTGTTACTTTATGTCATGACCGATTGAATGCAAAGAAAGAAATTTGATATTTGGAAGGTGGCAGATAATGGCTGACGTTAGCCAAGATGTTTCAAACTTTCCCCCAGTGATTTTTGTTTAGGTGAGCCCTGTGCCACTCATCCTGAGACTGTATCCCCTGTTTTCTGCATGGGAACTCAAGTGAAGCAACAAGTTCGAAGTTGATGAGTTCTGTGAGCACCAGTTTCAGTATTAATGATATTTTTTATGAGTTATAATTTCTAGTTGCTGCTCATGCGCCATTTAGTATGCAAACAGTAGCAGCATCCTTGATTTTTTTGCTGCTCATGCAGTGTGCAAACAGTAGCAGCATCCTTGATTTTTTGCTGCTCATGCACAATGCAGTATGCAAACAGTAGCAGCATCCTTGATTTTGTGCTGCTCATGCGCCATGCAGTATGCAAACAATAGCAGCATCCTTGATTTTGTGCTGCTCATGAGCCATGTAGTATACAAACAGTAGCAGCATCCTTGGTTTGTGCTGCTCATGAGCCATGTAGTATGCAAACAGTAGCAGCATCCTTGATTTGTGCTGCTCATGAGCCATGTAGTACAGTAGAATCCTCTTAATTGAATATCCATTTTGCCAGTGGAAATTATTCAGTTAACAGGAGTATACAATTAACAGGGATTTGATCAGTTTGCTGTGTTCTGGATGTAAACTGAGCATTTATTCTATTATATCTTGTTTAACAGCTCATAGAGCTCTGTCAAACAAGATATAATAGAATAAATGCCTGTATTGGATGTAGTGTTGCCAAAAAGGTTGATAAATAAGGGGAATTTGTTGCGTGTCACAGTAATTTTTTCGACATATTACAAAAATTTATATACAATTAACAGGAGTTTACTCTTCAACCCATATGCAATTAACAGATCAAATTTGTACTGAAGGTATGGTAAATGGTTTTGAGTTTGAAAATTATATTCAATTAACAGGGATATACAATTAAGAAATCTCCAATGAAGTGGGCTCCACTGTATACAAGCAGTAGCAGCATCCTTGATTTTGTGCTGCTCATGAGCCATGTAGTATGCAAACAGTAGCAGCATCCTTGATTTTGTGCTGCTCATGAGCCATGCAGTATGCAAACAGTAGCAGCATCCTTGATTTTGTGCTGCTCATGCACTGTGTAGTATGCAAACAATAGTAGCATCCTTGATATTTTTCACTGCACAAGTGCCGTTCAGTATGCAAACAGAAGCAGCATGCTTGATTTTTGGCTGCCCATGCGCCATGTAGTATGCAAACAGTAGGAGCATCCTTGATTTTTTATTCCCCTACCAGCATCGCTGGAGGGGACTATAGGTTTGCACTCTGTCCATCCGTCAGTCTGTTAACCTGCCAGTCCATCAGTCTGTCAGTCACACTTTAGTTTCCGGAGGTTTTTTTGGAAACGCTTCAACGGAATGATTTAATTTTTGGTAAACTACTATTGAACGATAACTTACAGATGAAGTTTGAGTTTCATACTGATTACATTATTCTTGTGTGAGTTACAGTCCTTGGAAATATGGAAAAGTGCCAAAATATCAGTTTTCCAGACTTTTTTTGGAAACGCTTCAACGGAATGATTTCATTTTTGGTAACCTTCTATAGAACAATGACTTACAGATCAAGTATCATTTGCACTCTGTCCATCCGTCAGTCTGTCAGTCATACTTTAGTTTTCCGGACTTTTTTTGGAAATGCTTCAACCGAATGATTTCATTCTTGGTAATCTACTATAGAACGATGACTTACAAATCAAGTTTGAGTTTCATGCTGATTGCATTATTCTTGTGTGAGTTATGGCCCTTGGAAATATGAAAAAGTGCCAAAATATCAGTTTTCCAGACCTTTTTGGGAAACGCTTCAACTGAATTCATGCTGATCACATCTAGGTTATAACATTTGTATAATTATTGATGCTCATAAGTCCGGTAGGGGACATTGTATTGCTTCAGCAATATGTGCGCTCTTGTTGCTGCTGATGCACTGTGTAGTATACAAACAGTAGCAGCAATCTTGATTTTTGGCTGCTTATGTGCCATGTAGTATACAAACAGTATAGCAGCATCCATGATATTTTGCTGCTCATGTGCTGTATAGTACACGCACAGTAGCAGCATCCTTGATCTTTTGCTGCTCATGTACCTTGCAGTATGCAAACAGTAGCAGCATCCTTGATTTTTAGGTCATTCTTTAACTATTTAGCTGTTCACTTTTCCTCCTGGTTACCCTGGCTGTTGAAAGTGTTGTTAAACCCCAATAAATAAATAAATAAATTAGATCTGAGCAATCTGTATAATGGAAATGGTAAACAAGAACTCTACCTGTTCAGTTCTTGTATACTTTGAAGTAACAGATTCTGACAGTTGTTTTTACAATCTAATGAAAGATGGTATCTTGAAATTAGTAGAGATTTGTTTGACCTGACATTTACAACTTTTGTTGAGAATAATCCTGGGGAATTTATTCTCACATTTCTAATTGTTGATGCATAGAGATACTAAGCTTGACATTTAATGTCATACTGTTCTCATATTGTTTAGATAAGACAGTGTATGGAGTTTAAGAATATTCATTAAAAAAGCACTATTTTTTTTTGAGAGTGTATCATGAATATAGTTAAATTTATTTGGAGAAGTTATGCAGGACAGTTTTAACTATTATTACTTCATTTAGCACAGTTTTCATTACTTGTAGAGGTAGAGTGCGGTGGCTCAGTGGTAGACTGTTGGACTTCTGCTAGAGGTCCCGAGTTCGACCCCGTCCGGGACAACCTGCGTTGTGTCCTTGGGCAAGTCACTTTATCCTGGTTGCCTACATGGGGACATGAAGACGTCGTGTATTAAGGAGTACTGCACGTTGATGGTGCACATGCCTTCATCCGCTGTAACCCTGCTTGAGAGGCACTTGAACAGAGTTACAATGTTGAGGAGCTGACAGTTGCTCATCGATGCTCAGTGGTTCTCTCCAGGTACTCCGGCTTTCTCCGCCTGCAAAGCTGTCACAGTCACGATGAGCCATTGTGCATAAGTATGTGACCTTAAACACCAATACATAAATAAATAATTAACTGGTGCCTGGGCTTTTTTCTGAAGTGTGGGTACCACAAGTTAAGGGTATCATATTCTGAGGATATTCTTCATATCATCTTTGAAGTGAAATAATTATACCCCCACTTTCGAAGAAAATGGGGGTATACTGGATTACATGCGTCTGTCTGTCTGTCCATCCATGTGTGAGTCCGTCCGAAAGTATTCATAACTTGAGTAAATTATTATTTTTTATATTTGTTGGTCACAGGTATGCCTGCAATAGTTTTTTTTAATTTTTTTTTAATTTTTTTTTTTTTTTTTATTAATTGTTCACTTAGAAATTGTGTCTGTCCGAGCCAAATTTTGTCTGTTCAGCCTGTATCTCAGGTATCAAATGTTCTATTGCAATGAAATTTGCCATGAACACTGCTTATGGTATAGGCTTTAAAAAAAGGATTCATCGGTATTTCTCACATTCTCCTTTTTAGAGTTATCCCCCTTTTTTTACTTAGAAATTGTAGGAAATAGACATTGTTTGTCTGTTCAGCCTGTATCTCAGGTATGGGTTATCGGATTTTGGTGAAATATGGCATGCAGTTTGCCTATGACAAAGGCTTCTGCTTCATTGCATAAACTTCCAAACACCAAACAATTTACCATACCTTTTGACTTAGAAATTGTTGAAAACTTTCGAAGAAAATGGAAGGGGGGGGGGGGGGTATACTGGATTGCGTCTGTTCATCTGTGCATCTGTCCGTTAGTCCATACGAGAATATTCATAAATGATATTTGTTGGTCATAGGTATGCCTACACTAGGCGGTACACCACGTGGGAGTATGCACCGGGCGAAAGTCCAGATCTTGTTTGGTCCGTAAGGATTTGCCTTGTTGCAATTTATGGGAGAGTGCCTATAGGCACTCTCCCATAAATTGTAACAATATGAAGACATGTGAACAGATTTTGCTGACCAAAAATAATTTAGCACTCTACCAGTTAATATACAGTGAATCTCAAGCCATAACACACAATTAGTGTCTATGAAATGTGATTTTATTGTTAACTCGTTCACTCCGGGGAATGGAATATTCCAGTTCCATCCATCTTTCTCTACAGACGGGAAACAGAATTTTACATTTCCCTAGATAGTCAACGAGATCCATCGTTTCTTTGATTTATGGCAAATTACTCTGGCACATTTCCAATGTCAGACAGTAGGACTATTCTCATTGGTGAATGGTTATGGGAGATGTTTCCAAATGTCTTGGATATGTTTATTCTGACTTTGACGGTGTGTAGTCATGTCTTGTTATAATTTGGATGAAGTCCTTCAAAAAATCCTTGAAGATTTGGATAGTGATTATGATTTTGACAGTGAATCAAACTAACTCATCGTCGGAATATTCTAGCAACACTGAATCTTATAATATAAGCAGTGACTCCCGAGTCTGAAAATGACCAGCTGACAACATCAAAGGGAACACCCACAACATGTGCAAAATGGAAAAAGTGGCGTGGCAACCTGGAATTGACTTCTCAACGTAAACAGAAAACATATGACAGTCGAAATACATATAAATGGGAAAACAAAAATGATATTACTGAAATATATAATTAATGAAATGGCAATGGTAACTGATGTTTGTCTTTATAAAATTCAAGTTGTCAAATAATACGTTTATTTGAAACCAGTATACTGAAAACAATTAAGTCCACGTGGGGATTACTAGTTGTTAATTATCATTACTGTTAATTATCTTGTAGTGAATAAGTTGAAAAAGTGTTTTGTTGAAGAAAAATTTTATTGAGTTCTTTTATCCTGCTTCTCTTATTTCATGCTTGTCCCACATTCACATTATATCACCCCCTCCCCCCCCACCCCCCCCCCCCCCCCCACCCCCCATTCTATCATCTGTCGGAAACAGGGCTTTATAACTGCTGAAAGAAATAGATTCACGCCGCGTATTCAGCCAAAACTTGAGGAGTGATGCCTGAACCTGTGCATGAACATATGTCTCGCCGTAACGAACCCGCCCATTTCACTTTGTTGGGGTGGTTCTTATCCTGAAGGGGTCAATGACTTTTCCTCGAAAAGCATAAAGCAACAGGGGTTCACTGAAAGCAACTCTGCTGTTGCTGGTTTTGCCTCCTTCTCGCTGGTGTTTGTTCTTTGGTCGCCTCTTCACTTCACCCTTTCACGGCTATCACACGGCCACTAACATATTGTCATTTTATCCAGATGCCTTTGCTGTAACAAGTGACGGAATGTCACTCTACCACTGCTATCGCACGACCACTAACATATTGTCACATCACTATATCGCATTCCCTTCAACAAGTGATGGAATGTCACTCTACCACTACCCGTCGCACAGCCACTAGCTTATTGTCACTTTAATTGTCGCTTTTCTCTCAAGCAGTCGCCACCAATGGGGTTAACCGCCCCCCTACATTTTTCTCAGAATAATGTTCAAACAGGCAAAGCCAACTCTGCCTACATATTACTTGCCTTCTAAAACAGGTAATGCCGTTTACCTAAATGCAAAGAGCTCCCTGAGCTCGTACTTCGTGTTTCTGATCCTATTCTCATATATGGCCACCGACTTGGCCCGCGACTGCTCCTATTCTAAATATGAGCTCTGTGGCTCCCCTACATCACAATGTGCTTATACTTTCGCACCAATGCGACACCTCCTCTAACCTATAGCATGTGACATCCCCATCTACTTGCAATGGCCCACAACCTTACACACCGTCCGACTGGAATAAAGTTTTCAAGAAATCCCCAGATATTTATTTCGATAGCCAGAACATTAATTCTCAGTTTAATTGCTTCTCTTGAACTTGGCTGCTTAGATCTATCTTAATTTAATATTCGCTTTAAAGTTTCTTTGAAAGTCTCGCATTTTGGTATATGTTGACATTCGTGACAGACTAGATACGTAATATAGGTGTGTGGCCAGAACATGTGTGATGTACTGTTTTCACAATAGTTACCAATTAACTGGACATAATTACACAGATCATGACTGCAGGAGGACACTGGCTTTTACTACCTTTAATGTTTTATCCAGACTGCCCATGTGGCGTTCTACATATGCTCAATAATGGATATTAAATTTCACGCTTAATTAGCAGTGCTTGAATTATTGTTGGTCTGTTTAAGTGACAAATCGGTTTTCAGGGTCAGTCATATACCTATCTTTACGCTTTACATTTAGCCAAAGTGAGAAAGATTATCGAAAATATATACACTTTTAAACAACAAAATCGAAAATCCCAGCTATTGTTTCAATTCAGTTCACTCCTTCCAACCCTCCTTAAGCCATTCTTGAGTTCAAACCAAGGGTTATTGTATATTTATTTATATTTTTATGTTATATATTTATTCGTTGGTCCCTTTCCTACATCCCAATACACATACTTGTCAATATATACTGGCAGACTTGTCAATACATGATAATCAAAGAATTTTTATTTTTAAGAAATCTTTTTCTAGCCATTCAAAAGATATTCGATCATGATAAAAAAATGAAATAATTCTTACACCTTGATTTGTGTGGTATTTTTCAAACTCACAGAACATTAACCCCCACTTTGACACATCAAAGACCTGAGCTTGGACTGTATTCAAATATTTTCTGTCCCAGGCCATAAAATTTGAGAGGAACGATTTTATCATTCCTCTGGTGGTTATCTAAATGAAAAAACAGATAACCGAAAAATTGTTCATCTGGAACTACAAACAGTTTGTCAAAAAGTTGTGTCTTATCACCTTATTTGATGGCACTGTTTTAAAATGTTCCTGTGGGAAGACCCTTTTCTTCAATGCTCAAACTCCCTCAGACAGCTGACGTCCCCTGTGTTGCCGCATATGGCTTTCGAACTCTCTGAACTGTCATACAGTTGGGCCACCCTGGACAGGTCAAAATCTACTGTTTGTCATTTTTTCCACACATATAATTCAGAGATGATCCGCTATGACACCTAGCAAACTTTCCACCAATGAAGTACCGGGATCATCCCAGTGCTTCATTGGTGGAAATTTCTCTAGGTGTCATAGCAGATCATCTCTGAATTATATTCTTGGAAAAATGTCCAGCCATAGATTTGATCCATACACAATCACAATTGCTGTACTGTAATCGGTGGTACTCTTTATTATATCCAGAGGGGGCGCGGTGGCTCAGTTGGTAGAGGTGCAGGCTCCAAGCCAAGAGGTCCTTGGTTAGAATCCCACATGCGGCAACCAGATTGTGTCCTTGGGGAAGACACTTCACCCCAATTGCCCATGTGGAGGCATGGTGGCGTTGTGTACTAAGGCGTACTGCATGTTGATAGTGCACTTGTCTTCAACCAATGCTAACCCTGCTTGTGTGGAGTTAGTATATTGGTGAGCTGACAATTATAACCCTGCTTGTGTGGAGTTGGTATGTTGGGGAGCTGACAGTTGCTCGCCATTGCTTGGTGGTTCTCTGGGTACTCTGGCTTCCTCCACCCATAAAACTGTCATGGTCATAATTAGCCATTGTGCAGAAATATGTGACCTTAAACACCAATAAATAAATAAATAATGATATTTTATTTAATGCTCAGGCATCAATTCACGCTGAAAAATTAAGTCATATTCCCCTGTCGGTCGGCAAAACGAAATATCAAAATGATATTTAGAAATCGATATTTCATCGTAGGTTCGGATGACGAATCACATGTACTTTAAACGAGTCAGCACATCAGTAATGAATTCCAGAGTCCCAAATACAAACGAATTCGAATAATTGATAGTGACAGTGACTAAATCAATTCATTAAATCAGCGGTTTCAAAGTCTGACTTTCTCATTCACCTTCCAGCGAAAAGCCGAAATCACTTTCAAATTTCTTCAGTTCAACTTCACACGTCTTCAGTGCATTGAGTTCAAAAAAAATAAAATGACGTGTCTTGTTATTGAAAATAAGAAAGTGGTGTTTTTTGTTATTGTTCTATTTCTTCGAAACACATTGCGATTATTTCAATTCGCCAGCCTTGGTAAATCGTAAAGTTAGGGGAGAAATAAGACGGGACTACTTTTTGTGCGGATATTCACACATTCCAATGGTTGGAGTTTGGTTGTTGTAATTTTTGTATGGACGCCGGTTCGGCACATAAATTTTGCGCCTTAATGGCAAATAAAGGCCACAAATTGGAGAGTTTGTAGTCGTAGAGCATTAAATAAAAAGAAAATTCACGAAAATTTGATGAATACCGAAAATATCTCGTTCGTGGCTACAAGAAATATGAGGATCTTCACTCGCGACTGCGTCGCTCGTGAAGATCCTCATATTTCTTTGTAGCCACTCACGAGATATTTTCGGTATTCATCAAATTTTCGTGAATATCCTCTATATATCCAGATGAATGGTAAATAGGTTATCTCAAAATTTGAGATTTCTCTGCTATCCATATCAGAAATTGCAACTTGTCTTAGAAATATTATGTCCCTTGTGAGGAAGAAAGTGTCAACTGCAATGCTTTAGCATTGCAGTTGTCACCTTTTTCCTCTCAAGGGATATTGCATGAAAATTGTATAATGTTGTCCAGAGCTACTAAGCTAGGCTACCAAAACATAGAGTTCATCTTTTTGCAAGTTAAAGTGCTAAATACAGAACTCTAGGTGATGAGAGAACCCAATTTTATTAATTTTTTTCTCAGACCCACCAGGTGTATTTGATATTTAATTACATTACACTAATGCATTTGTTTTATGTCTTATTGCAAAAAAATGTAATGCAATGTGAAAAATGCACACAAAAAATGACTAAAAGCTGCGAAGTGAAGAATACTTGAAAGGTTCACATCACAAAGAGGCTATTCTTTATAACATGTGAAAGCTAAAACTCTGTGGTTTCATTTTAATGATTATATCATGTGAAGAGTTTCTTTTTTTCTCATTTACAATATAGTTAGACTAAAAGAGATAAATGTCCTGAATGATTATTTAAAAAGACAAGTCTCATAAAATCTAAGTAGTATGCTTTTTAGATCTAATTGAAAATCCCATATATTTCATGGTCTACTACAATAACAGATACAGTTCTGTGTGGAATAGATTTGGACCCTTTTACATCCATTATATGATTTAAAAATTGGATGCTATTACTCCCCCACCTCCACCCAGAAGTGAAGCTGTGCTTGTTTACTGTAGTAAACAAAGTCTGTTTCACTTGTAAAATAGGACCCAATTACTAATGCTTGGGGTTCGAGTCCTCTAAAATAAGCAACATGAGGCATAAACGATTGACTGACCTTGACTTTATCTCCATGTTGTGGTCATGATTACCCATTATGCAGAAGTATGTACAGTACATGGAGAGTGTATTATCACTAAATCACCCGCAGAGTGGAGATTCCACCCAAGCAATAATTGCAAATTTGTTGCAAAGCATAACCAGCACAAGCAATTTTTCAGCCAATGGACCTCCGGGTTAAACCCGGAGGTCCATTGGCTGAAACATTGCTTGTGTTTTTTGTCGATATGTACAAAATTTGAAAGTTATAGCTTGGGTGATAACTCCACTCCACAGGTGATTTAGTTACAATCCACTCTCCACGTACTGTACCTTAACCACCAATAAATAAATAAATGATATTAACCTTCTGTCTGTTCCCACTTTGCAGCACGATCTTCAAAATTTCTGTTTTAAATGACAAACAGCTTAAGATTTTGAAATGTCACACATCATATTGTTGACATTTGACTAAATTCAGCAAGTCACAAATGGGGCATCTGGAGGCTCTAAAATTCCTCTCAGGGCCTATTGGTGTGAGTCTGGGCAGGGGGGACTTGTGTAAGCCATCAGCATACAAAAGCCTGTCCACTTTTTTCCACTGACATTTTACATGATCACACAGGCCTGACATTCTTAAAAATACAGGAGGGCTAAAACTCGCTCCCCTCGCATGGCCTAGGCAAGCGATCAGCCCTCCTCGAGCTTGCAAAAGCTAAAATTGCAAAATGAAGTTTTACTGTTAATGAATTCTGTCAAGTGGGCTTTGTACATTTTATTTTGTGCTGCTAACAAGGTAGTCTCTGTGAGATGGCTACACTGACCCTTCCACACCTCCAGGCCTTGGCAAGTCCCGGAGATGTGGGAGGGGCAGTGTGGCCCTCTTACCGAGACCACTAACATACATGTAGCAGAGATCTTAAAAGATGTGGGTTTTAGGCATAGACTGTTATGGTAATCATTATTTTCTAAGGCCAGGAGGGCTAGTTTTTGCCCTCCTTAAATTTTTTTAAGGCGAGCAGTAGGCGAACGAATAAATCACTCTCCTGAAAATGCCAGGCCTGCTTACACAAGGATTTAAAATGGATGCATGTTAACATGTCAATATACAGGCTTACTGCACTATATTTGTAGACCCAAACAAATTTAGTTGGCCAAAGCATCCTAACCCAAAGGTATGCCTTGGAAGACACCAGACAGTGACCACACCACAGCATGCTCATCTAAAAGAGAGACTAATGGGTAACTAATAATAACTATACATTTGCTAATATAAAAGTGTAACTTTTTCTCTCACTGTGCACAATCATGATAGTCTTATAATTACATTGGTAATGTAGTTATACGTTTTGGGTCCAAATACTCCATTCCCATTGAGCTTGATGAAAACGTCACAACCAAAGGTAATTCATTTTCCAATGAATACATTTGGTCGAACTTTGACCTGCATTTACGGTAGAGCGCAGTTGACAGAATGTAATTCGGGCGGTGTTTGGGCGGGTTTATAACTTTTAGCGCCTCTCGCAGTGATCAGTGATTATAGTTAACTGATATGTTAAATAAATTGTTTTGAACATTCCAAGTTCCATTGCGAAAGACGTCAATTTGACAAATTTGGGTCAGTGCCATAAACCGGCGCTCAACTCAGAGTTGTGCGCTTTGTCTTTTGTGTGAGGGTGGTTTTCGCCTCGTTCGTTTTACATGTTTTATTTCGTCTTTCTGCTTTGTTGTTTGGTAAAAAGTAGTTTAAACAGTTATGGAATGTAATTATAAGAACTGAAAGGGATTCATACATAATTTGTACCCATTCCCACACGTTCATACTCCAATAAAGAGTATAAAAATTGCATTCAATTTTTAAGTAAATCTGTGCCCCTCCACTTTCATTGACCTTCCGCTGCCTCTGCTCCAAACTAATATGGAACATCAAGACTTTTGAGTTCAGTACTGCTGCTGTCTTTCCTGAACAACCTAGTTGATTCCCTTGTATGTAATACAGTGGAACTCTTGTTAATTGAATAGCCACTTTGTAAATGAAAATTATTCAATTAACAGGAGTATTCATTTAACAGAGATTGTGTCACTTTCCTATATTCGAGATACACTTGACATTTATTCTGTTATATCTCATTTGACAGAGCTCTATCAGTGGTTAGAGCACTAAAATGTTCATGGTTCAGTTCAGACCAGTGGTAACTGCATTGTGTGCTTGGGTAAGGCCCTTCAACCCAATTGCCCATGTGCTGACACAGTGGTTCTGTGTACTAAGGCATATTCCACATCAATAGTGCACTTGCTTTTTTCCAATGATAATATTTCTTGTGCCGAGTTAGTACATTGGGGAGCCTCATAGTTGCATGTCACTGGTTGGTGGTTCTCTGCAGGTACTCCAGATTCCTCCAACTGTAAAACTGTCTGACACGAGGTGACCCCCAACTGTCAAAAGGGCTGTTAACCCTTTACCTAACAAATCAGCTGCATCCATCCTCATTATATACAAAGTAAGCAGTTAAAATTTTTCCAAACATTTCAACAAAACCATATCATGTGACACATCATTGGAACACGCTTGTCAAGCTCGTTCCAATGAGGGGTCACATGATTTATTACATGCCTGTTCTATGTAAGCCCCATCTACAGCAGCACAAAACCATGTGGAAAATGAAAATCTGATCCGCACATATGTGTGGAATGGAAATCGTTGACTGACTATTTTTAAATAGAAGCGAAATTTCACTGGATATTTCTACAAATCATGCAATGCAATTACAATTTGAATCGCTAGCGATAGCTGAAAATTGTCCCCTGAGTTTCAATGTGTTCTTATGCCAGTAGGCACATAGAACACATTGGAACTCAGGGGACGAAAAATAGTAACACGGGTTCCCCTCCCCTGATTCAGATTGAGGTTCACAGAGGGTAAATTTAGTGATGCTACCCTGCTGTGCAGGGTAGCATCACTAAATTCACCCTCTGTTGACCTCATTTTGCAGATGACAGTCTGCTTATTTTCTGGCTTGGTGAAGACCAGTGTGTAAAAAATCTTACAACAGCAGTCTTCTGCAAGCGTAACTGTGCAGAAGATGCTAACACTTTGTTGTATAGTTTGCCTTTCTCTTTGGTTCATCCTCATTAATTTATTAACAAGCAGCCAGCAGCTGTTTTTCTGTAATTTTCTAATTGAATGTTTGAAATAACTTGCCAATTAAGGTGACTTCCTGTTAGGAAGAAGAGATTGAGTTGAGTTAAAAGTTAGTAAAAGTTTTGTATTATTGAATCACCTGGTGGACATTTCATGGTTACTTGATAAAAAATGTGTTGTTACCTGACTGAGAGTAGTCAGATGGTTTCTTTAGATCTATGCATCTGGAGGAAATATGCTGCCATTTGTGTATCATGAAAATTCTCCTCATATACACTTGTTCACCCTTACACAAGAATCTATTATCAGGATAAACTCTGGGAAGTGGAAGAGTGCTTAATTACATTGGTAAACAAGTTCTGTTTTAATGATGCAACAGTAAACAGCAAACAATGCCTGGGTTTTGAGTTCTTTCTAACCCTTAAAGATCTGAAGATTTTTATACTTTTTTTGATGCAATGTGACAGTACAGTTGTCACCCTGTTGCTCAGCAATTGTTTCTACACAACTCTTAGCTAGCGAAAACTTGCCTTGAAAAAATGGCCAAGGTACTTGGAATACAGTGGAACCCTGTTAATTGAATAGCCACTTTGCCAATGAAAGGTCCTCGGTTCGAATCCCACCTGCGGCAACCACGTTGTGTCCTTGGGCAAGACACTTCACCCCCATTGCCCACGTGGGGGCACGGTGACGCTGTGTACTAAAGCATACTGCACGTCGATGGTGCACTTGTCTTCAACCAATGCTAACCCTGCTTGTGTGGAGTTAGTATGTTGGGGAGCTGACAGTTGCTCGGTGGTTCTCTCCGGGCAATCCAGCTTCCTCCACCCGTAAAGCTGTCATGGTCCTGATTAGCCATTGTGCAGAAGTATGTGACCTTAAACACCAATAAATAAATAAATAATTGCCAATGAAAATTATTCAATTAACGAGTATTCAATTAACAGGGATTGTGTCACTTTCCTGTATTCTAGAGATTAACTTGGCATTTATTCTATTATATCTTGTTTGACAGAGCTCCATGGGTTAATCCTGGAGGTCCATCGGCTGAAACATTGCTTGTGTTTTTTGTCCATATGTGCAGAATTTGAAGGTGATACTTTGGGTGACAACTCCACTTCACGGGTGATTTAGTTATAATCCACTCTCCACATACTGTATGGTAAATGGTTTTGTGTTGGGAAATTATATTTAATTAAAAGGTTTATTCAGTTAGGAGATATCCAGTTAAGTGAGCTCAACTGTACTTAGAAGTTAGAATATATCTTGCAAGTTTCCAGAAACTGCTTGTTGGAGCATTTGTTTTGTTGCTGCTTGCTGTAAAAAGTAATCAGACAAAATTAGGCCTTCAACATTTGAGGACCTATTTCCAATTTCTAACAAGTTGCCCTAATTTGTAATCTTGAGGATGGCAGAAATATCAAAATTTCACGCTGCAAATTTTCCCTTAACCCTTTGAACATGAGAGGCCGGCCCTGGAATACGATATGTCATCTAATATATAAATGCGAATGTCTGTATCTACATGTATATAGGTCTCTCTCTATCTCTCGATCTTTGTTCTGGGTGACCTCCTCCATTTCTTGACTGATCGATCTAAGATTTTGTACACAGGGGTAATTTGTCCCTGCGAGTAACATGGGATCGGTGCCGTGCCCGTGCGGGGTGACCTTGAATTGATGATCTTGACCTTTTAATTCGAAAGCAGCTGGGCCGATCAGGCTAACATTTCATATGTGCAGGTATATTGACCCATCGGTCATTTTGACTTTATCGGGGTGACCTTGACCTTGAAATTGGTGACCTTGACCTTTTATTTCGAAAATGGCTGGGCCAATCGAGCTAAAATTTCTTTTGTGCGGGTTTATTGACCATCGATCATTTTGACTTTATTGGGGTGACCATGACCTTGAAATTGGTGACCTTGACCTTTTATTTCGATACCGGCTGATATAACCATTTTCTCCCATGCAACGCCAGGTATCACCCACTAGTAATTACATAAAGTAGGATGACGTCTAAGTGAATATGTGGAGCAGACCAATAAATATTTTCAACGAGCAGCCCAAAGGCTGCACGTTGAAAATATTAATTGGTCTACCCCAAATAATGAATATGAACTCTTCCAATTGCTGTCATTAAACTGACGTGGAAGATACCATCCAATTTCAAAGGGTTAATTCAGCTGGAAATTTAACCAATTCATTATTGTTTCACAAATCTCACTGAGTTCTATCAAACAAGATTGATTTCTGTAAATTCCAAGTTGCATTGTGGGAGAAAAATGCTATTTGAAATTTCAGTACTTTGACATTTGTTATGGAGAGGGTTATGAAAATATAGCCAAACTTTATTGGCAGTTGGAGAGAGGTGACTGATTTTATTGATACCAAAATATCTTGAACATAAACACAGATTTGTATCTCACTATGCCTGAGTTCCATAATAAAGCCATTACATTTTTTAATCACATTTCAAACTATTTTTATGAGCATTTTTCAGGTAATTAAATTTAACAGATTCATTGCTAGAAGACAAAATTTGTGTTCATTTGAAAAGAGATAAGATATATTTGGCTTTAATACACCTTTCATTTATTAAATATTTTTTTGATAGTAGTTACTTTTGCACAATTTATTGGAGAGTGCCAACAGGAGCTCTCCAATAAATTCTGAACAAAATATATTTTAGTAAAATACAACTTGAAATCAGGGGCGGCAGAGCTGGGGGTGGGGGGGGGGCACAGGGGCAATGTGCCCCCCCACACTTTTTTCACCAATTATGGGTACCCTAACAGGACATATTCTGACATAACGTACACAACCCCTATGGCCATATTGACTGTGGGAGATAGTAATATAGTTCTATCAAAATTAGCAACATAATACTATCGGTATCACTGTCCATTTTACATACTGAGATATTGCACATCGCAAGTTCGCAACTAGCCATAACAAGCACAGACTACATGTATAGTAATAGTAAAACTAGTCCAAACTTGGACCCAAAGTCTGTAATGTAATTTTTTGGTTTGGTACGTCTTTTGGACGTACCAAACCAAAAAATTACATTACGGACTTTGGGTCCAAGTTTGGACTATGGTAAAACATGCGCATGTGTACCTCTGCAGTTACCCAGAAAAAAAACTGTGCCCCCCCAACATTTTTGGAGCTTCTGCCACCCCTGCTTGAAATCATTTAGCAATAATGGGCCATATGATAAATTGAAAAAAAGTAAACTAGTTTTAACTTTTGAAGGCCTGATTTTTTTTTTTGGTTTCCTCAGTATCAGTTCTTGCCTGACATTTATCTCAGCAATAATTATCAGTGTAATATTGGCAGCCAAGAGAAAGAACCTGCCACGAAGATTATTTAACACTTGCCAGGCAGACATACTAATGACTGTATCATGGGGTATCAGATGAATTTCTAAAAAACATGGCAAAGTTAAAACATTGGATCAAGGGTTAAAAGATTATTCTGAATTAATTTAGCCCTGAACCAGTTTATATATGTAGTTCCAGAACAGAATTATTTCACTTTCAGCCTAGAACAGGAATTTGCAGATATTTAACATTGGGGGCATATCCAAGTTTTAATTTGTAACTTCAAACTGAACTGCTGAGCTTCAAAGTGGGGTTTGAAAGGGTGTGTCCCCACACATTGTTAGAGAGATTCTGTAAGTGTACACAAAAACATGCTCTCCTCAGTCTCCTGTTGTCTCAAGGACCACTTAAGTCTCTAGTTTCACACCTTGGAACTATTAATCAAGTGGCCTGTCAGCTTCTACCAGTTTATCACTTTTCTGTTATGCATCTGTATCACAGAAGAGCTCTCAGTCTTGAGTCCCACTTTGAACATTAGATGCTGACTGCAATCTTTGCAAGCCAGAAAATAAGGAGACTGTCATCTGAAAAATGAGGTCCCCAGAGGGTGAATTTAGTGATGCTACCCTGCATAGCAGGGTAGCATCACTAAATTTACCCTATGTGAACCTCAATCTGAATCAGGGTCTCAAAACTAAACAGAAAGAGATACCCAGAGGATAAACTGGCCCACTGTATGGGTTAGCATCATCAAATTCATCCGCTTGGGACCTCATTTTGCAAATGTCAGACTGCGTATTTTCATGCCTGAATCTTTGTTGTGCATTTTACTTCCAAGCAGAAAATGATATTAACCTATACAATACTTTCATTTGATATATATTTTTAAATATTGTCTGGGGTGGGGCATATATCCCCATATCACCCTGACTCCAAATCGTCTTACCGAGTACAGTGGAACCCTGTTAATTGGATAACCACTTTGCCAATGATAATTATTAAATTAACAGGGATCTGGTCACTTTCCTATAGTCAGGATATAAATTGGGCATTTATTCGATTATATCTTGTTTGACAGAGCTCACAGAGCTCTGTCAAACAAGATATAATAGATTAAATTATATCTTGTTCACAGAGCTCACAGAGCTCTGTCAAACAAGATATAATAGATTAAATGCGTGTATTGGATGTATTGAATCATGATTTCTCTCAACATTGTACAGGATGTTTTATTCAATTAACAGGAGTTTGCTCTCCAACATATATGCAATTAGCAGGTCAAATTTGTACTTAAGGTGTGGTAAATGGTTTTGTGTTAGGAAGTTATATTCATTTAACAGGGTTATTCAATTAACACAGATGTCCAATTAAGTGGACTCTTCTTCAGTAAACTCTGTTTGGCTTAATATTAGTCTGAACAGTTCTTGTTGGGCTGATATTATTTAACTTAGACTGATGCTAAAATTAATTTTGCACTGAAGTTTAATCTAAAAAAAATATTATTGGACAACATCATTCAACATGAATGATTTGTTGAACAGCCTTTTGTGTTTACTGGAATTTTCAGTTGCTCTATTCTAAGAAAAATAGATGAAACGCAACTCAAAAAAAATGCAATTCATGATTCATTCAAAGCATAGAAATGCTCAGTTTCAATTTGATGGAATAATCGATTGATTATTTTAGATGTCTCATCTTGATCATCGCCTCATATGCTGGTGTTGGATAATAAACAGTGTAAAATGATGTGATTGAACTAAAGAAATGAAATTAATTTCAGTAACAGAAAGCATTTAATCCTGTGGTGCAAGAAAGTAGAAAATATTCTAAATGATTATTGCTCTGGCTTGCAGGGTGATTATATTTGTTATTGATTTGAAGTCTATCATCTACCCATTGTATTCCTATACTACATCAACCTGTAACCCTAGGAGCCTGATTTTTTTATTTTATTTTATATGGTTTTGTTGAAATTTTTTGAAAAATTAAAAAAATTTTTATTTAAAATAATAAATTTTGATATCGTCTGTGTTGGGTAAAGGGTTAATAGGGGTGGGGGGGAGGGGGTGATCATTTAGATTTCTAACTGGTGTTGGGGTCCCAGCATGATATGTCATAGGCATGTCCTGAGGGTGTGCAGGGCAGTGTTGTGGGAGAGTTTGAGTTAGGTCATCTCTGTCCCAATGGTGTTGGCCACCCCCCTCCTCCCCCCCCCCCCCCCAGAAAAATTTTAATTTTTGAACCCCTGAGATGAATTCTGAGGCCTCACTCTGGCTTAAATCTAGTCATTTTATCTACAAGAGAAAGATGCATTTCCCCAGGGAGGTCCTTGAGTTTTCCCTTACACTGACCACGCTACACAAGGACTAAAGACTGACAGCTATTCAGCCAATACCTACTCTTTCCAACTGACTGTCAGTCAGTTGGAAAGAGTAGGTATTGACTGAATTGCTGTCAGCCTATAGTCCTTGTGTTAGCCTGGTCATTGTAAGGGAAACGGAACAATGAATTAACAAAATTGACCGTCACAGAGTTGAGTCAAAATTTTGGAAAATTTTGTCAGCTGATTGGAAAAGTCAGAGAATTTGATTGAAAATTGGGAATCGCTCTGCCAGTAACTGTAAACGATCAGCAATTTCAGTCTGAAAAACTATAATCATGGATTGAAATTCAAATTGACTGGCCGGAAAATTCTTAAAGTTTATACCTCAAATTTCCGACTATGATGGTTATGGGGGTGGGGGTATGAGCCCCCTTCCCTCAACACACACCCCTGTCGCTATGTGCCTGCTTAGAGTGGGGCGTAAATCGGCACTGTATTATAACCATGCTTTATTACAAAAACATGCAAATAGATATACATGAATCAAAGAAGTTAAATTTTAAAATCTCTTCATTTCATGGTATAAATGTCGGAAGACAATGCAAGCCAATAGAAATGTTCAATGAGAGAGTTCGATTTCAGTGAGAGATTGGCTGTGAACAAAAACCCTTTTTTTACCTTTAAATTTAATAAGATGTACATGTACTTTTAGGGGCACTAAAATTGTGGAAAGTGTATGTCATTTCCTTCATCACCATGGTGTATCCTTACTTGTTGATGTGGTATTAAGCACCAATATATAAATGTTATTTCCCTCATGCAAATTTATTTTACACATTTAATAATAAAGCAGTTTACTGCTTAGCTCCCCTTTTAGTAAATGTTATAACATAATGTATAGTGATAAAAATAACTTGCATGATAATCGTAGGAATAAAATTAGGCCCCGTTCCAGGCATACCTCCATTCTGAGCTCAGTTAGGCATTGACATGAAAATAAATGGATCAAAATGCTGCATTTATGCCAAGGCCACAGTATCGTTGAGTCTATTTTATTAGTAGTCCATGTACAGGTTCCCGCGAGGCCTTGGATTAATGGAATGACTTGAATTTGACTGGGGCCATTCAAGGCTTTGAAATCTTGGAAAACCTGTCAGGGGGCCTTGCATATTCAGGAAATAAAAATGCCAGTGAAGCGCATTATCATAACCATATAGTTATATATGCCCTAGTTTGTGAAGGCGAAGTCCTAACTAGGATCCTCCGGTCATTACCCCCTCTCCCACTTCCCTTGCAGGGAAGTGGGAGGTGGGGATAATGAATGGAGGGTCCTAGTTTGGACTTGTGAAGGTGGGACCGTAGAAATCCTTGAATTTGGTTATTGAAGGTCCTTGAAAAATGTCAAGAAAGGGTCTTGAATAGACTTAAATTTTATCAGTCCTTGCCTGCAGGAACCCTGCTGTAATACTAAGCTTCACCTCGGGCCCGCCTCTTCTCACTTTTAACGAAATCAATAGTTCTGGTGATGTATTTAATAATTTCTATGGCACAAAATATATTTTAGTAGCATCAGAAGAAGTGTACCTCAGGTGCAAATAAGATGTGCCCTGGGTGTGCAAGTGCGATAACGCATCTTAGTAGATATGGAGCCCTGGAGTTTACCAAATAAGTTCCAGTTACTTTTGCCGAAGTTTCTTGAAAGTACTGGCTGACTCTCCAGACAGACAACACATGAGTAAGGGCTCATAAGGAACAATTCTGGCATTTCATGCAATTGAAGAAAAACTAGGCTTACTTTTCTCTTACACACATGGTAAAATCTCTTTCTCCAGCCTCATCCCGCCTATCCCCACTGAAACACACACACAAGAGGCACACTTGGAGATCAAGCAGAGGTGGACTGGCCATATGGTCCACCGGGGAAAATTCCCTAATAGGTTCTCCCTGGGGCCTCAAAAATTGATGCAGCCCAACAACACCAGTTGGTGTGGGAAATTTTGTGAAAATGGCCAAAAGGTGAAATGGGTCAGATTGCATTGACTGCCAGTATATCAAAATGTTGCCAGTCCACATCGAGGATTTTTAGATATACCAGCAGTCCAGTCTGCCATTGATTGGGGCTGAACTGTGGTCACCCCCCCCCCCCCCCTCCCTGGTAGAACCATTTTTGCCATATGATCGATGAAGATGATACAAAAATGCCATTGAAATGGCCCCAATGTGTACTGCCATTGATTGCTCAGATGCAAAGGAAACCGCGTTCGTTCAGTTTGAAAAATTAAAATTTTCTCCATGTCTTGGGGCCCCCTTGGTGCATTTCCCGGTAGCTTTTCTTGGCCCAGCCTGCCCCTGAGATCAAGTTACATTCTAAGTACAAGCCAGAAAATAAGCAGACTGTCATCTGCAAAATAAGGTCCCCAGAGGGTGAATTCAGTGATGCTACCCTGCATAGCAGAGTAGCATCACTAAATTTACCCTCTGTGAACCTCAATCTGAATCAGGGTCTTAGAACTAAACAGAAAGAGGTACCCAGAGAATAAATTGGCTCACTGTATGGGATAGTATCATCAAATTCACCCTTTGGAGACCTCATTCTGCAAATGTCAGACTGCTTATTTTCAGGCCTGTCTAAGTACCCTAGAGGTTTTTTCTAATCAAATCCTGGCTGCATATATAGGTTGTCAGTACTTGCCAAAATACAACAGCAAAGAGACAGGTATGGACTGTTATCCCCTTTACCCAACATAACGGCCAAAACCGGCCAGCGGTATTCACAAAAATCAGCATTTAATTTTCATCATTTATTTATTTTTTGTCACAAAAACATAGCTTATGACCCCTCTTTGGGAGGAGCTAGTTGAGCTTGTTCCAATGAGGGGTCATAGCCTATGTTTTTGATGCAAAAAAATAAGAAAAATTAGTTATTCAAGAATTTTGTTTACAAGTGTCGTCTGCCTTTCGTGTTAGGTAAAGGGTTAAAGTGTAGTCAAAACATAAAAACATTCCAGACCTTTAAGGGTTAAAGTAACAAAGTCATTCTGATTGGTTCTGATCATCTCAGCTCATTCCTAAATTTGTTTTATGAGTCTCAAGATATTCTGTTAAGTGACAAACTGTTAGGAAGGGCACCGTCTTTTCAACAGTATGTCACCAAAGTATATTATTATCAAAGTTTATTTTCAACATGCTTATTTCTTTGGAATTTATTTGGCAGTGTTATTTTAGTAGTGGTGTGGAGAAGGGTGCAGGTATTATTCTGATCAAAAAGCATTTTTTTTCCCCATAATGCAGCTGGGAAGTTAATCAATTCACTCTTGTTTGACAGAGTTCATTGTCTGAGATAGCGAAGGCTGTTTTGGCTTTTTTTTTCTATGTGATATCCTAAACCCAACTTCTAGGGATTTTGTCCTGGGGGTTATGTCGACACACCCAACTTATAAAGTGTATAGAGATATTGACAAAAAAAAGTGTATTCATTGGAGTCCCCTTAATTGGATATCTCTTAACTGAATAACCCTGTTAATTGGATATAATTTCCCAACACAAAACCATGTACCATACCTCCAAGACAAATTTGACCTGTTAATTGAGTATGGGTTATATAGAGTAAACTCCTGTTGATTGAATAAAAAATCTTGTGACCTGTCGAGAATTACCCTGACTCGCATCAGTTTTCCTTTGTTTATAAACCTATTTAGCCTCAGTACATCTAATACAGGCATTTAATCTATTATATCTTGCTCATGGAGCTCTGTCAAACAAGATATAATAGAATAAATGCCAAGTTTATCTCCAGAATACAGGAATGTGACACAATCCCTGTTAATTGAATACTCCTGTTAATTGAATAATTTTCATTGGCAAAGTGGCTGTTCAATTAACAGGGTTGCACTGTACTAGGACCTGAAAAGTTGAAAATCTGTTTCGCTTGCCCTTACACATCTGACATGGTCCTTTTTGGCTGCCGCATGATCTCTTTTTATAACCAATGCAAACTTAAAAAAATAAAAATTAAATGGTTTATATCTGATATTTTACACAAGTTAATAAAATTGATAAATTTCTCTTTTTAGTGCAACAAGGCTAGGCAATGCTTTAGCATTTAAAGCCTTCTTGCACTCAATGGACGTAATACACCAACATTAATAATATTCTGTAGATTATGAGGCCTGAAACATAAAACAGACCAAGAACATGAACTTTTGATGCAGAGAAATAATTACAAAACTAAAAAATAATGAAGAACCACCCACCCACATGCAATTTTACAAGAAATGGCCTGTAAAACAGAAGATCTACTTTGTGGGGCCCAATAATAAAAGAAAATAACATGATTACATTCAATATTCAGGTGGGGAAAGTATTACGAGGTTGGGGAAGATCTCCAAGGAAGTGGAAGATATCCTGGTACATCGGTATAAAAATGAAATTCTTTATCTGAGCCCAAATTGTCCAGTTAATCTCCCATGGTACTTCAGACTAGAGACAGAGATGAATGAGTGAGACAGTTATATCTGGCTGAAGTAAAACATCCTCTGTATCACTGCCTGGCAGACAGCATTCATGCTTGAAAATCAAATTATAAAAGTTCAGAAAATAGCTATCTCTAGAATTATCAATCACAGTCACTTCTTTTGTGGTTTTTTGTCAAAAGATATGTCTGTGTGATTTAATTGCACTTTCCATTAATTAAATTAATTTACTTCAGAAAGTAATCTCACCATGATTCATGTAACCCATATCAGTAAAACCACAACTAAGATATTTAGAGGATACCTGCTGTTTTGGAGTTTTTTCATTCATGACTGCAAGGAAATATAAGTTTTCACAGGTGAAAACTTAGATTTTCTTGCAGTCATGAATGAGACAATTTGGATACCTCTTGATTTAAACTTATTATGCCTCCGACCTCCGAAGGAGGATTTGGGGTATCTGGTGAAGACCTCTGGGCAGACATATGGGGTTTAGGTGGCTATTTGTTGGTAGAAATGGTGGTTAGGTGACTACCGCAATTTATGTGACTAGTCACATAGCTAAATGTCAATATTCTAGGGTGGGGTTTAGAGTTGCGGTGGGGTGGGGTTAGGGTCAGTAAAGGGCAGGGTTAGGGTTTGCTACCACCCCAAAAATTTTTCACCCAAAATGTTGTTTTAATACAGTGGACATGTATTTTAGTAAAAATAGACTAGGAATATATTTAATTTTCATTAGTCTAAGGTGGGGTTTAGAATTGTGGGTGGGGGGTAGGGTTAGGATTAGTAATGGGTAGGGTCAGGGTTTACTACCACCCCAAAAGTTTTCCCCAAAATCACTTGTTTTAATATAATGGACATGCATTTTATTGTAGTCCCATAAAAATAGCCACATAACTACCAATTGTTAGAATGTCTGTCTATCCATCCGTCCGTCTGTCCATACAAAGGTTTTGGATTGTAATTTCAAAGCCATCAGTCAGATTTGAATCCTTTGGTATGCTGATAGACGACCTGCATGGGGGAATGGACATGCACAAGGAATGGGTTCCGTCCAATAATTTTCGCAGAATTATGGCCCTTTTTCACTCTTTCGACTTAGAAAATTGTTCTGTCCCACAACACCTTGAAGACAACTTTGAACATGCCTACAGGTCGGGGCAGTGGCCCTCTCTTTGCATAGCCATTGTTGTGTTATGCATGTCACTGCCTTAGAGGAAAGAATTGAGTGAACTTATTTTTATTAAAACATTTGGTTTTGCTTGCACATTAAATCTTTGCATGCTTCTGGCAGAAATTCTTGCCTAGCACGGATTTGTCTTGACATTGAAATATATGTAATTTGGGCACATTTAATCCATCCCCCCTCCCCACCCAGGGAAGGTGAACAGTGCTTGTTTTCTGTAGTAAACAAGCTCCATTTTACTGGTAAAATAGGACCCAGTCATCAATGCTTGTGGTGGAAGCCCTCAAACTTGGGCAACATGGGTATAAAAGATTGATTAAACCCGACTTTATCTTCACGTTGCAGTCAAAATTAACCATTTTGCAGAAATAAGTGACCTTTTTCAAATTTCATTTGTAGCTTTGGTGTGAGATCCAGATGGGAGCTATCAAATTTTTCTGAATTTTACTGAAAAACCATCTTAAATTTGGCATATAAATTGTCAACAATTCCATTAGCACACCTTACAGATCGTATCTCCCACCCAATCTTTTTCAAATTTCTATGTATCTTTGGTGTGATGTCTAGATGGGACCTATAGAGTTTTTCTGAATTTCGTTGAAAAACATGACCGTCGCTGACCATCTTCGATTTGGCATATAAATTGTCAACAATTCCATTAGTGCACCCGCATCCCTCACTCAATCTTTTTCAGATTTCATAATTATGTAACTTTGGTGTGATGTCTTTTCTGTAGAAACTTGATTTATTTATTTATTTATTGATGTTTAAGGTCACATATTTATGCACAATGGCTAATCATGACCGTGACAGTTTTACGGGTGGAGGAAGCCGGAGTACCCGGAGAGAACCACCGAGCAACGACGAGCAGCTGCCAGCTCCCCAACATCGAAACTCCGCACTGCACTGTAGCACAGGCAGGGTTAGATTGGTTGAAGACATGCGTACCATCGACGTGCAGTACGCCTTAGTACACGGCGTCATCATGCCCCCACACGGGCAATGGAGATGAAGTGTCTTGCCCAAGGACACAACGCGGTTGCCGCAGGTGGGATTCGAACCGAGGACCTCTCGGCTTGCAGCCTGCACCTCTACCTACTGAGCCACCACACTCCCTGTAGAAACTTGAGTGAATGACATTGCATTACTGGATCTTTCTACTTAGTTCAGTCCCTTCTTGGACAAGTTGAGCTTCAGTGTCATTGGTACTTTCATTGTTCAATGCACTGAGTTAAAAAGCAGTTTTATTAATTTGATCAAAATACTCTTCATTTATCAACTCTTTACTCAACACAGACAATTTCTAATTTATTATTTTAAATGTTATTTTTTCAAATTTTTCAAAAATTTCAACAAAACCATAGCATGTGACCCCTCATTGGAATGAGCTCAACGAGCTCATTCCAATGAGGGATCACATGATCTGGTTTGATTTATTAATTTGATCAAAATACTCTTCATTTATCAACTCTTTACCCAACGCAGATAATATCTAATTTATTATTTTAAATGTTATTTTTTCAAATTTTTCAAAAATTTCAACAAAACCATACCATGTGACCCCTCATTGGAATGAGCTCAACAAGCTCATTCCAGTGAGGGATCACATGATCTGGTTTGATTGAAATTGTTTGAAAAATAATATATATTCAAGTGCTCAATTTGTATATTACATGGGCAGATGTGGCTGATTTTTTAGGTAAAGGGCTAAGCTATGTTATATGTGCAGATAAGGGAAAAGATGATTTTTTGCCTCATGTTTAGATCACATGGCAAATGTATCAGCTAGAGTCACTTTAGTCTTTCATCTAATGATGCTTCATTATAAAAGGTTCCCAAGACTATATGATTCAAGATGCCAAAACTGGGTGTAATTGTTCTCCTTTGTTGTGTAGATGGGAATAAAAATAAATTTGGCATATATTTTATTTTCTGCCGGTTGGTGCACTATTTATTTGCAGTTTTTGAGTCAAAGTGCAGAAATGGTATTCATGTGCTTCCTTTGATTGTACAGTCATATTTTCAAGCGCCTGAAAAAACATTTTCGGGGGCGTTTTGTGTTTGTCATTTCCGTCTGTCTGTCTGTCAGGAAGATTTTTGTGTCTGCTCCATAACTCTGAGATGCTTTGTTGGATTTTGTTGAAACTTGGCATACATGTTGCTTATGGGGAGACGATGTGTCATGTACAAACTTTTTTTGTTCGATGGAGGTCAAGGTGATTTCCATCCGTCCATCTCTCTGTTTGTCAGGAAGATTTTTGTGTCCACTCCATAACTGAGATGCTTCATTGGATTTTGTTGAAACTTGGCATACATGTTGCTTATGGGGAGACTATGTGTCCCGCATAAAGAAATTTTTGTTTGATGGAGGTCAAGGTCACAGATCAAGGTCATTGCCACATCGGGGACATAGTCACTTCCGGGTGACAATCTCTTGTGTTTTATTTTTATTCCCTTGACCCTCTTGGGGCATTATGTTTGCACCATGTCTGTCCATCTGTCCGTCCATCATTCGTCCGTAAACTTTTGGTTTCTGTCCAATAACTGAACAACTGCTTATTTGATCAAATCATAATTTTAGGGGTTACTTGTGGATGACTAGACAATGCTTCCTTTCAATTTTGGTCCAGGTAGCCAATTCAGTATGGCCACCATGACTTACCTACCCATTTATCACACCATCGGGGGCATATGTCATGCTTCTTTTTATTTAATCTTATTTGTTTTACAAAGATTGGCGAACAATTTGTGCAACTTATATTAATGCCTCTCCTTGGCCCAATGGGGCAGTTGTGTGGGATGACCTTCATAGCAGCAACTTCATGGTCTCACTCTTGTTTATTTGCTATCAAGTGAGTTTATTTTAGACAATTTAATCTACTGTATTTTTATTTTCTGGTAAAAGGCATTCAGATGTTTCTAGTTTGTATACATTGAAATTCGGCAAGTTCACTGAAAGTCACTTACAAAATTATGTGAAATATTCCAGTTTAATTCACTGAAACAAAGAAAAAATGTCAAGAACCTTGGGCTGTTTTGTTTTCTTATTTTCAGCAATAGCAGGCTTTTGAAACACATTCTTATGATATTGCATCTGGCCAGCAACTTGTAATACTAAAAGGGTAAATTTGTGAGAGGGTTCAAATCCACTTTGGATATATAGATCACTCGAATGTTTGGAATATTCCACTTACTTGAGCATCCTAAAATACAACTTCAAAAATAGCAATTTAATTACCTAAACATCTTAAGGGGATGCACGAAACAGTTGTTTTGTTAATGATGATAGGTTTCTCTTCATGTACACAATCACACAGGTATATAAATCACTGTGTTACTGGGTTTGCTGTTTAATTCTGTAGAATCTCACGCTTAAATTATGAACTCTTATCCTGCTAAAATATATGCTATAATCAAGTAATTAACTCTTAACCTGAGGAGAAATCATTGGTGAAAAAAAATGCCATTTGCAGTGGAAAAATTCGATTAAATGTTCCCAAATTGTACTTAGTCCTAAAAAAATTATACGTTTGTTTCCGCTAACCCGACCAACCCTATTTCAAACCGCGGAGTCTAAGCTTTTTATTATACCCCCCCCCCCCCCCCCCCCCCCCCCCCCCCCCCCCGCAAACAAAGTTTGGGGGGGGGGGGTATATAGGAATCACCCTGTCCGTCCGTCTGTCTATCTGTCCATCCATCGTAAGCGCAACTCCTCCTAAACCGTTAGAAGAATTTTCATGAAACTTTACACAATGGAAGAACTCCATATGAAGATGTGCATGAAGCAATGTAATTCCGTTCTGACATTTCCAAGGGGAGATAATCTAACTTATACCGTCTGTCCATACTTGTAAGCGCAACTCCTCCTAAACCGTTTGAAGAATTTTCATGAAACTTTACACAATGGAAGAACTCCATATGAAGATGTGCATGAAGCAATATAATTCCGTTCTGACATTTCCAAGGGGAGATAATCTAACTTATACCGTCTGTCCATACTTGTAAGCGCAACTCCTCCTAAATCGTATGAAGAATTTTCATGAAACTTTACACAATGGAAGAACTCCATATGAAGATGTGCATGAAGCAATATAATTCCATTCTGACATTTCCAAGGGGAGATAATCTAACTTATACCGTCTGTCCATACTTGTAAGCGCAACTCCTCCTAAATCGTTTGAAGAATTTTCATGAAACTTTACACAATGGAAGAACTCCATATGAAGATGTGCATGAAGCAATATAATTCCATTCTGACATTTCAAAGGGGAGATAATCTAACTTATACCGTCTGTCCATCCTTGTAAGCGCAACTCCTCCTGAACCATTTGAAGAATTTTCATGAAACTTTACACAATGGAAGAACTCCATATGAAGATGTGCATGAAGCAATATAATTCCATTCTGACATTTCCAAGGGGAGATAATCTAACTTATACCATCTGTCCATCCTTGTAAGCGCAACTCCTCCTGAACTATTTGAAGAATTTTCATGAAACTTTACACAATGGAAGAACTCCATATGAAGATGTGCATGAAGCAATATAATTCCATTCTGACATTTCCAAGGGGAGATAATCTAACTTATACATTTCAGGCGCGGGGGGGGGGGGGGGGGGGGGGGGGTGGGGGGGGGGATCACTTTGTGAGTTTGCTCACAGTACCTCTAGTTGAAATTGCCAAAAAAAGTGGAAAAAACGGTGGCATTTTTGCCACTTTCTAAATTGTGCCACATATATTGATGTCAAAAAATTTAGATTTTATAAAAAAGAAACCCTATTTTATATAAAAGCCTATTGAGCCATGGAACTTCTTCATAACATAATATTCAGCAGTCCTCTTATTCTGAATTGTGTGTTTGCATGTCTCACTTTATCAGGACTCGAGGGCAAGTGTTAAAATTAGCACACCTCAGCACTTGAAATCTAGTAGTGAACAGACTGTAAACGCTGTAAAATATGTTCAATTTAATGTAGTTTTTTTCGAGCCTTGACTTGTCTAGAAGTGCACAGTATTATAATCGGAATCAGCCAATTGTGAACTCAACCAGTAATCGGTCAGCAGTCATTTTTGGTAATTGGTTGAACAATGAATTTAACTGCATTTTTAACTGCATTTTTAACTGTCTACATCTTGGATGTTGTTTCTATGCAAGTCATGGCTGCAAATATAGGCAGCCTAGCCTTGCCTAGAAACAACTGCCCTGATACTTAAAATGTAACCCCGAGATTACCTAGAGACTGCTTGTTGTTCCATTGCAGTAAAACATGTTTAAAGCTAGAATTTGGCCCTGTAGGGTTAATAGATATTCAGAGTCTCCAGTAAAGCCAAAAGAACTAAAAGATGGTATTTCAGACAGTCATTATTACAAAAGTTTCTCCAACTGGGCTGAACAGCAGCTGAGTTGGCAAGTCTGTGATGTCACCCAATTTGACCAGTCTAAAAACCTGCTTCACCTGGTTTAAGTTCAAACCATAGAATGATCATGAACTCTAATCTGGTTGTGTATTTACTATTTCAAAGTGTTGTGCATAATTTGTTTGTGAGCAGGAAAATATGACGACCAGTATGGAGATAATGAAAAGCAACCGCAACAGATTTTACTCTTGCCTAACACAACTACAGTACAGTCGCTGTGGAAAGGTACAAATCCATGCATGGGCAATATTCCCATGCATGCTTTAACAGTGAATCTCCAACATAAAATAACTCTATCCCCATCAAATTTTCAGTGAATGAAGCACTGGGTATGACCTGATGCTTCTTTTATTGAATGTTTGCTGAAAAAAGTACTGATTATTGATTGCTAAAAGCAACCGTGGCAGGCCTGGCATTCTTAAAAATGCAGGAGGACTAAAGCTTGCTCCCCTCGCAAGGCTTAGGTCAGCGAGTAGCTCTCCTCAAGCTTCCAAAAGCTAAAATCGCAAAATGAAGTTTTATTGTTAATTAATTCTGCCAAGTGGGCTTTGTACATTTTATTTGGTGCTGCTAACAAGGTAGTCTCCGTGAGATGGCTGTACTGCCCCTCCCACACCTCCAGTCCTTAGCAAGGCCTGGAGATGTGAGAGGGGCAGTGTAGCCATCTTACAGAGACCACTAACATACATGTAGCAGAAATCTTAAACGATGTGGGGTTTAGGCATAGGCGGTTATGGTAATCATTATTTTCTAAGGCCAGGAGGGCTAGTTTTCGTCCTCCTTAATTTTTTAAGGCGAGCAGTAGGCGAGCGAATAAATCGCTCTCCTGAAAATGCCAGGCCTGCCGTGGGCAACAGTGACCACACATGGATTTTTACCATTCTACAGTAACTGTACTATACAAATTAGATGCCTGTTTTTGTGAAAACTAAACTTTTTATTTTCTTTTTTATCTCAAAATATAGTTTATAAATCTATCACTAGAATGAGCTCACAGACCTGGCATTTTCAGGAGAGCGATTTATTCGCTCACCTACTGCTCTCCTTAAAAAAATTGGGGAGAGCGAAAAATAGCCCTCCAAGCCTTAGAAAATAATGATTACCACAACAGCCTATTCCTAAAACCCACAGGTTTTCAGATCTCTGCTATGTTAATGGTCTCTGCAAGATGGCCACACTGCCCCTCCCACACCTCCGGGCCTCCAAGGCTCGGAGGTGTGGGAGGGGCAGTGTAGCCATCTCACAGAGACTACCTTGTTAGCAGCACCAAATAAAGTGTACAAAGCCCATTAGGCAGAATTCACACTGCCATTAATAGTACAACTTCATTTTGCCATTTTTAGCTTTTGTAGGCTTGAAGGGAGCCAATCGCTCCCCTAGGCCATGTGAGGAGAGCAATTTTTAGCCCTCCTGCATTTTTAAAAATGCCAGGCCTGAGCTCATTCCAATATGGGGTCAGAAGCTTTGTTTTAGAGGCAAAAATTGAAAAAGATATTAAAATTGAAAAGGCGATTTTCATGAATAAGACAGGCCAGATATGGCCACTACATTAGGTGGAGGGTTAATAATTCCACCCTACAGTCCTTAAGTTCTGCTGGAGTATGCACAGTTTGTTTTGATTTGATTTGATACTTGACCACTTGTAAGGTGAGGGTGTACAGTTGCTTAGAAGATTGAAGTTCAAACCAAAAGGTTGGCAGTTCGATCCTGACCAGTGGTAACTGCTTTGTGTCCTTGAAATGAAATGATTCAGCCAAACACACAAACAATTTAGGTACTGGTACATTTAACACACCAATAATTTAGGTACCGGTACATTTAACACACCAATAATTTAGGTACTGGTAAATTTAACACACCAATAATTTAGGTACATATAACAGTGTCGATCAGTATGCAGAGTATGTATAACAACATTGAAGTCATGCCATCAATTTACATCACCGACCTGCAGCCTTTGATCTCTGATCTCTTTGAAGTTAGTTTCAGAGACTGGCATTGATGCAACTTGATCACTTTGATGTTTTGACAATGTATATTGCTTGAACTGCATCCCACAGGAATGATCCCTTCTAATACAACACCCAACAAGCAGTGTCAGACTGTCAGAATACCTTGTAACTTACTGTTTATAACCAGTTAATGACCAGTCATAGGTTTTGTGGCCGTTGGTTAATTGGTTAACCACTTAACTGTTTCAGCCCTATGTGAGCATATAGTAATGACTTATGTCCAGCATTTAGCTAGTCGTATAATGCCTGCCACATAGTGGAATAGTGGAAGGGGGATATAGGAATGGGTTCCATCCATCTGACAATGCTTCCATTCATTCCCTATTTCTTGTCATCACCTTTAACCCTTTACCTAACATAAAAAGGAGACGACACTTGCAGACAAAATTATTGAACAACTGATTTTTTTTCATTTTTGGCATCAAAAACATATCTTATGACCCCTCATTGGAACGAGCTCAATGAGCTCGTTCCAAAGAGGGGTCATAGCTATGTTTTTGAGACAAAAAATGAAAAAAATAATGAAAATTGAATGGTGATTTTTGTGAATAGCTGGCCGTTACATTGGGTAATGGGTTAAAAGAAACACATTTAAAATATTTTTCACTGATTTGCTGTATAGCTTTTTGGTGATAACATGAATAGGATTTTGAACCAGCTCTGTCCAAGTATTTTTTCTGTACTCTGTTGGCCTTCTTGTAATCTCTTGACCATTTCTTGTCATCAAATTTCAAAGAAAATTTTAAAAATTTTTCTCTAAATTTTACCTCTAGCTCTTTTGTGATATTATCATGAATGAGATTGCAATTGTGTTCAAGTATTTATTTGCAAGTTATTGCCCTTTTTGGACTCAGGTGCCAGGGGATTGGCCATAGCACTTGTTTTTTACTATTAATTTTATAAATTTGTGGCTAGTATGCCAGTCTCTCTAGAACCTGTCTTCCAAGTATACTTGCCCAAAAAAGAAAGTGTGCATTGCAGAAATTGATCAAACTCCAAAAAAATAATTTCATAGGTGTAAAGAGTGTTAACCTGTTCATGAATAAGTTATATTGAACACAAAAACAGCTTTCCCCGTTAAAATTGCATTAACGTTAAATGACGTGCTGCACGTTTGTGAAAAGGCATGTTTTGCACGTGGAGAGTCTGAAAAATTCATGCAGCAGTGTGAATCCTTGGGTATTTAAACACTAAAGTAAGGCCTTCCTATCGTTCACATTCAAACTTGCGCTGCTGTTAAAACGACTCCACGTTAGCATGCCAAGATTGACAATGAATCAACGTCTCCTTGCCCTGGGTGTGATTAGAGCTGGCAGAACACACAGAGAGGTTTCCCAGCATTTGAACTGCCACCGTAACACTGTAGACAGGCTAGTCCATCGACATGCACAACATGATGACGTTTGAGACCGACCCCGCTCCTGGAGACCCCGAGTTACCACCCCTGCACAAGGTCGGTATATCCGTGCCGTCCATCTCCGGAACCGCCAACAAACGGCAACGACGACAGCCAGGAACATCCCTACCTGAGACGGATACATCCTCAAACAGTAATCAACCGGCTGAGAGAATATGGCTTACGTCCTCGAAGACCTGCAATTCGTCTGATTTTGACGTTACGTCATCGTCATGCTCGACTGCAGTGGTGTAGAGTAGGGTTAGGGTTAGCCTAACCTAACCCTAACCTAACCCTAACCCCACCCTAACGCTAACCCTACCTAACCTAACCCTAGCCCTACGTAACCCTACCCTAACCCACTTCCATGCTAACTTGTTCGCTTCCATGAGGCGTAGATGCACAGCAGTAGTCGATGCAGACAGAGGTCATACCAGATATTGAGTGTGTGACTTTTGTGTTTGACCCTTAGTGTGTTTGACTCTCCATGGCACCAAGAGTATTCGTCGTAGCGTAATGAAATTTCTCGTGTTGATCACAAATTGATTCATCTGTGATTGAATAAAATTTCCATGAATGAAAATGATATATATCTTTTTTAGTGTTATTTTTTAGCATGCACACTTTCTTTTTTGGGAGAGTATATATACATGCACCTCTCATTCTATCCTTCCGCTAAAAATTTGGTCTTATTTGAAGAATTTGGAAATTCTGACGTCTGCTTGAGATAAAAACAAAAACAAAACTCTGGTGTGATCGGCAAACACATGTGACAGATCGATACCTGAACAGAAAAATACAAATGAAAATTGTGGCCAAACAGGTTACTTGTTCGTATTTTTACGAAATTTGGCTGACATTATCTCTAAGCAGTTGCCAACCAAGTTGAGCTCCAAGATAATGGAGCAGTGGCAAGCAGCTGTGTCCCAGTTTGCATTTTCATTAAGGCATTAAGTTTAGTTCAAGTTATATCTAGTTTCTCCAATGCCACTTGGATAAAATGACTTGAAACCAAATTTCACTGGTTGTTAATTATTTCATGAGATATTTCATGCTGACATCTTTGGATTTGATGCTTGTCACAATAAAGAAAAGCTGCAGAAAATTGGTTTTGTTACTACTATCTCTTCACATCATGTTCATTATTATTTTTATCTATCCTATACCACATATTTATTTATGTTTCATATTTTGGCAAATATCAACTGAACTGTGAATGTGGCATGCTTTAACCCCGGAGACACTGATGGCATATTCAGTACAAGTTCAGAGCCTTAAACTGGTCAAGTGTATATTCGACCAATCAATATTTTCAATGTGCAGCCTTTTTTATTGATCTACCACACAAATTTAATGAATAAACTAGCTATCTATCATGATCCTTGGCCAGAAAAGCAGCCTTTCAGTTTCAAAGGGTTTAAGTTCCTGCTGGCAATGAACAAATAGAGTGCAGTGCTTCATTAAATGCACATTGCCTCTGATTAGAATGTACCATAAAACATAATGTCATTTATCAGTATGTGGGTTCCAAGAATAATACATACATTCACCCTCCTTAACCCATGAAGATGATTCATGTCCCATTTATTGTTTATTTAACTTTGTTTGAACCTTATACTTAAGGGGGCTTGTAAAATTGGGGCGGCATGTGCGTACAATTTTGAAATTAACCCTTAAAAACCGGGAGTCAAGTTTTCTTGCCTGTGATGTAATACTGCAGGTAATCTGGTGGTGGCGGATCGGCTATCTTTGGGCTGGGTGAGAATTAAACACTGAGCAGTTGCTTCTAGTCAAGTGTCGTCTGCCTGAATAGGCAGACGACACTTGACTAGAAGCAACTGCTTTACTGTAAGTTTTTTATACCACCCACTTGAAAAGTGGGCGGTATATAGCATTCATGGTGTCCGTACTTCCGTACTTACGTACTTCTGTACTTCCGTACGTCCGTGATGCTTTGGGGGTACACATCTGCTATCCGCTACTCCTCTTAAACCAGTGGGTGGATTTCATTGAAACTTACAGGCATTCTTTTCTATACATTATAGATGTGCACCTCCTATTTTGCTTTCAGGTATTTTTATTAGTCGAGTTGTGACGAAGTCAAACTCGACTTATAGTTTGGTGAATGGCGGGCGGGCGGGCGGGCGGGTGGGCGGGCGGGCGGGCGGGCGGGCGGGCAGGCGGGCGTAAACAATTGGTTTCCGGATGATAACTTGATAGTGGTTCAACTCACATTCATTAAACTTCATATATAGGTTGGTCTTGGTGGGAGGAAGAACCCTATTGATTTTGGACATGCTACGTCGAAGGTCAAGGTCACAGTGACCTTGAACATAGTAAATCTTAAACAATTGGTTTCCGGATGATAACTTGATAATGGTTCAACTCACATTCATGAAACTTCATAGGTAGATTGGCCTTGGTGAGGGGAAGAACCCTATTGATTTTGGACTTGCTACGTCAAAGGTCAAGGTCACAGTGACCTTTAACATAGTATATCGCAACAATTGGTTTCCGCATGATAACTTGATAGTGGTTCAACCTAGAGTCATGAAACTTCATAGGTGTGTTGGCCTTGGTGCGAGGAAGAACCCTATTGATCTTGGACTCACCAGGTCAAAGGTCAAGGTCACAGTGACCTTGAACATAGTATATCGCAGCAATTGGTTTCCGGATGATAACTTGATAGTGGTTCAACCTAGAGTCATGAAACTTTATAGGTGTGTTGGCCTTGGTGCGAGGAAGAACCCTATTGATCTTGGACTCACCAGGTCAAAGGTCAAGGTCACAGTGACCTTGAACATAGTATATCGCAACAATTGGTTTCCGGATGATAACTTGATAGTGGTTCAACCTAGAGTCATGAAACTTCATAGGTATGTTGGCCTTGGTGCGAGGAAGAACCCTATTGATCTTGGACTCACCAGGTCAAAGGTCAAGGTCACAGTGACCTTGAACATAGTATATCGCAACAATTGGTTTCCGGATGATAACTTGATAGTGGTTCAACCTAGAGCCATGAAACTTTACAGGCGTGTTGGCCTTGGTGCGAGGAAGAACCCTATTGATGTTGGACTCACCAGGTCAAAGGTCAAGGTCACAGTGACCTTGAACATAGTATATCGCAACAATTGGTTTCCGGATGAGAACTTGATAGTGGTTCAACCTAGAGTCATGAAACTTCATAGGTGTGTTGGCCTTGGTGCGAGGAAGAACCCTATTGACCTTGGACTCGCCTGGTCAAAGGTCAAGGTCACAACTCGACATTGGATCTGTGATCCTGAGCGGCATTTTTTTTTACTCTTTCCCAAAGGGCGAAATGAACTTAGCCAAATTGTTGTGATGCTTTAGGGGGGTACACTCCTGCTATCCGCTACTCCTCTTATACCAGTGGGCGAATTTCATTGAAACTCTCAGACATTCTTTTATATACATTATAGATGTGCACCTTCTATTCTGCTTTCAGGTATTTTTATTTTTTCATCTTGCATGCTCTTTGTAATATTTACCCTTTCTCATATTGAAAATTGCTCTCATGTTTTCGGAGAACATACAGATGTGCTGTGTATATTAAATACTTTTTTACTGTTGTGAAATGTTTCTTGGTTGGAGTGGGTGGTATCTTTAGTGAGCAGTGCTCACAGTAATTCTAGTTATGGTATGTCATGTTTAATAAATTCATTCTGATTCCCTGACTTCTAAGAGTTAAGGCAACCAGAAAAAGGCTTGGCTTAACCCTTTACCTAACATGAAAAGCAGACGACACTTGCAAAAAAAATTCTTGAATAACTATTTTTTTTCATTTTTTGTCTCAAAAACATAGGTTATGACCCCTCATTGGAACGAGCTCGTTCCAATGAGGGGTCATAACCTATGTTTTTGAGACAAAAAATGAAAAAATAATTAAAATTAATAGGCGATTTTTGAGAATAGCACTGGCCGGTTTTGGCCGTTACGTTGGGTAAAGGGTTAATTTTTTTCAGGAAATCCTTTTTTAGCTCAACTTGATGTCAAGTATGAGTTATTGAGATGGGTTGGGATCTGCTGTACATCCGTCCATCCATCTACAATTCATTTAGCACACCCTACAGGCCGCAGCTCTCACCTGCTTCCAAATTTCATAACTGGCTTTGGTGCAATGTCTAGACGGGAACTATTGAATTTTTCCAAATTTCATTGAAAGACATGGCCACCAATGGCCATCTTAGATTTGGCATATGAATTGTCATCAATTCCATTAGCACACCCTACAGGTCGCATCCCTCACCCAATCTTTTTCGAATTTCATTTATAGCTTTGGTGTGATGTCTAGATGGGAGCTATCAAATTTTTCAGAATTTTGTTGAAAAAGAATGCCGCCAGCAGCCATCTTATAAGCTATTTGGCTTATAAATTGTCAACAATTCCATTAGCACAACCTACAGGCCATCGCTCATCTTTTTCGAATTTCATATATATCTGGTGTGATATCAGTCTAGATCGGAACTATCCAAATTTTGTTGAAAAACATGGTCGCCAGTGGCCATCTTAGATTTGGCATATAAATTGTCAACACTTCCATTAACACAACCTGCAGGTCGCATCTCTCACCTGATCTTTTTGAAACTTCATCTGTAGCTTTAGTGTGATGTCCAGATGGGAGCTATCAGATTTTTCTGAATTTTGGTGAAAAACATGGGCGGCAGTGGTTATCTTGGATTTGGCATATAAATTGTCAACAGTTCCATTAGCACACCATATAGGCCACACATCTTACCTGATCTTTTTCAAATATTATATGTAGCTTTGGTATAATGTCTAGATGGGAATCACATTTTTCTGAATTTTGTTTAAAAAGGTGGCCACCAGTGGCCATCTTGGATTTGGCATATAAATTGTCAACAATTCCAATAGTACATCCAACTTGCTGCATCCCTCACATGATCTTTTTCAGATTTCATATGTATGTTTGGTGTGATGTAACTTGGCAGGCATTACTGGATCTTTCTATTTAGTTCAGTCCATTCTTGGACAAGTTGAGCTGCAGTGTCAATGACACTTTCATCTGTTTTTAGAGCAAGACGAAGGTAAAGTAATACTGATTTATTACTTTCCAAAGTGTGATTTACTGGCATTTCCGGGTTTGATTCTAAACGATAACTTAACAAGTAAATTATGCAATCAACAATTGGGTCATGTATCCATGCGTGCAAACAAAGATGCTTTGCCGTGGGTGTAATGGGGACTTCACTGTTTTTTGGGGTTTTTTTTACCCCTTTACCTGACATGAAAAGCAGACGACATTAGCAAAAAAAAATTCTTGAATAACTAATTTTTTCATTTTTTGTCTCAAAAACATATGTTGTGATCCCTCATTGGAACGAGCTCAATGAGCTCGTTCCAATGAGGGGTCATAACCTATGTTTCAGAGACAAAAAAATTGGTGATTTTTTATAATAGCGCTGGCCGGTTTTGGCCCTTACGTTAGGTATAGGGTTAAATAATATAATTATCGTTAATAATGAAAAGTGAAAAACAGAGTAATCGCTTGACTGGACTGGTTACGTGAAATAATTCAATCGAGGCAAGGGACTATATTGTAAAAAACTTGTGTGCATTCGCGCACTCGTGTTTGTACAACGTCTTTCACCTCTCATGAATTATTTCATGTAACCAGTCCAGTCAAGGGATTACTCTCTATATGTTTACCGGTGTTGATGCTAAGGTTGAGATGAGCAACGCAGAACACTGCAGCTTATTTTATGTATTTTTGTATGAGTTATGCCCCTTTGTATTTTGAAAATTATGCCTGTCAAACTTAATTTTTGCACAGCTTCAACAGTAGTTGATGGATCATAATGAAATTTAATTTGGGTGTTTGCTGAGATCCCATAATTTTCAGAAAAAAAATATAAATACAGTGGAGCCTACTTAATTCGATATCTCTTAATTGTATATCCCTGTTAATTGAATATAATTTTCATACACAAAACCATTTACCATACCTTCAGTACAAAATTGAACTGTTAATTGCCTATGGGTTGTAGAGTAAACTCCTGTTAATTGTATATAAATTTTTGTAATACGTCGAAAAAATTGATGTGACACGCACCAAATTCCCCTTATTTATCAACCTTTTTGACCTCATACATCCAATACAGACATTTATTCTATTATATCTTGTTTGACAGAGCTCTAAGAGCTCTGTCAAACAAGATATAATAGAATAAATGCTCAGTTTACCTCCAGAACACAGGAAACTGACCAAATCCCTGTTAATTGTATACTCCTGTTAACTGAATAATTTTCAGTGGCAAAATGGATATTCAATTGAGAGGATTCTACTGTACTGGGCATTGCACAGGAAGTCAGGTATGAAAGATTACATACATTTGAGAAATGAAACCACCCAGAAAGGCACTGAACCTCAATGAGGCACAAGACTGTACAAATTAAAAATTAAGGTAAGCCAAAAAGGGGTTACCGTAATTCTTTCAGGCAACCCTTTTTCTGTTTTTAGAACAAGAGGAAGGTAAAGTAATACAGATATGTTCACCAGAGTTCGTTCAAAGGTTGAGATATTCAACCTAGATCACTGCCACTTATACCACATTTGTTTGTTTGTTTATTGGGGTTTAACAGCACTTTCAACAGCCAAACTGTGTCCAACAGTTTTATGTGTGGAGGAATCCAAAGTACCTGGAGAGAATCACTGAGCAGCAGCGAGCAACTGTCGGACTCTCCTATTTATTAACTCGTATTTATATGGTTGATGTGAGAATGGAGTATTTCTGGTCCACCAGTGGTTTAAACAAGTAGTGTACATTTTTCTACTGCAGGTTATAGAAAATAATTTTTTTCTGTTCACAATTTAGCTGTCAGGTTTTAACCCTTTACCTAACATAACGGCCAAAACCGGGCAGCGCTATTCTAAAAAATCACCAGTTAATTTTCATTATTTTTTTCATTTTTTGTCTCAAATTCATGGGTTATGACCCCTCGTTGGAACGAGCTCGTCGGGCTCGTTCCAACGAAGGGTCATAACCTATGTTTTTGAGACAAAAAATGAAAAACATTAGTTATTCAAGAATTATTTTTGCAAGTGCCGTCATCTTTTCAGGTTAGGTAATGGGTTAAATGGATAGAAAGGTATTTTGGGCACTTTTAACCCTCTACACTCTGAATGTCAAAATGGCAAAGTTTTCAGAAGCGTATATTTCTCATAATACAGTTTGATATTTAACCAGTGAGCTCTGTCAAACAAGATATATTTGGTTAAATTCATAGTTAAACAAGAGAAAAACAGAGTGATTGGAGAAAATTCTGTACCACTACCAGTGTGCTAGGGGTTAAGGGTGTTAATTTTAGGGTTAATGTTTGAAGATAATAATTGTTACCTGAACAACAGCTCATTGTTGTGGAGGCATGATGGCATTGCGGTAACCGGTTCTCATCAGATCACCAAAGTTAAGCAACATTGAGCCTGGTTAATCCTCGGATGGGTGACCGTCTGAGCGATCGATTCGCACTCCCGAGTTGTGTCCTTGGGCAAGGCACTTAACCCTGATTGTCCACATGGGGGCACGATGATGCCATGTACTAAGGCGTACTGCACGTCGATGGTGCACATGTCTTCAACCATCTAATCCTGCCTGTGATGCAGCGCAGAGTTATGATGTTGGGGAGCTGGCAGCTGCTTGTCATTACTCAGTGATTTTCTCCGGGTTCCTCCACCCCTAAAACTGTCACGGTCATGATTAGCCATTGTGCGTAAGTATGTGACCTTAAACACCAATAAATAAATAAGCTCATTGTTGTAATGTGATATAGGGTTAATGTTTGAAGATAATTGTTACCTGAAGAACAGCTCGTTGCAATGTGATATAGGGTTAATGTTTGGAGTAGAGCTGTAGGTTTTTAAATTTCTTGTTCGGTTTCGGTTTTGGTTTTTCAGGTGGAGTAAAACCTCAGATCGGTGCGGTTTTCAGTTTGTTCACGAGGCCAAGTAAAGTTCAATAAAACTCATTCTTATGTCCGGAGTCATAACTGAATGGTAGAGAAATTGAGTGAAACTCAATGAATGCCCGAAATAAGCTATAATACACGAAGAATCAGGAAGGCCAATATAATAATTACCTAAATATACAGAACTTTTATTGTGCTTGGCCATTTTTCGAGGTCTGACACCTGCATGCAACTTGAGGAAAGCTGCAAACACAACTAAACTGAAATGTCCGAAATTCACAGAATGTAGCCTTCCCAGAGTGGTGAGAGTACCCAGACACTGCCATTGGCAGTGTCTGGGTACTCTCACTACTCTGGAATGGCTACATTCTGTGAATTTCTGCAGCAAGAGAATATTTAATAAAAAACGAAAAACCTTAGATTACGGGATGTCCTCGGTTTCGGTTTCGGTTTTTAAAAAAAAATAAAAACCTTGGTTCGGTTTCGTTTAACCTACAGCTCTAGTTTGAAGATAATTGTTACCTGAAGAACAGCTTGTATTGTGATATAGGGTTAATGTTTGAAGATAATTGTTACCTGAAGAACAGCTCGTTGTAATGTGATATAGGGTTAATGTTTGAAGATAATTGTTACCTGAAGAACAGCTCATTGTTGTAATGTGATATAGGTAGTCATTATCTGTTGTGTTAACTAAATATTTTCTTTATGTAGTGTACTTGTTGACATTTAGATCATTACAGTGACAAGTCACATAATATGGGCACAAATAGATTTTAGATCGCAGCAAAATACAAATGTTTTTGTGCTACTCTTTTAAATGTGTCACTTCGGTGTCTCACACCATCTTGTATTCACTTTCATCAGTTGTTCTGGATTTTCCGTGGATAACAGAATTTATTTAATAATCATTGGTGGTGAGCATATTAGCATACATTAGTGTAATAATGACAGTTGAATGAGATTTTTATCATAACCAGTTTCACTGAACATAGATAATAATTGACACACTGTGGTGTTCATGGCTTACAAAAGCTAAATCTATCTTGAGGAACCCTAGAGTTTCATAAATATTATATGAGAAAAACACTCATTTCATATTCTATTTATCATATGACACACACACACGCACAAATTAGCCACTTAGTATGACTTTTTAACCTATCACCTAACCTGAGTTGCAGATGACACTTGGAAAAAACATCCTCGTATAACTAAAAATTTTCATTTTTTGCTTCCAAAACATAGGTTATGACCCCTCATTGGAACGAGCTCGTTGAGCTCGTTCCAATGAGGGGTCATACATAACCTATGTTTTGAAAGCAAAAAGTGAAAATAAAAAAAAAAATGAATGGCGTTTTTCTTGTAGGTGAAAGATTAATACAATATAACCCACTCTAAATAGGACAGATAATGTAAATTCTCCCTACTGAAATTATGCAAATGTGACCCAGTTGTATTTTGTTTAGCCAATCAAATTGTATAGTTTTGAAATTGACCAATGAAATTGATGGAAGGCTTTATTTATCACTGATTAATATGAAAACAAAATATCAAATGTTTTCAAGTGAACAAAATGGATGAGTCATATGATAACAGAATTTATTTAATAATCATTGGTGAGCATGTTAGCATATATTAGTATAATAATGACAGTTGAATGAGATTTTTACCATAATCAGTTTCACTGAACATAGATAATAATTGACACACTTTGGTGTTTATGGCTTACAAAAGCTAAATCTATCTTGTGGAACCCTAGAACTTCAGCAGCTGAGTTTGTATGCTCTGAGAAATGACAAAAGAGAGTGGTGTCCGAGTGGATAATTGCTCTGTTCTCTCATGCCAGAGGTCCCAGGATCGATCCTCTGTTGGGGAAAGTTTCTGAGGTGTCTGAACACTCTCTGTCAGCATCAATTGTGGGGTTGCTGCTGTCACAGTGTACCGTCCTATCAGGTGGGGGTGTAAAATGGTTGTCCTCTGTGCGGAGAGAGACACACTCCATGCAGGCTAAAGATCCCTTCTTAGTGTTCGAGAAGAGTGAGGCCACGAAGCTGCCACTACGAAGGTCATCCCACACACCTGTGCCATTGGGCCAAGGAGAGGCGTTAATATAAGTTGCATAACTTGTTCGCCAATCCTTGTAAAACAAATAAGCTTAAATAAAATAAATAAATAAAACATCCTCCTGTTTTCCTCAGAATGACAACCATTGATTATTTAATTTAACCCTTAAAGAAATATAGACGAATTTCATAAAAGCTTACTGCCTCAAAAAAGTTTCTTCAACATGCCATTGTCCCTGAATCAGTAAACGTTTATGTCAAATTATCTTGTCAGTGGCTTCTAGTTAAGTCTTGGCTGTCTATATAGGCAGCCAAGACTTGACTAGTAACCACACCACTGCTGAGCCACAGATCACTTTAAAGTTTTGCAGTTAGAGAAACTGAACAAATGTCCAGCCCTTCAAGGGTTAAACAAACTTTCACAATTATACAGCAATAGTCCGTCTTAGTTAAAGCAGTGATTGGGGGCTCGGTGGTGCTGTATACCAAGACTTACTGCACATTGATGGTGCACTTGTCTTCAACCAATGCTAACCCTGCTTATGTGGAGTTAGTACACTGGGGAGTCTGGCAGTTGCTCACCATTGCTTGGTGGTTCTCCAGGTACTCCTACTTCCTCCACCTGTAAAATTGTCTGACACAAGGTGACCCTGAATGTTGAAAATGTCATTAAACCCCAATAAATAAATAAATAAATAAACCTGTGATTACATTATGATTGTGTGAAGGTGAAGAACTCAAAATCCTAAGACACTTGGCAAAAGAATAAGTGAAAGTGGACATGCTTCTATTCCAATCTCAAATGTATTCCAGTCTCACATCAATCCAGTGGGCATATTTGTTTTGCATATTGAAACTGCAACATAATTTGTTTTTTTCTTCAAGTGTAAAAATAGGTGACCGCAATCTAAACACATGTTACTTTTTCTGGTAAAATTGGATTCAGTTATCATTGTTAACATGGGATCCAAAAAGAAAGCATTCTTCATTCAGAAAAACAACTGATGGGAATTTGAAATATCAAGGGAGACAACTCATTGAAAAAACATTTTAGCTCACAACTTCTGTTTCCATTTTATGCTGATCAAGGCTTTATTGGAGGATTTTTCACTGACAGAATACATTTGAATTTACTGATGATTTGTCTGTTTATCATTAGAGCATTTGGTTTAAGAAAAAACTCTCAATACAGACATTGTGCGAATCATATTTTCTGAATCAATGGCATAATGAATTTGTTTAGGCCAGGAAACTGCAACTTATTTTTTTAAATTTCCAGCATCTGGTCATGGATGTGCTGCTGTGTGAGCCTCTTCCAAAAGGCTGTTATCTGAAGAAACTGATTGGAAAAACAACAATACATCCTGTACTGTATTGCAGACTAATTTGTGGCAAAGAAATAGTTAACCCTTTACCTAACATGAAAGGCAGACAACACTTTCAAACAAAATTCTTAAATAACTACTTGTTCTCATTTTTTGCATAAAAACATAGCATATGGCTACTTATTGGAATGAGCTCAACAAGCTCGTTCCAAAGAGGGGTCATAAGATATGTTTTTGAGACAAAAAATGAAAAAAATACTGAAAATTTAATGGCAATTTTTGTGAATAGTACTGGCCAGTTTTAGCCTTCACAATGGGTAAAGGGTTAAATTATTGTAAGGGAACATGTGGCTCTGCAGTTACGGCATTGAACTTCAAACTGAAAGGTCCACGGTTCGATCCCCACTAGGGGTAACTGTGTTGTGTCCATGGGCAAGGCTCTTAATCTTGATTGCCCATGTGGGGGCATGGTGGCTCTATGTATTAAAGTATACTACACGTCGATGGTGCGCTTGTCTTCAACCAGTGCTAACCCTGCTTGTGTGGAGTTAGTCTGCTGGGGAGTCTGATAGTTGCTTGCCATTGCTCAGTGGTTCTTTCCAGGTACTCCGGCTTCTCCACCCATTAAACTGTCCGACACAAGGCGACCCTGGCTGTCGAAAGCATTGTTAACCCTTTACCCAACGTAAAAAATATCAAAACTTATTATTTTAATAACTATTTTTTTTTAATTTTTCCAAAAATTTCAACAAAACCTTAACATGTGACCTCTCACTGGAAAATGCATCAAAAGGGCCCAAAATGCAGAGAATTTTTTTTGAACTGAACGAATGTGGCTTTCTTGCATCTGAGTGATCATTGGTAGTCCACATAAAGGACACTTTGAAAATCCTTCAATATTCATGAAATAACAGAGCTGAAGAAGCAAATAATCATAACTATATAATTGTATATGCCAGAATTTGTGAACATGTAGTACTAACTAGGACCCTTAAGGGGAAGTAGGAGGAGGGGGTAATGAGAGGAGGGGCTTAGTTAGAATTATTGAACTCAGGGCCTTGAAAAGCTTTGAATTTGGTTATTGTAGGGCCTTGGGAAAATGCAGCAAAATGTCAAGAAACTGCCTTAACTAGCCTTGAATTTTGTCAGTCCTCACCTATAGGAACCCTGATCTAGAACATTTCTCAATGTCTGTATTGTGTCGCATAATGTTGAGTACTCACAGCAATAATTGTTTAAACAGTGGTCCTTCGGGTTCAGCCCTGTGGTCCATTGGCTAAAACATTGGTTGTGCTTTTTATGCTCTTCACAAATATTAGTTAACATCTGATAGTACCCTGGTACTCCATTCTGTGGGGGTTTGTGATTGTCTGCCCTTATTTTACATTAATTGCAGTATATTTTATGTATAAGTTGGTTAACCCTTAATCCCTTTGGACTCGAGTGGTATCTTCCATGCCTGTTCAATAGCACCAATTAGAAGAGTCCATATTCATTATCTAGGGTAGACCAATCAATATTTTCAACGTGCAGCCTCGGGCTGCACGTTGAAAATATTGATTGGTCTACCCCACACATTTACTGAACAGCCAACCTATTTAATGACGTTATGACGTATCATGTTCCTGGCCGGAAAAGCAGCTGCTAGGGTTCAAAGGGTTAAGGGCCTGGACAACTGTACTGAATTCACATCTAACCACAACCTGTACACGTTTAGTGGCTTAACAGTGATTTCTAGTCAAGTCTTGACTGCCTTAACAGTCAGCCAAGACTTGACTAGAAACCACTGCCTGTGTCTTTTGTTTATTGTCAGCAGGACCTACTCATGATAGTATGTTAAGGGCACCTGTTGTGAAGTCATAAAAGTTGGAATTAGGCCTTTAAAGGTTAAAAGCTGTGGCCTTGAAGTTATTTTGAAGACTTCTCGAAATTGTTTTCTCTCAGTAAGGCACAATGTAAAATTCATAAGGTGGTGCAGATATATGAATACCTGAGATGGCTATTAAAGAAGGTGAACTTAAGATCTTGGGTTTAGAGAGTTCTTTCCGTTTTGTCATTATAAAAAACTTAGGATTCATTTACTAAAAGTCAAACAGTACATAATGCAAACAATAAAAGTAGGATTAATTACTCATAGGTAACTTAAGGGACTTGATAAGGTTTTCTTTCCCTAAGGCTATATTATAGGAATGTAGTGTCTATAATTATAATAAACTTCAAGGTAAGTACTACAATTATGGACCCTTTGCTATTATAGCACAGTCTTAACCCTTTAACCCGAGAGGCTGCTTAGCATCCCAGAAGCATGATACATCATAATTTCATTATTTATTTATTTATTTATTTATTTATTTATTTATTTATTTATTTATTTATTGGTGTTTAAGGTCACATACTTATGCACAACTGGCTAATCATGACCATGACAGTTTTACGAGTGGAGGAAACTGGAGAACCAACGAGCAATGACGAGCAGCTACCAGCTCCCCAACATTGAAACTCTGCACTGCGCACACAGGCAGGGTTAGATTGGTTGAAGACATGTGCACCATCGACATGCAGTACGCCGTAGTACATGGCGTCATCGTGGACAATGGGTTAAGTGCAATTCCCAAGGACACAATGCACGAGTCTGAATCAATCGCTCAGATGGTCACCCATCCGAGGATTAACTGGGCTCAACATTGCTTAACTTCAGTGATCCAATGAGAACCGGTTACCGCAATGCCACAGCCCCCCCCCCCCCCCCCCCCCTATAATTTCATTAAGTAGAATGGCTGCCAAGTGAAAGAGTTGGGTAGGCCAATCAATATTTTCAACGTGCAGGCTGTACGTTGAAAATATTAATTGTTCTATCCCAAATAATGAATATGGACTCTTCTGTCATTGAACTGGCATTGAAGAGATACCACCAGGTTCAAAGAGTTGAAACAAATAGATGTGCAATCAGCAAAGAAGTGTGTGCATCAAGGGAGATAACTTTTTCACAAATCTGATTACAATTCTTTTTGAAGTTTTGTTGATTGGTGTTTAAGGTCTTTTCGGAATCTATGGCTATCTCATCACCAAAACATAGGTACAAAGTCAAGTTTAACTAATTGTTTACCCAGGCTGCCCACTTTAGAGGACTTTCACCACAGGTGTTGGTTACCGGGCCCTATTTTATCAGTGAGGCAGAACTTTTTTTTACCACTGAAACAAGTACTGTTCCACTTGCCAGGATACCAACGGGGGTTGAAGTCTTTGTTCTTTGAATATGAAGTTGCTGGCATACTGTTATATAGGTCTCAAGATTCATTTTCTGGATATGTTTCTTTTATAACAAGAGCAGATATGATAATACAGAGGTGTTCAGAGAGGTGTGTAATGAAAAGTTCAGTTGAATTGTTTAACCTGTCACTCAGATGGGGTGTTAGTATATTTCTGATATCTTTTTTTCTCCCCCCACTATATGTAAAACATACGTGTGTCCTGGGTGAGACAGCAGGGTGGTATACTTCTATCGCTCCGGGTTCTAAGGGTAGATCACGACTCATCTTCGACTTGTTGTGATCTGTCCTTTAGAACCTGGAGCACGACTCGGATACATATTTTGTACATCCACATAATGGTAATAATCTCTATTGAACTGCATGTCAATCATTGCCATGTCATACTTTATCCCATCAGGTTAGTTAATCAATACTCAGTGTTGTTCACGTTAAGAAAATAAATTAGAAAGTTTCTTCTGATGATCGGTCGGTGTATACGACATGATTTTCGACGGAAACAATAGAAACTCAGATACTATAGACTGCTAACATCCACTTTATAACATCAAAATAAATGACCCACTGTATCGAAATGGGTCTATGTATCCCCAGAAACATGACTGGTTCCATTCTTACATTAAAAAAAGTGCAAAAATCTGTATCCCACATGTGTGCAATAAATTTTACTTTTATCACACATCCTAGAATGTCGTGAACAAACCCTAATGTGATTAATAAATGCATCAGTATTAATGGGGTGGGGAGAAAGTTCCGTCTCTGGGTGATTGCATTGAGGAGGCCTCAGTGTCACAAAACAATTTTCTATTGTATTCTTTTGTAAATGACTATTCTGAATTATAATATTATTCGTCTTAGAGTATTTAAAATCAACAATTCAATGTTATTCAAGAATTTCATTTCTTTTTTGTAGATGAAGATACACATATTTTACAAAATTATAAAAATTGTGTTCAGGCTGATTATTGCAGTTCAGTTTCAGTTACCTCCCTTGATGTGAAATATCTATTTCACAAATGTTGGATGATAAACCATGCTCAGCTAAAATGAGGAGAAAGCTGAGAGTATTTACATGTTCCTCTTTTAATTAACTCAATGGGTAAAACAGAAAAAAATTCAAAAATGTATGCTTGTTTATTTAATAAGATGACTTTTGTGAAAGTAATTATTCATTCTGAAATGCTAATTTGGAAGAGTATCCACAGAACTTTCATTATTGAAAGTTTAACACTTTTCCTAACACAGCTGCCAAAAATGGCCAGAAAATTAACCAGCAAAAGTCGTTTACAACAGTCTAATATTTCTCAGAAGTTTGTCAATAAAACCATACAAAATATAGAGCTGGTTCTAATGACATCCATATTTGTAGGGTTTTATTGAAAAATTGTTTTCAAAAAATGTTAAATTTAATTTATTTTTTAAAAAAATACTGTGTTAGGTAAAGGGTTAAGAATTGAAATATGTCATCGGACAACCCTTTGTCCAAAACAGAGAATGGAAACAAAACCGTATCTGTTCCTTAATAACATTCTAAATGTGTTTGAAAGCCAATGTTGATCTGAGTGGTCCAGGACACCTGTTATCACAGTTTCTGCTTAGACAGAGTGCCTTTAACCCTTTACTTAACCCCTAGGGACCTAAATCCAACTTTGGTCACATTTTTGGCAACAGAACAGGTGCCCCTACATGCAGTCTTTGGGTTAACTCACAAATTACATTCTAAATGTGTTTGAAAGTCAATGTTGATCTGAGTGGTCCGGGACGCCTGTTATCACAGTTTCTGCTTAGATAGAGTGACTTTAACCCTTTACTTAACCCCTAAGGAACTAATTCCGACTTTGGTCACATTTTTGGCAACAGAACAGGTGCCCCTACATGCAGTCTTTGGGTTAACTCACAAATTATATTCTAAATACATTCTAAATTGGTAGTTGTTTTTAGGCAAGTCATGGCTGCCTAATAGGCAGCCAAGACTTGCCAAAAAACAGCAGCAAAGCCAGAGGATGTAGACTGTCAAAGAGTAGCAAAAATATGTAAAAATCTCTAGGGCCTTAAGGGTTAACATGGCTATTGGATGGCACACACACTGTTGTCGTTTCATTTTTTTAACATCAAAATATACCACATTCTAATGAGGGGTTACAAACTATGTTTGCAAGCACAAATTGAAAAATAATACAACAGTAACATGAATTTTGAGGTTGTTACAGTGTATTAATGGCCTGAAAGAAGTGAATAGCAGCCCAAGGGTTTTATTACCATCCCGAGATGAAGGCATGGGGCGATAAGCCAGAGGGCTATTGTTTAGTTCTCAAGCACCATTAATAAACTGGTACCCATGACAAAATCTTTTTACATGTATTACTATTATTACCATGACCGGATGCAGGCAATAGGCCATTAATGAATTTTGTTTTCATAAATGGACCGCAGTCCATTTCCAGTTACATGATGTCAGGAATTACTGAGTTTTACTGCACTGCTAAAGTCCATTAATATACTAGAGAATGCCCGCTAAAGCGGTAATAATAAAATTTAATCCTTTACCTAGCATGAACAATAACAGATGACACTTTAAAAAAATTCTTTCGTAACTTAACCCTCCCTTTACACACTGATGTCAGGTTTGCAAAATTTCAAACAGAATATTTTTCCCATGATACAACTGGGAATTTAACAAATTCGATCTTCTGTGGAGAGCTCAGTGAACTCTCTAATACAAGATTGAAATGGTTAAATTTTTGATTGCATTATGGGAAAAATTTGCAGGTTGAAATTTTGCCATTTTGAGATCAGTGTACAAAAGGTTAATATTTCATTTTGGCCACAAAAACATAGCTTACGACCCTTCATTCAAATGAGCTCATTCCAAAAATGTAAATTTTTAGTTATTTAAGAGTGGTCATGATTAGCCATTGTGCAGAAATATATGACCTTGAAACAACAATAAATAAATAAATAGTTATTTAAGAATTCCCCCTCAGGAAGCCCGGAAAGTGAAGTAGTGCTTGTTTACTGTGGTAAACAAGCTCTGTTTCACTGGTAAAATAGGACCCAGTCACTAATGCTTGGAGTGCAAGTCCTCTAAAATAGGCAACATGAGGTATAAACGATTGACTGACCTTGATTTTATCTCCCATGTTGTGGTCATGGTTAGCCATTGTGAAGAAGTATGTGACCTTAAACACCAATAAATAAATAGATAAATATAAGAAGTATTTTTGCAAGTATTGTCTGCTTTTCATGTTAGACAGAGGGTTATGTATTTAGTGATTTCCAAAGTAAAGAGCCAACTTTCAATTGCCACATAGTCTCTATCAATAATATTGATTTTAATATTGTTTTTAACCCCCTGCACACTGATGTCAAACTATCTAAATTTCAGGCTGCAAACATTTCCCATCATGCAACTTGAAATGTAATCAATTCAGCCTTGTTTGACAGAGCTCATTGAGCTCTGTCAAACAAGACTGAATTGATTAAATTCCTAGTTGCATTATGGGAAAAATGACGACTTGAAATTTTGGTATTTTGACACCAGAGTGCAGGGGGTTAAACAGTTTAACTTATTGAGTGCTAGAAGCCACTATCAGGGCTCTATTTATTTATTTATTTATTTATTTATTAAGGTTTAACGACACATTAACAGCCAAGGTCATATCGTGTCGGTGACAGTTTTACGGGTGGAGGAAGCCAGAGTACCCAGAGAGAACCACTGAGCAACGACGAGCAGCTGCCAGCTCCCCAACATTGTGACTCCGCACTGCAGCACAGGAAGGGTTAAATTGGTTGAATACATACATGTGCACCATCGACATGCAGTATGCCTTGGTCATCGTGCCCCCGTGTGGACAATCGGGGTTAAGTGCCTTGCCTAAGGATACAGCGTGGGAATCTAAATCGATCGCTCAGACAGTTACCCATCAAGGACTAACTGGGCTCGACGTTCCTTAACTTCAGTGATCTGATGAGAACCGGTTACCACTATAGTGGCTTTACACTGTTTGCACTAATTTGTTGGCACTCTCCAATAAATTGCAACAAAAAATTATTTATGAGCAACACCTTGCTAAAATGAGGCTCCTTTTGTAGTGGTGTGATATCTTTGAAAAAAATACTTGCGTCACAAATGACCATTGAAAAGTAATTTAGCACTCTACAAGTTAATAACTGATGTTACTATCAGTTGAGACAAATTAATGTCTCCTAATCCATACCGAAAAATTACTAGATCACGTAAATTGGTTTTCTCACTTTTGTTGAAATCTTAATTTTTCGCAGTTTTTATACGCCCGTTTTGAAAAAACGGTCGTATTATGGTATACCACTGTGTGTCTGTCCATCCATCTGTCCACACATCGTACAATAACTCGAAAACGCTTCTAGCAATTTTTGTGATTTTTGGTGGAAAGTATATGTTGATGGAAGGAAGCTCCCTTTCGATTTGTATCACCGTCCGATTTGTCATTCCAGAGTTATGGGACTTTTTTCGTCAAAATATAGGCAATTTTCCACATGTCAGACAATAACTTGAAAATGCTTTGAGCAATTTTCATGATGTTTTGGTGGCAAGTATATGTTGATGGATGGAATCTCCCTTTCTATTTGTGTCGCTGTCCGATATGTCATTCCAGAGTTATGGCTTTTTATTCGTCAAAATATAAGCAATTTTCCACATGTCGAACAATAACTTGAAAATGCTTAGATCAATTTCCAGGATTTTTTGGTTGCAAGTATATATTGATTGAAGGAATCTCCTTTTCAATTTGTGTCACTGTCCGATTTGTCATCCCAGAGTTAAAATTAATAACGTCGTATCATGCTCTCATGGCACAGCTGTTTATTGTAAATTACATAGACGTATGCTGTTGATTCATTAGGTAAAGGGTTAAGATATCAGTAGCTGTAGGTAAATGAAACACCACAGTTTATATATGGTTCAACAGGAGTGTTGTTACTCAATGGTTACGGCATTGGACTTCAAACCAAAAGGTCCACGGTTTGATCCCCACAAGGGTGACTGCATTGTGACCTTGGGCAAGACACTTAATCCAGATTGGCCATGTGGGGATGGGGTGATGCAGTGTACTCAGGTGTACTGCATATTGATGGTGAACTTGTCTTCAACCAATGATAACTCTGCTTGTGCAGAGTGACCTTGGACAAGACACTTAATCCAGATTGGTCACATGGAGACATGGTGACGCAGTGTACTAAGGTGTAATGCATATCGATGGTGAACTTGTCTTCAACCAATGATAACTCTGCTTGTGTAGAGTAGGTACACTGGGAACTCTGGCTTCCTCCACCCGTGAAACTGTCCAAAACAAGGTGACCATGGCTGTCAAAAGTGTCATTAACCCTTTACCTAACCTGAAAAGCAGACGACACTTGCAAAAATAATTCTTGAATAACTAATTTTTTTCATTTTTTGTCTCAAAAACATAGGTTATGACCCCTCGTTGGAATGAGCTCGACGAGCTCGTTCCAACGAGGGGTCATAACCTATGTTTTTGAGACAAAAAATGAAAAAAATAATGAAAATTAATTGGCGATTTTTGAGAATAGCGCTGGCCGGTTTTGGCCGTTACGTTAGGTAAAGGGTTAAAACACAACAAAAAAAATGTGTGGGTGAAAGATCAGGTAGTGACATTGTGCATTGCTTTCACCTGTTACTACCATGCATGGGCTTTGTTATAAACGTTCAGTACCAATTCGATTATATTACTTATACAGTAGAATCCTCTTAATTGAATATCCATTTTGCCAGTGAAAATTATTCAATTAACAGGAGTATACAATTAACAGGGATTTGGTCAGTTTCCTGTGTTCTGGAGGTAAACTGAGCATTTATTCTATTATATCTTGTTTGACAGAGCTCATAGAGCTCTGTCAAACAAGATATAATAGAATAAATGCCTGTATTGGATGTAGTGAGACCAAAAAAGTTGATAAATAAGGGGAATTTGGTGCGTCTCACAGTAATTTTTTCGACATATTACAAAAATTTATATACAATTAACATAGAGCTCTGTCAAACAAGATATAATTGAATAAATGCCTGTATTGGATTATAGAGGCCAAAAAGGTTGATAAATAAGGGGAATTTGGTGCGTGTCATAGTAATTTTTTCAACATATTATAAAAATTTATATACAATTAACAGGAGTTTACTCTACAACCCATATGCAATTAACAGATCAAATTTGTACTGAAGGTATGGTAAATGGTTTTGTGTTTGAAAATTATATTCAATTAACAGGGATATACAATTAAGAGATATCCAATTGAGTGGGCTCCACAGTACAAAAGATTGGCACCCTTTTGACAAAAAAAGCATGATCTAACTTCCTTTGACCAAACACAAACCCCGGCATTGCAGTGCCTGTTCCTTATGCAAATGAAGTTGAATGTTGCTGCAGAAGAATGTCTTGCATGACTGGGTGTGTGGATAATATTACACGAAATGCTTCATTTTGGATAATTTAGCATCCACATATTTGCATTCATCACTCTCCTTCTGTACAATCTCATCCTTCACCACTGATAGCCGTTATCTGTTTTTTTCTAAGGTGTGGAACTCTGACTGAACTTCTGTGTTGAATAGATTGTTTTTTTTGGTATCATACTTTGTAGTTAAAAAGGGAAACATCATGTATGAAGTAAGGATATGAACAGGTGTTAATACTATTAGCTCTTCGCAGTAAATGTATTAGGACTGTTCCCATTGCCCACATGGGGGCACGGTGACGTTGTGTACTAAGGCGTACTGCACGTTGATGGTGCACCTGTCTTCAATCAATGCTAACCCTGCTTGTGTGGAGTTAGTATGTTGGTGAGCTGACAGTTGCTCGCTGTTGCTCTCTCTCCGTTGGTTCTCTCTGGGTACCCCAGCTTCCTCCCCTCATAAAACTGTCATCATGATAAGCCATTATACACAAATATGTGACTTTAAACACCAATAAATAAATTAGGACTGTTATTCATTCATCCATTCATTCAATCATTTTTCTTCTTTCTTTCCATTTATTCAGTCATTCATTTCATTTTCTTTCTCCAATGTGAAATTTAAAAAATATTAACCATTTGAACCCTGATGGTATCTTCCACATCATTTCAGTGGCAGCAATTGGAAATAATATATTGAAAAATATTTCTTGAATAACTGAAAATTTTGATTTTTTACCTCCAAAACATAGCTTGTGACCTTTCATTGGAATGAGCTTGTTTATCTTATTCCATTGAGTGGTCATAAGTTATATTTTGGGGGCCAAAAAAAATATGACAAAAAATGATCAAATTTGAATGACACTTTTAAAAATGGCATTGGCCAGATATGGGTGCTGCTTTAGTTGAATGGTTAACCTTTATCTAATTCAACAGGCAGCCAACACACAAACAAAATTCTGGAATAAGTTTGTTTTTTTTTTCATTTTTTGCATCAAAAACATAGTTTATGACCCCTCATTGGAACAAGCTCATTCCAGTGAGGGGTCATGAGCTATGTTTTTGAGATAAAAAATGAAAAAATAATGAAAATTGAATGGTAATTTTTAGCTTAACTTGACAGAGTCAAAATAAGCTATTGCCATCACACGTGAAGAAGTCTGTGAATCTGCTCACATTTTCTTTAGCACAGGCTTCACTCATAATTATTGTCTGATCATCACAAAATTTCATATGCAGGTTTGAGGTCATGTCTAGATGAGAATGTCCTCTTTTGGTCGTGATCGGTCAACCGTGACAGCTGCACAGAGCCTGAAACCCAAAAACCTTTAGCACAGTCTACAGGTCGAATTTATGTTGGGATTTTATTGTACAGTATGTGGAATACGTACAGTACGTGGAGAGTGTATTATGACTAAATCACCTGCAGAGTGGAGATTCCACCCAAGCAATAATTGTAAATTTGTTGCAAAACATAATAAGCACCAGCAAAGTTTCAGCCAATAGACCTCCGGGTTAAACCCGGAGGTCCATTGGCTGAAACATTGCTTGTGTTTTTAGTCAATATATACAAAATTTGAAAGTTATAGTTTGGGTGATAAGTCCACTCTGCGGGTGATTTAGTTACAATCCACTCTCCACGTACTGTAACTTGGTAGTATGACTCTTATATAACATCCTGTTTTGGTCGGCTTCAATCAAATGTGACAGCGGCAGGACTCGTTACCTAGATTCCTTTAGCACAGTCCACAGGTTACATTTATGAAGGGATTTCATTGTAAATTGGTAGGATGACTCAGTATAATGTTTAGATGAGAATGTCCCATTTTGGCCGTGATCAGTCAACCGTGATGGCCGCACAGTCACGTGACCTAGATTTGTTTAACACAGTCTACAGTTCATGTTTATGAAGCAATTTCATTGTAACTTGAAAGGATAACTCGGTGCGATGTCTAGATGTGACTTTCCTATTTTGGTCACGATCGGTCAGCCGTTACCCTGCATGGTCACATGAGCTAGATTCCTTTAGCACTATCTGTAGGTTGTTTTTATGATGAGATTTCATTGTAACTTTGTAGGATAACTTTGTATGATATCTAGATGAGACAATCCTATTCTGGTCACGATCGGTCAACCGTTACCCCACATGGTCACATGACCTAGATTCCTTTAGCACTGTCTGCAGGTTGTTTTTATGATGAGATTTCATTGTATCTTGGTAGGATAGCTTTGTATGATATCTAGATGAGACAATCCTATTTTTGGTCATGAACAGCCAACTATGACCACTGGACCGTCACATGACCTAGATTCCTATAGCAAAGTCTACGAGTCATATTTCTGAAGGGATTTCATTGTAACTTGGTAGGATGACTTGTTTTGAAATGATTTCAATGTAACTTGGTAACTTTGGTTGACTTACATTAACCCTTTACTCAACGCAGACGATTTCAAAATTTATTATTTTAAATATCATTTTTAAAATTTTTTTCAAAACAATTCAACAAAACCATATCATGTGACCCGTTGAGCTCGTTCCAAAGAGAGGTCACATGATATGGTTTTGTTGAAATTTTGCGAAAAATAATATTTTTTCAGATGCTGAATTTGCATATTACGTGGGCGGATGCAGGCGATTCGTTGGGTAAAGGGTTAACTGTGAGGGCCACAGGGCCTTTAGTGCAGTCTACACCTCAAATTATTCTTATTGAAAACATAGCATGTAGGGAACAGAAATTAACATATTCTCAGTTATCACAATTCTTGTCTTATTTCATAATCCTTTCATAAACATTGAACATTATCCTTTTCATCAAACACATCCAGGCCTGAAAATAATTTTCATTGCGCTTCTAGACAAAATGTCAGACACCAAATGAATCATGTCTGTCATTTAAGAATGATATCTGACATATTACAAAATGGAGTTTGAGTATTTGAAATAATGGGGTTTTGGGAGAAAATGTACCTTCATCTTAAAACTGCTCATAATTCATCCAACCCTACCTTGTTTGGCAGGGCTCAAGGAGCCCTGCCAAACAAGCTATGATTGGTTTCATTTTGAATTGGAACTGAATTACCCTTCAGATATAATTTAGATACATGTATGGCTATATCAAATCGTATTCCTTCACATGTTGTTAATGCTGTTGAGCTGTACAGTCACTTTCTTCACACTTCCCAACTTGCCAGGACCAGAAATCACAATAATCATTAATTTTAGGCTTGCTAGTTATGTACATGATTTCCAGCATGCATGATGTCCTGATCACTGAACTTCATTGACAAGTTTGGCATCAGACATTTTGACTGATGATTTTAAACCTCAGTCAGACATTGGCCTTCTTGTGCCTGACATTGTCTTTGTCTGACCACTTATTTTCTGGTTTGAACACATCACACAGTCAAGTTAAGCCATAGTATCATTGACACTTTCATTGTTAAATGACACTGTTTAAAGGGTTAAATAACACTGTTTAAAGGGTTAAATAACACTGTTTAAAGGGTTAAATAACACTGTTTAAAGGGTTAAATAACACTGTTTTTCTTTTGCCTAGACAGATGTGTAAAAAAACACTTCACACCATCAGGGAAAAAATCTTCATTCAACAAGCTCCCCCACAGATGACATCCAGTATCTGGTAAGAGAGGGATGCTCTGCTTCTTGGAGATCTATGATTCCATAATTATTTTTCTCAAAGGTTATCAGATGTTCTCTGACATCATTTTTGATTGACTGAAAACAAATCTATTAGAATTGGAAGGCAATCTATTGCCCAGTGATGTTCTGGGTCATTATTAAATAACAGTTGGCTTCCCATAATAAAACCTGTCTGTTGATAGACTGGTGGAAATCAAAGACATGATTCAACAAGGTGGTCATTAAAATGCTTCTGGACTTATTCTGATTCCAGATGGAAGCTGGTGAGTCAGAACTAATCAAACTTTGCCATGATGAATGTGTGGTACATAATATTATCCATAATGAATAACTTCTCCCCTCTGTAATCTTAGTGGAGATGTTTTAGAGGTTTCTAATTTTCCATCCTTTAACTGTTAACCTTTTACCTAACAGAAAAAGCAGACGACACTTGCCAAAAAAATTCTTAAATAACTATTATTTTCATTTTTGTTTCAAAAACATAGGTTATGACCCCTCATTGGAACGAGCTCAATGAGCTCGTTCCAATGAGGGTCATAACCTATGTTTTAGAGACAAATAATGAAAATTAATTTGACGACAGGATATCAAAATTTATTTTTTTAATTATTGTTTTTTAAAAGTTTTCAAAAAATTTCAACAAAATCATATCATGTGACCTCAAGAACCTAGTGGCTCAGTGGTTACAACATTGGACTTCAACCCGAAAGGTCCATGGTTTGATCCTCACCAGGGGTAACTGCATTATGTCCTTGGGCGAGGCACTTAATCCTGTTTGCCTATGTGGAGGCATGGTGGCACTGTGCACTTAGGTGTACCACACGTCAATGTTGCACTTGTCTTCAACCAATCCTAACGCTGCTTGTTCGAGTTAGTGTCTTGGGGAGTCTGATGATTACTTACCACTTTGTGGTGGTTCTCTCCAGGTACTCTGGCTTCCTTCACCCAGAAACCTGTCTTGACACGAGGTAACCTTGGTTGTCAAAAGTGTCATTAAACCCAAGTAGAAAAAAAATTATGCGGACCCTCATTGGAAAGAGCTCAAGTAACTTTCCAATGAGGGGTCACATGATATGGTTTTGTAAAAATGTTTCGAAAAATAATGGGTTTTTTCAACAGCTCACTTTGTAAATTGCACAGGTGCATGTGGGCAATACATGAGGTAAAAGGTTAATGTGTTGAAAACTACTGTCAGGACTTTACTGAAAAGTTCTTGTAATGTTGAAGAATTTTATAGGCTGTAGGTCTGCAGAGAACATGCTGTGGGATAAGTCCTCCTTGCAACCTCCTATGGTGGTGTATTGGTTTTGGAGTAGACAGCTTGAAAGGGGAGGAAGCAGGAATGCCCAGATAGTACCACCGAGTAGCAGTAAGCCTCTGTAAAACATTTGAGCATACTACCTGGCTCAGTGGCTGGTTGAAGGCACACATTCCCTCCCCCCCCAATCCCCAGAACTACCTCTGGTGATTGCTAGGTACAGGTATTATTGTTTTGAATACTGGGATATGAATTGTTAACTTGTACTTCCATATAAAAACTCAAGAGATAATAAAAATAATTTTAGCCAAAGCTCCTCCTATAAAGTGCTTTAAAATTTCCAAATAAAATTTCTTTAAAGTCCTGGATGTTTCTCCTCTCCTGTATGTATGAACCCTGTTAGACTTGCATTTGGATAGATTTTACCAGTTTTAATAGACAAAAATGGAATCTGAATTGGAATTTTGAGTCTTGTGTCAGTTTCGGTATTTTTAGGGGGTGGATGGGGGGGGGGGGGGGGGGGGGGAGGAGGTATACCACAGTATCATTTCGGTATTCAGGGTCTGACTTGACTGAGATTTGCTGATTGTACCAAAGGGGAATTCACACCAGGAAAATACAGAATAAGTTGTTCTTGTGTCATTCTCCCATGGTGCCACAAATGCCATTGCCAAAGAGCTCAACATTGGCATTCAATTGCCAACACAAATCATATCTATAGTAATTTTGTGACTTGTTTCAAATACACCTTAACCATTAAAGGCCTATTTTAGGCTTTTGCGATCTCAGGGTATGTGCCCTTAATATGCCAAGATTAGGATAATAGACAAATCACCTGGGCAGTGATTTCTAGTCAAGTCTTGGCTGCCTCAACAGGCAGCCAAGACTTGACTAGAAATCACTGCTAAGTAACTGGACATGTACAGGTTGTAGTTTAGTGGGAATTCAGAACAGTTGCCCATGCTCTCAATATTTATTTATTTATTTATTGGTGTTTAAGGTCACATACTTATGCACAATGGCTAATCAGGACCGTGACAGTTTTATGGATGAAGGAAGCCGGAGTACCCGGAGAGAACCACCGAGCAACGACGAGCAGCTGCCAGCTCCCCAACATCATAACTCCGCACTGCAGCACAGGCAGGGTTAGATTGGTTGAAGACATGCACACCATCGACATGCAGTACGCCTTAGTGCATGGTGTCATCGTGCCCCCATGTGGACAATCAGGGTTAAGTGCCTTGCCCAAGGACACAACGCGGGAGCCCGAATCGATCGCTCAGATGGTCACCCATTCAAGGACTAATCGAGCTCGACGTTGCTGAACTTCATGATCTGTCGAGAACCCAGACCCTCAAAGGTTAACGAAAAGAAAATCAATCACTTCTTTCATGAAAATGAACACTTCAGCTACAATCAAGCCTCAACAAGGCCTTATAAATGTAGGAAAATTTGAAAATAAAGATGTTTTCAGTATTCAGTTATTGTTTCAATTCATTTTTTGGTATCGCCATGATAAGATAAGATAAATTTTATTGCACAACGTTAATGGGTATGGCACATAATATAGAGATACATATAAGTTGCAATATGCTAGAAATAAATCAACATTTCACGTACACACCTTTATTTATACACATGCACTCGCATGCACACACGCACACACGCAAACCCTTCACACACCCACACACTCGCCCCCACGCACTGATACACTTGTGGGGTGGGTGGGTGGGGGGGGGGGATATTTTTTCACAGCATCATCAGGTGTGTGGAGCAATTACACGTGATCCCTCTTGGAGAAAATCAGTATCGGTTCGGGTTTTTCAGTATATTGTCCATCTCAGCTGAAAACAGATTACTTGTACCATAGGTAAATGTAAATGGACTGAAGAATTAAGAAAACATGTTAGACCCATTACATTGAAGTTGCATTCCATGACTTCTTTTTTGTATCTTGCTGTAGAAGTAATCATCATCCTTGTGTGTTAGGTGTTATCTGTTTTATGGAATGGGATAATCAGGAACACTAAACTGAAAAGAACCATGTCTTCTTCTGATCTTACTCTGTGTATGAGTGGTAGTTGGTGATATGTGAGGAATGCCTGCTACTATAAATAAACCCCATGGCCATATAAAGAGATCTGCTTACATAGAAACCACTTGCTGACTCTTCCCCATCTCTCTTCTAAATGATGTGGTTGTACTCTTGCAGAAAGTTTATATCTCTACCTACATATATATGTGTGTATATGTAATCTTAATAATAACTACCTTCATGGAGGAATCAGATTTCCCCTCAATGCTCTAAACATTAGAATAAACTTAGCAACTTTTTCACCTCTCACCTTTCGGTTCCAGCCTTTGGAGATTTTTCTGCACATCATATTTTCGAGGGGAAGGTAGGTGTGGTTTAATAACCCCTTCAGCCTCAAAGCTTGTTTTTAATATTTAGAGTACACTGAAAGAAATGCTGCAGGTTTTTTTCCTTTCAAACCTTGTAACCACTTATTGCAGTTGTTCAGTGACAAGTTTTTGCAAGGATATCTCAGTAAACATTGTTGAACCATTTAAATTCCGTGGTCTGTTCTACAGAGAAAATAACAGCTTTGTGTATTCTTGCTTCTGAGGATCTAACATTGTTTTTAACCCTTTTTGATGCAATATACTCTTAACTTCTTGCATGCTGCTGGCAGATATTCTCGCCAGGACACCAAAACTCTTGCAAACCGAAAGGGTATAATTTGGCTTCTGTTTAACAGAATGTATAGCTGTAAATTGGACCAATGATATCACAAATCATAGCTGGCCTTCGTTTGTTCGAATTTTTCATCAAATCCAGTCATGGCTGCTTCAAAGCAGCCATGACTGGATTTCACGAAAAAATGCTAGAAAGTATTTAGCAGGTTAATAGTTAAACCATTAACAACAATTAAGTCTGTTGGGTTGGCAGTGTTTTTCCAGTCAAATCTTTGCTGCCTATAAAAGACAGCCAAAAATACTTCCAAAATAGTTTGGTCGTTTCCTGGAAAATGTCTTTATGACATCCAGTTGACGCACCTGTTTTGTGCCAAATAACTTTAGACCTTTAACCCTCTGCATGCTGATGTCAAAATATTGAAATTTCAATCTGCAAATGTTTCCCATAATCCAACAATGAATTTAACCATTTCTAGACTTTTTTGACAGAGCTAATTGAGCTCTGTCAAAAAAGACTGGACTGGTTAACTCTTTACCCAACGTAACGGCCTAAACTGGCCAGCGCTATTCACAAAAGTCGCCAATTAATTTTCATTATTTTTTCATTTTTTGTCTCAAAAACATAGGTTATGACCCCTCTTTGGAACAAGCTCGCTGAGCTTGTTCCAAAGAAGGGTCATAACCTATGTTTTTGAGACAAAAAATGAAAAAAATTAGTTATTCAAGAATTTTACTTTCAAGTGTTGTCTGCTTTTCATGTTAGGTAAAGGGTTAAATTCTTATGGGGAACTTTGTTGCTTGAAAATTTGGAATCATCTTTGCACATCAGTGTTCAGATTGCAGAGGGTTAAGAGTTAAAATGTTAAAGGAAAGTCCTCACCGAGCCTTATTCATCAAAGTGTCACATCATACCATATTTTAATCCAAATGAAGGGCTCACGGAGGCTCAGTGGTAGACTGTTGGACTTCTATGCTAGAGGTCCCGAGTTCGATCCCTGTCCGGGACGACCCGCGTTGTGTCCTTGGGCAAGGCACTTTATCCCGGTTGCCTACATGGCTACTACGCCGTGTACTAAGGCGTAGTGCATGTCTTCAACCGCTGTAACCCTGCTTGAGTGGAGCTTGAACAGAGTTAGAATGTTGAGGAGCTGACAGTTGCTCATCGATGCTCGGTGGTTCTCTCCGGGTACTCCGGCTTCCTCCACCCATAAAACTGTCACGGTCACGATTAGCCATTGTGCATAAGTATGTGACCTTAAACACCAATAAATAAATCCAAATGAAAAATGTCTAGGAATAATCTTGAATGTGCTGGGTCTCTCTGACCTTGAACCAAAAGCATTCGTAAAAAAAAAATACCCTTCCCCCCCAACTCTGCACCTTCTGATTTACCTCTAATCTCCCACATCAGTCCACCCACACAACAATGTAAATGCATGGATTATTTGATTTATAGAACAATGAAACTCACCAACAGATTTGCTGTTTTACCTCTCCAGGGGCTCGGCAAAACGGAAAAATCTTGGACTTGTTTCATAAATATCGAGTGACCAAAACACTCATTCCATATCCTCTATATCACAGTGACTTATTGGTTAGAATGTAGAGCTTGAGATCAAATGGTCAACAGTTCGATACTGCTCCATGTCGATGGGCAAAACACTTCATCCCAATTGCCTATGTTTGAGCACGGTGATACTGTGGACTGGTGTGAAGTGCACTGCGATGGTAAACTTGCCTTCAATTGATTCTAACACTGCTCATGCCAGGTTAGTAAGTTGCCGAGTCTGACAGTTACTTGCCATTGCTCTGAGATTCTCTCTGGATGCACTGGTTTCCTCCACCCTTAAAACATTCCTACCTGGTATGACCTTGCCTGCTGAAAGTGTTATTAAACACCAATAAACAAACAATCTCATTACCACACATCTGTCCACTAAAATGAAGAATTGAAAATTAAAAATTTAGTGGCACTAAGTCACCTGATGCCACCACCAAACAGTTCCGACACAAATAATATCTCCATATGATGAGCTCAAAAAGCTCTCCATAGCTCTTAGCTATTTAGCTTTTTTTAATAATCATAACTGATGCTCATGAACCCTCTGTGGTTCATGGCTGTCCCTGACATGATTTTGTGGACCTACCAAGTTCCCTGGTGCATGAGAGACTAATTGCCCTTAGTAATGCCCAGAGTATATACAGTTTGAAAGAAATCAATTTCAGCAATAAATAGCTCTCTTTGATATGGAGATAGATTGATGCACTCTGTTTAAAGTTTTCAGTTTTAGATATTTTCTGTCCATAATGGATAACAGTTATGGGAGCCTGGTGATCCTTGCATTTCTAGCTTAACCCTTTACCCAACGAATCGGCCACATCCACCTGCATATTATGCAAATTCAGCAGCTGAACAAATCCTAGTTTTCAAAATATTTCAACAAAACCATATCATGTGACTCCTCTTTGGAACGAGCTCATCGAGCTCGTTCCAACGAGGGTCACATAATATGGTTTTGTTGAAATTTTTTGAAAAATTTTAAAAAATGTTATTTAAAATAATAAATTTTGATATCGTCTGTGTTGGGTAAAGGGTTAAAGTCAATAACTGTCCTTCTTAATTAAAAATAATTTTTTTTCTTAATTTGTGTTGGTAACGGAGCATTGCTAATGGTCATTATTATAAAGTACCAAACTAATTAGGGAAGTTTATGGTCGGCATTCACAGGCCGTTGTGCTTGCTGTATAAATGCTTTTCTAACTATTTTTTTTAGCTTTTATATATATTATTCTCTTTTATTTATGGTAAATATAAAAATATATCAACTTTTAGCCCAAAGTATTCACGAAATTAAAGAAATTTTGTCTTGACATTTCTTAATTCCTTGACAGAGTGGGGCTCAGTACACCAGTCCCTCCTTCAAAGCACCACTTATTTTAACAGAAGAAAACATTGGGTAGTTGAGACACATTGGGTTGTTCATACATGTATTCCTGGGCAGATTTCAGGGGGGGTTGGTTAGAAAATGGGTTTGCGTACATTTCATTTGATTTCCAGTGGTAGCTGTGTTTGTTTGACATTCTTAGCACTAACAAACAAAAAATATTGACACACACACTTCCAGTTGCATTCTCTGTTATCCCTTGTTTGCATTTGCACAATGCTGTCTCTGTATTCATTTCCGCACATTATGTGTTATACTGTCCTATGATGACTTTTTTCCATTCGCCTATCCATTGCTCTTTTTCAAAACATCTTTGTTCATAATTCTTGCTAACGCCATAAAAATTAAATCCCTAAACCTGGATTATCATGAGCACTGACCCCATATTTAGGTCCTCCCCCAAACTCAAATTTTTGATTACATCTTACACTCAAGAATCCCAGTAGTTGAATAGGTTTGGGTTTGAGTTGACCATCACCTGTACATTATTTTGATGGATAATAATACTACCATAATTACCATAATATTAACTCTATTATGTTATTAACTGGTTGAGTGCTAGAAGCCGCTATCATAACTCTATTGAAAAGTGCTGGAAGCCACTTTAGTGGCTTTAGGATCTTTGGTTCGAATCCCACCTGCGGCAACTGCATTGTGTCCTTGGGCAAGACACTTCATCTCCATTACCCGCAAGGGGGCATTGTGGCTTTGTGTACTAAGGCGTACTGCACGTCGATGGTGAACTTGTCTTTAACCAATGATAACCCTGCTTGTGTGGAGTTCGTATGTTGGGGAGCTGACAGTTGCTCACCGTTGCTTGGTGGTTCTCTCTGGGTACTCCGGCTTCCTCCACCCGTAAAACTGTCGCGGTCATGATTAGCCATTATGCATAAATATGTGACCTTGAACATCAATCAATAAATAAATAAATAGTGGCTTTACACTGGATGCATTAGCTTGATGTTTGCTTAGCAGTAGAAGAAAAACTTATATAAAATTGTTTGGTTGCAATTTATTGGAGAGTGCCAAATTGTAACCAAACAATTATTTATGAACAAAAAATTGCTAAAAATTGTTACACTTGCTGGTTGCATGGTATCTTTGAAAAAAAAACACCCAAATTTTCAAATTACCATTGGAAAATAATTTAGGACTCAACCATTTAACACCTGAAGTTAGTTTAACTGGTTGAGTGCTGGAAGCCCATATTCGGGCTTTAGTCTGGAGTGTATACAGGTAACATAGCTAAACCCTTTACCCAACGAATCGCCCGCATCTGCCCGCGTAATATGCAAATTTAGCAGCTGAAAAACTATTATTTTTCAAAAAATGTCAACAAAACCATATCATGTGACCCCTCTTTGGAACGAGCTTGTTCCAAGGAGGGGTCACATGATATGGTTTTGTTGAAATTTTTTGAAAAAATTTAAAAAATGATATTTAAAATAATAAATTTTGAAATTGTCTATGTTGGGTAAAGGGTTAAATGCTTCACATGGTTGTGCTTTATATTGCCCCTCCCATCCAGAAAGATGCTGTCTCTGTACTGATACAGAATAGAGGAACTACCTTTCTGCATGGGACCCTGAAGTAAAGTTAATTAATTACTCTGTTTGGATTTGCCATGTTACGTTTTATAGGTTTTTACCAGGTTACAATTTATGGGAGAGTTGGCACTCTCCCATAAAATTGTAACCTGGCAAAAACATGTGAAAAAATTTTAAGGACCGAGATTAATTTATCATTCAGTTAATGCATACATGCATGCATAAGGTGGGTAGTGGGGGGCGTTTCTTGGCCAGTGTTTGATTCCCTGAAAATAAAAAATGAAAAATAAAATTTTCCCCCACCCACCCCAATTTTTTTATGCCTGTTTTGAAAAAACGGTTGTATTATGGTATACCGCTGTCCATCCATCTGTCTGTTCATCCATCCGTCTGTACATCCATCCATCCACACGTCGTACAATAACTTGAAAATGCTTCAAGCAATTTTTTGGTGGAAAGTATATGTTGATAGAAGGAATCTCCCTTTCGATTTGTGTTGCTGTCCGATTTGTCATTCCAGAGTTATGGGGCTTTATACCATTTTTGTGTCGCTGCCCACGAAGTGGGGAGCGACATATAGGGATTACTTTTGTCGTCGTCCGCGTCACACTTTCTCTTATCCGCCACTCCTCTTTAACCTATGAATGGATTTTGATGAAACTTTCAGTGATTCTTTATCACATAATGGCATTGTGCACCTCCTATTTTATTTTTTGATCCGCTGTATTTTTTTCAGAGTTATACCCCTTTTCCACTTAGAATTCTGTCTTAGAACATCTAAGAACATCCACTTAGAACTCTAAGTTTTTTGAAGTTATGATATCTATAGACATAAGATATATACATGAAATTCAAATAATTTATTTCCAAATTAATGAACACAGTATGTTGTTGGTTACGATTATTGTACAAGAATATAAAAAAAACCTGACAAGTATACATGTATACTCATATTGTGTGCTTCCCTCTTGTAATTAATAACGGGTGTATCATGCGCTGTTTGTTAAAAAATATCCTGTTATAATCTAGGCATTTATTTTTTATGGACTAAGATGTTTACCACATACAAATTTACATATATATTCTAAGATTGTTTTCCCAAGATGAACTACTGTTTTCTTGGTTCAAATAACGCATAATCCACATTCATCTGTAAATGCCTGCATGAATTAGTGTCATTGTGTTGTTACAGCATTACATTGATATGTTTAATCATACCTGTATGTCATATCTACAAACAAACAATGTTGCACATTTTTTAAAAATTGTTATGTTATTTCTGTAAATATTTTGGTTTTCAATTTTTCCCCAAAATACAGATAATATGATTTATCTCTTTAGTAAAATGCAACAAGACCTTTCAATATCGCATCTGAAAAAGTTCTTACACAGTTCAAACATTGTTTTTTACCAATCTTTTTATTTTACCAGGGTAAGTATTAACAGTTTTAGATTAGAGACCATTTTGACAATGAAATACAGTGGAACCCTGTTAATTGAATAGCCACCTTGCCAATGAAAATTATTCAATTAACAGGAGTATTCAATTAACAGGGATTGTGTCACTTTCCTGTATTCTAGAGATAAACTTAGCATTTATTCTATTATATCTTGTTTGACAGAGCTCTAAGAGCTCTGTCAAACAAGATATCATAGATTAAATGCCTGTATTAGATGTACTGAGTCCAAATAGGTCTATAAAAAAAGGAAAACTGGGGAGAATCAAGGTAATTTCTTGACAGTTTACAAGATATTTTTTATTCAATTAACAGGAGTTTACTCTATAACCAATATTCAATTAACAGGTCAAATTTGTACTGGAGGTATGGTAAATGGTTTTGTACTGGAAAATTATATTCAATTAACAGGGATATACAATTAAGAGATATCCAATTAAGTGGACTCCACTGTATAACATAGCTCTAACAGTTAAAATGTCGACTCTTAAAATTTTTAAAACTCATTGTGTAATGTTGCTGGAGGTTGGGGAGGATGTCTCCCTGCCCCTTGCCCCCTAACCTCCAGCTCTTCTACCTCTGCAAGCAAGTTGTGTTAAGTGACTTGATCTGAATCACCAAGCAAGTAACTCTGGCAAGTGTCAAATAGAGATGTAGGTTAACCGAAACCGAACCGAGGTTTTTATTTTTTTTTAAAAAAACGAAACCGATGACATCACGTAATCTAAGGTTTTTCGTTTTTTATTAAATACTCTCTTGTTGCAGAAATTCACAGAATGTAGCCATCCCAGACTAGTGAGAGTACCCAGACACTGCCAGTGGCATTGTTTGGGTACTCTCACTACTCTGGGATGTCTACATTCGTTGAATATCCGACATTTCAGTTTAGTTGTGTTTGCAGCTTTCCTCAAGTTGCGTGTAGGTGTCAGACGTCGAAAAATGGCCAAGCACAATACAAGTTCTGTATATTTAGGTAATTATTATATTGGCCTTCCTGATTCTTCATGTATTATAGCTTATTTTGGGCATTCATTGAGTTTCACTCAATTTCACTGCCATTCAGTTATGACTCCGGATATAAGAATGAGTTTTATTGAATTTTATTTGGCCTCATGAACAAACCGAAAACCGAACCGAACCGAGGATTTACTCCATCTGAAAAACCAAAACCGAAACCGAACAAGAAATTTGAAAACCTACAGCTCTAGTGTCAAACCCAAAGTCGATACATCAAAAGTCTGACAAGCAATACCAATGTATCACAACACTCTCAAGCATGGGTGTAGCCATAAACATTGATTGAGGGTGCCAGCCCTAGAGTAGTGCAGAAACATGTGTGAGGGCAATGTGTCACAACACTCTCAAGCATGGGTGTAGCCAGAAAGTTTGATTGAGGGTGCCAGCCCTAGAGTAGTGCAGAAACATGTGTGAGGGCAATGTGTCACAACACTCTCAAGCATGGGTGTAGCCAGAAAGTTTGATTGAGGGTGCCAGCTCTAGGGTAGTGCAGAAACATGCGTGAGGGGGCCTGTAGTTTGCTTCCCTATAAAAAAAAATGAAATATCATGTCAAATAAAGTGCCCTGGTGTTTATTGGGGGTGTAATTTGACTTGGGATGAAGGAGTTAAAAAGAGAATTTTCATGAGGAAATTTCAAGTATCCGTGTGGGTCAGTGGGAATTATAATTTTTAACTGGTAGAGTGCTAAATTGTTTTTCAAACTTGTAACATCAGTACTTTTTTCAAAGATGCGATGTTACCAGCAAAGGGAGCCTCAGTTTAGCAACATTTTGTTCATCAATAATTGTTTTGTTCCTCTTTATTGGAGAGTTCCTGTCAGCACGCTCCAATAAATAGTAACAAAACAATTTTATGTGAACATTTCTTTACTACTACACAAATAACAAGCTGTTATACACAGTGTAAGCCATTAAAGTGGCTTTCAGCACTTTTCAGTAGAGCCATTATAGTGGCTTCTAGCACTCAAGCAGTTAATCACAGCCACTAGGAGGTTGGTTGTCACCCTAGATTTCTTTCTCAAATTTTAAAAACCTGAGATGCCATTTCCTTCATTTTAATGACTCCTTTTCTTTACACTTTTATTATATCCGTGTTATAAAATCCTTTTGTAATACCCAGCTCGTGATTTAACGCTTAACTGGTAGAGTGCTAAATTATATTCAAACTTTATCCACAAGTCTTTGTCTTGTTACAATTTATGGAAGAGAGCCTGTAGGCACTCTCTCATCAATTGTAACAAAGCAAATCCTTAAAACTAAATAATTTCACTCCAAACATAATATAAAGTATAGCCCCAGATAATGAAACTTTTCAGTTATACCGGCACTTTGGAATGAAGCCCAAATATGGGCTTCTATCATTCTACCAGTTCACAGCCTAATTCTGACTTTGGTCATGTTTTACTGCAAGAGAACAGGTGTCCCAACCTTCAGTCTCTTTGTAAACTCAAAACTTCCATTGTAAGTACCTTGGTAGTTGTTTGAAGGTAAGTTTGAACCTTGGCTTTTGTTCTAGGCAAGTCTTGGCTGCCTATCAGCAGGTAAGACTTGCTTAGAAACAACTGCAAAGCCACAGTATGTAGGCCATCAAAGTGTAGCAAAAGTGTAAAAAAAATCTACAGGCCTTTAACCCCCTGCACTCTGATGTCAAAATGGCAAAGTTTTTAGCAGCAAATATTTCCCATAATGAAGTCTAATATTTAATCAAATATACCTTGTTTGACAGAGCTCAATGAGCTCTGTCAAACAAGATATAATTTGTTAAATTCGTAGCTAAACAAGAGAAAATTTTGTTGCACTCCCAGAGTGCTAAGGGTTAAGGGGTAAACAGTTGAACTCTCCATAAGCCACTACTATAATGATTGTGTTGGAGTGGGGGAGGTGGGGATGATGCATCTACCATCACCCCCCACTAACATACCATCTTGCTATGCCAATGCCTTTCAAATAATTTAAAGGTTTAATATTCAGTTTTGGAGTTCTGGCTGCAAAATATGACATCAACCCCCAACCAGTCAATTTAGTAAACACCGATATATCCCAAATGTTTTGTGTAATAATTAATTTATATCACGTCAAACATATATTAAACATTACATATTTGGTAATTTAACACATTGTATTGAAAATTACAATAGATTCAGGTTTCATTTTAATTTTAAACTGGAGAAGTTGACGCCTGTTAAACAATGTCTTTGATGGTGTACACATTGACCCACTGTGTGGGTGATAAGAATCTTGTAAAGAATTCTTTTAGGGTTCAATGAATTTAATGATGCTTCACACAATCTTTGCATACCTACAACAAATATACTTACTTAAAAAGAAAATTGTATTTAACTTTTTTTTTCTCAATTCTGAACCAGTTTAAAATAATCTCAAATCCCTCATTATTCAATGTTGTTAACCCGTTTATCTAACAATCATATAGAGCTTATGTTGAACCGAGACGTGAAGCATCGAGGTTGAACATGTGCTCCGAGTCGCAAACCTCAGACCATGTTACCGTCAACTCATCACAATAATGTATATGTTCCAATAAGACACGGGGGGCACGGTGGCTCAGTTGGTAGAGGTGCAGGCTGCAAGCCGAGAGGTCCTCAGTTCGAATCCCACCTGCGGCAACCGCATTGTGTCCTTGGGCAAGACACTTCACCCCCATTGCGCAAGTGGGGGCACGGTGACGCTGTGTACTAAGGCGTACTACACGTCGATGGTGCGCCTGTCTTCAACCGATGCTAACCCTGCTTGTGTGGAGTTAGTATATTCGGGAGCTGACAGTTGCTGGCCATTGCTCAGTGGTTCTCTCCGGGTACTCCAGCTTCCTCCACCTGTAAAACTGCCGTGGTCATGTTTAGCCATTTTGCAGAAATATGTGACCTTAAACACCAATAAAATAAAATAAAAAAAAAAATTACGCTACCCATAGCCTAAAACCTACATAGGCTTATTTACTAAACTTGTGATCGTTAAAAGTTGCCTTGTTCAAGTCAACTTTTAACGAACACAGGTTTCGTAAATAAACCTCTCTTGTATCCACCATGGCACTGGATAAATAAGCAATTAACCAGATAAAAATCATTCCATCTTAGTTCAAATCGTAATTTAAAGAACACTTCATCTGGAACACCGTCTGCTGCACACATGAAACATCCAGAAAAATGAAGCGGCTTGCTAGTCACTCCGTTGATGAAGCAGTTACGAAACGGGCGACGTCATTTGAAATATTTCGTGTTGTGACGTCAGACGGTAACATTTGCCACTTGAGCCGTAAACATAGAATATAGTAAGCAAGCTCTTGTCCAATCAGAGGAGGAGGATTTTAGTGTTATTGGAACATTGCTGCTTCTTCTTTTGGTAGAGTATTGGTAAAGGGGTTAAATGACAGATTAGAAAAAACTTGTTTGGAACCAGGTTGTCATTTTTATATCTTCTCCTTTATTGTTGTAACTGTCACACCAAGTCATTCATTGTCATTTATTAAAGCTGTACATTTGGAAAAATGTTTTATTCATAAACAAGTATGCTATCTGGAACACTCACAGTGTCAACAATCTTAAATGTTTGGCAAAAAGTGTCATATTTTCAAGGCTGTTTTGGCTTCTCTTGTTTTTGTTGTTTATTATGTTTACTTGAGCTATTACAGTGGATTCCATCAAATTCTAACCCATTAAATGCATACAATACAGTGGTGAGCACTTAATTGAATATCTCTTAACTGAATAACCTTGTTAATTGAATATAATTTCCCAACACAAAACCATTTACCATACCTCCAGTACAGATTGTATTTTCTCGACATGTTTCAAGATTTTTTATTCAGTTAACAGGAGTTTACTACATACCGTATATGTCCGTGTATAAGTCGCACCCCAAACTCACACTTGGAATTCCTCCCTTTTGCCTAAAGCCCATGTATAAGTCGGACCCACATTTTTAAATATATGCAGTCAATATATGCAGTCAAAAAGAATTAGTTTTGCCAATTTGGGGCAGTTTGGGATGCAACAGAAATAGTTAAGTTTTCACGAGTTACCACATGGTGAATAAGATAAAAGAATAAAGGAAAATTATTATTAAAGATTTAAAAAATACTCGCATTTATTTGTTTTCCGTTGTTTGTTTATAACCCCAATGTCTTCATCCCTGTCAAGAAAATCCAACGTTCATTTGTGACTGAAACTTCATAGTTTCAGAATCGGAGCACCATTTGCGCCGTAACCTGCGCAGTTGTTGTGATTAAGTTGTTTTTTCCAGAACGTTCCGGAAAAAACAATAAAAATACAACAAATGCGCAGGTTACAGCGCAAATTGTTTTCAAATTGTTGTCCCACTTAAGCATTGTTGGTGCTATTGAAACTAACTTTACCTGGTGCTCGTGTGCGTAATTTGTAACCGGACATTACACATCAGTGAATTGGGGTTCATGGAATAAATAAAAACTTCTCTCCAGGTATTGCTGGCAAACATTTAATGTGTTATTTTATTTTTTCGTTGTTATTCTGATGATTTTGTATTTTTTATGGTTTCATCCATATTGGCCCCACAAACCTGCGGATGTCCGGCACACACACTGATGTAAACACATGGGCCAATTGAACAACAATGACTAAATAGAATACTTCTTTATTATTATTTATGGATAAAAGTAACAGAAAACACACATAATATTTTATTGACAATTTATTTTCTGAAGAATTTAAACTGAAATAAAATTAAAATAATTTTGGTGAATCTGCACTCAGTCAAAACCACACGATTGTTCTGTCTTTTTTCAATTGACAAACGGTAGGAACAACATTTGTCCGAAGAAGTCAGTCCCCTGAAAATTCTCTGAAACAAGTCGTACCCATGTATAAGACGCACCCCCGATTTTGACATAACATTTCGGGTAAAAAAGTGTGACTTATACACGGACATATACGGTAACCTATATTCAATTAACAGGTCAAATTTGTACTGAAAGTATGGTAAATGGCTTGGTGTTTGAAAGTTATTAGTGGTTAACTGATTAGGATTTGTGACTCTGATCTGCTTGCCAATTAATTGAATATGCAATTGGCTGATTGTGAGTGCCGATGTCAGATAGTCACAACCAAATAGTAGAATAGTATGTTCAAGAATACATTGAATATGGTTAATTTTATAGTACAGTCAGGTTATTAGTTCATTGACCTCAAGAGCATGTCACTGAATTTATTAAATTAAAAATATGACATCAACAGAAACAAGTTAACAGTATGGTGTCTTTGATCAATGATTAAAGACGCCGTTTTGTTTACTTATTTCTACTGATGTCAGATTTCATAGAGTCATCACACGACACGTGGCATGTGTGTCTTGAGCAGCTATCAAGGGGAAATCAGACCAATCAATGAGATTAGACCAATCATGATCCCTACCAATCATTGTGGGCCATCTGGGGCAACTTATTAAGCTTGTTACTGCTTGTATGATATCGTGAATCAAACTTAAATACAAACAATTTTGATCCCGTAGTGTTCCATGTAACCATCGGCACAAACTGATGTTCAAACTCTTCTACCAATGGTCAACCGATGGCTTAAAATCGAACATTGGTTAATCACTAGAAGTTATATTCAATTAACAGAGTAAAACTTTATTACAGGGGTCCACAATAGAGTATTCCAACATTTGGTAATAGACCTGAGTTATATAGGTTTCTACAGTACAGTGATTTCAAATTTATTTAGTTATTGGGGTTTAACAACACTTTTTGAATCCATGGTCACCTCGTGTCAGACAGTTTTTATGCATGGAGGAAATCGGAGAACTTGGAGAGAACCACTAAGCAATGGAGAGCAACTGCCAGACTCCCCAACGTACTAACTCTGCACAAGCAGGCTTAGCGTTGGTTAAAGGCAAGTGCAACATCGACATGCAGTTTGCCTTAGTACAGAGTACTACTGTGCCCCTCCCCCCCCCCCCCATGTAGGCAATCAGGATTAAGTGTCTTGCCCAAGAACACAACATAGTCACTGCTAATGATATCAAAAGGGGTCTCTTATAGTAAAAGCAATAGATCCAGATTATATGAATAACATTGTGAAATCAAAGACCAAAGCAAGAAAAACAACTGCAGATTTCATCTGAGATTCAATGTTTTTGCATTGATTTTCTGACAGAAGAGATTTCATTACATGCCTGTTCTATGTAATCCCCATCTACAGCAACACACCAAACCATGCGTAAAATGAAAATCTGTTCCGCACATATGTGCAAAACGGAAATCATTGACGGACGTTTTTTAAATAGAAGCTAAATTTCACTGGAATTTTCTACAAATCGTGCAATGCAATTACAATTTGAATTGCTAGTAATACATGGGTTTCCCTCGCAAATTTGGCTGACGATATAATGTGTTCTTTTTGTTGATAGTTCGTCCACTGAGTTCCAATGTGTTCTATGTGCCTACTGGCACATAGAACACATTGGAACTCAAGGGACGAGTTGTGAAGTGAATTGCTCAGTGTCCTTCTAATAATTGCTTTTATAGACATGAAGGTATGTAATAAACACAATGACACACAAGTGTGAATGGGTTGACCGATATGGCACTTGTGCCATCGTGGAAGGATAAAATGAGAGGCTGGCCTTGAGTTTTATCCTTCCGCCCTGGCACTCGTGCCATATCAATTAACCCATTCACATGCATGTCATTCTGTGTATTTACATTTAAACCAATAGTTCCAGATTAAATAAATAACATTGTGAAATCGCAGACTGAAGCAAGTAAACAACTGGCGATTTATCTAAGATTCAACCTTTTTGCATTTATTAGAGATTTTCCAGAATTTCTGGGAGGAAAGTGAACAGATAAATTTGTCCGATTGTGACCAGTTGCAATCCACTCTGAATTCTTTGTAGGCATTTGTTATCACAATACTGTAGGACTAAACTAGTTTACTGCGTAATTTTACTGGTTGAAATGTGTCAGTTTTGGAGGAACTAACTGCTGTTTGTTATTTGAATAAAAAAAATCTTATCTGGTGACATATCTGATGACATTTGGTGTTGAAAAAGTTAAAATCTCTCCTGGCTGATTTTTCAGTGATCTGAGTAATTATTTTCTTTGAAGTATAGCAAGTATAATTCCTTAAGTAGTTTTTATTTTCTAGGATCAGTGACAATGTATCAGCTGTTTGTTATTCATGATTTATGAGATGGCTAATGGTGTTCAGTTAAGGGCCTGAAGGCAGACTGGTTACTCTTGTTCTCAGCTAACCTCCTGTTGTCCAACCAGTCTATTCTCATTATTCTTGTTTGTCTGGCTATCACAACCAATTTGTACATCACTGTTCCCTTTCAGCCTGTTGACAATTCAAACTATTTTAGGGCAAATTATGATAACTGCTATCACCAATATTGATTTTATCAGTTGATGTAAATTGAGTTGTTGAGGGTGGACTTGACAAACTTTCCAAGAAACTGTATACTATTGTAATTTGGCTCTCTTTTTGTTATTTCACTATCTCTTTTGAAACAAACAAAACAGTCAATTTAGAATAGGTGGAGCCAAAGGGTGTCTTCCCACTAGATCAATTCCCTTCAGACCAATTCCCTTCAGGCCAATTCCCAAAAGACCCATTCCCCTTAGACCAACTACATAGTGTTATTGATTAAGGGTTGATTAAGTATAATTAGATAATTAAATAAATCTGCCCAACATCTATAAAATATCGACAAGCCAGAAAATGATCAGACTATCATCTGAAGAATGAGGTTCCCAGAGGGTGAATTTGGTGATGCTACCCTGCACAGCAGGGTAGCATCACTAAATTTACCCTCTGTGAACCTCATCCTGAATCAAGGTCTCAAACATAAACAGAAAGAGGTACCTAGAGGATAAACTGGTCCACTGTATGGGATAGCATCAGCAAATTCACCCTCTGGGGACCTCATTCTGCAAATGACAGACTGCTTATTTTCAGGCTTGAATATCAATAACATTAAATATATTTATAAATATTTATAAATATATCAAATTATTGATATAGAATTATTTTTAAAGTAGAACACACCAGTTGTTCTAAGGGGAATTGATCTTTTGGGAATTGGTCTAGTGGGAATGCACCAGCCAAAGAAATATGTTGCATGTAATTCAAATATTAACCTGCGGCGTAAATGCCATCTGCAATGCTTTAGCAGATCACACCTTATTGCACTCAAGGGACAATATATAGCCAGAGTTATTCACAAACAATGCCGTTCAATTTTAATTTTGTTTTCAATTTGTTTGTCTGTTTGTGGGCGAAGAAGGTTCTGAGAACTCCATGTTATAGTGTCACTTTTTTGTCTTTCTTTTTTGATGGTGATCTTAGGGAGAGATTGGGGCTTCTGAAGTAACCTGTCTCAGCATTTTGCTGATCTCCTCTTTCAGGTCCCAGAATTTGGCAGTGTCTTTCTTCTTGATGGAGTTTTTGGTCCAGAGGAAGAGGACACTTTGGCATCCTCTGACTCTTACTCGGTACATGGTTTTTAAAGCAACTTGCATTCTACTTGACATGGGTGATCTTAAATGAGAGCCACCAGTTATTACATCTCTCCATCAAGCCTGGAAATAAGCAGACTGTTATCTGCAGAATGAGGACCCCAGAGGGTGAATTTGGTGATGCTACCCTGCACAGCAGGGTAGCATCACTAAATTTACCCTCTGTGAAGTACACTCTGAATCAGGGGCTTAATCCTAAACAGAAAGAGGTACCCAGAGGATACACTGGCCCACTGTATGGGAAAGCATCAGCAAATTCACCCTCTCTGGACAGGCCTGAAAATAAGCAGTCTGACATTTGCAAAATGAGGTCCCAGAGGGTGAATTTGATGATGCTATCCCATACAGTGGACCAATTTATCCTCTGGGTACCTCTTTCTGTTTAGTTTTGAGACCCTGATTCAGATTGAGGTTCACGGAGGGTAAATTTAGTGATGCAACCCTGCTGTGCAGGTTAGCATCACTAAATTCACCCTCTGGGGACCTCATTTTGCAGATGACAGTCTGCTTATTTTCAGGCTTCTCTGTGGACCTCATTCTGCAAATGACAGAGTAAAGGGCTGTAGGTTTAAATTGTAACTAAACCCACCAACAAACCCAAGGTAGATTTAATCATTGCATTGGAGAGAGTCCTTTGGGTTATACCATTCAGGAAGTTAGTGTTGAAAGGTTTACATTATCAGCCTGACAGTTTCAAAATGTTATGTTGCATTGATTCTTTGTAGAATGCATACAGTATGTCTGTTTATCTTTCTTATAGTTGATAAATTGCTGTCATATGATACACTGTTGAAAAGAGGTCTCAAAGCCTATTTTATTGCCATAAAATTAGTCACAATCTGAGGTGAACCTTCAAGGTTAATGCTAAGAAAATATAACACCATATTTTATTTCGTAATTAGTAGATCTAAAACTTGCATGTGAACGTTTGAAGTATAAAGGAAGTGATTTGGCACTTGTTAGGAAGTGGGCACCAGGTCAAGTACTTCCCCTCTACAAGTATAACAACTCTTGTGTGGCTTTTTTTTTCTCCCTGAATGAAATTTCATCATTCATTTTACACATACATCATTCATTTTACACATATTATAACTGGAAAAAGTATTGTTAACCGGTGGAATGCTGGAAGCCCATATTTGGGCTTTATTCTGAAATGCAGGCATCGTCACTTGAAAGCTTCGTGCTCAGTGGATGTGCTTCATATTATCTTTGAAGTGAAATTATTAACTCTTTGCATCAAGCCGAGAGGTCCTCGGTTCGAATCCCACCTGCGGCAACCGCGTTGTGTCCTTGGGCAAGACACTTCACTCCCATTGCCCACGTGGGGGCACGGTGATGCTGTGTACTAAGGCGTACTGCACGTCGATGGTGCACCTGTCTTCAAACAATGCTAACCCTACTTGTGTGGAGTTGCTATGTTGGGGAGCTGACAGTTGCTCGCTGTTGCTCGGTGGTTCTCTCCGGGTACTCCGACTTCCTCCACCCGTAAAACTGTCACGGTCATGGTTAGCCATTGTGCAGAAATATGTGACCTTAAACACCAATAAATAAATAAATATAAATAACTCTTTGCATGCTGCTGGCGGATATTCCTGCCCAGCACAGGGTTTCTCTTGTTACTGAACTAAGGATATGTTGGGTACATTTAATCATATTTGCCCTGTGAAAATTTAATCGATTTTTTCACCAATGATTTCTTGTGTTACACTTATATCAATTTTTCATCAAATCTAGTCATGGCTGCTTTAAAGCAGCCATGACTAGATTTGATGAAAATATCTAGAAAATACTCAGCAGGTTAAGAGTTAAGTCTGCAAGGATTTGCCATGTTATAATGCCTGTAGGCACTCACCCATAAATTGTAACAAGGCAAAGACATATGAACAAATTTGACAACCAAAAATTATTCAGCACTCTACCAGTTAATTGATCTCAGTGAAAACTTTCCAGAAATGACACCATTGTTATGTGTTTGGGTTGGAAGATGCAATTCTGATTGATTGTTCTTTGTACCTCTGCATAAAGAAATTCAGTCAAATGGACCTGTGGAAACCTGTAAAAACCAAACTCCACCTTTGATGATTTCAATTGCTGGAGAACAGGTGCCCTAACATTCAAACACACATGTTACATTCTAAGTGCCACTGCTGAGATGCTTGGCCAGCCTGGTCCTCCTGAATAATTTGTCAGCCAAGACTTGAGAATAAACCATTGCAATCAGTGGTGTAGCCAGCCCAAAGCAAGTGGTGGTGGGGGGGGGGGGGGGGGGGGGGGGGACAAACTTGCAGAGCCAGGCTTAGCTCCATTTTAATGGGGGGGGGGGGGGGGGTATGTGCGGGGAAAAGCTTTCCAAGCCTTCACGTCTCAGAATTTTGCTTCACTAAAGTTTGAGCTAGGTAACCAAGGTAACAATAATCAGGTTTCACACCAGAGGAAAATATATGTGTCTGACATGGGATGGTCAAGGGTCATCAATACCTTGAGCCGACTCTGGTTCGGCCCGTGGTAGAAAAATTTTGAATTCCAGGGTTCAAAAACCCCCATCTTCTTGCATCTGAGCAGTTACTTTGAGGTTTTTCATGAACTGACGACTGTCTACCTTTGCACCGACACAGATATTAGGACAAGCAATCTACAAATATACAACCTAAGCCCCATGGACCTAACCCCCTTACAATTCTTATGCCATTTTTGTACATAATTCGAGGACCAACTTTGGGGGAAAGTGGGGGGGGGGGGGGGGGGGGGGGGGGACGCATACTCCCCAATCTCCCCCATGGCCAGGCCACTGATTGCAATGCCACTTAACATGGGCTGTGACAGTATGTCTGAAAAGGTTTAAAACTGTTCATTTAATGAATGGTGAACTCTCTCACCTAATTTTTAACGACCATATCTGCTGGCCAGCAAAAATCATTCAAATTTTCTTGTTTAAAATTTTTGCCTTCAAGACAGTGTTGTGACTCCTCTCGGGAATGAGCTTGATGTGCTCATTTCATTGACCGGGGGGGTGGTGGGGGGAGGGGTCATATGTTATGTCTTTTAACTGGTAGAGTGCTGGAAGCCCATATTTGGGCTTTACTCTGAAGTGTCAGTACCAGCACTTAAAGGCTTCATATTTTGTGGATGTTGTTCATACCACCTTTGAAGTGAAATTATTTAGTCTTTTAGGATTTGCCTTGTTACAATTTATGGGAGAGTGCCTATTGGCACTCTCCCATAAATTGTAACTAGACAAACGTATGTGAACAAATTTTGATGACCAAAAATAATTCAGCACTCTACCAGTTAAGTCAAAAATTTTTAATTATTAAAAATATTATTTTGCAAGTATTATCTTCTAGTCATGTTAGGTAGACGTTTAACCCTCTGCACACTGATGTCAAAATACTGTTATTTTAAACAGTAATGTTTTCCCAGAATGCAACTAAAATTTAACCAATTCAATTTTGTTTGACAGAGCTCAGTGAGCTCTGTTAAACAAAATTGAATTGGTTAAATTCCAAGTTGCATTATGGGAAAAATTAGCAGTTTGAAATTTTAATATTCTACATCAGTGTACAGTGGATTAAACAAACGTTAACTGTAGAGCTTTCCAGAAAATGATGTCAGAGTCAGGTCTGATCAGTATATGAAGATACATAGTTTGTAATGGTTGTCCTACATCTTATTTTGACTTGTACTGTAACTTCACACAAGCATGGTTGGCATTGGTTGAAGACAGGTGCACCATCGAGTTGCAGTACACCTTAGTACACAGCGCCATCATGCCCCCACGTGGGCTATCATGATTGAGTGCCTTGGCCAAGGACACAACATAGTTGCCCCTGGTGGGGATCGAACAGTGGACCTCTCAGTTTGAAGTTCAATCCCATAACCACTGAGCCACCACACCCCTGGTTTATGCAATACCAACTTCCTGTTGGAAAATATAGAATTACAGGATATTTAGTTTTCCAGAAGTTGTTGAATTCTCGTTACTCTCCTGATAAATTGTTGTATTTTTGTACATTGTAGCTATGTTAACTGGTAGAATTCTGAATTATTTTTCAAAGGTGATTTGTAAACATAGATTATTTTTTTCAAGTTTCAAGGATACTAGACTACTACCAAGAGGAGCCTTAGTTGAGCTCGATAAGATAAGATAAGATAATTATTATGTCACCCCTTCCCAGAATGGAGACATATTGTTTTAGTGCATATTCTTCTTCTTCTTCTTCTTCTTCTTCTTCTTCTTCTTCTTCTTCTTCTCATACAAACGTTGTCCGGGGCATAACTTTTTTTGTCTTTTGACCTAGACCTTAGATATGTGGCATGTGGATGTATCACCATGAGCCAGTGTGTCACGTACCATAGTGACCTTCATGTAACCTTAACTTTTGACCTGAAGGTCAGATTTATGTGCATTTTTAAGGGAAACTTTGTCCGGGGCATAACTTTTTTGTCTTTTGACTAGACCATAGATATTTGGCATGATTGTCAATATTATTCATGTATATATAATTTGCAGTGCATTAAATAGAAAGGAAGGGGAGACATATGTTTTAGTGTGCTAAAACAGTTTCTAGTTTTTATTGCACTACCATAAGAAATGGTATGGCACACAAATACACTTGTATATATAGGAAACAACAGAAGTACATAATGGAATATAACAATGTCAAAATTCTAACATGAGTGCCAAGGCACAGCCAGTCATGTTATGTCCACTCGCACACACACTTGTCCATCACCCACATATACATCTACATGCATATGCATATTATCTACGCTTATATGCGCGCATGTTTGCACACATATAAATATAGACAACATGCACACTACCTAATATATATACATGTAAGCATTACTGGCTGGTGGAGACAAGGTTCAGTTGATACCTCCAACCGGACTCTCATGAGCCGACACTCCTTTTTAGCCTGTTTGATATTCTAATTAGAACCATTCCTAATAAACTACCTACGTCTATTTTGAAGGACATTTGATATGTACTCCCTGACAGCTTGTATTATGTCTGTTTCGCCACTGTTGAAAAGCAGGTACATTCTCTCTGGATGGTCCTGGATGTTTTTGTATATAATTGTTTTGTCACAATTTATTGGAGAGTGGTAGTTGGCATTCTCCAATACATTATAACAAAACAAGTTTATATCAATATTATTGTGCTACTGCTGAACAAACAACTATTCAATTCATGTTGTATATAAAGCCACACTTTTCAGTACAGTGGAACCCTGTTAATTGAATAACCACTTTGCCAATGAAAATTATTCAATTAACTGGTAAAGTGCTGGAAGCCCATATTTGGGCTTTATTCTGAAGTGCAGGTACTGCAACTTAAAGGCTTCAAATTCAGTGGGTGTGCTTCATATTGTCTTTGAAGTGATACTATTTAGTCTGTTATGATTTGCCTTGTAACAATTTATAGGAGAGTGCCCACAGGCACGGCTCACACGGCCCACAGGCACACTCCTATAAATTGTAACAAGGCAAAGACATGTGAACAAATTTTGTTGGCTAAATAAAATTTAGCACTCTACCAGTTAACAGGAGTATTTAATTAACAGGGATTTGGTCACTTTCCTGTATTTTAGAGATAAATTGAGCATTTATTCTGTTATATCTTGTTTGACAGAGCTCATGAACAAATGCCTATATTAGATGCACTTATGTGAAAATAGGTCTCTAAACATCGGGTATTTAGAGATTGTCAGAGTAATTCCTCAACATTTTACAGGATTTTTTTATTCAATTAACAGGAGATTGCTCTATAACCCATATTCAATTAAGAGGTCAAATTTGTATTTAAAGTATGGTAATTGGTTTGATGTTTGGAAATTTATTCAATTAACAGGGTATTCAATTAAGAGATATACAATTAAGTGGGCTCCACTGTACTCGTATTCATAGGGATATATCTTGTATATAAGAGTTAGGATTATACAATACAGAATATTCATGTTGCCAGTGAGAATTATTCAATTAACAGGGATTTGGTCACTTTCCTGTATTCTAGGGATACATTGATCATTTATTCTGTTTTATCTTGTTTGACAGAGGCCACTGAACTCTGTTTTTTGTCGGGACAGTTATATGTAAATACCAGGCTTATTTCATAAAAAAAGTATGCAGTTAGGTGGGACCCACTGTCTTCATTACCACTCTCGAGTGCCTAATTATAGTACAGGGTGGAAAATTTCCGAAAATTAATAATAGTATAGGGTCAAATAATAGAATAGGGTGGAAAATTCCAAGATGTGAGCCAGTCGCTATGCTCAGAATCGTTTTTATAACACAGATGTCTGATGCTCTTGAAGTGGTGAAGGGCTAAATTACTTTCAGTTATCAAAATTTTCACATTAATTTGACTTGTTGCAATTTATGGGAGAGTGCCTGTTGGCACTCTCCCATAAACTGCAACAAGTCAAAAACTTATAGACTAATTAATTCTGTTTCAGCGATGATATGAAGCACATCCACTGGGTACTAGGTCTTAAAGTTATGGAAACAGTACTTCAGAATAAAGCCCAAATATATGCTTCCAGATCTCTACCAGTTAACATTTCCTTTGCATCCTTGGTTTGCTTGTACATGTACCTTACTAATTTGTTTTGGTGAACCTATTGAGATAAGTGGTTGCTCTGCACATTCAATTGCTGAAAATTAATAATCACACAGGGACAAATAAGGATCATACAGGTGGGAATTTTGTTCACAAAAGAATAATCATACATGTATGATTATTAGGCACTCAAGAGTATGGTAAACAAGTTTTGTTTTACATGTTTATTGAACTTATAAACTCTAGGACTTAACCCTTTACCCAACGTAGACGATTTCAAAATTTATTATTTTAAATATCATTTTTTAAATTTAAAAAAAAAATTTCAACAAAACCATATCATGTGACCCCTCTTTGGAACGTGCTCGACGAGCTCGTTCCAAAGAGGGGTCGCATGATATGGTTTTGTTGAAATATATTCTCAAAATAATATTTTTTCAGCTGCTGAATTTGCATATTACGCGGGCGGATGCGGGCGATTCATTGGGTAAAGGGTTAAATCCTCACAAGTGGGGTGCAAAGTTATAAATGATTGGTTAAACTTGACATCATAATTCTGTTGCAATCATGATATAGCTATAGATGCTGAAAGTCACCTTAAACATCCATAAACAATAAAGAACCTCTCAGTGGCAAAATGATAAAAAAAGGACTACACTAGCTTGGTAAGCAGATTTCTGCAGTGATGAAAATGAACTCTCTTAGCTCATTCCACTATTGAGTAACAAGTTTGTTGAAAGGAAAAGTGTGAAAGGAAAAGCATACATTGTTGTAGCAAAAATTATACAATCCTTCGAAACGTTCAGTAGATTAAGGTTAAAAGTTATTTGCTTTAAAATATGTGCTTCTTTTGGGTGTGCAAATATTTAAATCCCAAACTTTCATTCTCCTTGGTGTATTTTTTTTTATTATATTAGCATATGTATACTATTATATAAAGAGAAACTTCATGTTCAGTTGACTTCGTATTCGCATTGATGCTGCACAGTTAACATGGTAAGTGTTTGTACAAGTGAGTTTTACCTCTAGTCCCTGTCTGGTATTGACAGACTTTGGAAGCTTCCAGTTGTATGTGGACAATATTAGTGATACAGTACTTTGGCAGGGTACACAGCCTCATGTACTTTGGCAAAATTTTATATACCCTTCACCTGCGGCTCAGGGTACCCAAAATTCTTACAACGTACATGAAGTACATGTGTACCCTGTCAAAGCAAAGACCTGTATGATAAATTTATCTTCTAGTCATGTTAGGTAAAAGATTAAATGTCTGCACACTGATGTCAAAGGGGGCACGGTGGCATTGCGGTAACCAGTTCTTGTCAGATCACCGAAGTTAAGCAGTGTCGAGCCTGGTTAGTCCTTGGATGAGTGATCGATTCAGACTCCTGCATTGTTTCCTTGGGCAAGGCACTTAACCCCGATTGTCCATATGGGGTTATAACCCCGATTGTCCACATGGGGGCACGATGACGCTGTGTACTAAAGTGTACTGCACGTCGATGGTGCACATGTCTTCAACCAATCTAACCCTGCCTGTCCTGCAGTGCGGAGTTATGATGATGGGGAGCTGGCAGCTGCTCGTCGTTGCTCGGTGGTTCTCTCCAGGTACTCCGGCTTCCTCCACCCATAAAACTGTCACCGACACGATATGACCTTGGCTGTTAAAGTGTCGTTAAACATTAATAAATAAATAATAATAATAACTGATGTCAAAATACTGTTATTTCAAACAGCAATGTTTTCCCAGAATGCAACTAAAATTTAACCAATTCAATCTTGTTTGACAGAGCTCTGTGAGCTCTGTCAAACAAGAGTGAATTGGTTAAATTCCTAGTTGCATTATGGGAAAAATTAGCAGTTTGAAATTTTAATATTTTTCATCAGCATACAGAGGACCTTCACCTGTGGCTCAGGGTACCCAAAATTCTTACAAAGTACATGAAGCTGTGTACCCTGTCAAAGCAAAGACCTTAATATTTTTACAAAGAATTTCACCCAAATGATGTTTAAAACAACAACCAATTGAAGGAAGTCACTTTAAGTTCAATCAGCTGATCCCGAAGTTAAGCAATATCGAGCACGGTTAGTAGTTGGATGGGTGACCATTTTAGCAACTGATTGGTGCCCCCACATTGTGTCCTTGGGCAAGGCACTTAACCCCGATTGCCTACATGGGGGCACGATGTCGCTGTGAACTAAGGCATACTGCACGTCGATGGTGTGCATGTCTCCAACCAATCTAACCCTGCCTGTGCTGCGGTGCAGAGTTTAGAGTTACGATGTTGGGGAGCTGACAGGTTGCTCGGTGGTTCTCTCCGGGTAATTCGGCTTCCTCCACCCGTAAAACTGTCACAGTCATGATGAGCCATTGTGCATAAGTATGTGACCTTAAACACCAATAAATAAATAAATAAATACAATCAGCTGATCAACTGCAAACCACTGTGAAGGCCAAATTGAGTGCTTCTTTGGAATGAAATAGTTCCTTTTCATTCTTCCATAAAATGGGGCAAACATGACTAATTTTGCATGGAAATGTAATTTTTGTAGAAACTGTCATAGTTTACAAGGAAATTTCAGAGAAACCATGTTGAGAGCAAAGAAGACCACTTGATTAGAAAGGTATGAATGTAATCTGTGGTTGCACCGACAGTGAAATTTGATTTTTGAATATAACTTTTGTATACATCGACTTTTGTATACAGTGTGCTGGTCAAAGAAATGCATATTGCATATTCCATTTCAGCAATTTCCCAGTATTTTGCATCTAGCATATAATAAAAAATATTATTCCATCTTTCTGAACTTCAACAAGATATTTATGAAGATCAAGTTTATAACCTCTAAGTACATATATCATGGCCAATAAGATAAAAATAACATCTAGACATGGTTATCTTCTCCAAGGGGTCTTCATCTTTTCAACACAGACACCATCATAACAATATTTGGCTGCAGTAATGTTTTCCCATTCTTATCTTCTTTGAAGATTATTATTAGCCTTTTTCATTCACAACCTTGAAATTACTCTGTCAGTCTAGGCTGTAGTTAAGCTCTCATTATTCCCATCAGAATCCATCAAAGAGATGAAATATTAACAAATGTTTTCTCAAATAATCCTGTATTAGATCTTCAATTTTGTTTAGTTTCTTTGTTATGGCTAGTCCCACTGAGCCTGGCTTGTATTCAGATTTCATTTGTGATACATGGATGAGGTTTTTGATTAAAATTCTTGCAGGGGCAGATCCAACAATTTTTCAAAGAGGGGATGATACTGGCAGGACCTTGTGTTCTGTCTATGTTTGTTCCTTAGGAGAGTTAAAAACATATAGTAACTCATCAGTTAAATTTGACCTCATTGTTCTTTCTGAACCTTTAATTTGATTGGCTGGAATTCGGTTGGCTTCGTACTCTGATCTCAGGTAAATTCACTCTTCCCAGAAGCCGGTCAATTAGAACCTGTCTGTATCCATGCTCTGCAAGCCAGAAAATAAGCAGACTGCCATCTGCAAAATGAGGTCCCCAGAGGGTGAACTTAGTGATGCTACCCTGCACAGCAGGGTAACATCACTAAATTTACCCTCTGTGAACCTCAATCTGAATCAAGGTCGCAAGCCTAAACAGCAAGAGGTACCCAGAGGATAAATTGGCACACTATATGGGATTGCATCATCAAATTCACCCTCTGGGGACCTCATTCTGGAAATGTCAGACTTCTTATTTTCAGGCCTGATGCTCTGCATGAGCAATGGTGCTAAACTGCTCCTATCACAGATAGAACACACACCCGGAGTTGTTTTCTGTAAATTCGATCATGGGAAATAGACCGAGATTGAAAATGACACTTTAATGATTGTTTTTCTTCAAATAAAATGGGTTTGGAGAATTTTTTCACTTCTAACGAATTACAATGGAGATAAACATCTCTTGTTGAGTTAGATATTTGGGAATTTGACCATGGAAAACCGTTTGTTAATGAGCCCCGAACTGAACCCATAATTTGTTTGGCTGAGAGCCAGTCGGCTCTGTACTCTAATCTCAGGTAAATTCACTCTTATCGGAAGCCAGTCAATTTGAACATGCTACACATAAGCAACGGTGCTAAACTGCTCCTATCACAGATCGAACACACCCCCAGAGTTGTTTTCTGAAAATTCAATTATGGCAAATAGACTGAGATCGAAAATGACACTTTATTGATCGATAAACCATGTCATGTGACCCCTCGTTGGAACGAGCCCGACGAGCTCATTCCAACGAGGGGTCACATGATATGATTTTGTTGAAATTTTTTTTTAAATAATATTTTTTCAACTGCGGAATTTGCATATTATGCGGGCAGATGCTGCCAATTCGTTCGGTAAAGGGTTAAACTCATTTCCTCTTTACACGAAACATGATTAGATGGGTGTTCCTACTCCTCAATTTTCACAGGAACATGAACAACTCAAATCACTTGGTGAAAACTGACTGGTGTTGAATTAATTTCCTGGTATACATATTGTTGCAAAAGGACACATATTCTTTTGTCTTGAGAAAATTATCAGTTTCAGCCAATTTCCATGGTATTGTGTGTCAGTTACTGTTTTTCTGGAATGAAAGTTACCCTCAAGTGAAATAAATTGTTTTTGAGTGCCAAAGGCACACATGAACAGTGTAGGGTTGTTCAACCCCTTTTGATCCTTGTGATGGTGTCCTTAGGTGGTAAAGAATGTCTGACTGCAGCTGGGAGTTGAGGTGGTGGGGGAGGGATGGGGTGCATCAGTTTAAGTGTTTTTTTTTCATCTTTTTCTTTGATGGTGGTTTGGATGGGGCTCTGTGTGAGTTTCAAGTAGGGCACTGATCTTGTCCTCCTGCTCCTTTGAATTCTTTTCTTGTTGCTGAATGTAAGCATTGTATTTCCACATCTCTTCTTTCTATCATTTTTGTCTCTCTTTGGTCTCCTGCAGCCATCTTCACCCTTTACACAATGCAGATGATATCAAAATTTATTATTTTAAATATCATTTTTTTTAAATTTTTCAACAAATTTCAACAAAACCATATCATATGACCCCTCGTTGGAACGAGCTTTGAGCTCGTTCCAATGAGGGGTCACATGATATGGTTTTGTTGAAATTTTTGGAAAAATAATATTTTTCAACTGCTGAATTTGCATATTGCGTGGGCATGTGCAGGCAATTTGTTGGGTAAAGGGTTAACCTCATGTTCATCAAGGGCCTCCCCCACCAGTCTCAGTGGGAGCCACCTCCAGAGTCCTGATTCATAGGAAGAGAAGAATTGGAGACAAAGGTCCAAATGCCCTATCCTTCACCTCCTCCTCAGGCACTGAGGGGATAATATGCTCTCCTCTGACTCAACCACCAGAGAGGAAAAAGTCATGCTGGAGTTAAGTATGACCACAGAATCTCGATTTTCCTCCAGTTCAGTTTCCTATGAGAAGTGAACCAAGCTGTATGCAGGTATTTCTCGGGCATGAGGTATGGGGGTAGAGGTAGAGTATGTGGAGAGTGGATTGTAATGAAATCACCTGGGGAGTGGAGTTATCACCCAAAGCATCACTTTCAAATCATGTACCTGTGGACAAAGAACACAAGCAATGTTCCAACCAATGGACCTCCGGGTATAACCCGGAGGTACATTGGCTGCAACTTTACTTGTACTTGTTATGCCTTGCAACAAATTTTCAATTATTGCTTGATTAACAAGGTAATACAGTTGTCGGTAAGAGGTATCCAATTAATTATTGAAAAAATTATTTTAGTGCGATGCAGGCCTGAAAATAAGCAGTCTGACATTTACAGAATGAGGTCCCCAGAGGGTGAATTTGATGATGCTATCCCATACAGTGGACCAATTTATCCTCTGGGTACCTCTTTCTGTTTAGTTTTGAGACCCTGATTCAGATTGAGGTTCACAGAAGGTAAATTTAGTGATGCTACCCTGCTGTGCAGGGTAGCATCACTAAATTCACCCTCTAGAGACCTCATTTTGCAGGTGACAGTCTGCTTATTTTCTGGCTTGGTGCGATGTAAAGGGTTACTGTTGACCATCATTGATTCAATGACTTTTTTTCCATTTGAAATATGGCTTACATTTCAAAAAGAGTCTTAAGTGGAAATCCTTTCAAATGACTGTTGCCATTTTGCACCGACTCCTATTTTCGAGGAGGAAGTTTGTATAGTGATCATTTCCTCTTGGGGTTGCAAGCAGTCAATTAAAACTGTCATTATATTACACCCATATCACTATATCATGTAATAATTAACACTTCATGAGTGAAACTAATTAAGTATTTAAATTCCATGTACAGCAAACCTGATTGAATCATGTGACCTATAATGTGGATTGTTATTTAAAATACTGTTTCAATATGGCTTTGTTTAGATTATTTCACCAACAGAAAGTATTGTTGGGCATGCTTGCTTTTGACTCATGAACAGATCAGCATGGTTAAATTGCTCAATGGAGTGACATCTTGGATATAATTTATGTACACCCACTTTTGAAAACTTAGTTGCAATGTTTGAAAAAGTATGAAAAACAGAAAAGCAAGAAGGATGCCTTCAAGGTTACCGGTAAGTCATTTCACACCATCTTTTTATTGTTGATTGGGTTGAGTTACATAATCTTATTATCGTCAGCAATTTTCAGGATCGCAACAAGATATGGAGTGTTAACTGTAAATGCTTAGGCATTTGAATTACAACTGTTCCTCCGAGGTATTGTCTTGAATTTCTGAAAGAAAAGACCATATCAGCTGCAGTATCAAAATACTGACATACTTTATATAATAAGGTTTAGCCATATGGAGATTATAAAGCTGCTGCAGTCAAACCTTTGTTATATTTTTAGCATCCAAAGCGGCCCATACACTATCAATATTATTGACAATGATATTGTCAATAAACGGTATTGACAATATTATTGCCAGTGTGTGGGAGATATTGAAGATTGATCAATATTATTGACGAATATCTGAGATCTCTGAAATATTTTCCTCAATATTTTACGACCGTCAATAATATTGATAGTGTGTGGGTTCCATCAATAATATTTTGCAATATTTCATTAAATCTGAAGTCACTGTGGCTGATAATCGTTCCATCGGTGGTATTGCATCGCGCATCTTTGTGTCTTTTTTCTCTATTAAAGGTGTAACCAACCGTAGTAGCTCTTTAAATGAATCTTCATCCATTCGAAGAAAGTTTCTGAAATCATCAGGTTGATTAATCCGGAGTTCCTCCATAAGGGCACCATGACCAAATGTGTGTTTTTCTAAAAAACATTGTTTAGTCCACCATTTCTTTTTATTTTGTTTTTCGTTACTCAGGGCCAGTACCACGCCTAAACCCACAACTGGATCCATGTTTACAGCGCGGTGCAGACGAAGAAATGACCGAAAATATTGAAGAAACTATTGAGTAGTTTGTGGCAAAAAATATATTGTCAATATTATTTACTCAATATTATTGTCAATAATATTGATAGTGTATGGGCCGCTTAAGCATGCCTGAAGTGATGTTCAGGCTTGGAGAATGAGGTCCGTCCCCGGAGGGTGAATTTGGTAATGCTACCCTGCATAGCAGGGTAGCATTACTAAATTTACCCTCTGTGAACACCAATCTGAATAAAGGTCTCAGACTTAAAGAGAAATAGGTACCCAGAGGATAAATTGGGTGGGTTCTAGCCCACTATAACATCAACTAGCCCACTATAGCATCATCTGATTTTGAAAAGTGTCAAGTTACTTCCACTTTTAATTCCAACTCTTTGTTTCCAGTGGATTTGACAACAATTGCATCTTCCAGATTTTCTCTCAAAATTTTCTCAAATTTTCTTTAGTGTCCTCAGCATGACTCTCATAATTTAGGGACATGGCCATATTTAGGGGACACTGTTAATTCCATGAATATACAGTAGAGTTGCTGTGGACTGATCGTAATCCAGGTGTGGGCAGTAATGTCCATGCATGCGTTTACCAGGTAATAAAAATCAGCATCAGAAAAATGTTAATTAATGAAGAATAGGGTTGTACCCTGTGCTTCATTAATTAGTCCCCCACGGTTTTACTGTGTTGGGGGACTATTGGATTGCACTCCATCTGTCTGTCTATCTGTCCGTCCATCTGTCTGTCTGTCCTCATTTATGTCACCATCTGTATCTCATATATGCTTCAACGCTGTACTTTCATTTTTATACCATTGGTGACACATAATAGGAGGATGATGCACGACAAAAAGTTTTGAAAAAAAATTCAAGATGGCCGACTGGTGGCCATTTTTGTTGGAAATTGCGTGTATTTCGTTATATGCTCAGAACTTCTGAACGACATTTCCGATTTCATTTTTTTTTGGTATGGAGGTCTATCGGAATAAGATAAATAACATATCATACAAGTTTTTTCTTCGTGCATAAATTATGCAAATTAGCCTTACTTAACCTTTTTTTCAGGTAATATTTTAGCTTGTATTATGTTGTGTTCTGTTACCACAGGTATTTCAGAGATGCTTTGACGCTTTTGTTTAAAGTTTTCAGATTTGATGGGGCATTAGGAAAAATTGACGCACGTCAATTTTTTTGCGAAAAAAATTCAAGATGTCCGACTGGTGGCCATTTTTGTTGGAAATTGCGTGTTATTTGTTATACGCTCAGAACATCGGAACGACATTTCCGATTTCAATAAATTTTGGTATGGAGGTCTAGCAGCATAAGATAAATAACATATCATATGGGTTTTTTCTTTGTGCATAAATTATGCAAATTAGCTTTACTTAACCTTTTTCTCGGGTAATATTTTTGTGCTTATTATGTTGTGTACTGCTACCACCTGTATCTAAAAGATGCTTTCATGCTTTTGTTTCAAATTTTCAGATTTGAAGGGAAGGAACATAAGATAAATAACATATTATTCAGGGGTTTTTTTCTTGTGCATACATTATGCAAGTTAGCCTTACATAACTTTTTACAGGTATTTGGATGCTTCCAGTACAACCACAGAAATATGGGTAATATTGGGACTAGTTTGTTGAGTTGTTCCTTTGATATCGATATTTGTTTGGGTTTTATTGAGGAAATATCAATAAATTTCACAGTAATCCACCTACCGTGGGGGACGATTGTCTGATCTCTGGCACTTGTTAAATTTTTTATCATTATTCCCATAATTAGTGTTTGGAATCCAATAATATTGCATCCGTGGAAATATTGACCACCCGTGGAAAGTGACCAGTCCACGGTGGCCATACTGTAAATTATTCAATTACACTTTAGTGAACATGGTGGAGAATTCAACTCAGTACTCAGAATCACCCTGTCCGTCCGTCCATCTGTCCGTCTGTCTGTCCATCCATCCATCCATCTGTCCATCCTTATAAGCACAACTCCTAAACCGTTTGAAGAATTTTCATGAAACTTTACACAATGGAAAAACTCCATATGAAGATGTTCATGAAGCAATATAATTCCGTTCTGACATTTCCAAGGGGAGATAATCTAACTTATACATTTCAATTGCTACATCATATGGTTGTGTCCTCGTAAGCGCAACAACTGAGGCACGGGGGGGTATCACTTTGTGAGCTTACTCACAGTACCTCCAGTTTTAATTATTACTTTTTGAAATGTTTCAAAAAATTTCAACAAAACCATATCATGTGACCACTCATAGGAACGAGCTTCATGAGCTCATTTCAATGAAGGGTCACATGATATGGTTTTGTTGAAATTTTTTTTTAAATTTGTTTTTGTCAAAGTTCTGCTCACTTTTCCCCCTGAGAACCCTGGGAAGTGCTTATTCAGTGTGATATACAAGCTCTGTTTTTCTGGTAAAATACAGTATGTGTGGAGTGGATTGTTACTAAATCACTTGTGGAGTGAAGTTTCCACCCACACAGTAATAATCAATATCTGTGGTAATGTATGAAAAAGACAAGCATAGTTTTGGCCAAGGGACTTTGCTCGTCATTCTAATGCTTTTTCCCAGATAAGAAATTGTTGTGTGAGTGGAAACTTCACCCTGTCAGTGATTTAGTAACAATCCACTCTCCATGTACTGTAGGACCCGGTCACCAATGTCTGGAGTGGAAGTCCTCTAAAATGGGCAACATGGGTATAAATGATTGGCTGGACTTGACTTTATATCCATGTTGTGGTGATGATTAGCCATCGTGCAGAAATATGTGACCTTAAACACCAATAAATAAATAAATAACTGCTCATTTTGTAAATAACGTGGATGGATGTGACCGATTCGTTAGGTAAAGGGTTAAAATGTTATAAAACCTCAGTAAACAAACAATTACAGAAGAGCTCTTTGACCTGTCTAATTTGTTAATTTATATTTTTCATACACTGAATTCGGATGTGGAAATGTTTATAGTTAGTATTCATCTATTTGTCATCTTCTTCCAAGTATAGTATTTAGAATACGGTAACACTCTGTACTTGTAAGACTAACAACACTTGTAAATTACCTGTTGTCACTTCTGTAACTGAAGCAGTAAATTTGCTCAGTCCTACGTTTTTTAATGTCTTGGGTTGTTTCTGTGACAGGGACACTTTTATTATACACCACATGGATGGTTGCACTCTTCAGGAAGTATCAAGGCTGAAATCCAGTGAAAAACAACCACAAAACTTCTAGGTTTCAATACCTAATGCTGAAACAGTCTGCAGTTAAAACTAGAAGTCCTGTCATGAAATGCGCACAAATACCTTGTTGATCTGCCTGTTAATCTACGTGTTATGGCCATAGTAAGGCTATCAAATTCTGTACATATGGCCTGTGCACAAGCAATGTTTCAGCCAATGGACCTCCGGGTATTCTGCAATTCCTACTCGCAATTAAGCCTTGGTAAGCGCACAGTTCGTGACAGGACTTCTAGTTTTAACTGTAAGTCATGATCCTAATGTTTTTGAATTGTTTAGGGGCCAGACTGATAGGATGGTCTTTGATGATCTTAGATGATCTCAGGACTTTCTTCCATTAACTAGTAGAGTGCTGGAAGTCCATATTTGGGCTTTATTCTGAAGTGCAGGTGCCACAATTTGAAGACTTTCTGTTCTGTGAACTGGCTTCCTAGAATTTTTTCATTTGTGTGGATTTGCTTGCTTACAATTCATGGGAGAGTGCCTATAGGCACTCTCCCATGAATTGTAACAGAGGAAAGACATGTGAACAAATTTTGACAACCCAAAATAATTCAACACTCTACAAGATAAGCTGATCAAATTTGTTATGTTGACAAACTTATGAAAAGAGCTTTTAGAGCACTTTCCTTGACTATAGAACATAACCGTGAAAGCAAGTGTTCAGAAGATCCTGTTCCAGTTATGTGAGCACTTTCCAACAGCATCTTACATCATTAGGCTTTTCCCTCTGGAAAAGACTATTGTTTTTCTACGGATTATTATTTTTTTGGGGGGGGGGGGTTTGTTGTTTTTTTTCCACCACACATTTTTGTCCGTACGATTCAGAAGCCATTTTCGAACCGATTTTCACACAATTTGGCACACGCATAGAGTGGCAAAAAATCTAAAAATGTACCGAAGTGGAATTTTCGATTTAACCCTTATTTCGCCAGAATTGGAAAAAAACTGCCAAAATTGGGGTTTATCGGCACTTTCTCGAAACACGTCTTTAGGATTTTTTTTAAATATTCATAATTACTAGACCTGCCTATGACACAACCTTTGATACACACTACATATTCGGTGATGCATATGGTAACCCTCCACAGGCTGCCAAACATCGAAATTTTGATGAAATGGGCTGGTTTCAGACCCCCACAGCACCCAAACGATACCCGAGAGGTAAACATAACTTCCTTTATTGGAAGTGAAATTCACCAAGGATCATTTTTGTAAGTAATAAGGGTGTTCAGAAAACCAAGTGTTAACCTGTTTTGGGCTGGTTAAACAGCAATACCCCAAAAAAGCTCAAAACTTCATGTTTTCCGTGCATTTCTCTAAACGAGTCTTGTAGATTTTCAAGAAAAATTGGTCACTCTCAGGTCTTGGTGTGACATTACAAGTTGCATGGATAAAATATTCCGGTCAGCACTAGTTAACCCTCCCCGAGGGTTAAAACGTAAAAATTGTGATAAAATGGGCTGTTTTTAGACACCAACAGCACCCAAAGGATATACCACAGAGAAAGGGGCCTTCATTTATCGGACGCAAAATTGATCGGAAAATATTTTTGAAAGTGGTAAGGGTATTCAAAATTTGACGTCTTAACCCATTTTGGGCTGGTTAAAGAGAGATACCCATTAAAATCTTAAAATACCCATTTTCTGTGGATTTCTCTAACAACATCTTGTAGGTTTTCAAGAAAAATCGGCTATTTGCAGGTCTTGGTGTGACATTGCAAGTCTATTGAACAAAATATTCCGGTCAGCATTAGTTAACCCTCCCCAGGCTGCTGAAGGTCAAAATTGCGATAAAATGGGCTGTTTTGCACACCAACAGCACCCAAAGGGTACACCACAAAGAAAAGTGCCTTCTTTTATCGCGCGTACAATTTATACGGAAACATTTTTGTAAGTAGTAAGGGTATTCAAAAGTCGACGTCTTAACCCATTTTGGGCAGGCTAAAGAGAGATATCCCTTGAAAGCTTTAAATTCCCATTTTCGGTGAATTTCCCTAACGGTAACTTGTAGGGTTTCAAGACAAATTGACTATTCGTAGGTCTTTATGTGACATTACAAGTTGCATGGACAAAATACTCCGGTGAGCGTTTGTTAACCATCTACAAGCTGCCAAGCATCGTAATGTTGTTAACATGGGACTGTTTTCAGACATGCACAGCACCTAATGTATACATGAGAGATAAACATAATCTCCTTTGTTTGAAGTGGAATTCACAGAGGACCATTTTTGTAAGTAATAAAGGTATTCAAAAAGCCAAGCGTTAACCCCGGTTGGGGAGCTTAACAGGGATACCCATCAAAAGCTTAAAAAATCGTTTTCCCTGGATTTCTACAAACATTTTGTCGGGTTTTCAAGAGAAAATGGCCGTTGATAGGTCTTGGTGTCATATGACCAGTTGCATGGATCAATTATTCTGGTAGGCATTTGTTAACCCTTCATGGGCTGCTAAATGTAAAAAAAATTGAGGAAATAGTCTGTTTTTGGACACCAACAACATCAAATGGAAATGCCACAGAGAAACATAACTTCTTTTACCAGACGCAAAACTGATAGGGAAACATTGATATTGATATTAACCCATTCTACCATTAATGATAGGTTTTACCTAAACATTTTTTTATCAAACCCAAACCGAGTCATTTGAGACTACTATACTCACCTTTCTCATAACATCAATGAAGGAACTTTAGTGAGACAGTTAAAAACAATTCATCAGACACTGTGGGGTCAAGAAAAATCATGGAATCTAATCGGGAAAAGCCATGATTCTCCAGAATCATAAAGTCTAGTATTATCAATAGTATTGTCAAATTGACTTTTGGAAGATTACTCTCTTCTCAAGCAGCTTTCAACATTAACACTTCTTGTTGGTTTGCGATATCAATATGTGTATTATGTTGAAAATCTGTTTTTAGCTTAACTTGACAAAGTCAACATAGGCTATTGCGGAAGTGTGTGAGTCTGTTCACATTTTCTTAAGCACAGGCTGCACCCTATAGTTCTTGTCCGATCATCATGAAATTTCATATGCAGGTTCGAGGTCATGTCTAGATGAGAACGCCCCCTTTTTGGTCACAATCAGTCAACCATAATGGCTGCACAAGCCCAAAACCCAAAAACCTTTAGCACAGTCGACAGGTCGTATTTATGAAGGCATTTTATTGTAACTTGGTAGGATAACTTGGTATGATATCTAGATGAGACTCTCCTATTTTGGTCATGATCGGTCAACTGTGACTGCCAAACTGTCATGTGACCTAGATTCCTTTAGCAAAGTCTACGAGCTATACTTATGAAGAGATTTCATTGTAACTTGGTAGGTAGGGTGACTCGATTTGGAATTATTATACTGTAACTTGTTAACTTTGGTTGACATACATTAACTGTGAGGGCCACATTAACTCAATTCTTTAGTACAGTCTACACCTCAACTTATTCTTTTTGAAAACATAGCATATAGGGAACAGAAATTAACATATTCTCAATTATCACAATTCTTGTCTTATTTCGTAATCCTTTCATAAACATTGAACATTATCCTTTTCATCAAACACTACACACAGTCAAGTTAACCTACAGTTTCGTTGACACTTTCATTATATTATAAATTGTGTTTATTAAAACCATTCACTGGAAGCAACTAAAAAGTTCCAAATTTGCAACAACTTGATGAAGCATTATAGATCATTTTATTTTCTAAGCATGCAAAGTAATTTTGAGCAATTTAATCTGACTAGTGCCTTACTTAACCCACTATACACTGATGTTGAAATATTGAAATTCAAGCTGCAAATATTTCTCATAATGCAATTAGGATCTGATCAATTTAATCTTGTTTGACAGAGCTCATTGAGTGTCAGTCAGTCTGTGGATATTGGGTTTAAATGATCTTTGGTATCCTGATAGACCATCCTGGGAGAAGGATATTCACAAGTAACAGGTTTTGTCCATTTTTTTCTAGAGTTATGGGCCTTTTCCCGCTTTTTTCAACTTAGAAACCCTTCGTGGGGGATACCGGTGGCATTGCACCTTGTTTTTTGTAAGCTGATGAGGGCTTCTGTAGGAATCCATGGAAGAGGAGCAGTCCTTGTTTACTGTGGTAAGGAAGTTCTGCTTTACTGGTAAAATAGAACCAAGTTACCAATGCCTGAAGTGGAAGTCCTGCCAAGTAGGCAGCGTAGATATAAACAATTGAATAAACTTTACTTCTTACTTGTGTTGTTGTCATGATGAGGGATATCATACTATCAGAGAATTAAAAAAATTCAAGGAATGATAGGTGTAACTTTACCATTCATTTTTATCATGGCACTAAAACAGTCAAGGTATATTTATAGAGAGGTAACTTTTAAGATTTTAATTTTAATTAATTTCATTTGTTCGTCTAATATATGCGCACTACTATTCTTACTCTTAATCTTTTTCTCTCTTTGATCATAGAATTTCATTAAACATTGAGTATTTGATGACTGAACCGTCACAACCTCGATTTTTTTTCCATTTTGTACATTGTGGATTAAGTATACTATTAACCCAGAGAAAACCTGATTGTCATTCACATAGAATCAAATGAGGCTGGATATTTTCTTTGTATCTTGCCTAAGAAGTTTTTGTTAGCCATCTACTTTGAACCATTCAGTTGCTGTAACATGACATGTTTGATGATCATGACACTTTTAAACCAATGGATTGAGATGTCATAAACACAATATTTAGAGGTTATCACTTGCTAAGTATCAATCATATCGACTGAGATATCAGCATGAGGTAACTTCATATCAGCCCGAGACCAAAGGTCTCGGGCTGATGTGAATTTACCGAGGGCTGATATCGAGGCCTGTATAAAACTAACCAGGTAATATTTATTTATTTATTTATTTATTTATTTATTTATTTATTTATTTATTGGTGATTAAGGTCACATACTTATGCACAATGGCTAATCTAGACCATGACAGTTTTACGGGTGGAGGAAGCCGGAGTACGCGGAGAGAACCACCGAGCAACGAGGAGCAGCTGCCAGCTCCCCAACATTGTAACTCCGCACTGCTGCACAGGCAGGGTTAGATTGGTTGAAGACATGCGCACCATCAACGTGCAGTATGCCTTAGTACATGGCGTCATCGTGCCTCCATGTGGACAATCATGGTTAAGTGCCTTGCCCAAGGACACAACGTGGGAGTCCGAAACGATTGCTCAGAGGGTCACCCATTTATTTTCCCCCCATTATTTCCAGACTTGAATTAACCATATAACTGAATACTGTATAAATGCTTTCAGTTAATAATTATACCCTCACTTTTGAAGAAAATGGGGAGGGGGGTTACACTGGATTACATGCGCCCGTCCATCCGTCTGTCTGTGTGTCCGTGCGTTCATCTGTATGTGAGTCCGTCCGAGAATATTCATAATTATGCCCCCCGCAAACAAAGTTTGGGGGGGGGGGGATATAGGAATCACCCTGTCCGTCCGTCCATCCGTCTGTCCATCCTTATAAGCACAACTCCTCCTAAACCGTTTGAAGAATTTTCATGAAACTTTACACAATGGAAGAACTCCACATGAAGATGTGCATGAAGCAATATAATTCCGTTCTGACATTTCCAAGGGGAGATAATCTAACTTATACATTTCAGGCACGGGGGGAATATCACTTTGTGAGCTTGCTCACAGTACCTCGAGTTTTATTTTAACAGAGTTACGGTTCGTACTTTGTTTTTAATTCATTTATGCTTCGTCGGTCCAGCACTGTGGTGGGGATATAATTGTCTTTAGCAATAGCTCTTGTTGTCTCATATCTCAAGTCTTCCTTTGCTTGCATAGTGAGTTACCTGCTTTGAGGACCTCAAAATTTAACAGTGTTTACTTGATGCTCTAATTCTTAGTTTCATCATCCAAGCTTGCAATATCAGACTGTTGTTCATGCTTAGTACACATAACAGTTTCAGTGCAACAGCTGTTTTTACCTGTGCCGCCAGCAGCAGAGCAGATCTAGTAACCGCTCGACTCCGTTCGTCAGTCCGTCCGAAATACTTCTTCCATCAAAGTTTTCTTGGCTTCTATGAAAGGGAATGATTTTATATTTGGTCTGCTGCTTCATAATGATGAGTTGTATCGAGTATCTAATTTTGAGATCTGCCGTGCAGCTACTTCCTGTTTGCTGATACTTTTAAATTTGACTGTACTCACTGAACATTGAAATTTTTCGTCACACTTTTCTCGGCTTCTATGCGACGGATTCATTCAATATTTCACCTGGAGCTTGATATTGTTGAGTTGTATCGTGTATGCAATAATCAATTGCATGCAGCGACGCAGGTCCAGACCCGGTATTGGTCTTGTTTACAATAAAGATTGAATCTTACTACATTTTTGTCATTGCTTCTGTAAGCGTTTATTTTAAATAATTTGAGATTATAAAAGATTCTCTCAGTCAAATATCGAATAACAACTTGTGGCAGCTAAACAAAAAAGGACTTCATGAATGAAATGTTTTATTCTAATCTAATGTGTTCATATCTTCTTTGGCCCTGTGGTAGTTAATAGTAAGTAACAATAATTATACCCCCACTTTCGAAGAAAATGGGGGGGGGGGTATACTGGATTACATGCGTCCATCTGTGTGTCCGGGTGTCTGTGCATCCATCCGTCTGTGTGTGAGTCCATCCAAGAATGTTCATAACTTTCATAACTTAAGTAAATTATTATTATGGAACTTGGTATGTAATTAAATTGTAACATTTCCCAGACTGGAATGATTTTCGATGTTGTCAGAAATTTTTTTTTTATTACTTGTTGGTCCAGCACTGCAGTGGGGGTATAATTGCCTTCAACAATAGCTCTTGTTTCACCTCTTGGGCTCTTTCCATCTAATAAAATGATCTGATCGAAATTGTTGTAACCAGAGATGACTTTTGATAAATTTGATCCCAAAAAGTAACTTTGTAAGGTTATTGTAAATTTATCTTCCTTTATTAAACTTTGAGGCACATTGTGTTTAATAAAAATTTTGAAACTATGTTTGTATGTTCTTCGTTATAAAAATCATTGAACAGCATGTTAAAAATTAAAGCAATAATGAGATGCCAAAAAAAAAAAATTTAACACACGAGGTGCAGTTAACACTTTACCCAATGCAGACAATATCAAAATTTATTATTTTAAATATCATTTTTTAAAATTGTTCAAAAAATTTCAACAAAACCATATCATGTGACCCCTCGTTGAAACGAGCTCGATGAGCTCGTTCCAATGAGGAGTCACATGATATGGTTTTGTTGAAATTTTTTGAAAAATAATATTTTTTCAACTGCTGAATTTGCATATTGCGCAGGCGGATGTGGGTGATTTGTTAGGTACAGGGTTAACTGGTTGAGAGCTAGATTATTTTTGGTGGTCTGAATTTGTTCATCAAAATTTGTTTTATTACAAATTATTGGAGAGTGCCTATGGGCATGGTGCCTGTGTGCACTCTCCAATAGTTTGTAATACAACAAATTTATATAAAAAAAAATATTATTTGCATTTGTCATGAGCACGGAAAATGTTGGCCTTTGCTCTGGTACCCTAGTTACCTGATAGTGTCTTCTAGAACCAACCTGTTAACCCTTTACTCAATGCAGACGATATCAAAATTTATTATTTTAAATATCATTTTTTTTAATTTTTCGAAAAATTTCAACAAAACCATATCATGTGACCCATCTGGGAGCGCAGTGGCTCAGTTGGTAGAGGTGCAGGCTCCAAGGCGAGAGGTCCTCCCACCTGCGGCAACCGCGTTGTATCCTTGGGCAAGACACTTCACCCCCATTGCCCACGTGGGGGCACGGTGACGTGTACTAAGGCATACTGCATGTTGATCGTGCACCTGTCTTCAACCAACGCCAAACCTGCTTGTGTGGACTTAGTATGTTGGGGAGCTGACAGTTGCTCGGTGGTTCTCTCCAGATACTCCGGCTTCCTACACCTGTAAAACTGTCGAGGTCATGGTTAGCCATTGTGCAGAAATATGTGACCTTAAACACCAATAAATAAATAAATAAATTGAGCTTGTTCCAATGAGGGGTCACATCATATGGTTTTGTTGAAATATTTTGAAAAATTTAATTTTTTCAACTGCTCAATTGGCATATTACGCGGGCAGATGCGGGCGATTCATTAGGTAAAGGGTAAACTCAGTGGACAGCATGTTAAAAATAAAAGCAATAATGATTTGCGAAAAAAAAAAATTGAGCACACCAGATGTAGTTAATCGCTTTTGTGACTTTTCTTCAAATTGTGAGGATTTCTTATAATGTATTTGACCCCAAAATGAGCAAATGTCATTCATATTTACCTGTAAATGTTTGATATAGGATTAGTTTGTGTGCTTACTTTGTAGATATTGGCAGTTTTTAATTCAAAACAAATTTTGAATAACACGTATAGTTTGGTAACTTATTGACTTTTGTCATGTTGATGCATTTATATTCTCAATTGATTAGTTTTGATTAAAAAAAATTAATCTTTAAAATCTTTTCTGATAAGCCTAACTTATCAATTCATGAGTGGTTTGTTTAAAAAATAATGATAACCCTTGACTTTTCTGGTGCTGGTATCTATTTGTCAATTGGTGACAAAAAGCTTTGTGTGTCTTTGATTTAGTTGATGTATTTACTATTTATTTATTTTTTGATGTTTAACCCTTTACCCAACGCAGACGATATCAAAATTTATTATTTTAAATTTCATTTTTTCCAATTTTTCAAAAAATTTCAACAAAACCATATCATGTGGCCCCTTGTTGGAACGAGCTCATCGAGCTCGTTCCAACGAGGGGTCACATGATATGGTTTTGTTGAATTTTTTTGAAAAATAATGTTTTTTCAACTGCTGAATTTGCATATTACGCGGGCGGATGCGGGCGATTTGTTGGGTAAAGGGTTAAGGTCACATACTTATGCACGATGGCTAATCGTGACCGTGACTGTTTTACAGGTGGAGGAAGCCTGGAGTACCCGGAGAGAACCATCGAGCATCGACGAGCAACTGTCAGCTCCTCAACATTCTAACTCTGTTCAAGCTCCGCTCAAGCAGAGTTACAGAGGTTGAAGACATGTGCACCATCGATGTGCAGTATGCCTTCATAGTACACGGCATCACAGTGCACTCATGTAGGCAACCTGGATAAAGTGCCTTGCCCAAGGACACAACGCGGGTCACCCGGACGGGGATCGAACTCGGGACCTCTAGCATAGAAGTCCATCAGTCCACCACTGAGCCACTGCACTCCCATTTAGTTGATGAAATATAATTATGATTATGCAGATGTGTGATTTTTATGCCCCTCCCCCCCAAAAAAAAATATTTTCGGGGCACATAGTGTCTGTCCGTCTGCAAGATTTTCATGTCTGTTCCATAACTCTGAGATGCTTTGTCGAGTTTTGTTGAAACTTTGCATGCTTGTTGCTTATGGGGAGGCAATGTGTTGTGCACAATTTTTTTTTTATTCAATAGTGGTCAAGGTCACAGATCAAGGTGATAGCTCGGGGGACATCCATGGCCGCGAGGTTACTGTTCATCTTGTTCATTTTTTTTTATCCTTGTTTTGGTTTTTCTTACTGAACTAAGACCATTTTTCTGTAAAAATGGAAGGGTTAACAGCAAGTAAAAGTCTGCATCTTTCTATTTATTATCTGGTATTTCAGTGGTAAGCAATTATCAATTTATCTTTTCAGTTACTGTGACAACATAGGTTGTGATCTAATTATTACAATTAGTGTCATTTATTGAATATATGGTCACTGCATAATTTATGTACATGCCACTAATAGTGTGGTTTTTTAAAAAGTCTAACATTATGTCTTCTGTAAATGTATTCAAGTGATCATGTCATTCCCCATCCTGTAATATTTTCCACAAAATAATTTATAGACTCAATACTTTTAGTTGGTGGATATGGTGTTACCTGATAGTGTTCTTGCTGAGCCTCATGTGGTGTCTTCCCACTAGACCAATTCCCTTTAGACCAATTCCCATTAGGCCAATTCCAAAAAGACCGATTCCCAAAAGACCAATTCCCTTTAGACCAACTACATACTGTTATTGATTAAGGGTTGGTTAAGGATAATTAAGAAAACATTTATTTACTGATAAGCACTTTATTTATACATACATTTTACAAAAAATGAGGTCCACAGAGGGTGAATTTGGTGATGCTACCCTGCACAGCAGGGTAGCATCACTAAATTTACCCTCTGTGAACCCCAACCCGAATCAAGGTCTCAAACATAAACAGAAAGAGGTACCCAGAGAATAAACTGGCCCACTGAATGGGATAGCATCAGCAAATTCACCCTCTGGGGACCTCATTCTGCAAATGACTGACTGCTTATTTTCAGGCTTGAATATCAATAACATTAAATACATTTATATATATGTATAAATATATCAAATTATTGATATAGAATTATTTTAAAAGTAGAACACATCAGTTGGTCTAAGAGGAATTGGTCTTTTGGGAATTGGCCTTGTGGGAATTGGTCTAAAGGGAATCTGTCTAGTGGGAATGAACCCCTCATGTGACACAATATCTGTCAAATGAACGTCCCATAATGTATTTATTATGCCAGCCTTTTTTCTGAAATGTCATCATCAGTTGTGCTAGCCAACTGTTTCATGTTTTTGTTAAATTTTCCTATCAGCATTCATTTGTTTAAATAGGTAGATGAGTATCGATGCAGTACAATGAGAGTAATCCAACATCTCATTGGTCACCAAGAAATTTATTGATTTTTTACCTCTGACATTTTTGGTCATATTTCCTTATCTAAAGTGTCAATTAAGTGAATTTAATTATCAATTTTTGTGATAAAAACAAAATGGCAAACAGTAACAATTAATATACTATCTGTGCCAGAACATTGAATTGATACAGGCTCTCTGTATACCATTATTGTCTGTGTTTCCTCAGTCCATTCACTGGTTAATCTATCTGGCTAGCATTAAGAATAAATTATACAGTACAAATAGGGTGATTTAATGCTTGGCCATCCAGTGGATGGACATCCATCTATAATTACTCAGTGAATCAAAATAAATTTGATAATCAAGCAGGAACATTTCTAGTTCATGGACCACTGAGTAGATTTCTGGGTGGTATTCCATGAACTGTAAATTTGTTTTTGGGGTTTTTTACTGGTTTATAAAATAAGGCTATGCATCAATGTCCACATGCAAATTGGTTGAATAGCAAAACTCTCTGTATGTACAGTAGAATCCTCTTAATTGAATATCCATTTTGCCAGTGAAAATTATTCAATTAACAGGAGTATACAATTAACAGGGATTTGGTCAGTTTCCTGTGTTCTGGAGGTAAACTGAGCATTTATTCTGTTATATCTTGTTTGACTGAGCTCTGTCAAACAAGATATAATAGAATAAATGCCTGTATTGGATGTAGTGAGGCCAAAAAGGTTAATAAATAAGGGGCATTTGGTGTGTGTCACAGTAATTTTTTCAACATATTACAAAAATTTATATACAATTAACAGGAGTTTACTCTACAACCCATTGCAATTAACAGATCAAATTTGTACTGAAGATATGGTAAATGGTTTTGTGTTTGAAAATTATATTCAATTGACAGGGATATACAATTAAGAGATATCCAATTAAGTGGGCTCCACTGTATTACATACAAAAAACATCTTTATTTGCTTGTTTATTGGGGTTTAATTGTACTTTTAACAGACTAGGCCAAATTGATGTGACAGTTTTCTAGGTGGAGTGGAGGAATCCAGAATACCCTGAGAGAACCACTGAGCAATGGCGAGTAACCACCAGACTATCCAACCTAGTATCCCAGCACAAGTATAGTTAAGTCAAGGGCAAGTGTGCTATTGACATGCTGTATGCCTTAGTACCTTCTGTACCACAGTGCTCCCCACTTGGGCACTCAGAATCTGGATTAACTCCTTGCATTCAGATCACCGAAGTTAAGCAACGCCGTGCGAGGTTAGTAGTTGGATGGGTGACTATTTCAGCAACTGATTCGCACTCCCGTGTTGTGTCCTTGGGCAAGGCACTTAACCCCCATTGCCTACATGGGGGCACGATGACGCTGTGTACTAAGGTGTACTGCACGTCGATGGTGCGCATGTTTTCAACCAATCTAACCTTGCCTGTGCCGCGGTGCAGAGTTCAGATGTTGGAGAGCTGACAGCTGCTCGGTGGTTCTCTCCGGGTACTCTGGCTTCCTCCACCCGTAAAACTGTCACCGACATGATTTGACCCTGGCTGTTAATGTGTCGTTAATAAAACCCTAATAAAAAATAAAAAAAGACTCCTTTCATGCTGCTGGTGGATATTCTTGCCCATGACAGAACTAATTTTTGGCTCATTTAATCGAATTTTCCACCAGTGAATTGAATGGATTTTTTTCACCAGTGATTTCTCGAGTTAAATTTAGATGAATTTTTCATCAAATGTAGTCATTTTACAGCAGCCATGACTAGATTTGATGAAAATATCTTGAAAATCCTAAGCAGGTTAACCCTTTACCCAACATAACGGCCAAAACCGTCCAGCACTATTCTCAAAAATCGCCAGTTAATTTTCATTATTTTTTCATTTTTTGTCTCAAAACATAGGTTATGACCCCTCATTGGAATGAGCTCATCGAGCTCGTTCCAACGAGGGGTCATAACCTATGTTTTTTAGACAAAAAATGAAAAAAATTAGTTATTCAAGAATTTTTTTGCAAGTGTCGTCTGCTTTTCATGTTAGGTTAAGAGTTAAATCAAAACACAATGTAGATGATGCAGATTATGATCAAACCGTCAACCTTTGCATCTGAAGTCCAAAGTGCTAACCAGTGAGCTACGATGCTCCCAAGAATCCTCCTTTCAAGAGTCATCATTGTAAAAAAAAGGTATAGATTGTTGTAATGAATTGGAGAGTACCATCATAAGGCACTTGTATAGTTTGTCAAGAAATATTTCTTCTACACTGTTTCAAACAGAAATTTATGCTTAATCAGGTACATATGAAGTAAATAAAGAAAGTGTTACAGCTCATACAGAACAATGAAAGCAAGGATGTGCCTACTTTAAAATGAGTGTGGGGTACTTATCCCAAGATAGGACCAGGCAAACAAGTTCAGCATTCTTAACATGCAGGCTGACCAGCCACAACATTCAAATTGCTGAACTACTGTAAGGGCTAAAAAGCAACTGCAAGGAAATCTTTATGTTGATTTCTTACATCTGGGACATTCAGTCACATTCAATAAAATGGGATATATAAGCATCACAAGCTACACACTTTAACTGTCAGTAAGTAAGGAAGGATTAGCATTATTGAACTGGATGCTGATATAATTAATTCAACACCACCATTTATTTTTGGAATTTTGGTAATGCAATCACCAAAAAATTGTGATGAGTGGAATTTTTGAAACTGGTCTGTATCCTGGGTGGTAAATTTTAGTGCTTTTATACCATCCTGGGCTGCCCAGTTTGAGCATGTCTACAGTTGACTATCACTAAAACCCTTGGAGTCGAGTTTCCACCCAAGAATAAGGACAAACCAAGTTGCAGCCAATAGACCTGCGAGTTGAAGATTTTTCATTCAATTAACTGGGGTTTACACCCTAAGCTATATGCATTTAATGGTTCAGATTTTTTAAGTATAGTAAATTGTTTGTTGTTTGGAAGTTATATGCAGTTAACCGATTTATTCCATTAAGAAATATCAAATTAAGTGGACTCTGTATTGTTACAAAATATAGAATTTTTAGTCTTTCAGCTTGTTTTGTGACAGCTCACAAGTAAATTAACACTTACGCTGCGGAAAGCGACTATTGTCACCCATTTTATGATGATTATCTGTACGTTCTGGTATGTGCAAATCAAACCTACCATCTAATTAATTGTTGGAAAGGGCTCAGAGAGCCCTTTCCAACAATTAATCAGATGATAGAGTTTCAAGTATGTCATAAATTTTATTAAACTTCCTCACATACGGACGTACATAGAGGTTCTCCATATATGGTTAAAGTGGGTGTGGCAGTAAAAGGGTAAAAGTCCTTATGATCTACAGCATAGAGTGTTCAGAAGTAAAGTTAACCCTTTACCCAACATAGACGATATCAAAATTTATTATTTTAAGTATTATTTTTTAAAATTTTTCCAAAACTTTCAACGAGCTCGTTCCAATGAGGGGTCACATGATATGGTTTTGTTGAAAGTTTTGGAAAAATAATAAATTTTTTCAACTGCTGAATTTGCATATTACGCGGGCGGATGCGGGCGATTCGTTAGGTAAAGGGTTAAGAAAATGAAGATATTATTAAAAGGGTTTGTAAATTATTTTTGGCCTTTTCCTGATGTATACCTCCATTATTCATATAAATTTGACAGTGTCAAGTATATGACATGAAATTAATTGCATAACTAAACTGTTTTCGTGTGTGTGTTATCTTGTAGAAAGAAATATGAAAAGGTTATGAATAATTTATGACAAAAGTAATCTTTCCTGCATTAAAATATACCCTTCACAACCGACATAAACACATGCATAGATCAGTTTTGCTATCCCTGAGCATTTATTAGAGAACCCCAAAATTAGTACATTGGCAGCAGTTTCTGCAAAAGTACTGGTTGCCATGACACGTCACCAACCACCAGCAAGGTATATTTATTGCAGGTTCTCAAATATTCCAGGCTTTTGGTACATCATCCAGAAGCCTTTTATTTTTTTATTTTTTTCCAATATAATTCAAGAAAATCTGAAAATTTGATATTTTCTCTATTTATCGTCCATGATTTCTTTGAGGATTTGTCATATGTTTTTGAAGGAAGACATTTTTATATGGTCACATGCTCTTCTTTCACATGCACTTTATATGAATTTAAATTAATTCATGGGTGGAGCTGGAATACTTTGTTAACAAAGCAATACTTTATCATATCCTTTTTATTTAGGCTGCCTTTTGAAATACAACTGATGCTTTGTTCTGGCAGTGACACAGGTCATTTCAAGGAATATTTATAACTCCAGTTTTAACTTTAACCCTTCTGGAGATTTTTATACATTTTTACTATACTTTGAAAGTCTACCGCCAATGGCTTTGCAGTTGTTTTAGTCATGTCTTGGCTACCTTACAGAGGCAGCCAAGACTTGCCTAGAAACAATTGACAAGGTACTTAGAAAACAAGTTTTGCGTTTACCCAAACAATGCATTAGGGGACACCTGTTTCTTTGAATAAAAAAGTTATCAAAGTCAGAATTAGTCCAATAAGGGTTAACACTTTACTTTAAATTTGGTATGCAATAACATATAGAATGCTCTCTCAACATTTTCTTCAAGTGAAATCTATACCTGCATAATTTGCAATTATGAACTTGGATCCTGTCCCCTCCAAACTGCTACATGTATATCTACCTGTGTAAAAATCGCTCAAAAATTTGTTTTTGTGTCATAAAGTTTCAAGTCAATGTTTATTTGCTCAGTCATGCACAGAAGATTAGAAACATTGTGCATTTTATTGGACGATTACCAGTCAAGTTTTATTAACTGGTTGAGTGCTAGAAGCCACTATTTATTTATTGGTGTTTAAGGTCACATACTTATGCACAATGGATAATCATGACCGTGACAGTTTTACAGGTAGAGGAAGCTGGAGTACCCGGAGAGAACCACCGAGCAACGACGAGCAGCTGCCAGCTCCCCAACATCGTAACTCCGCACTGCAGCACAGGCAGAGTTAGATTGGTTGAAGACATGCGCACCATAGACGTGCAGTACGCCTTAGTACAGGGCGTCGTAGTGCCACCATGTGGACAATCTGCAGCACAGACAGGGGTTAGATTGGTTGAAGACATGCGCACCATCAATGTGTAGTACGCATCAGTACACGGTGTCATCGTGCCCCCATGTGGACAGTTGGGGTTAAGTGACTTGCCCAAGGACACAACGCGGGAGTCCAAATCGATCGCTCAGATGGTCACCCATCAGAGGACTAACCGGGCTCGACGTTGCTGAACTTTGGTGATCTGACGAGAAACGGTTACCAAAATGCCACCGCGCCCCAGCTAGAAGCCACTATCAGGGCTTTACTGAAAAGTGCTGAAAGCCACTATAGTGGCTTCACAATACTTGCACTAATTTGTTGTTGGCTCAGCAGGAAAAGAAAAGTGTTAATATAAAATTGTTTTGTTACAATTTATTGGAGAGTGCCGACTGGCACTCTCCAATAAATTGCAACAAAACAATTATGAGCAATATATTGCTAAACTAAGGCTCCTATTGCTTGCAGAGTGATATCTTTGAAAAAAATATCCACAAATGGTGATTATGGTTGCCATACTCTTCTGCAGCATGCAGCATGCTAGACTATGCCAAGATTAGGCTATAATTGCAACTAATTTGTATCTGAATTGCTGCAACACAGTCTCATTATTGTTCCTTAGGATTCATCTTTATTCATCAGGACATTGCCCACAGGAGCAAGAACTTGGCTATGATACAACAGTTGATATAACTATATTTAGGCTACTAACGGGTTACCTGAATAAAGTACAGGAATGAACAATAGGTTACCAAAGCTGAGACCAGGTGAATAATAAATGGGTTACCCAAAATTTTGAAAACAGCACGCCTGCTGTAATTTAAGTTCTCCAGCTTGCATCAGCTAACGTTTGAGGAATATATCTAGTATTAAAGGGGCAGATCCGTCCAGCCAATTTTCCATCCTTTTATTTCTACCAATAGGTAATTTTTGATGACATAGCTAAAAAGTTAGCAAACATGATAGGTTAAATGAAGTGTTATCCAAGTCAATTTATTGGTTCAAGTACTCTTTTCCTCTTAGCAGAAAGGTGGTGTGTATTGCTTAGGTCTGTAATAAATAGTTCACTGACCCTGTGTTTATGGCTTAATAAACATCCTACAGACATTCAAACATGCTGCCATCATATAGATAAGGTAGGTTTTCTTGGCAGTCAAATCTAATCTTTGTTGCTACTGAATGTAACCAAGCTTTGTTCAGAAATCTTAATTAAGCTACAAGTTTTTCAAGGTGTGATGATGATTATATAAACATACCCATATTTATTAACTGGTAAGGTGCTGGAAGCCTATATTTGCGCTATATTATGAAGTGCAGGTTCTGCAACTTATAGGCTCCAAATTCGGTGGCTGTGCTTCATGTATCAAATATTCTAAAATTAAACATTTCACTGATGGTCAACGTTTAGTAACTGTCAGTTCATTATGTCTCTCACAAATGTAAAACAGGTCAGGAGGGGGGCGCGGTGGCATCGCGGTAACCGGTTCTCATCAGATCACCGAAGGTAAGCAACATCGAGCACGGTTAGTAGTTGGATGGGTGACCATTTCAGCGACTGATTCGTGCTCCCGTGTTGTGCCCTTGGGCAAGGCACTACTTAACCCCAATTGCCTACATGGGGGCACGATGACGTTGTGTACTAAGGCGTACTGCAGGTCGATGGTGTGCATGTCTTCAACCAATCTAACCCTGCCTGTGCCGCGGTGCAGATTTCAGAGTTACGATGTTGGAGAGCTGACAGCTGCTCATCGTTGCTCGGTGGTTCTCTCCAGGTACTCCGGCTTCCTCCACCCGTAAAACTGTCACCGACATGATATGACCTTGGCTGTTAATGTGCCGTTAAACCCTAATAAAAAAAAAAAAAAAACAGGTCAGGACAATATGAATGTGGTAGAGGTCAGAGGTCAACAAGTCCGTCTCTACTATAGGAATAAATTCTTTCAGTGTTAAACCTATGGGAAAATTATCACCCTACTAGCAGCTGCTACTAGGTGAATAAAGCAAAAATTTATCCAAGACTTTTATTGTTCGAAGAAACGTCCATTTATGGGATAAAAACTTAATAACTTAACCCTCTGCACTCTGATGTCAAAAAGGCAAAGGTTTCAGCAGCAAATATTTCCCATAATGCAGTTTGATATTTAACCAAATATACTTTGTTTGATAGAGCTCGTGAGCTCTGTCAAACAAGATATAATTGGTTAAATTCACAGTTAAACAAGAAAAAAACAGAGGGATTGGCAAAATTCTGTTGTACGTTCACAGTGCTAGGGGTTAACAATGTCAAGAATAACATATAATTAAGTACATAGTTAAGTTATTTTAAATGTTTGTAATTTTGTGCAGAAAAACTACAATAAGAATGAATTATAGATTATGAATAATTCATGATAATAAAAATTACGTTTCTTGTGTTCAACATGACATTGTGCTGTTGACAGTAATTAATTACAGATATCAACCTAATCAAGCAGAATATTTCGGTCACAAACACATCAGTTGACTTTTTACCCAACACATATACCTCAAACAACATGTTTCTAACATCTGAAGGTTTTGTAAATCTAGTTTGACAATAGTGGAGTTATCAAAAGGAAAGTGTTGCACATATATAAGTACAGTGGAGCCCACTTAATTGGATATCTCTTAATTGTATATCCCTGTTAATTGAATATAATTTTCAAACACAAAACCATTTACCATACCTTCAGTACAAATTTGATCTGTTAATTGCATATGGGTTGTAGAGTAAACTCCTGTTAATTGTATATAAATTTTTGTAATATGTCGAAAAAATTACTGTGACAGGCACCAAATTCCCCATATTTATCAACCTTTTTGGCCACACTACAACCAATACAGACATTTATTCTATTATATCTTGTTTGACAATAGCTCTATGAGCTCTGTTAAACAAGATATAATAGAATAAATGCTTAGTTTACCTCCAGAAACCAGGAAACTGACCAAATCCCTGTTAATTGTATACTCCTGTTAATTGAATAATTTTCACTGACAAAATGGATATTCAATTAAGAGGACTCTACTGTACCAAATTGATGTTTAGTAGTTTAATATCTGTCTCAAAATGTAGGAAATGGCTTTTGAAACTTTCTCAATTTCAATTCAATATACCTTGGAGGTCAGATCCTGGTATCAGTTCTACATCCACTTCCAACCACAAAAATTCTGGTCCAAATTGTTCTTAAAGAAATCTTGCCTGGAAGATATTGTCAGATTCATCTTGAGACTTGATGATTTGATTCTAAGTTTTAAAGTTTTTCTGATTTAAAACAGGTGCTCTAAGTTGCAATCATTCAGAGTTGGACTGACCCTATGGTCCACCAGGAAATTTTCCAGTGTGCTCCCAAAAGTGGGTTCTTCTGTGTCCCCCTCAAAATTGCTCTAGCCCAACACCTGTTCATACATGAAATTTTATAAAACTGAGCAAAAGGCAAAATGGATCTGATTGAAAAGTTCGAAATGCCCTCTCTGTGGACTGCCATTGGCAGTCCACATGGAGGGCATTTTGATATACCAGCAGTCTAGTCTACCACTGATCGCTCAGATGCAAGGTAACAACATTCTTTCAGTTCGAAAAATCAAAATGGTCTCCCATTGGTCCAAACTGCAGTCGGCCCTATGAATTTCCTCCCCCTCCCCCCATGCTGTCGCAACCATCTTTGCTAAATGAGGAACACAGTTGATACAAAAATGCCCTCTGTGTGGACTGCTACTGATCGCTCAGCTGCAAGGAAGCAGCATTCATTCAGTTTGAAAATCAAAATCTTCTCCGTGTCCGCACCCCTCCGCTTTAATTTCCTGCTGAAAAAGTTTTTTGCCCATAAGTCTGCAAAAAGGAAGTACTGATGGGGGAGCAGTGGCATTGCGGTAACCGGTTCTCATCGGATCACCGAAGTTAAGCAACATTGAGCCTGGTTAATCCTTGGATGGGTGACCATCTGAGCGATTGATTTGGACTCACGCGTTGTGTCCTTGGCCAAGACACTTAACCCCAATTGTCCACATGGGGGGCACAATGATGCCGTGCACACGTCTCCAACCAATCTAACCATGCTTGTGCAGCAGTGCAGAGTTACGATGTTGGGGAGCTGGCAGCTGCTCGTCGTTGCTCAGTGGTTCTCTCTGGGTACTCCAGCTTTCTTTATCCGTAAAACTGTCATCAACGCAATTTGACCTTGACTGTTGAAGTGTCATTAAACCCTAATAAATAAATAAATAAATAGGAAGTACTGATTATAGTTCTGATTTCTTTTGAAATTCTGGATACCTGTATAGGCATGCATCAAAATTATATTATTGTAAGTTTTAACACAGAAAATACTTTTTTAAAAAAACTGTTAACCCTTTACCCAACGTAATATGCAAATTCAGCAGCTGAAAAATAGAAAATACTTTTTAAAAAAAACTGTTAACCCTTTACCCAGTGAATCGCCTGCATCCACCTGCGTAATACGCAAATTCAGCAGCTGAAAAAATATTATTTTTTGGAAAATTTCGACAAAACCATATCATGTGACCTCTCTTTGCAACGAGCTCAACTGCAAAGAAGGGTCACATGATATGGTTTTGTTGAAATTTTTTGAAAAAATTTAAAAAATGGTATTTGAAATAATAAATTTTGAAATCGTCTGCATTGGGTAAAGGGTTAAGCCCCTTCGTTGAGACTCTCTTGGGTTAAACATTGATTTGGTAGAGGATGGTAGCAAAAAGCTTTAGAGTTTCATTAAATTGCATTCAGTAAGAAGTTGATGTTAAAATCAAGGCATTAGGTTATTGCATATCCTGTGAAAAGAACAGTTCTCAATCAAACGGAGTTAAGCTCAAGCACCTGCTTAAAGAATGGCGCCAAAAATTATACAAACACTTATTGAATATTACTGATGGATAATGATGTTATAACTTTATTCTATGCAATTCACACCAATAATGATCCTATCTTTTACAATAGACTTTTAGATTCACTTTGAAAGGAATGTATTAACCTGATATCCATAGATCATGTAAAGTTATGTGACAGTAATCCATTTACCCTATCACTTGTCTGTTATTGTTAACTCTTTACATGCTGCTGACGGATATTCCTGCCAAACATAGGGTTTCTCTTGTCACTGAAATAAGTAGTTTGATCCCCATCCGGGACGACCCGTGTTGTGTCCTTGGGCATCCACGTTGCCTACATGGGGGCATGATGACGCCGTGTACTAAGGCGTACTGCACGTCAATGGTGCACATATCTCCAACTGCTTTAACCCTGCTTGAGCGGAGCTTGAACAGAGTTAGAATGTTGAGGAGCTGACTGTTGCTCATCGTTGCTCGGTGGTTCTCTCTGGTACTCCGGCTTCCTCCACCGTAAAACTGTCACGGTCACGATTAACCATTGTGCATAAGTATGTGACCTTAAACCCCAATAAATAAATAATAGAGAAATAAGTATAAGTTGGACACATTTAATCATATTTCCCCATTTAAATTGAATGGACTTGTTCACCAGTGAATTCTTGTGTTACATTTATATTAATTTTTTATCAAATCTAGTCATGGCTGCTTTAAAGCAGCCATGACTAGATTTGATGAAAAATATCTAGAAAATACTTAGCAGGTTAAGAGTTAACACTATTTGGGCGAAGTTTAGTTATCAGCAATGAAATATTTTATCATAATGTGTCTGAGTTTTATGGGGGTGAAGGAAGCAAGAGAATCCTGACAGAACGCCTTACAGTGGCAAGTGCAACCAGTATTTTCTGCTAAAATTTGTGTCATTGGTGGAAGGTATATGTACCATCAGCAAACCACCTGCTTCAGCTCTCTGTGTTATTACATTGGAACCCTGTTAAATGAGTAGCCACTTTGCCAAATTATTCAATTAATTAACAGGAATATTCATTTAACAGGGATTTATCACTTTCCTGTATTCCAGAGATAAACTTAGCATTTATTCTATTATATCTTGTTTGACAGAGCACCATGAGCGAAATAACAAGACAAAATAGATTAAATGCCTGTATTGGATGTACTGAGGCCAAATAGGATTATACACTTGCTACCTTTTTCTGTTTAGGCCTGAGACCTTGATTCAGATTGTGGTACACAAAGGGGTAAATTTTGTAGTACTACCCTAGGGATCTCGTTCTGCAGAGGACAGTCTGCTTATTTCCAGGCCTGAACTGGCTGGTGCTATTCACAAAGTCCTGTCATATCCATTTTTTGCTTCATTCCACTGAGGGGTAAAAAGCTATGTTTTAAAGACCAAAAATTCAACATTTAGTTGTTAAAGATTTTTTATTTTTTTTTGGGGGGGGGGGGGGGGGCAAATGTGATTTGATATTCATATTAGACTGAGGGTTAAAACTCATTGAACTCAATCAGATGTTCAGCTTTGCTGCCAACCATTCAACTAGTTCGCTATTAGAAAGTAGATACATTATCAAAATGAAAAATCATTTGAATATTTTTAGCTCACCAAAGGGAGCTCAACTTATCACTTGCCGTCCGTCGTCGTGAACATTTTTCAAACGACTTCTCCTCTGAAACCTCTGGTCCAATTTTCACGAAACTTCATGTGGATGTTCATTACTATATGGCAATTCATGTTTGTTCAAATGAAATGGCCAGGTCCCTTGGGTGCTCTGTATGGGGCATAACTCTGAAAGCACCATATGAATTATAGAAAAATTATTAAAAAATCTTCTTTTCCAGAACCAGTGGGCAGAATCTTTTAAAACTTGATCTGCAGCATCTTGGTATGGGTCTGATTCAAGTTTGTTCAAATCGAGTCCCTCAACCAATATTGGGGCTCACTAAGGGGGCATGAATTTTTACTTAGTGCAATTTAAGAAAAATTCTTTAAAAATCTTCTTCTCCAGAGCCAATGGGCAGAATCTTTTGATATTTGGTATGCAACATTGTGGAGTGAATCTGATTCAAGTTTGTTCAAATCGGCCCCCTAGATTCACATTTGGGCTCAGTATAGAAGCCCGAATTCAAACTTGATGCATTTCAGGCAAATTTCTTTAAAAATCTTCTCCAGATCCAGCAGGGAGAATCTTTTGATATTTGGTATGCAACATTGTGGGGTGGATCTGATTCAAGTTTGTTCAAATCGGCCCCCTGGGTTCATATTTGGGCTCAGTATAGGAGCCCAAATTTGAACTTAGTGCATTTCAGGCAAATTTCTTTAAAAATCTTCTTCTCAAGATCCAGCAGCCAGAATCTTTTGATATTGGGTATGCAGCATGCTTGAGGGGGTGAGATTCAAGTTTGTTTAAGCCAAGTCCCTGGGTTTATATTTGGGCTCACTGTGGTAGCCCGAATTATAACTTAGTTCAAAATGAGGAATTTTCTTTAAAAATCTTCTTCTTCAGATCCAGCAGTCGGAATGTTTTGATATTTGGTATGCAGCATCCTTAGGGGGGTGAGATTCAAGTTTGTTCAAGCCATGTCCCTAGGTCCATATTTGAGCTCACTGTGGGAGCCTGAATGATAACTTAGTTCGAAATGAGGAGTTTTCTTAAAAAATCTTCTTCTTTAGATTCAGTAGTTGGAATGTTTTGATATGTGGTGTGTATCATCCTTGGGGGTGAGATTCAAGTTTGTTAAAGCCAAGTTCCTGGGTTCATATTTGGGCTCACTGTGGGAGCCCGAATGATAACTTAGTTCAAAATGAGGAATTTTCTTTAAAAATCTTCTTCTTCAGATTCAGCAGTCGGAATGTTTTGATATTTGGTATGCAGCATTCTTGGGGGTGAGATTCAAGTTTGTTCAAGCCAAGTCCCTGTGTTCATATTTGGGCTCCCTGTGGGATCCCGAATGATAACTTAGTTCAAAATGAGGAATTTTCTTTAAAAATCTTCTTCTTCAGATCCAGCAGATGAATGCTTTTGATATTTGGTATGCAGCAGCATCCTTAGGGGGGTAAGATTCAAGTTTGTTCAAGCCATGTCCCTAGTTCCATAAAATTTGTCTCTCATGACTTCATTCCTTTGTAGTGTTGATGAACCATGTCTAACTGAATGTGACCCCAAATAATTCTTTGAACCACTTTGGCCAGTGAGTGATTAAGGTCCCTTGGGGCCTCTTGTTTATTTAGAGTTTTGTCTATTCAGTTGGGATGAATCAAGTGTACCAGCAAAAAATCAGAACTACTACCATATGATAAAATTGTCTATTTTTTTTCCATGGTATTCTATTTGTCTTTCACTACCCCCAGAGTTTCTATCTGCCTACTCCACTTCAAATTTCTTTGCAATAACGTTGACTATGTTCCTGAAAAATATTGGCAGAAAGTGCACAATGAAAGAAAAGTTACTTTCTGGAGACAATGGTGGCAGATAAATGACAAAGGACTCTCTGTACATCATTGGGGTATTCCAGTCATGTATAATTTTTATTTCGATGAAAGCAGATGCAATAATTTTTTTGCAGCAAGCAAGCCTGAAAATAATTTTCATTGTGCTTCCAGACAGAATGTCAGACACCAAATGAATCATGTCTGTCATTTAAGAATGATATCTGACATATTACAAAATGGAGTTTGAGTATTCGAAATAATGTGTTTTGGGTGAAAATGTACCTTCATCTTAAAACTGCTCAGAATTCATCCAACCATACCTTGTTTGGCAGGGCTCAATGAGCCCTGCCAAACAAGGTATGATTGGTTTCATTCTGAATTGGAACTGAATTACCCTTCAGACATAATTTAGATACATGTATGGCTATATCAAATCATATTCCTTCACATGATGTTAATACTGATGAGCTGTACAGTCACTTTCTTCACACTTCCCAACTTGCCAGTACTAGAAATCACAATAATCATTAAAAAAAAAAAAAAGGAATGGTTTCGCACACCAAAGGCGCACAGGGACAGTATGGGAAACACGCCCCTTTCAACCCTATCATTAATTTTAGGCTTGCTAGTTATGTACATGATTTCCAGCATGCATGGTGTTCTGATCACTGAACTACATTGATAATTTGGGCATCAGACATTTTGACTGATGATTTTAAACCTCAGTCAGACATTGGCCTTTTTGTACCTGACATTGCCCTTGTCTGACCACTTATTTTCTGGTGTGGCAGAAAGTTTTGAATGTTCAGATGACATTTTTCTGAAGGAGAAAGTCAGCTGTTTAGATTTATGCTGAAAGGTTTCTTGCACACACACACAGTTAAAAAGTGCACTTCATGAGAAATCTTATCTCTTGTCATCATCATGGGTGTAATAATAAACGTCATGTTTTCTGAAAAGTAAGGTCTATAATTTTGTATGGATTTATTGCAAACCTTAAATAATGTAACTGTGTGTGGACTGCATTAAGTGATTTTCTTCATCCACAAAGACCAGTGTTTGTGTTTGTGGCATGCCATGTGTATGGGTTCAGTGTAATGCAAATTATGGGAGGACAATGAAATTTTATCGACAAACTGAAATCTTTTATTGTTACGGCAGATGTCTTTGTACTGAGCACGTGGCTACACGCTACACATGCAGTTATTGTCACACTTTTCATCCACGATTAATGATTTTTTTCACTACTGGACAAACAAATGGCAAGGTGTTCTCTCTGAATTCATTTTTATAAAGGTGTTTGTTGATAATAATTGCATTTCTCATCTTTCTGTTTACTGAAGACATACTTTTTTCAAAGATACTGCATTGTGGTTATTCCTTGAACTCCAAATTTTCTGTAGTGATCCTGTGGAGAAAATTAGTTCAATTTGAAAGTTGAACTCAGTTTTTCAGAGCCAGTGTGTAATACAGATATCTGTTCATGATATATTTCATCTATAAGGTTTACTTCACCAGTATTGTGTTGGAATTGGCTGAGCAGTTTATAAATCATACTCTTGGATATATTTGTTGAAAGCATCTGCTGGGATGTGTGTGGCATTCATTGTATGGCTTTATATTTTTGAAGTTTATATTTTGTTCATAATTTGTGATTCCTGGAAAGAGTAAGCTTTGTCAGTTTTTTTCTTCTGGTTTTATAATGAGTTATTTACTGAATAAAAAGGACAAAATTAGCTAGAAGTTATTAATTAGGCAAAATTTAAAAAATTGGATTGTGGTAGGGTTTCATACCTTAACTGGTAGAGTGCTAAATTATTTTTGGCCACCAAAATTTATTCACATGTCTTTGCCTTGTTACAATTCATAGGAGAGTGCCTGTGGGCCGTGTGAGCCGTGCCTGTGGGCACTCTCCTATGAATTGTAATAAGGCAAAACATAAAGTAAATAATATCACTTCAAAGATAATATGAAGCACAGCCACTGAATTTGAAGCCTTTAAGTTCCAGTACCTGCACTTCAGAATAAAGCCCAAATATGGGCTTCCAGCACTCTACCAGTTAACTAGTTCTAACTGGAGTCAGTCTTTATTGAAAACCAATAGGTATTGGATTTATGATGTTCACTTCTTTTCAAAGTTCATATTGTTATCATAATGTTGAATATACAAGGTGTAGTTGATATATGAAGGACTTTTAGTTTTCTCATTTTGTCCCACCTCATATCTACTGTGATTAGTATGTGATTAGTATGTCCCAATAGGATACTTGTGTGGGACAGATGTTTCTCCTCCAGTAAAGTCACACAGCATCACATCAAGTAAACAACAGTCTGTCATGGTTCAGCTCAGCTTTTTTTTATCATTGATTCATCTCATTAATCCTGTCTTTAGGCCACAAGAGATAAAAAAACCTAGATTATCATTGCATTTTTTCTTTTGAAATTGGGATGGGGGTGGTGGAGGGGAGGTATTTTTTATTATTTATTTTCAGAGAATCAAGTCTTTACCTGTATGCAGTAACCCTTTGGACACGTAAGACCGATTTTTCAGTCCAAGGCATAATTTTGTCCCATTTTTGTCATAAGAGGTCTATATATGACGCAGTGATGATAAAATAATAACTGCAGTCTGTAGCCTGACGACTGCAGACTGCAGTTATTATTTTATCCTCCCTGTATATTGATATTGGACTAACCCATCTCACTGTTAGTGTACACAAAGGCGATACCATTCCAGGAAGCGAGAGTTCAAAAGGTTAAACTAGCTTCATGTGTTAACCCTTAACTGGTTGAGTGCTAGAAGCCACTATCATGGCTTTATTGAGAAGTTCAGATAGCCACTTTAATGGCTTTACTTGTATACAGCAGTTTTGTTTGCTCACCAGTAGAAAAGAAAGTTGATATAAATATTTTGTTACAATTTATTGGAGAGTGCCACCAGGCACTCTCCAATAAATTGTAACAAAACAGTTGTTTAACCCCCTGAACACTAATGTCAAAATATCTAAATTTCAGGCAGAAAAAATTTCCCATAATGCAACTAGAAATTTAACCAATTCAATCTCGTTTGACAGAGCTCATTGAGCTCTGTCAAACGAGATTGAATTGTTAAAGTTCTAGATGCATTATGGGAAAAAACAGCTTCCTGAAATTTTTGTATTTTGACATCAGTGTGAAGGGGGTTAAGGAAAAATTTTTATGGAACTGAGGCCTCTGATGCTCGTAGCCTAGTATAAAAATAGTCATGTTACAAATCAGAGCTGTAAACGTCAGCAGTTATAGAACACTTGGAACAATGAATGCAGTGACGTTGCCAGCCCAAAGCAAGTGGGGGAGGGACAAACTCGCAGAGCCTGGCTTAGAGCCATTTTAATGGGGGGTGGGGTGGGAGGTGAGGGTGTTGTGTGCGAGAAAAGCTTTCCAAGCCTTCACATTTCAAAATTTTGCTGCCCTAAAGTTTGAGCTAGGTAACCAAGGTAACAATAATCAGGGTTTCGAGAGGGAAATAAATGTGTTCGATATGGGGTGGCCAATGGTCGTATGTACCATGGGCCGACCATGGTTCGTCCGTGTTAGAAAAATGTTGAATTCTAAGTTTCAAAAACCCCTACCTCCTTGCATCTGAGTGGATATTTTGAGGTTTTTCATGTACTGATGACTGTCTACCTTTTCACCGACACAGATATTAGGACAAGCAATCTACAAATCTACAACCTAACCCCCATGGACCTAACCCTTCTATGATTTTTATGCCATTTTTGGAAAATTTTGAGGACCAACTTTGAGGGAAAGTGTGGGGAGGGGGCATGCCCCCCCCCCCCCCCCTATCCCTCCACCTGTGGCCACGCCACTGAATGAATGGAGATTATGCCATGCATAGCACAAGAATGTAATACAGTGATGTCATGATCTTCATTCATAAGAAATCAATTCATAGATTATGCGAATAAGTCAAGAAAGTGTGCAGGGAGGGGGATATTGTAAGATAAATTGATCATTACTACCAAATGGTTTTCTGAGATGGCATATTTAAGTCTCGATCTCACATTTGTGTCATATATTGGCTCATACTGATGGACTTGTCGATATATGCCCAGAGATCATGGCTCGACTTCAATAAACTATCTTGGAAAATCACATGGTGGTACTAACCTATGTATATATTTACCTAATGCCAGTGACATATTTTGCACTAAAAGTACAGTTGAGGTGATCAGTCAAACCCTTGTTCAGTAGAGTGACAGTTAATTGACATTTTCTTTTTTTTACTCCAGAAAGTGTTGGATGAATCTGGAACAAGATTCATTCCATTAAAACATATTAGTGGAAAAAAAGAGAATTTCGAAGCTTTACAAGGGAGACAATTTAGGTTGTATTGGATTGTATCATTTGTGCAAGTCAATCAACTTACCTATTGAAAAAAGACAGATAAAATGTTATTCATTTTCTAACAACAATATAAATTCTTTACAAATATAATTTATTTTTACCAACATAAGTGATAACTGACTCACATGTGTAAAATATGAGAACAGGCCTTTTCCATATCAATTTACAAATGTATCCATCTCCTCTTCAAGTGCATTTTTTGACAGGCAAACATCTGTGGGAATATAATTTCTTTTTGTAATTTCTTGTGCTTGTTGTGGGTAACGCGATAGGGTCTGTTGTCGGAGAATTGCACATATATTTGGTCTGTGTGCCACTATAAAATTTGATTCATTTTCGTTGGGATACAATATGGAATTCTCGTGAAAGTTTCTGTGGAATAACTTTTGTGAGGTTTGCATAAAATAGCTGGGATTTGTATGTGGAATCTGGATTTTATGTGGATTTGTAATGCATAATGTTGTTGTCTAAAATGATATGTAGGGGGAAATTATTGATTGTTTATGAAATCTTGTAGTTGTTGCACGGACATTCCAGGCGGGTAATTCAGGTGCTAGGAATAAACCTTCTTTTTGTTGATCCTGACCAACAAGTCTGTTTACTGCAAAGGGAGTTAATAACTGCACTATTTGAAACAAGTATCTTGTGCACATTGTAAATAATTTCCAAACATAATTGTGAGGTAATGATGAGCTACCCAAAACAAAATTAACCCTCTGCACATTGATGCCAGAATACCAAAACTTCAAGTAGCAAACTTAACCATAATGCAACTGTGAATTTAACTGATTCGATCTTGTTTAACCCTTTACCTAACATAGCCATTCAATTTTCATTATTTTTTTTCATTTTTTGCATCAAAAACATAGTTTATGACCCCTCATTGGAATGAGCTCATTCCAATGAGAGATCATAAGCTAAGTTTTTGAAGCAAAAAATGGTAAAAATTAGTTATTCAGTAATTTTATTTGCAAGTGTAGTTTGCTTTTCATGTCAGGTAAAGGGTAGAGCTGTAGGTTAACCAAAACCGAACTGAGGTTTTTAGTTTTTTAAGAAACCGAAACCATCGACATCCCGTAATCTAAGGTTTTTCGTTTTTTATTAAATACTCTCTTGCTGCAGAAATTCACAGAATGTAGCCATTCCAGAGTAGTGGGAGTACCCAGACACTGCCAATGGCAGTGCCTGGGTACTCTCACTACTCTGGGAAGGCTACATTCTGTGGATTTCCGACATTTCAGCTTAGTTGTGTTTGCAGCTTTCCTCAAGTTGCGTGTAGGTGTCAGACTTCGAAAAATGGCCAAGCACAATAAAAGTTCTGTATATTTAGGTAATTATTATATTGGCCTTTCTGATTCTTCGTGTATTATAGCTTATTTCGGGCATTCATTGAGTTTCATTCAATTTCACTACCATTCAGTTAAGACGCCGGACATAAGAATGAGTTTTATTGAATTTTACTTGGCCTCATGAACAAACCGAAAACCGAACCAAACTGGGGTTTTACTCCACCTGAAAAACCAAAACCGAAACCGAACAAGAAATTTAAAAACCTACAGCTCTAGTAAAGGGTTAAACAGCTAAATTCCTAGTTGCCAATTACACCTACATTTTTATGAAGCCACTTGATGTTCTTTGATTGCCATGTCACTGGTGCTAATGGCTTGTCCATTTACACAGTGTGACTGATAGTGTAAGTAAATAACCTATCAGTGGACATTGAACCCTAATAATCTGCTTGTTGTCAGTGGACATTTTAAAATCTCTGTTACACACTAATTACCAGGTTTACTTTCTCCTGAGAATAAACAACCTGAGGTCATGTCCCTGTAAGGTCAGTGGATATCAGCTGCTTTTGTACTACTGTTCAGATCATTGGGTGCAAGACACAAAATTGTAGAAACTTAGGAAGAGGCAGTTTGCTGTTGACGGATTGTTGGGATGGAGGGTGGTGGAGGGGGGTGGGGGGGTAGTTCTGTCTTAGATCAACGTATTTGACCTAACCTTTTCACAGATAAAGGGGGAGAAAGCACAATGCATTTAATGAAAAAACATTCAAAAATTTACTTACAGTAGATTAAAACACTTGATACTACAGACTTCACATCATTGGAAATTAGTGAGAACATCTCTTATGAAAATCCCCAGCAGACATAATAATAATAACACTTTGGCCAGCCGCTGATTTGTTGTGGTTCTCAGACGAGAAGGCCTTGGTTACCCCTGTACTCCCAGCTGCCTCCCTATTCCCATGTTTCTCCTCTCCTCCCAGCAGCACTTGTTTACTGTGGTAAACCAGTTCCGCTTTACTAGTAAAATAGGACCCAGTCACCAATGCTTGGGGTGAAAGTCCTCTAAAATGGGCAACATGTAGATCAACGATTGACTAAACTTGACTTCATCTCCATGTTGTGTCACGATTAGCCATGGTGCATAAATGTGTGACATTAACCACCAACAAACAAACAAACAAACTCCTCTCCTCCCAACACTCGTAGACAAACTGCTTGATGACATCCCTTGCCCCATTCATCCCAATCTCTCTGAATAGCATATTAACCCTCTCTTTTGAGTCTCCCCCTAACCACATGTCCTTCATTCTCCCATCCCACTTCCCCATTATACTCCCAGTGAATCTTATTCTTTTAGACTGGTACTTTGGACATTCTAGAAGAAAGTGTTCCAGGGTCTCCACCATGCCCAAATTACACATCTGGCACTCCCTTTCACTGTCTTTCCCAATTTTGCCCCTCAGCTCCAGGGATCGCGACCTCTACCTTGAGTCTCATTACTTCAGTAGACTGCCTATTTTCCAAAATAAATTTTTGCAAAATGAGCCTGAAATGGGAATTTCACTATTTAAGTCAATAAATTTACCTCTTTGAGACATATAAAAATTAAAATCTTACAATTTTTGCTCATAGATCTCACTTTTTCTCAATTCCACAATTTAACATGTCTGATGCCCAGAGTGCTGTAGAGACTAGAAGGATGGGGATTATAACTCACATGAAATGGCCAGAATTCGAACACAGTACGAGACCTAGTGACATTATACTGAACCACACATTCCACTTAGCCACTGGCAAACTCTGATCTAGAGTGGTCAAATGGTATACATGGTTCAGTATAATTTTACAAGACAGTTGATGTTGAAAGAATCTCTGCCATTTTATTGGCTTTCTGATTTGGTTGTCTTTCTATTTTTTAAAGACTACTTTTGAGGGTAAAACCTCAAAAGCATTTAACTGTATTACCCTATACCTAACATTGCAGACAAAAATGGCCAGCAAATTAACCAGAATAAGCCTACCACAGCCTAAAATTTCTCTGAAGTTTCTCAATGAAACCATACAAATATGTCGTCGAGCTGGTTCTAATGCTATCCATATTTGTATGGTTTCATTGAAAAATTGTGAAATTTGTTTTTGAAAAATGTGAAATTTAATTTATTTTTTGAAAATACAGTGGCGCCCACTTAATTGGATATCTCTTAACTGAATAACCCTGTTAATTGACTATAATTTCCCAACACAAAACCATTTACCATACCTCCAGTACAAATTTGACCTGTTAATTGAATATACATTACATATATAGTGTAAACTCCTGTTAACTGAATAAAAAATCTTATAACCTGTCAAGAAATTACTCTGACCCTCCCCAGTTTTCCTTTGTTTATAGACCTATTTGGCCTTAGTACATCCAATGCAGGCATTTAATTTATTGTATCTTGTTTGACAAAGGTCATGGAGCTCTGTCAAACAAGATATAATAGAATAAATACTAAGTTTATCTCCAGAATACAGGAAAGTGACACAATCCCTGTTAATTGAATATTCCTGTTAATTGAATAATTTTCATTGGGAAAGTGGCTATTCAAGTAACAGGGTTCCACTGTACTGTGTTAGGTAAAGGGTTATACAAATCAGAGATTAGGATAGGTGACCTGGGGAATGGGGCTGAAATCCGGCCTTAAAAATGCCTTGGATTAAACCCTGCTTGTTCAAGAATACAAAAGAATATAACTTATAGAAGGTCTAATTATACAGAAATTTTCATGATCAGCCTGAAAATGTAATTAAAATTTTCTTTCAAAGTATAATAAATGGATTTATAGAAGCCTATCAGCCAGGGAACATTGATGGAGCTTCTCTATTTCCTTTATGGACATTCATTATCTCTCAACATGAAACTATTTTTCATGGTTGATTTTTGTTTTCATTCTTTTTAAATAATACACTTGGAAGCAATAATTTTTTTGTTGATTTTAATCTCCCTTATTGTCTGGCTTCTCCACAGGACAGATGTCCATGTGCTGTGAAAATCAACAATGAAAAGTTCAAGATGGTGTCAACGCTGATGACAAGAAGATTAAATTATTGTATAATTCTCAGCATGGCCTACATTCGTTTATTAATTGTGTTAATATGTTTATTATAGCCTACTGTTTTCATGATGAATTTTCAACTCAAAATCTGACTCATTTATGAAGCGTTTATTTTTTTACGCAGGCTTTGTTATCAAGGTTTTGTTCATTTGGACTTGAGCATATCATTGTGATAGGTTAGTAAATATCTTCTGTTCAAAACTGAAAACTTGATGGCTGAATAATACACGTGGATAATTCGATATCCTGTTAAATTTAACTTATTTTGTGTTTTTCTTGCTTCTTGTTAGATGGATTGTCTACCCGTCTCAACAGATCATCTGTGCAAGTGAATGGTCATAGAATACTCTGAAATTACTGTGTCTCAAGTCGTTTTGTTGTACTAGCCCAAAGTTTTGCGAAATACATAACCTTGACTGATGTTTGGACAATAATACACCTGGATAATTCGATATCCTGTTAAATTTAACTTATTTTGTGTTTTTCTTGCATCTTGTTAGATGGATTGTCTACCCATGTCTCAACAGATCATCTGTGCAAGTGAATGGTCATGGAATGCTATGAAATTACTGTGCCTCAAGTCGTTTTGTTGTGCTAGCCCAAAGTTTTGCGACATACATAACCTTGACTGATGTTTGGACAAATATTTTGTATATACACAGATCATGGATTTTTATTTGGACTAATATTTGGTACTTATACAGTGTGGCCCACTCAACAGGATATTCCTTGAACAGACCTATGAATTTAACATACCTTCCAAACACCAAACCATTTACTTTACCTTCATTACATATTTGACCTGTTAATTCTTTATTGGTTATAGACTAAACTCTTGTTACTTGAATCTATCAAAAAATTATTCTGAACTGAATTCCCCACATTCATAGACCCATAATTGAGCATTCTAATGAATGCTCAATTATGGGCCTCTGAATGTCAGGATATTATATTATATATCATTTGACAGAGCTCTATGAATTCTATCAAACAAAATATAATAGAATAAATGCTCAATTTATCATTACCATACAAGAAATGCCGAAATTCTGGATATTGGAAATCTTCGGTTAATCATGTATTTTCATTGGCAAAGGGTCTGTTCAGTTTACAGAATTTCACTGCACTTATTATCAACCATTGTTAGGACCACTTTTGTCAATATTGGGAACAAATTTGATGTGGATTGATGTTCTGTGATATTTTGTATTTTGTGTATAACTAGACTGAGAGCTGAGGTAGAGGTGCTATTTTTTGGTGATGAACTACAAAACAGGTTCTCATGTACGATGATCTGTCTGGTAACTCATTGAGAAGTAAGGTTGGTAGGTTAGGTCAAGTGTTGTTTATTCAGAGCTTAATTATTTTACAAGGATAGGCAAAAGAGTTCTGTTGCAATTCATATAGCCTTCTCTTCATGCTCAAGGTGCATATGTTGTGCTATGATGACCCACATACCTTTGTGGCATCACTCTTGTGAGTTCTGTGTATTGTAATCTTAGTCTGCACAGAGTGTGTGTCTCTCACATAGAAGACAATCAATTATATCCTTACCTGGGGCTAAAATTGTAGAATATTACGATTGTATTTTCTAGTTATGACTTTAAATGGGTTAAAATGAGCCATTAGCATTTTCAAAGATATGGCAATTTGCCAGTTGGCAAATTGCCATATCTTTTAAAATGCTAATGATTCCTTTTAGTCAGTTATATTAATTGGTAGAAAATACAATTCTAGAAAATACAATTCTAGAAAATACAACTGTAAGCGTTTTATAGTATTGGCTCCTGATAGGAAGGTATGCTGTGACATATCAACCCTGTCAGTGATGTAGCTAGCAGGTGTTTGGACACCTCAAACACTTTTCCGACAGAAGATTGTTCCAGATACTTTGGCATGAGAAACAAGTGTACTTACCCATTCAGCCACCACTCTCTTGTGAAGTTATTAACACTTTAACTAACATAACAGCCATAGCCTTGGCAATCACTGCTATTAATAAAAGTTGCCATTCAGATTTGATTATTTTTTCAATTATTGCATTCAAACCATACTCTATGGCCCGAACCCTTGTTAGAATGATGGCATCGAGCTCATTAAGGGAAGGGGGAGGTTGGGGGGGAGGGGGGGTCATAAATGTGTTTGTGAGACAAAAAATAAAAATCTCAAGTTGTATAAGAACATTTATTTCCTTGCGTTTTCTGCTTATGGTGTTGGGTTGAGAGGTGCTAATTTTAAATGGATTTGCCCATGTATAACTGCATCTAATTATGATGTGATGCTGAGAGAAATGTTCGAATATAACGATTTCTTTTCTTTTGCATACACTGGAAAAAGAGTCATGGCATCCTATTTCAATTTTGATACAGTGGGACACTGGCATCCTTCAATTATAAAATACTGTTATTCTCAGTTCTAGTGATTTTAGAAGTTGTTGGAACTTTGTGTTGGAAAGCTAATAAAAATAGACAAATCAGAATAAAGTATAAATGCCCAGGTTGCTACTTGGTTCTTGTTTTTCTGTATAATGTAATCAAGACTTTTTTTAAATGTTACATTGTGGTGAAACTTTATTGGTGTTTAGTCTTTTAGTTGTTGGAAACTGGTATGTTTATGATTTTTTTTAGCAGTGTTTTGAGCTTTCGAGTTTGCATCATTTCCAATTTTTGAAGATCCATCTGTGCACCTTATGTTAGATCAAAGATTTCGAACTGATGATGTTTTTTATATGTAAACACAAACTTTAAAAAAAAACTGTAAGGACTTCCTTTCGAATTTCGTGAAGTGATAACAAAATAAAAATATGAAGGATCTGAAGAACTTCTGTAATATTGGGAGCTGTATAGATGAACCCAAATCACCGGAACTGGAGTATCGAAGTTTTGATGTGGTAAGTTTATAATGTTTATGTTTTGTCTCTCTTGAGGTAAAAATTCATTTATTATAAAGATCTTTGAGCTCAAATGCAGGCTTTTTGTGATTTCATTTCAATACACTTAATCAGTTTGTCGGGGAGTGCGGTGGCTCAGTAGTAGACTGTTGGATTTCTATGCTAGAGATCCCGAGTTTGATCCCCATCCGGGACGTCCCGCGTTGTGTCCTTGGGCAAAGCACTTTATTCCGGTTGCCTACATGGGGGCACGATGACGCCATGTACTAAGGCGTACTGCACATCGATGGTGCACATGTCTTCATCCACTGTAACCCTGCTTGAGCAAAGCTTGAACAGAGCTTAGAATGTTGAGGAGCTGACAGTTGCTCATCGATGCTCGGTTGTTCTCTCCGGGTACTCGGGCTTCCTCCACCTGTAAAACTGTCACGGTCACGATTAGCCATTGTGCATAAGTATGTGATCTTAAACACCAATAAATAAATAGATAAATATTCAGTGGGTCAAGATTTCAAAAATAAAATGCTGTGAGATCAAGACTATATTAACCCTTTACCCAGTGCACAGGATATCAAAATTTATTATTAGTAGAGTTGTGACAAAGTCAAACCCGACTTATAGTTTGATGAATGGCAGGCAGGCGGGCGGGCATAAACAATTGGTTTCCAGATGATAACTTGATAATGGTTCAACTCATGTTCATAAAACTTCATAGGTAGGTTGGTATCGGTGAGAGGAAGGACACTATTAATTGTAGACTTGCTTGGTCAAAGGTCAAGGTCACAGTGACCTTGAACATAGTAAATTGTAAACAATTGGTTTCTGGATGATAACTTGACTACAGTTCAACCCACATTCATGAAACTTCATATGTAGGTTGGCCTTCGTGAGAGGAAGAACCCTATTTATTTTGGACTCACTAGGTCAAAGGTCAAGGTCACAGTGACCCTGAACATAGTAAATCAAAACAGTTGATTTTCTGATGATAACTTGATAATGGTTCGACCCATGTTCATGAAACTTCATAATTAGGTTGGCATCAGTGAGAGGAAGAACCCTATTTATTTTGGACTCGCTAGGTGAAAGGTCATGGTCACAGTGACCTTCAACATAGTAAATCGTAAACAATTGGTTTCCGGATGATAACTAGATAATGTTTCGACCCACATTCATGAAACTTCATAGGTAGGTTGGAATCAGTGAGAGGAAGAACTCTATTTATTTTGAACTTGCTAGGTGAAAGGTCAAGGTCACAGTGACCTTCAACATAGTAAATCGTTAACAATTGGTTTCCGGACGATAACTTGATAATGGTTTGACCCACATTCATGAAATTTCATAGGTAGGTTGGCCTAGGTGAGTGGAAGAGCCCTATGTGTTTTGGACTCACTAGGTCAATGGCCAAGGTCACAGTGACCTTGAACATAATCGTAAACAATTGGTTTCCAGATGATAATTTGATAATGGTTCCACCTACGTTCATGAAACTTCATAGGTAGGTTGGCATTGGTGCAAGAAAGAGCCCTATTTATTTCGGAATCACTAAGTCAAAGGTCACAGTGACCCTTCACATAGTAAATTGTAAACAATTGGTTTCCGGACGATAAGTTGATAATGATTAAACCCACTTTTGTGCTGTCACAACTCAACATTGGATCGGTGATCCTATCGGCATTTTTTTAATTATTTTTTAAAATTTAAAAAAAAATTCAATGAAACCATATCATGTGACTCCTCATTGGAACGGGCTCCAAGAGCTTGTTCCAATGTGAGGTCACATGATATGGACTGTATTGAAATTTTTTGCCAAATATATTTTTTTCAACTGCTAAATTTGAAAATTACGGCCGATTCGTTAGATAAAGGGTTAAGAAGAACAAACAATAATAGCATCTCAGATTCAATATTCTTGCATTTCCTCTTCAGTGTGTGAGATTTAACCCTTTGCAATTTGAGGTCAAAATGGCAAAGTCTTCAGCAGCAAATATATCACAGAGTGTTTGGGTACTTTGGAACCTTGCCTACCTACTTACTTCCTGGGCCAGGAAAACTTGACAATGAATCAAGCAACTTGGTTGTTTATGGACAACAAAAAATTTGCATTTTTTGCCTCAAAAAGAGCTTAAGACTCCCAATTGGAGTGTGCTCATTGAGCTCATTTCAGTGAGTGTCATAAGCTGTTTTTGTGGCACTGAGTGAGTTTGGCTCTTTTGTTAGGCAAAGGTTTAAAGAGGTAGGTAGCATAAGCAAAAGCCAAGTTTATTGTTTTGGTATCTTCAAAATATTTTATACACATCAGTGATTAGCATGTACATGTATATTGTTAGTTTATCGTTTTTACCTGAGTCGCCAGCGGCAGAGCAGGTCTAGTAACCGCTCGACTCCATCCGTCAGTCCGTCCGAACCACTTTTTCCGTCAAAGTTTTCTTGGTTTCTATGAAAGGGAATGATTTTATATTTGGTCTGCTGCTTCATAATGATGAGTTGTATCGTGTATCTAATTTTCAGATTCTTGCATGCAGCGACGCAGGTCCAGACTCGGTATTGGTCTTGGTTTGTTTCTTATTCATAAGGTTTTCTAAATAGCTTTATGAAGAGGTCAAAAATTAGTTTATTTTGTGCGTTTACCATTATGCTTTCACTGTAGAAAGGACAAAGGCATGGATACCTATAAAAAAACCACAGCAGTTTATTCAACAATTTTCTTACATAATTAAAAGATTACTGGATACATGATTATAGATTAAGTGAACCTCTCAGCATGATAGCTATACTTAGATATGTTTTTTTGACTTGGGCGACTAAAATTTATTCACACCACACAGAGCATTTGTCTGTACAGTGAAACCTGTCTTGAGAGACCACTGTCGTGAGAGACCACCTGTCTTGAGAGACCGCTGTGACCTTGTACCATTTGGTGGGAGCGCGGTGGCTCGGTTGGTAGAGGTGCAGGCTGCAAGCCGAGAGGTCCTCGGTTCGAATCCCACCTGCGGCAACCGCGTTGTGTCCTTGGGCAAGACACTTCATCTCCATTGCCCGCGTGGGGGCACGATGACGCCGTGTACTAAGGCGTACTGCACGTCGATGGTGCGCATGTCTTCAACCAATCTAACCCTGCCTGTGCTGCAGTGCGGAGTTACGATGTTGGGGAGCTGGCAGCTGCTCGTCGTTGCTCGGTGGTTCTCTCCGGGTACTCCGGCTTCCTCCACCCGTAAAACTGTCACGGTCATGATTAGCCATTGTGCATAAATATGTGACCTTAAACATCAATAAATATAAATAATGTACCATTTGGTTGTTTTGCTCTGTAGTGGACCTGTCATGAGAGACCATCTGTTTTGAGAGACCACTTTTGCCTCGCAAAATGGGTGGTCTCGCAAGACAGGTTCTACTGTATTAACCTTGTTAGAATTTGCTAGGCTATCACAATTTGTTGAAGGTATTTATGCTGCATTTAGAAGTCAAGGCCTAAAGATGAATTTTATTCCTTTGATATCATGGCTTAATGGTTAACCAGGCCTGAAAATAAGCAGTCTGTCATTTGCAGAATGAGGTCCCCAGAGGGTGAATTTGATGATGCTATCCCATACAGTGGGCCAATTTATCCTCTGGGTACCTCTTTCTGTGTAGTTTTGAGACCCTGATTCAGATTGAGGTTCACATAGGGTAAATTTAGTGATGCTATCCTGCTATGCAGGGTAGCATCACTAAATTCACCCTCTGGGGACCTCATTTTGCAAATGACAGTCTGCTTACTTTCTGGTGTGTGGTTAACTAACTGGTTGAGTGCTGGAAGCCCATATTTGGGCTTTGTTCTTAAGTGCAGGTGCTACAACTTAGAGCGCCATAATCTGCTGGATGTGTGCTTCATAGTACCTTCAAAGTGAACTTATGAAGTCTGTGTGCCAAGTCACAGTTTATCAAATTGCAACAAGGAAAAGACTAGTGGGCAAATATTGATGACCAAAAATAATTCAGCACTCTATCAGTTTACCAGTTGAGTGCTGGAAGCCCATATTTAGGCTTTATTCTGAAGTACAGGTATAACAACTTAAAGGCCTCATATTCTGTGGAGGTCTTTCAGATGAAATTATTTGGTCTGTGCATATGTACCATGTTACAATTTATGGGAGGGGAGAGTGCCTTTAGGCACTCTACCATAAATTTTAATCAAGCAAGGATATGCGAACAAATTTCGAGGCTTAAAAATAATTTGGTTAACAAAAAAAACAGTTAATGTGTTATGGTATACATGTCTTAACATTTTTTCTTACCTCATACGTCCCAAAGAAGTTCTTAAACCACTGTTCCTAAATCAAAAGTTTTTGCCACACTTGTTAACTCTTTACCCAATGCAGACGATATCAAAATTTATTATTTTAAATATCATTTTTTAAATTTTTTGAAAAAATTTGAACAAAACCATATCATGTGACTCCTCTTTGGAACGAGCTCGACGAGCTCGTTCCAAAGAGGGGTCACATGATATGGTTTTGTTGAAATTTTTTGAAAAATATTTTTTCAGCAGCTGAATTTGCATATTACGCGGGCGGCTGCGGGCGATTTGTTGGGTAAAGGGTTAACAACTGTGCATCTTTAATGCTTTACCTTACATGGATAGCAGATATCACTTGAATTTTTTTATCATGAATAACTAAAAATGTTCCTTGTTTGCCTCAAAAAACATATCTGATGATCCCATACTGGACTCCCCATTGGAACCCCAGGAAGTGGAGCAGTGCTTGTTTACTAACTGCAGTGAACAAGTTCTGCTTCAGTGGTAAAATAGTACTCAGATCCAGAGGAAGTCCTCTACAGTTGGTAACATAGGTATAAACAATTGGCTATACCTTCAGTTCAAAACGGTGACCTTAACACCAATAAATATATAAATAATCTGGCAGTGGAGCAAACTAGATGAGCCTGTTCCAGTGCGAGGTTTTAGGCTATGCTTTGGAGGCAAAAGTTAAAAAAAATATTAAAATTTGAATGATGATTTTTATGATCAGATATGACGGTTATGTTTAGTAAAACCAGGCATGTCAAAGTACCGCTGGTACCAACATAACCGGTATTGGGATGGAACAGAGCCTGTCCCGACTGGTACTGGGACAAAGCAACAATTGGGTGACATATCACAATTAGATGGGAGAAATTCACATTTAAACCAACCCCATCCCCAACATCGCAAAAACAAACATGACATCGCACCAATTATTCTGCGGCAACATCAAAGTAATCATAAAACACGAAGATCATGCTTTATGATTACTTTGATGTCACCACAGAATAATTTCTTTGAAGTAGCTGATGACAGCGTCTTCATTGTCTTTGTTGCCATGTTTGAAAAGTCAAAATGGTCGGCCTTATCAAGGTCATTGTGCAGACAGAACATGCACCTTTAGAGTGTTTTGATATGTTTATTCACAAATAAGTTGAAAGTATGTCATCCAAGTGTGCTATACATGATTATCAGTCCATTTACCCTTGTTCAGTTAGGAAGTTCCCCATAAAATAATTTTGTCCCAGTACTAGTACTAGTTGGAGCATGAGGGAACCGCCGGTACCAGTACAGGTACCGGTTGACATGCCTGGGCAAAACTGAACTATTTCACAAAACAGCATTACAAACAAATCATGCTGAATGACAAAAGGTTAATCCACTGAATTCTTATGGTATCTTCTTTGTTAGTTAAAAAGCATCTGTTGGAAGAACTCATATTCATAATTTGGGAATGTGCTAATTAATATTTTCAATGTGCAGCCTTTGGGCTGTACATTGAAAATATTGATTGGGGCCACCCACAAATTCACTGAGTCACTAATTTTTTTATGAAAATAGACCATATGAAGCTCCTGACCAGAAAAGCGGCCTTCCGGGTTCAACGAGTTAACCCTTTACCTAACATGAAAAGCAGACGACACTTGCAAAAAATAATTTTGAATAACTAATTTTTTTCATTTTTTGTCTCCAAAACATAGGTTATGACCCCTCATTGGAACGAGCTTGATGAGCTCGTTCCAATGAGGGGTTATACCCTATGTTTTGGAGACAAAATATGAAAAAAATGATGAAAATTAATTGGCGATTTTTGAGAATAGCACTGGCTGGTTTTGGCCGTTACATTGGGTAAAGGGTTAGCCAAACTATTTCACAAAATGGTATTGCAAACAAATCATGCCAAATGGTTGAATAAGGATTCAGAGTCAATTGCCAAATAGAAGTGGCTACCATCAGAGCTGAAACCAGGAATGATAGCATCACATTCACAGTGTTATCATGAAGCATTGAGCAATGTCGAGCGTGGTTAGTAGTTGGATGGGTGACCATTTCAGCGACTGATTCGTGCTCCTGCGTTGTGTCCTTGGGCAAGGCACTTAACCCTGATTGCCCACATGGGGGCGCGATGACGCTGTGTACTAAGGTGTACTGCACATCGATGGTGTGCATGTCTTCAACCAATCTAACCCTGCCTGTGCAGAGTTCCGAGTTACAATGTTGGAGAGCTGACAGCTGCTCGTCGTTGCTCTGTGATTCTCTTTGGTACCCTGGCTTTCTCCACCTGTAAAACTGTCACCGACATGATATGACCCTGGCTGTTAATGTGTCGTTAAATCCTAATGAATAAATAAATAACAGTCAGGTGCTCTTATAATAGGATAATTTTTGCTGCCAATTAAAATTTGTTTAAAGGTTGATAACTAAAATATTTATTTTGGGAGAATTAAACCATGATATTTGTGTTTACCTGATGAAATCCATCCTGTTGGAGCATGGTTCACAAAGTGCTGAGTTAAATGGTATGTTAATGATACACATGCCTTCAGCCAGTTAGATTTGAACTCAGGCCGCATTACTAAGCTGTAAAGCTGGGACATTTACTTGTCACTGTAATCTTTTAAGTCATCAACATTGGTATCTGAAGAGTTAAAAATGAACACTTTCAAGTTGTTCAAATTGAACTGAAGTATGCAGTTTTCACAGATGGCATACATAGATTGTTGAATCAATTAGTTGAGCAAAGAAAGTACAACTTTCCCGCCAATATGAATAAATTGTCCTAAGTAGTTAAACCAGTTTTCATGTTGTTGAGGTATTAATTTCCAGGTACGTAATATATTCATGCACCCAATATATACAGTCAGTACCTCTTGCAGGGGCGTCGGAAGCTATTATTTATTGGTCAGGCGAAATTTGCCAACATGATATGCAGAAGGCATATCCCAGAGGCCATACCTCTGGTGGGTGGGGGGGGGGGGGGGGGGGGGGGGGGCCCTCTCGGGACAGTTTTGAAAATGCAACACTCTTAGCATGAATCTGGGACAATCTGAAGCTCCAATTAAGTGAGCTGTAGATTGCTATTTGTCACTAGTTTAGAGAATGTTTCTCAGTCAGAAAAAAATGGAAATGCATGCATACATTGTGGTCTGAACCATATGGGAACATAGTATGCTTCACCAGTTCTGCTCTTTGAAGGTGGCTAGTAAGCCACCTTCAAAGAGCAGAATCGGTGGCGCATTGTATGACTGACACCGATAGATTGATGACAGTGGTGCCATGGGAGTAATATTATACAGTCGTTCACAATTTGTAACTTGCGATTTAAGAACCCTCAGATCTCACCTGATTAGTGTGTCAATTATTAATCTTTATGGACCGATTTAAATGTACAAGACATGGTATATTGGTATACTAAAGTGAAAAGTCATACTTCACTTAAACGTTTTGTTCCACAAATAAGGAGTCCGGTTTAACTGGTAGAGTGCCAGACCAAGTGTAGTGTTCACGTGGATTTGTCTTGTTGCAATTTATTGGAGAATCCCTGTGAACACTCTGCAATGGATTGCAACAGGATGACTCTATATGGACAAAATGTTTTCTTGTCTCACCTGAGTCTGAAACATATCCACAGAACATGAAGACTTTTAGTTGTTGTACCAATACCTTCCAGTGAGGCCCAAATATGGACTACTAGCACCCAATCAATAGACAAAACAACATAACTTGTACTTCTGATGTATTATTATATTATTGTCAACTACTACTATGTTATTTGTGATACTGTACACTTGACCGTAAAGGTGTATTTATTTATTTATTGGTGTTTAACTGGTAGAGTGCTGGAAGCCCTATTTTGGGCTTTACTAAAAGTGACAGGCAATAACTGTCTGTAGCTACATTCTGCCTGAGGAAGCCTTTATTGTCCCTGATATGAATCAGATTTTTTTATACAATACCTTGCTCTCTGACATTTAATTGGATAGTGTCTATAAGGCACTATCCAATTAAATGTAATAGAGCAGTATATGATGAGCTTTAATTTGTTGTCAGAAAAAACTCAGCACTTTACCAGTTAAGGTCACATACTTATGCACAATGGCTAATCGTGACCGTGACAGTTTTATGGGTGGAGGAAGCCGGAGTACCCGGAGAGAACCACCAAGCAACGACGAGCAGCTGTCAGCTCTCCAACATCGTAACTCTGAACTCTGCACCGCAGCACAGGCAGGTTTAGATTGGTTGAAGACATGCGCACCATCGACGTGCAGTACGCCTCAGTACACAGCGTCATCGTGCCCCCATGTAGGCAATCGGGGTGAAGTGTCTTGCCCAAGGACACAACGGACCGTAAAGGTGTAAAAGTATAATAAACTGAATTGAATTGAATTGCATTGTTTAGCCAATTCTATGAGTAAATGGAAGCCCCTCTTTGGCAAGATAGTGGAAGGTAGTCAATAAACCTGTTTATTACATGCCCATGCAGTCTCTCTTATGCAATACGGCTGTGCAATACGGAATTCCGTATTGCACACCAACCTGTTCCAACCGGGACTTTTTTTTATGCAATGCGACTGCATAAAGTGCATGGTGTTTACCACCGTTGATAGAAAAGAAAATTAGGTCAGTAGGTGCTTGGGTCATGTAATAAATACAAAACCACATGTATGTTTCGATGAGTCGTTTTGTATTCAATTCGTCAGATGTGCGTAGAAAGAAAACGTCTCGACCTTCGGTCTCGACGTTTTCTTCCTACGCACATCTGACTCATTGAATACAAAACGACTCATTGAAACATACATGTAGTTTTGTCTATATACAAGATAACCATCTGAGACACTAGATCCAACAAAGTCTGCCAGTCCAGATTGTTTAACTTAGTCAATTTTTCATGTATTTAGAATTGTCACTTTGGGATTTCATACTTTCCCATTAAAATATTTACACGAGAATTTTTCATTTATATTTATGAATGATCATGTAAAAAAACTCAAATTTGGGAAAATTATTGGTCTGGTGGCTGACGGACCTGCCAGGCTAGTTCTGATGCACCTGTCTTAATAATATCGTTACCAGAAAAGTAAGCGGTTAACAAATTTTTAGAAATAAAATTCATCAAAATCATAACATGCTTTGTTGCTATATTATTTACTTTGTTTTGAACACCGTGTTTTCATATGTTCATTATGTCCCCAGCTGCTGGAGGTTGTTTCAGTGGACAAAAAGTTGAGGGTTCCATCAGTATGCAACTCTGGAAGGCCTATATATTCTCCCTGAGAACTATCTTTCAAAGATGGAGCAATGCTCGAAAGGTTAACACAAAGAGGATTCCATTAAAAGGGTGGGAGAGAAGACTCCTGATGTCAAAACCTGGGAGAGTACAGTACAAGTCAAAATAAGTTGTAGGGTAACAACTATAAACTATGTATCTTTCTTTTCCAACACTGATAAGACCAGAAGCTGACATCATTTTCTGGAAAGCTCTCACTGAGAGCCTCCCAGAAAATGATGTCAGATTCTGCTCTCATAAGTGAAGGAGCAGCAGTATACTTAGTTTATTGTGGTTATGCTACAACTTATTTTAACTTGTACTGTATGAACACTTTAAGCCCTGGGGGTAACAACTCAAATAATCCCTCTCATAGCTGTGTATCCTGATTAAAATCCCTCCCAACAGAAATCGCCCCTCCCCCAATCATTTTTACACACTTGGCAACCCCTCCCCCCCCCACCCAGTTTTTGAAGGTAGTACAAAAAAACTGATTGTTCTAAGAGCAGTACAAAAAGGTTAGAAGGCAGTACAAGGTTAAGTATAAAAAAAGATTTAAAAATTCATGTATTTAATTTGTGGCAGTGACAGCACTCCCATCGGATGGTAGTTTTATGTTCACATTTTTTGGTATAAGCATGAACTTCATAGCAAAGTAAGATACTGCAAAGAAATTATTGGGAGGGGTGGGGGATTTGTGTTCACCTGAAATTATGTGTGGAGTTGGTATGTTGGGGAGTGGACAGTTGCTTGTCATTGTTCAGAGATTCTGTCCGGGTACTCCGGCTTCCTCCACCTGTTAAACTGTCATGGTTATGATTAGCCATTGTGCAGAAATATGTGACCTTAAACACCAATAAATAAATAAATATTCAGTTAACAGGTCAGATTTATACTGGAGGTATGGTAAATAGTTTTGTGTTGGTGAAATTATATTCAATTAACAAGGTTATTCAGTTAAGAGATATCCAATTAAGTGGGCTCCACTGTATCTACACGATTAATATCGCAGGCAACATTTTTCCAACATTCTCGTAAAAAAAGCTCACACGTAGAACATTCCATATAATATCACTATGAAAGTAATCTATGGCTCTTTTATCAATCCTTTCAGTAGCAAATTCAATATGAGAATTCCAACTTCAGCACACACTCTTAATAATATTGAACAAATTCTGAACACTTAAAATTATTTATGCTTTTGATGGTAGGGGTTAAAAAACCCAAATTTTTTCATGAGAATGTTTTTCTTTTTGACACGAGCAGAGAATGGTGACTTTTTCTGTTAATCAGGTCAGATACATATCTTCTTTTGTCAAAAATCTCACTGGACCAGAAAATAATCTGAGTATCTATTGTATAGAATGAAACCCTGGGGAGGTTAATTCTGAGGTTCATCCACCACTGCTTTCTCGGTCTTAACTATATAATATAACCCAAACTGCCAACATTTCAATTCCTAAAGGAAATAAATTATGCAAGCAATTTCAATAAGAGTCGATTTTCTGTGACTGTTTTTGGATTTTTCCCTTTTCTCCATAATTTACGCAGTTTGTCGATCGTGTCTATATAAAATTGATTTTTATTGAGAACAATTGTGTGCCTGCCTTTGAGCATCCATGTTAAATGTCAGTGCAATTTCATAACAATTATGGTGATATTATCCAAAAACAGTTATGGAAAATAATTTTCAAGATACTGCGGACAATCAGTGGCATATTTCCTTAATGTGGTTTTAATTCATCCACTGCACTTTTCAAAGGAAGTGTTTATGTTGTTGGGCACCATGGATACAATGACATTAAGTGTTGGGCCATATTGTTACCGGAAGTTTCCTACAAATAAGGTAACTCCTATTTTTGAGGTCAAACTTGATTGAATATGTACAGTTAAAACTAGAAGTCCTGTCACGAACTGTGCGCTTATCTAGGCTTAATTGCGCATAGGAGTTGTGCACAATTGCCATATCGAAAGCACTGCAGGTTCTCCTGGTTACTCATAGCAAACACAGGCAATGTTTCTGCCAATGGACCTCCAGGTTACCTGGAGGTCCATTGGCTGAAACATTGCTTTTGCATAGGCCAAATGTACAGAAGTTGATGGCCTTACTATGGTCATAAGGCGTAGATTAACGCGTAGATCGACGCGCTATTTGTGCGCATTTCATGACAGAACTTCTAGTTTTAACTGTATGTCTAATTCTCTATTTGTGTTGTTTGGCTTCTGTTCATTGTTATTTTATCTTTTAACAAGCTATTAATTGAAAATAGAATATGTTTTCATTTATGGAATTCACTAAAAACAAACCCAACGAGGGTTCTTAAGCTGAGTTTGAATAATACTGGCTGGTTTTGACCATTACATTGGATACAGAGTTGATATAGATGACATTTACACTAAAGCTGTACAGTGCAGAGGTTTAGTTATTCGGTTAGAAATGATTTTTTTTTTATAACCAGAAAGTGTGACCGCACAGGGTTAGTTACACTTTCTGATTATAAAAAAGTGGTAACTGCCAAATCACATGCTACATGAAAATATATAATGACTAAGGCTGTAAAAATGCTTTGGGTAAGTTAGTTACATGTCATTACATAGGGTTCTGGAATCAAGGAACTATTGGAAATACTTATACTGGATTGTGGAAATTTTTTAAAGTGAATTCCAAAAATGAAAACATATTCTATTTTCAATTAATAGTGTGGTTTTTTTGTGTTTGTTTATATGATTTATCATTCATGTAACACATTGCTGGAAAGAGTTCTTGAAAAAATGTTCCTACAGTATGTCTGTTGATGAATTTTTATTATCTTAGGAAAACAGGGGTTATGCAAAGCGTGGGCCACTGCCCCGTAGGCATGTTCGATGTAGTCTTAAAGGTATTGGGGGACAGAAAAATTTTCTTCTAAGTCAAAAAAGTGAAAAAGGGCCATAACTCAGGGAAAAATTATTGGACAGAACCCATTCCTTGTGCGTATCCGTTTCCCCATGTGGATCTATCAGCATACCAAAGGAGATCCAAATCCCACTGTTAACTTTTAAATTACAATGCAAAATGTTTTTATGGGCAGATGAACAGCCAGACAGATGGAGCAACGGAGGGCATAATATAAGTCATAATCAGAAATGAATCTTCATCATTCTGTAAATTTTACAACTTTTTGATCAGCAAGTTAGTTATATAGCTGAGTTGTGTTTACAAGTGGATTCATGAATGCCTAAAACACTTTACCTAATGAACCTTAAAATCTGCCAAGCTCTTCAACTCTTAACTGGGAGGTATAAATTATTTTTAGTCATCAAATTTTTGTTCACATGTCTTTGCCTTGCCGCATTTATGGGTGAATGCCTGCAGCCACTCAAAATTGTGACCAGACAAATACAGACTAAAAAATTTCACTTCAAAGATAATATGAAAAATTATCTTTCAAATTTAGTCATTTTTATCATTTTTTGCCACTGAAACATAGTGGAGTGCCTGAACAAGAGTCACAAAGTTTGTCAGAGTTGGAGTTAACCTTTCAAGGCGACAGGCCTGAAAATAAGCAGTCTGACATCTGCATAATGAGGTTCACAGAGGGTGAATCTGATGATGCTATCCCATACAGTGTGCCAGTCTATCCTCTGGGTACCTTTTTCTGTTTAGTTTTGAGACCCTGATTCAGATTGAGGTTCACAGAGGGTAAATTTAGTGATGCTACCCTGCTATGCAGGGTAGCATCACTAAATTCACCCTCTGGGGACCTCATTTTGCAGTTGACAGCCTGCTTATTTTGTGGCATGCAAGGCGAATCATAATATGCTTTGAGACACAGAAAAACCAACACAAAAAGTGTTTAGTAGAAATTTCTCTTCCAGTATTCCTTGAATATGGCACCTAGCAAACAATTATGAACTGCTGGTAAACATAGCCCCAAGGAATGGTCCAGCATTAGACTGAATACATAGCTAGTATCAAACTATAAAACTCTCCATGTATCATTGTCACCGGTAGAATGTGTTGCTGGAGGCTTCCTTCAATACCACACTCAGTTTCTCTTTGAAATAAACGATTCTTGTATACTTTACGTTCACTCATCTATTTTTTGGTGATGTGTTTTCAAAGTCAAAGTTTTGCAAAACTTTGTAACGGGCAAAACAACACAGTAATAGATGTTTCTTAAGTGGTATCAAAGTGAATAAAAGCTTAACTAAGACCACACAATTCACATGTTAAAACTCCCTGTGGTTATCCCTTTGAATATCATAGTGCACCAACACTCGTTGTACGCTGCCATTTTTGTTCTGAAAACAATTTGAAGAAATTTGCAATGCTTGGAAACTTGTATTTGTAAATCTTTTTAACATGATTGTTAAAGTACAGTTGAGGCACATGCTGAGGGGGTACTGTCTTAAGCCATTCTGCATAAAATCATTCATGTGACACACTGAAAATGTTTTTCTAAGTCCATGAGGGAGGAAGCTGGAGTACCCAGAGAGAACCACTGAGCAATGGTGAGCAACTGTCAGACTCCCCAACGTACTAACTCCACACAAGCAGGGTTAGCATTGGTTGAAGACAAGTGCACCATTGACGTGTAGTACGCCTTAGTACACAACGTGCATGTTGTCAGGATTTTGATTTGCTCCAATATTTCACAAAATTACAGGTTGTTGAACTTGGACAATCTTTTGTAAAATTTCGCCTGTATGATAAGTGGTTTCTCTGGCTAACTCCTCTTACAGTTATCAAGCAGAATGTATATGGTAGAACACTCAGGGGATCATATGTGTCTTACAGACACAGAATATTTACATGTACAAATAATAAATCATTGCAGTGATTTGTAACAAACCTACCATGTCCCTGCACTCTGCTGGCGCATGGTTTATTTTCTGTTTTGATATAACAAATAATGCACCAGTTTTCTGATTGCCACTATGGCGGGGGCTACTGTGGCAGGTGCAGGTTTTAAACTTATATAGCTGTTGCATTGTTTGATTCAACAGGTAGGCCCTTCATGAAATGTAACATGATACATTGTTGAAAAGGTTTCTCTGAGGCTTTGATGAAATGTAATACCATCTCTAGTCCTATCTCTACCTCTCTACATTCAGTTTTTGCATTCGTAAATTCTGGTTAATTGTTTGTTTTTTTTTAACTTTTTGGACCTTGATGGTACATTCCATGCCAGTTCAGAGCTATCAACTGGTAGAGTCCGTATTCATTACTTGGGGGGAAGATCAGTCAATATTTTCAATGTGAAACCGCAGGGTTGCACTTTGAAAATCTTGAATGGTTTGCCACACATATTCACTGTGCAAGTATCTACTTTATGAATTCAGGTCATTTATACCACCATGCTCACCTATGTTACTGCCTGTGCGAAGCCTGCATGTTCAATTTTTGCCTTTAACCCCACTACCGGTGTAAAGCCTCTACTGTAGTTAAAACGTTTTCAATGGGAATTCCATTACAAAAATATACACCTCTTTACTTTACCTTTAATATGTCTCAATTTGCCGACTTTGATACATTCACTCTTCGTGATGTTTCATTCAAATATACAACGTTTTGCAGTACTATTTACTACGTCCAATGACTTATTAAGTTTAAAATACCTACAATTAAATATTTAAAATAAAATTTAAGAATTGTTAATAATAATATGACTGAAAAAGCAAGGCAAATTAAATCAACTTTGAGGATGTGTCTAGCTGTCAATCAAGTATTCACGTGCAGCCGGAAGTACTGCCAACCGCCACAGATGTAAACAAAACAAACTCATGTGTTTGCGATAGAAAGTATCTTTTTTTTCTCAATTTTAAGTGACAATGTAGATTATTTATTGAGAGGATAATATAAATGAAACAAATAGGTACTAGGGCAGGTAATCAGATTTAAACCACTTGTAGAGTAAGGGTTTTAACTAATCAGCTGAGCCTCGTGGTTAAAACCCTTATTATACTTGTTTAAATCTGATTACTGGCTCCAGTAGCTATTTATTCTATATCGTAACTACATATTTCTGCACCAACTGCATTTCAACAGTGAATGGAAGATAAAAGTGAAAGATGTACAATTTGAATAGTTATTTTTATGCATGGCACTCAGTGGGTTTGGCTGATGCATTCAGCAACGAGATTTATCATAAACCTAACAAATGAGCTGTATAACTCTGGGTAGTCCAATTTATTTATTTATTTATTTTATTGGTGTTTAAGGTCACATATTTCTGCACAATGGCTAATCATGACCACGACAGTTTTACGGGTGAAGGAAGCCGGAGTACCCAGAGAGAACCACCGAGCAACAGCGAGCAACTGTCAGCTCCCCAACATACTAACTCCACACAAGCAGGGTTAGCATTGGTTGAAGACAGGTGCATCATCGACGTGCAGTACGCCTTAGTACACAGCGTCACCGTGCCCCCACGTTGGCATTGGGGGTGAAGTGTCTTGCCCAAGGACACAATGCAGTTGCCGCAGGTGGGATTCGAACCGAGGACCTCTCGGCTTCCAGCCTGCACCTCTACCAACTAAGCCACCGTACCCCCTGGGTAGTCCAAGACAGCCTTGTCTTTAAATGTAGTTAACTAGTTGAGTGCTAGAAGCCACAATCAGGGCTTTCAAGAAAAATTAGGGTACCAGAGCAAAAGCCAACATTTTTCTTGCTCAGATTTCATATACAGCGAAATGCAAATAATATTGTGTTTATATAAATTTGTTTTATTACAAATTATTGGAGAGTGCCTGGGGGCACTCTCCAATAATTTGTAATAAAAAAAATGAATAACAAATTCAGACCACCAAAAATAATCTAGCCCTCAACCAGTTAAAAAAGAAGATTTGTTTACATGTATATTTGAATGAGATTCACACAGGCAGTAAAAAAAGAGAGCATGGCAGCAGGCAGATTGGCATTGCTTATTAAGAAATGAATCCCATCCCTGTCTTCATGTAACACATATAACTTTTGGATATGTGCCAAAACTATTCACTGGAATTTTGCGGAAGTAACCATTTATGTTTGGAAAAGTCTTTTTGTTATAATTTCTTTGGAAATGATTAATTTTTGTTTCAATTTGCATCCACTAATTCACAGTCATGATGAAAAAGTTTGTGATGAGCTCAGGTAGTAGAAATTCTCTCTCTACCACATAAGAGAAGTTACACAGTAGAGAATGGGCAACATAACCTATTACAGTGGAGCCCACTTAATTGGATATCTCTTAATTGTATATTCCTGTTAATTGAATACAATTTTCAAACACAAAACCATTTACCATACCTTCAGTACAAATTTGATCTGTTAATTGCATATGGGTTGTAGAGTAAACGCCTGTTAATTGTATATAAATTTTTGTAATATGTCGAAAAAATTACTGTGACACGCACCAGCTTCTCCATTTTATTAACCTTTTTGGCCCCACTACATCCAATACAGGCATTTTTTCTATTATATCTTGTTTGACAGAGCTCTAGGAGCTCTGTCAAACAAGATATAATAGAATAAATGCTCAGTTTACCTCCAGAACACAGGAAACTGACCAACTCCCTGTTAATTGTATACTCCTGTTAATTGAATAATTTTCAATGGCAAAATGGATATTCAATTAAGAGGAATCTACTGTATATAAAGGGAAAGTCTGTAATTCCATCACATTCCATCTAGCAGGAAATTCCAGATTTGATTATCGCCCTTGATAAGAATGGGCCACTTTTTTGTTGTGCAGGTAAGGCTTTCCATTCTAGGACGAGTTATCCCTTTACCTAATAAATCGGTCACATCTGCACACAAAATTTTCAAATTAAGCAGTTGAACATAACCATATCATGTGATCCCCTCACTGGAACGAGCTTGTCAAGCTTGTTTCAATGAGGTCACATGATATGGTTTTGTTGAAACTTTTTTTTTAAATTTTAAAGAACAATAATTAATATACAGAGGATATCTAGTGTTTTTGAGTGGATAGCGAAAATTATCTCATGAGTGACTGAGACAAATGTTTATTTTTCGCGAGCACTTGCGCAAGCAAAAATAAACAATTTGTCTTAGTCACGAGTGAGATCATTTTCAATATCCACTCAAAAACACTAGATTTTCTTTTTATTATACGCTTTTTATAAGAATCGGATCATTCCTATCAATAATGCATGAAAGTAAACAGTGTATTGATACGCAGAAGTGATTTGATCGATACTCAGAATAGGTAGCGTCTTGTGATCTGATTCAGCTGGCGGATTTCATGCATCAATTCAAGGTCAGTAAGTATTGAATTATTGCTTGAAATGATTGGTATCCACTCAAAAACACTAGATTTTCTTTTCATTATACAACCCGGTGCTTCATTAATTAAAATTTTGCTGATGATTTTTATTACGGGGTAAACGCATGCGTGGACATCGAGGCCCACACGTAGATTACGACCAATCCACGGCAACTGTACTGTAGTAATTGTAGACTTCTTTATCTGACGATCTTGGCAAAATGCACAGGTATGTGTACAAAGAACCATCAGGCAAATTTTTGTGAAGGTTGTTGGAAAAACATGGTCTTCCCTCTCTTCCAATACATGAGCATATGTGTAGTAATGGTCCTGAATTCAGAAGATTGTACAAGTGCCTTACTTAACCCCCTGCACACTTATGTCAAAATAAACAGATTTGAAGTGGCTATTTTTCCCATAATGCAACTGGGAATTTAACCAATTCAATCTTGTTTGACAGAGCTCATTGAGCTCTGTCAAACAAGATTGAATTGGTTAAATTTCTAGTTGCATTATGGGAAATATTTGCACCCTGAACTTTAGATATTTCGACATCAGTGTGCAGGGGGTTAAATTACCTGCATGGTAAAAATCTATTATTTTAGATAAACTGTCACTAATGATTGAAATTTCCTGAAAATTGTCATTCACATGCAAAACTCATTTTGTTCAAAAGCTGTGTGTATCAAATGCTGTTTTTGCCTGAGGGAATAATTTACCACAGATTGTCCACTCTCTTATGGATATTATCTGGTTGTTGGGTTCCAGTGAACTGTGAATCTAAACAGCCAAATAATTTACCATTCATATTTCATGGCCACTGAAATTTCATCACTTTCCTTTCTGGAGAATTCATTTTCTGGTAAGTGGAGACTGTAACTGACATAGGTCAGATTGCCTTTGGTGACCTTTCTAGATTTTCAATCATCATTTGTCAATGGATATTAACGGGAATCATATCAGTATGGAAATTTTTACACCATATGGATATTGACATTCTGTCATTGCAACTGTGTGTATTCTTTTTTTCCTGTGGTACTGAAGAAAATGCATATTTGATAATAACTAACATACTCTTGCAATAAATCAACCCAGACTATTTAGTAGAGAATACTTCATTGAGCCACTGCACTCTGATAACAATATTTCAATTTCAAGCCATATATTACTTTTGGCCATCCAAATTTGTCCACGTCTCTTTGTCTTGTTGCAATTTATGGGAGAGTGCCTAGTGGCACTCTCCCATAAATTAGAACAAAGCAAATCCATACAGATTAAATAATTTCGCTTCAAAGATAATATGAAGCACATCCACTGAATATGAAGCCTGTGAGTTGTGTTACCTGCACTTTAGAGAAAAGCCCAAATATGGGCTTCCAGCACTCTGCCAGTTAACAGACAAAAGACGAAAAAATAACAGTGACACTCACATATTGAGTAATCACACATGCACGTGCCCAGCGTACATGCATACATTGGCAAGGATATGCATTCGCAATTTTCTCTTGTACTTGTTTTTAAAACTAATATTTAAGACTGAGTTATGGTATAGACAACAGTGGCAGCTATGGGGACTCGGCAACACCACACCTCCACTGATAGGCATCATGTGTAAACTGGCCCATCAGTGGAGTAATATCGCTGTCAAACATAATGCCCCTCCTCTTTGAGGAGGAGGCATTATGTTATCACCATGTCCAGCGTCCATCTTCCGTCCGTTAACATTTTACATTCCATCAATTAACTAAAGTTCTACCAACCGAATCTTTACCAAACTTCATATGTGGGTTAGGTATGATGAGTGAAGAAGCCTATTTATTTTGACCATGATGTGCCAAAGGTCAAGGTCACAGTGACCTCCAATGTTAAATATACTTGAAATTGGTTTCCGCTCTGTAAATAAAGTTCTACCAACCAGATCTTCACCAAACTTCATTTGTGGGTTAGGTATGATGAGTGAAGAAGCCTATTTATTTTGACCATGATGTGCCAAAGGTCAAGGTCACAGTGACCTCCAATGTTAAATACACTTGAAATTGGTTTCTGCTCTATAACTAAAGTTCTGCAAGACTGATCTTGTTTTTTTTTGTAATTCTATTCATGATATTGCAGGAGGGGGCATATGCTCTTGTTCCCATAATGCAACTAGGACTTTAACCAATTCAGTCTTGTTTGAGCTCTGTCAAACAAGATTAAATATGTTCATTTCCTAGCTGTTCCTAATGGTATTAACTGGTAGAGTGATGGAAGCCCATATTTTGGCTTTACTCTGAAGTTCAGGTGCTGCCACTTAAAGGCTTCATATTCTCTGGATGTACTTTGTATTATCTTTGAAGTAAAATTATTTAGTCTGTATGGATTTGCCTTGTCACATTTTATGGGAGAGTGCCCGGAGGCACTCTCCCATAAAATGTAACAAGGCAAAGACACATGATCAAGTTTAGCCAAGCAAAAATAAATTAGGGAAAAAATGGGCCTTGAAATTTTGTTTTTTTAACATCAGAATGCAGAGGGTTAATTTTTATTTATTTATTGAGTACCCGGAAAGAACCACCAAGAAATGGCGAGCAACTGTCAGACTCCCCAAAATGTACTAACTCTGCACAAGTGAGCCACCGAGTTCCCTTTTTTTCATTTAACTCATTAGCTAGCATAATGAGAAGGCAACACTTATAAGAATGTTTAGCTTCAAAATCATAACTTATCACCCATCATTAGAATGAGCTCAGTGAGCCCGTTCCCAAGAGGGTTGATCAGCTGTGTTATGGAAGCAAAAATTGAGAAAAAAAATTGAAAATTTGAATGTGGATTTTTTGTATAGACACTGGTCAATTTTGCTGATACATTGGGTAAAAGGTTAATTCCCTTCGTTTTATCAAAAACCTCTGCCATCAGGCCTTTTCTTGTAGTCAAGCAGCTACTCATGTGCATCTAGTTCTTGTCTTAAATTATTTGAATGAGATCTTCCTGGCACTAGCTTAAAATTGTACTTATAGAGCCATCATTGTGTTGAATAGTATGCTTGTGAATGACATGATAACTCAATTATATCATATCTGCACTGTGTAAATTTCTGTGAGTTATGGTAATTTTAACAGTGATATTATGTACAATATAGGGTATATCTCTGAAGACTGAGGGCACAAAACCATAGCCCCTTGCATTGATTGGGACATATCCTCATTCTGCAGGGAGCATGGTTGCTCAGTAGGTAGAGATGCAGGCTGCAAGCCGAGAGGTCCTTGGTTCAACTTCCACCTGTGTTGACCATGTTGTGTCCCTGGGCAAGAGGGCAAGACACTTAATCCCAGTTGCCCATGTGGGGGCATGGTGACATTGTGTACTAAGGCGAACTGCACGTCGATGATGCACTGTCTTCAGCCAATGCTAACCCTGCTTGTGTGGAGTTAGTACTTTCGGGAGTCTGGTAGTTGTTTGCCATTGCTCGATGGTTCTCTCCAGGTACTCCAGCTTCCTCCACCCGTAAAACTCTCCGATACAAGGTGATCGTGGCTCTTGAAAGTGTCATTAAACCCCAATAAATAAATAAATTCTCCTGCATGTAATAAAGGTGCAGCATAGTGTAGGAGAACATCTAGATGAGGAACTCAAGAGCACTGGTAACCATTTCAACACTTCAATCTGATGTCCATTGCTCTAACCAGTAATCCGCTATGCTCCCAGACAACATAATAAACACCAAGATGGATAGAAGGATCAGTGGTAATTTAATCCTACAGCCCTTTTTTGGTCTGCAGGATTTATTTATTATTTATTTGGGTTTAATGACACTTTCGACAGCCAGGGTCACCTTGTGTCAGATAGTTTTACGAGTGGAGGAAGCTGGAGTCCCCGGAAGGAACCACTGAGCAATGGCAAGCAACTATGATACACCCCAATCTACTAAGTCCAGACAAGCAGGATTAGCATTGGTTGAAGACAAGTGCAAAATCAACGTGCAGTATGCCTTAATACACAATGCCATCATGCCTCCCACATGGGCAATTGTGATTAAGTGTCCTGCCCAAGGACACAACGCATTTGCTGCTGGTGGGATTCGAACTGAGGACCTATCATCTTGCAGCCTCAATCTCAACCTACTGAGCCATCTGAAGGATTAAATTATTGCTGAATCTTCTCACATGTACATGACAGACTCCCCCATTTCACTGTATAGGGTTGTATGACGATACCATTCAGAGTGCCAGGGGCGCAGTGGCTCAGTTGGTAGAGGTGCAGGCTGCAAGCCGAGAGGTCCTCAGTTCGAATCCGACCTGCGGCAACCGCGTTGTGTCCTTGGGCAAGACACTTCACCCCCATTGCCCATGTGGGGGCATGGTGACATTGTGTGCTAAGAAGTACTGCACGTCGATGGTGCACCTGTCTTCAACCAATGCTAACCCTGCTTGTGTGGAGTTGGTATGTTGGGGAGCTGACAGTTGCTCGCCGTTAGTTGGTGGTTCTCTCCGGGTACTCCAGCTTCCTCCACCCATAAAACTGTCACGGTCATGGTTAACCTTTGTGCAGAAATATGTGACCTTAAACACCAATAAATAAATACATTCAGAGTGCCAGCATTGAAAGAGTTAATGCCAGAAGGCACTATCAGGGTTTTAATATGAAGAATAGGTACCTCAGCCTAAAGGTGTCATACTCTGTGGATATGCTTCATATCATCTTAGAAGCAAAATTACTTAGTCAATTAGGGATTGCCTTGTTACAATTTATGGGAGAGTGCCTCTTGGCACTCTCCCATAAATTGTAGCAAGACAAAGAAACAAACAAATTTTGAAGATCAAAAATAACTTAGCACTGTACCAGTTAATCTTTGATAAGAACTGATGAAGCAAAATTGAAGAAATAATGCCTCTATTTGAATGAGCCAGATGAAACATGAAGATAATTTAATTCCTTCATGATCTCTACCATCATTATTAGTGACAGCTGAAAGGATGAGAAGTTTAAGATCACATGTTTTGATAATTAATACTTTAATACATGTAATGAGAATAAATTGTTGATAGGTTTTTGCACATGCAGTGTTTTCTTGAAATTGTAATTCAAATAAATCATGATGTCATTTGATTAAAAACATAAAAAAGTATTTAAAAGAGAATCATTAATGCAACTGGGGATACGGAGATTTGCCCCGCGGACATTTGCCCCGATACAAAAGCGGATATTTGCCCCGATCTCTTTTTTCTTAGGCGGATATTTGCCCCGATCTCTTTTTTCTTAGGCGGATATTTGCCCCGATCTCTTTTTTCTTAGGCGGATATTTGCCCCGATCTCATTTTCCCGGGTACAGTATTTTCCCGTCAACAAGGTCTATGAAAACAAGCGGCCAATATATCAATGAGTGTTTTCACTGACTCGAAAGCCAATATATCAATGAGTGTTTTCACTGACTCGAAAACAATGAGTCAAAATTATTCAGTGGTGATTGATTGTCTATGAATTGTCAATGAAAACAAGCAGTTAATATATCAATGAGTGTTTTTAATGACTTGAAAACAATCAGTGAATATCATAAGTGTATTTACTGACTTGAAAACAATTGATCAAATGTATTCAGTGGTCATGAGTGACGCTCATGTTGGAGTTGTTGGATAAACAAAGTCGGCTGCTTTGCTGCTTTTTTGTATATAAAGGGAATATGGATGGCAAATGCATATCACATTCAATATGGAGTTTATACGTACTACACGTGGTGGTGAAAAGTTGTGTTTAGAGGGATATTCATATACTTTGAAAAGAACAAACAAGGACAGTATTCGTTGGGAATGTTCTTCCCGAAGAACAACAAAATGCAATGGTAGTTTGTTGACTGATTTGAATAAAACGAAAGTTATTACTTCGACCGTGCATAATCATTCCCAAGATCAAACAGCCATTGAAGCATTGAAAGCTCGCCAATCAATAAAAGATTCAGTATCTTGCAATCGTGGAAAGACTGTTCAAATAGTGAAGGACAAATTATCCGAGTACCCTGTTGATGTTCGAGTAGCTGCCGGGTCAACAGAGACTGTGAAACGTGCTGTTAGAAGGTACAAAAGGGGCACAGCTCCCAAAGAGCCAAAACAACTCGCCGACCTCCAATGCATCCCCGAAGAGTACACAACAACTGGTGGTGTCGACAATCTTCCTTTTCTTTTCTATGACAATTACAAAGATGATGGCTCTAATAACAAAAGAGTGCTAGTTTTTGGTACAATTGATAGTCTTACATTTTTGTGTGATTCAGATGAGTGGTTCCTGGATGGAACGTTTGGTGCAGCCCCAAAAGTTTTCCAACAGTTGTTTGTCATACGTGCAAAGAAGGATGGATCGACAGTCACATGTGTTTATGCATTCCTTCCATCAAAAGAGCAAATTTGCTACGACGAGATGTTTGCTGCAATAATGAATGAGTGTCAGTCATTAGATCTTTATCCGAATCCATTGACTATCAGCTGTGATTATGAAACAGCTATTCACAACTCCATACGGACAATGTTCGGTCTTTCAGTTCGCATTCAGGGATGTTTTTATCACCTGTGCCAAAATACATGGAGAAAAATTCAGAGTTGTGGACTCAGTGTTGAATACAAAGACAACGATGCTGTTAAACATTCAGTTGGAATGCTAGATGGACTAGCATTTCTTCCTGTCGACAAGCTCAAAGAGGGTATGGCCATAGTAAGATTTAGTGCACATGATTGTCTTCATGAGGTTATTGACTATTTCGACAAGACATATGTCAGTGGGCCAACAAAAGTCAGCATGAAGGATGGTAAATTGACGCTGAAATCTTCCAACAACCCACGCTTCCCCCCAACCATTTGGAGTGTTCATGAAGCCACAATGAACAACCGTTCAAGAACGAACAATGAGTGTGAATCGTGGAACAATGGATACAGTCATCTTGTGGGACATGACAACCCAGGTGTATGGCACTCCATATCATGCATTCAAAAGGATCATCTATCTGCACTGACTGATATTCGTAGAATCACAGTTCTAGAGCCACCGACAAAACGAGTTCGACGAGAGACTTTGAAGTTGCAAAAAAAACTTAAGACACTATGTACACAATTTTCAGTTGCATTAGATTCTAATATTTGTTAACTGAAATGTTGAATGTTGAATGAATTCTTTGAAATGTTCTGTTTTCGGACCATGTTACTAGAATATTGTGCTTAAATGTTACGGTACATTCTGATAGATATTTAAATGTTATTATATGTTACTTTTAAATAACATAAATAAATTGTATAACCACTATCCAAACATTCGTCTGACAAATGTCTGGAAAGTGGTTATACAATAAACCCTCAAAATATTTTTGAACAGGCAGTTTCTCAAAATTAATCTTGACTTGAGGATTCGCGTGTAGGCTGTTTCAATGAATTGTGCTATTTATATATGTGCTTCACTTCGTTTTTTTTTGTTGTTGTAAAATTTTGGCTTGAATAAAAGTCAGTTTAATCTCCTTAAGCGTTGTTTTTCTATCGCCATATCGTCCATAAGCATGGTCCGAATCGTCCAGAAATCTGGGGGGAAATCTGGGGGAAAAAATTAATTTTACTTTCTAAACGACAAAATTTTATCGGGGCAAATGTCCAGGAGAGAATTTTTATAGCGGGGCAAATGTCCACTATGTAATTAGCTGATCGGGGCAAATGTCCACTATGTAATTAGCTGATCGGGGCAAATGTCCGTTTTCTTTAAAAAGTGATGCGGGGCAAATATCCTCGGGGCAAATGTCCGGGATTCATGCAACTGATAAGCCTTCTGTATTGATTTTAATTTTTCAATTGCCCAACTTTTCACCTTCAAGGTAATCATGCAACATCACCTTCTTCCATCATCAGGTAAATTTAACATCAACTAAATTACAAATTTCCTACCTGCTTTTATATAATCATATCTTATTTATTTTAGTCGATTGAGAAATATGTGATTAATTGATCTGAACATTCTTGAAGAAATAGAGAATTAGATCTTGTACAAAAATAGAATCTTGTGCTGAAAAAATTACTTGGAATAACCTCAACAATATTCTTAGTTAGAACTTCTTTAACCCTTTACCTATTATGAAAAGCAGACGACACTTGCAAACAAAATTATTCAATTTTTTTTCTCTCTTTTTGCGCGAAAAACTTAGCTTTTGACCCTCATTGTATTGAGCTCTATGAGCTCGTTCCAATGGCAATAAGCTATGTTTTTGAGGCAAAAATGAAAAAAATAATGAAAATTGAACTTCAATTTTTGTGAATAGTGCTGGCCGGTTTTGGCCATTACATTGGGTAAAGGGTTAACATATATTACATGATGTGAATATTCAGTTAAACTACTCAGATGTATAAAAGTTGAGGTAACAAATTGTTAACTACAAAATATCATCCCTTGACTGCTACAAGGTGCCTTCTGCAATCCTAAAGAACAAGCATGATGGATGAATTACTCAGTTACACATTTAATTGTGAGAACCAGGCATCCTTTCTTTTTTATTTACTTTACTACAACTCTCAGACTGAACTCCATTTTTGTCTGGTAGAGTGTCACCTCCCACCTCCTCAGTTTGTGGGAGGCCAATTGTATCGGATATTATTGAGCAACAATGTCCATTTGAATTGTGTGACAGACACATTATGGAAGCGTACATTTTATATGTTAATTAACAAAATTCTGACTCCTTGTGCTAGGATTCACTTTTATTGTTCCAGTGCACTGCTGAATCAATAGACAACCGATGTTTGAGTCAGATTTTCCACTTGGAAATCCCAGAAAGTAAAGCAGTGCTTGTTGACTGGAGAAAACAAGCTCTGTTTTACTGGTAAAACAGGACCCTGTCACCAATGCTTGGGGTGGAAGTCCTCCAAAATGGGCAACATGGGTACAGTGGAGACCACTTAATTGGATATCTCTTAACTGAATAACCCTGTTAAATGAATATAATTTCCCAACACAAAACCATTTGTCATACCTCCAGTACAAATTTGTCATATTAATTGAATATAGGTTATAGAGTAAACTCCTGTTAATTGAATACAAAATCTTGTAACCTGTCGAGAAATTACCCGGACTCTCCCCAGTTTTCCTATGTTTATAGACCTATTTGGCCTCAGTAGATCCAATACAGGCATTTAATCTATTATATCTTGTTTGACAGAGCTCAATGAGCTCTGTCAAACAAGACCTAATAGAATAAATACCAAGTTTATCTCTAGAATAAAGGAAAGTGACACAAACCCTGCTAATTGAATACTTCTGTTAAATGAATCATTTTCATTGGCAAAGTGGCTATTCGATTAATAGGGTTCCACTGTATAAACGATTGACTAAACATGACTTCGTCTCCATGTTGTGGTCACAATATGCCATTGTGCAGAAATATGTGACCTTAAACACCATTAAAAAAGTAAATAAATTAAAAATAACTTAGATACTGACTATTTGAACATGCATCTGGGCAGACAGACATATTTTGCAGTAACACATTTTGCTACACTGCATGTAGCCATTGGTAGGCTTACATAAAAACTGAAGAAACCTGAGGGAACATAATTGCCCCCACTAAAATGAGTCTCTAATGTTCTACATAAATGTGTGAAAGATAAGTGAGGGAATAATTGTTCTAAGAATCCTTATCTCATTACAATTCTCCCAAGATTTGGATTATGGAGCACCAGAGACACTGAAAATACATTATTGAATTGTCCAAGATGGGAGATTCACTACAGACAATAAAATGGTGTCAAATGGATCTTTATGCTCCCATGTAAGTTAATTTACTACATCGCTTTCAGAGTATTGTCAGAAGTAGATTAATCTTTATTTAAGAGTATTGCTCTCTATTGACGGACTTTATCAGACATTACTTGCTATTCAAGTGCCCACTGCAAATGACAAAAGGTTTTTGTTTATGAACATCGAGTACCAGCTTCTCTTACTGTATCTTTTCAGCTTTCAATTACCATTTAAGATCAAGGCATTCAGTAGTGTGCTAACAGCTCAGGAACAATTTTTTTCTGATAGCTCAGATGAACATATGTAAACACTATTTTCTTCTCTCAGGGTTGTGGCAAGGTTGATTTCTGAAAAGGATCTTACAGTTGCTTGTAGAACAGTGGAGCCCACTCAATTGGATATCTCTTAACTGAATAACCCTGTTAATTGAATAGAATTTCCCAACACAAAACCATTTACCACACCTCCAGTACAAATTTGACCTGTTGATTGAATATAGGTTATAGAGTAAACTCCTGTTAATTGAATAAAAAATCTTGTAATGTGTCGAGAAATTACCCGGACTCTCCCCAGTTTACCTTATATATCCCGTATATAGACCTGTTTGGCCTCAGTACATCCAATACAGGCATTTAATCTATTATATCTTGTTTGACAGAGCTCATGAAGCTCTGTCAAACAAGATATAATAGAATAAATGCTAAGTTTATCTCTAGAATACATGGAAGTGACACAATCCCTATTAATTCAATACTGTTAATTGAATAATTTTCATTGGCAAAATGGCTATTCAATTAACAGGTTTCCACTGTATATGTGTACTCTGCAGTCTTCCACAGTTCAGTGATGTAGTCAGGAATCTAAATTGAGGAGTCTATTTCAGGAGGGTCTACAGATGATTTAGACAGGCTTATAAAAAAGAATGAAGGCCTGTGCAAGGGAGCGTATGATAAATGTTCCTTTCCTATTGGTGAGGGTCTGGGGGAACACCATTGTTCTGAGGCTCATATAATATTATTTTGTTTGTTAGTTATTTTTCAGAAACATTAAAACATAAGAATATGTTGCTATAACTGGTTGATTGAAATCAAAAACAAGTTTTGTTGAACCATTTTTTCCAGAGTTATGGCCCTTAGTTTTTAGCTTTTTTCTGATCATTGGCCCATTAATGCAATAACTTGAGCAAATGTCAAGGGATTTCAACAATTTTCGCTATGTCAGTTTGCTACTATAATATGTTAAGTTCGAAAACCAGTGTTTTACGATTTTTATCACTTAAGTTATGGTCCTTAGTTTATTGGTTTCTGATGATTTTGTAGCCTGTTTGCACAATAACTTGTACAAATGTTAATAATAGATTCCCACAATTTTTATTGCTATAATATCTTGATCGAGGTCAAAAACCATATTTGTCTGTTAAAAGAACCCAACCAAGACTTGACTCCAAATCACTGTCATAAATTTAACCTTGTGCACAATTCCATCAAGGTAGAATTGGTTAAATTCTTGGTAGCAGCTGGGGGCGCGGTGGCTCAGTTGGTAGAGGTGCAGGCTGCAAGCCGAGAGGTCCTCAGTTCGAATCCCACCTGCGGCAACTGTGTTGTGTCCTTGGGCAAGACACTTCACCCCCATTGCCCATGTGTGGGCACGGTGATGTTGTGTACTAAGGCAGGCGTACTGCACGGCGATGGTGCACCTGTCTTCAACCAATGCTAACCCTGCCTGTGTGGAGTTGGTATGTTGGGGAGCTGACAGTTGCTCACCGTCGCTCGGTGGTTCTCTCCAGGTACTCCGGCTTCCTCCACCTGTAAAACTGTCATGGTCATGATTAGCCATTGTGCAGAAATATGTGACTTTAAACACCAATAAATAAATAAATAAATAAATAAATAAATAAATTCTTGGTAGCATTACGAGAAAATTTGCTTAGTGAAATTCAGATATTTCCAAATCAGTGTGGAGAGGTTAAGAAGGACCATTTTACTTGTGTGCTGGCAGCTCTTTGTAAAAAATCATTTTCATAAATTTAAAAAGAAAAATTGTACTTGTCTGTTAGCTGCTCATCATATACTACTCACATTTGGTTAACTGGTAGAATGCTAAGTTATTTTGGGCTCTTTTTGAGTCTTTGCCTTGTACAATTTATGGGAGAGTGCCAATAGGCACGCTCCCATAAATTGTAATAAGGCAAATAATAACAGATAAAATAATATCACATCAAAGATAATATGAAGCATATCCATGGAATAAAAGCCTTTAAACTGTGGTACCTGCACTTCAGAACAAAGCCCAAATATGGGCTTCTAGCACTCTACCAGTTAAGAATCACTCCTACCCATCTACATATTTGTACCTAAAATGCTAAATCTGCACAATTTTATGTTTGTTTATCTATTCATTGAGGTATAACAGCATTTTCAACAGCCTGGGCAATGTCGTGTCAGACAATGTTTCAGGTTGAGGAAGTTGTTGTTCCCAAAGAGAATCACTGTGCAATGGTGAATAACAGTCAGACTCTTCAATTTACTATCCTAGCATCAGCAAGATTAGCATTGGTTAACTGGTAGAGTGCTAAGTTTTTTGAGGTGTTAAAATTTTGTTCATATTTTATTGCCTTGCTACAATTTATGGGAGAGTGCCTACAGGCACTCTCCCATAAATTGTAGCAGGGCATTTCCATCCAGACTAAATAATATCACATCAAGAATTAATTGAAGCACATCCACAGAATATCAAGCCTTTAAGCTGTGGTACCTGAACTTCAGGATAAAGCCCAAAAATGGGCTTCCAGCACTCTACCAGTTAACTCCTTGCATGCTGCTGGCAGATATTCCTTCCCAGGACAGGATTTCTCTTGCCACTGATATAAGTATAATTTTGGCAAATTTAATCAAATTTTCCGCCTGTAAATGGCATGGATTTTTTCACCAATGATTTCTTGAGTTAAATTTAGTTGAAGTTTTCATCAAGTTTAGTCATGGCTGCTGTGAAGCAGCCATGACTAGATATGATGAAAAATATTTTGGATATACTCAGTGGGTTAAGAATTAAAGGCAAGTGTAGTGTCAGAGTTTTGTTCGTCAACATTTGATGTGTTATATGCCTATGGTATAGTTGCTTTCAACTAATGGTAACCCTGTATTTGCCGTAGACTACAGCTGACGTGTTATTGTTATATACCTATGGTACAATTGCCTTCAACTAATGGTAACCCTGCATGTGCCAGGATAGTAACTTGAACTGGCTGACGGTTACCCACTATTGTTCAGTGATTCTCTCCGGGCACTTTTATTTCCTCTACCATGAAAAATTGTCCAACACCATATGACCCAGGGTGTTGAAAGTGTCATTAAACCCCAATTGACAAGCACACATGAAAATGTGCACATTTAACTTCAACGTTCAAATATGCCACTGAGAAGCAAAATGTGAAGTGTATAAAATCATTCTATTATATTTATTGGTTATTAAGGTCACATATTTCTACACAATAGCTAATCATGACCACGACACTTTTACGGGTGAAGGAAGGGGAGTGTGGTGGCTCAGTTGTTAGACTGTTGGACTTCTATGCTAGAGGTCTGGGGTTCGATCCCCATCCGGGATGCATTGTGTTGTGTCCTTGGGCAAGGCACTTTATCCCAGTTGCCTGGGCACGATGTATACTAAGGCATACTGCCCGTCGATGGTGCACAAGTCTTCAACCGCTGTAACCCTGCTTGAGCAGAGCTTGAACAGAGTTAGAATGTTGAGGAGCTGACAGTTGCTCATCGATGCTCGGTGGTTCTCTCCAGGTACTCCTACTTCCTCCACCCGTAAAACTGTCACGGTCACGATTAGCCATCGTGCATAAGTATGTGACCTTGAACTTAAATAAATATGGGTGAAGGAAGCCAGATACCCGGAGAGAACACCGAGCAGTGGCGAGCAACTGTCAGCTCCCCAACATACTTACTCCACACAAGCAGGGTTAGCATCGGTTGAAGACAAGTGCACCATCTACATGCAGTACGCCTTAGTACACAACGCCACCATACCCTCATGTGGGTAATGGGAGTGAAGTGTTTTCTTGCCCAAGGACACAACGCAGATGCCCCAGGTGGGATTCAAACCAAGGACCTATCAGCTTGCATCCAGCACCTCTACCTACTGAGCCCCCCTCCCCCACCCCCACCCTCACCCCCAATCAATCATTCTAATAAAATTTGGGACAATTTTGCTTGTGTGTAAGGAACTCGGCACATAATATCGTCTATTGAGAGCAACAAGGCACCATCTGCAATGCTTTAGCATTGATGGATGACATAATTATTCTAAAAAATTTGAAAAAAGACAATTTTACTTGTGTGTAAACAGTTCCTCAAAAATAATCATTCCCATAAATTTAAGAAGGACTATTTTTCTTCTTGTGTTAGCAGCTGAGAATGATATCACTGTGTTTCTTTAGGAATGGGAGTGTTAATGGTCAGCAGTGTTCTTTTTAAATAAGCAATATTCAAGGTGAAAGGTGTACTTAAAATGCAATTTGAAGGTAATTTGTAAGTCACCAGTCCTAAATTACTTCTTTTCTTTCTTCTTGTAAGTTGAAGCATAAACCAGTGGGAGGTAAGCCTCTTTTCAGTAACAATCAGTCAAAGTCCAGATATCCTTTATGTCCAGCTGTTGGACCATTTGTATGAAACCGATAGTTCAAAAGCCACTGTAATGTCAACAAAATGTTTTATTGGTTTGTTGAAGAATGTGAAGTATAACAGGTTACAGAAATTGTTGCTCTATGTTCAGTTTTTCTCACTGTAAGGTTCCTTTTTTCTTTCTAAAAACCTTTCAAAGTTCGCCAAAAAAAGATTCAGTGTTTGAAATATCTTTTATATCTTGTTATTATTTTTCTATGTTAATCTTGATTACAAAAACCTCCAAGCAACTGAAGCAAGTAGTTGTGAACTCAGCTGTTAAATATTGGCTGAAGTTAGCCTTTTACTGGTCATTTAATTTTATGATGATATTTTATAGCCATGGCTTCCTGTTGCCAAAAAGTTTAGCTGCATCAGTTGAGTCAGACTGTTATTTTGTTTTCTGTGTTGTCAGTTATCTGGACTGGATTTTTTTTTATCAATAAATTCTGCTGAAGGTCATTCACCTCATAGTTTTAAGGTATGATTTTTTACTTCAATTTCTTTATTTCTAGATTGTTAAATTTGATTGGATGAGGTTATCTTTTTTTTCATCTGTTTCAGTGCAGTAATTTATTTAACCCCTAAAGGCTTAATTCCCATTTTGATCAGTTTTACTGCAATAGAACAGATGCCCCAACATGCTCTGAGGAAACTACTACTACTTTCTATGCTAGAGGTCCTGAGTTTGTTCCCCATCCTCGACAACCCGAGTTGTGTCCTTGGGCATGGCACTTTATCCCGGTTGCCTACATGGAGGCACAATGATGCCATGTACTAAGGCGTACTGCACGTCGATGGTGCACATGTCTTTCAATCGCTGTAACCCTGCTTGAGCGAAGGTTGAACAGAGTTAGAATATTGAGGAGCTGACAGTTGTTCATCAATGCTCGGTGGTTCTCTTCGGGTACTCCGAATTCCTCCACTCGTAAAACTGTCCCAGGCACGATTAGACATTGTGTTGAGCTGATTTTCAAGTTTGATTTGACTGGCATAATAGTCTGTTTTCCCACAAGTGATGGGGGTAATGAGTTCCAGTGTCTAGGGGCCCAGATGGCAAAAGCTCTATCACCTGCCGTATTTTACATTGACTAGGATTGAGCCAGTGTTAGGACATTAGAATAATGTAATGCCTGTGGTGGTTTGTAAAGAGATACAGTGGAGCCCACTTAATTGGATATCTCCTAAATGAATAACCCTGTTAATTGAATATAATTTCCCAACACAAAACCATTTACCATACCTCCAGTACAAAGTTGACCTGGTAATTGAATATAGATTATAGAGTAAACTCCTCTTAATTGAATAAAAATTCTTATAACTGTCGAGAAATTACCCTGACTCTCCCCAGTTTTCCTTTGTTTATACACCCATTTGACCTCAGTACATCCAATACAGGCATTTAATCTATTATATCTTGTTTGACAGAGCTCATGGAGCTCTGTCAAACAAGATATAATAGAATAAATGCTAAGTTCATCTCTAGAATACAGGAAAGTGACACATTCCCTGTTAATTGTGTTCTCCTGTTAATTGAATAATTTTCATTGGAAAAGTGGCTATTCAGTTAACAGGGTTCCTCTGTATGAGTCCGGATTAGGTATTGTGGTATTATATTGTTTAAGCATTTGAAGGTGAATAAAATGACTTTATATTCTATTCAGTGTTTCACAGGGAGCCAGTGTAGCTTCTCACGCACTGGCATAATATGGCAAAAGTTTTGACACTTGCTATAGAAATAAATAAACAAATGAGAAATAAATAAAATAGCTTTTAAACAAAAGTGAAAAAACAATCATGGAGTTTTGGTTGTTTATTAAAAATGGTGTTTTCTCCAGAGCTGCTGTGCCGAGGAGGAGTGAGAAAATAAATTGATTTTTTTGAAAATCCAACTATCATAATCAGGTTGTAAATAGCCACCTTCTGTCACTGGAATGCCAAAATGATTATCACAAAGTTTTCTTTGCTAAATCACATGCAAACATTTTATAGATAAAACACCATCTGCTATTGATTTTTAACAGTTTTCTGAAATGTACATGTAAGAAATACGGTAATAACTTATGATGAACACTAAATTGAAATTGCCTTCAACTGTAACCTTGAAATCATTAATTCTTCCTTAAAACCCTTTACCCAACGCAGACGATATCAAAATTTATTATTTTAAACATAATTTTTTTTAATTTTTTCAAAAAGTTTCAACAAAACCATATCATGTGACCCCTCATTGGAATGAGCTTAATGAGCTCATTCCAATAAGGGGTCACATGATATGGTTTTGTTGAAATATTTTGAAAAATTTATTTTTTCCACTGCTCAATTACCATATTACTCAGGCGGATGTGGGCAATTCATCAGGTAAAGGGTTAAGTGAAATAAGTGGTCATCTGCAATGCTGTAGCATTGCAGATGACACCTTGTTGCACTCAAGTCACAAATGAACCCTCACACTAATTGTTACAAGCTTATTTGTTTTACAAGGATTGGTAAGTCACAAATGAACCCTCACACTGTTAAAAGCTTATTTGTTTTACAAGGATTGGTAAGTCACAAATGAACCCTACACTGATTGTTACAAGCTTAGTTGTTTTACAAGGATTTGTAAGCAAATTATGCAACTTATATTTATGCCTCTCCTTGGTCGAATGGCTCAGGTGTGGGGAATGGCCACAGCGGCAACTTCGTGGCCTCACTCTTCTTAAATACTATGAAGGAATCTTTAGCCTGCATGGAGTGTGTCTCTCTCCACACAGAGGAAGACAGCCATTTTACATCCCCATGCATTAGGACAGTGTGCTGTGACAGCATCAACTCCACAATTGATGCTGACAGAGTGTTCGGACACCTCGAGAACTTTCCCCCAACGAGGTTCGATCACGCTGTTTCAGGAATGCATGCAGATTCATAAGCTTCAATAGTTAATGCTTAAGCCCCCTAATCAAGATGTTTATCTGTTTGTTTATTGGAGTTTAACAACACTATCAACAGCTTGGGTCATATTGTGTATCAGACACCTGCTCAGGTGGAGGAAGCTGGAGTACCTGGAGAGAACCACCAAGTGATGATGAGTAAAGGTTAGGACTCTCTAAAATTACTATCCATGACATGAAATGACAGGTTGATGACGTGAAAGCTGTTAAGTTGTAGCATAACAGCTTTCCCCTCTTGAAACACCTACTGGCACATAGAACACATTGGAACTCAGGAGACGAGCTGTCAACAGAGTGACTTGCAAACTGCTTCATTTTTCTAGATTTTTCTTACGTCGCAGCAGATGATGTCCTAGTTTTTGAAGTATTGTTTAACCCTTTACCCAACGAATCGGCCGCATCCGCCCGCGTAATATGAAAAAAAAAATATTATTTTTCAAAAAATTTCAACAAAACCATATCATGTGACCCCTCATTGGAACGAGCTCGTTCCAACGAGGGGTCACATAATATGGTTTTGTTGAAACTTTTGGAAAAAATTTAAAAAATGATATTTAAAATAATTAATTTTGAAATCGTCTGCGTTGGGTAAAGGGTTAAAAAAAGTTGAAATGTCACATTTATTACACATTTATGACCTTTGTATAAGCTGAATAAAATTTGATTTTAACTTTGGTTCTCACTTACTGATCTTGAAGGAGGTTATTATGCTAGCTAATTCATTGTTATTTTGGAGGACATCTACTTCAGTATTATACATTATTTTATTGCTTTTTGTTGAATCACTGACTCGATTGAATATTATGTTTGGCTTAAATGCCGTTTTACAAACACTGTATGTGCATATATAAGGAACTGAGGTTGTCAATTATCCTGTCAAGATAACTGAAGTTGTCCAACCTGTTTTCTACCTATGTCTGCAAACTTCTCTCATAAATTATACAAGATATAAATTAAACACTGCAAGCTTTTTATATAAGCAAATTTTATATGTGTGCAGAAATTTATGAATTTGTGCATTTTCTATGACCTCTAACTGTGCAGTGCAGTGCAGGGATGCCTTTCAGTCGGGTTTCATATGCAAAGGTAAGTGATGGTAATTAAAAATCTTTTGTTTAGTGATATCCCTACAAATTGAAGTGGAAGTGTGAATTTCAAATGTATCCAAGTCAGAGATGACAAGTAGGCTCAAGTCTCTGTAATGTCTTTCAAAATTATTCAACCCTACACGTATCATATGTAACACAACTGTCATTTGCTTCAGTAACTATTTTTAAGATTACATTGTTTTGGTGCATCTTTTTGAGAATATTTGTAATGTGCAACAAACTTGGATTTTACACTGACAAATTTAATTACTATCACCTTCCTATCCCTGAAAAATTATTGAAGTTTTCAACATTCCAAGTGATTTGAGGTTCACATTATTCAGTAAACCTGACCAGTGTATTAATTAGCTGAACATCTCAATTTCATAATGTATTTGCACTGCCTTGTTTTAACCCTTTACCTAGCACAGTATTTTTAAAAAATAAATTAAATTTCACATTTTTCGAAAACGAATTCCACAATTTCTCAATAAGGCCTAAAAAAAATAAAAATATGTTTCTCAGGCCCATCCACATGGTCCTTTTGGCTGCCGCATGCTCTCTTTTTATAACCTATCCAAACTTAAAAAAATCAAAATCGAATGGATTATGTCTGATATTTTACCCAAGTTAATAAAATTGTCCCTTGAGTGCAAGAAGGCTTTGCAATGCTTTAGCATTGCAAAGCCTTCTTGCACTCAAGGAATGTAATACACCACTACCCATGCTATTATGTAGATTATGGGGACTAAAACATGAAACAAACCAAGAACATGAACTTTTTAATGGCAAAGAAATAATTACAAAAATAAAAAATAAAAAAACGCCCCCACGCATGCAATTTTACAGAAACAGAGGATCTACTTTGTGAGGCCTAAAAATCATACAAATATGGATATCATTAGAACCAGCTCAACGAGCTGGTTCTAATGATATCCATATTTGTATGGCTTCATTGACAAACTTCTGAGATATTTTAGGCTGTGCTAGGCTTATTCTGGTTAATTTTCTTGCTGCCATTTTGGGAAAGGGGTTAACCCTTTACCTAAAATAATTAAAAAGCAATACTTGCAAAGACAGTTCTTGAATAAAAAATTCAATTTAAAAAAACATTCACAAAAAAATACAGCTTATGAGTCATCACTGGAACAAACTCAATGAGCCTGACCTAATGGGGTATCAAAAGCTATGTGTTTTGAAGGCAAACATTGAAAAAATAATTAATTTTGCATGGCAAATTTTGTGAATGGAGCTGGCTCGTTATAACCTTGATATTAGATACATCTTTACCCAATGCACAGGATTTCAAATTTATTATTTTAATTGTTGTTTTTTCATATTTTTCAAAAACTTTCAACAAAACCATATGTGACCCCTTACTGGAATGATTTCAGGTTTGTTTCGATGAGGGGCTCTCATGATATGGTTTTGTTAAAAAAAAATTTTCAACTGCTAAATTTGTAAATTACTCGATGAACTTTGTCAAACAAGGTTAAATTCTGTGGTTCATTGTGGAAAAAGTTGGAGAAAGAGCATGAGAAAAACAAAAAATGGTAAATTCAAAAAGTTCCCAAATAAGAAATGGAAAGTTCAAAAAGGTTCAAAATTTATAAGGCTGGTCTCATTTTCAGGACAAAAAGTGAATTTGTTTTTTTTAAAATCAGTCTGCACCATGAGATCACGCTAGAATATATATCAAACAGACACTTCTCTCAAAAACTTTGAGGTGCACCACCAGACAAATTAAGCACTGGTCACAGAATATTCTGGGTCTCTTCTCTTCATCCCTACACTGTCTAACTCCTATTTTTCTTCAGCACACTCCTTATTATATTCTAACTCTAATACTCTTAATTCATATGACAAAATATATTTACCAACCAATTCCAAAATACCAAACTCCTTGTACTGCTGATATTACCAAATGCAATATCATTAAGCAGACTCTGAAGCCCATTGTCAAAATGAGCCCAGATCTGAGACCAATTAAGATCTTAGATGGTTAACCCTTTGGACACCAGTGACTGTTTTGCCAGCCCAGTAACATGATACTTCATAATTTCATTAAGTGGGGTGACTTTTGAGTGAAGGTGTGGTGTAGACCAATCAATATTTTCAACGTGCAGCCCCAAGGCTGCACGTTGAAAATATTAATTGGTCTACCTCCCAAAAAAGAATATGGACTCTTCCCGTTGCTGCCATTGAACTGATAGGGGACGCAGTGGCGTCGCGGTAACCGGTTCTCGTCAGATCACAGAAGTTAAGCAAAGTCGAGCGCGGTTAGTAGTTGGATGGGTGACCATTTCAGCAACTCATTCGTGCTCCCGCGTTGTGTCCTTGGGGAAGGCACTTAACCCCGATTGCCTACATGGGGCACGATGACGTCGATGGTGCGCATGTCTTCAACCAATCAAACCCTGCCTGTGCCGCGGTGCAGAGTTCAGTGTTACGATGTTCGAGAACTGGCAGCTGCTCGGTGGTACTGTCCGGGTACTCCGACTTCCTCCACCCGTAAAACTGTCACCGACATGATATGACCCTGGCTGTTAATGTGTCGTTAAACCCTAATAATAATATAATATATTGAACTGATATGGAAGATACCACTGGCGTTCAAAGGGTTAAAATTAAAAACAAAAACTAAAACCAGCCAACAGTTCTTCCAGAATCATTTATATGTTATCAGTTGAATTTAAATGGGTGATAATTGAATATTGTCATGCAGCCTATAACCAATCTGCATTGATTGCTGCTTTCAAGATACATTATAAAACATTGTTTTATATAAATGCTTCAACATAATTTTTAAATTGCATGTCTCACTTGATTAAACATGCATTTGCTGACATATAATTCAACTCCCTAATGCTCTTCATGATTAATTTTAAATGTCAGGAAACATGTTTGGGTGGGTTCAGTTAAAATTTTCGAGGTAACCCTTTGTGGATATAGTATGGCATGCTCATGGTAAACAGTTGATTGTTGATTTTTCTTCCAACTAATGAGTCACTCACTTGGAGGAAACTGAACAATGATCCAGCCCACTGATAGTATCTGAAGAAGACTTATCTCTAAGTATGTTATTGAAACATGACATATTATGAAGATATTAGGATACAAGGGAGTTAACCCTGTGCCTAATACCAGTTGTAAGAGTAAGATAAACCCACCTGTTTTCTTCCTCAGGTTTCAGTCTAGACTCACCAGTCACATTTATTTCTCTCTCCAATTCATAGAACTCTTTCCTTTGAGGAAACATACATTACTGTCGTAATCCGTGTGTGGGTAGTTATGTCCACGCATGCATTTACCAGGTAATAAAAGTCGTCAGCAGGAAAATTTTAATTATGAAGCACTGGGTTGTACCCAGTGCTTCATTAATTAAATTTTTGATGTTTATTCCTATAATTAGTGTTTAGAATGTAATATTATTGTGTCTGTAGAAATATTGCCATTTTAAGCAATGGAAAACAAAAAATTTTCAAAATATTTTGACCAACACTTTTTTTAATTGGAGTGGGACATGTTCAAGCCAATTTGTTAGCAATGGTATTAAGATGTTAACTCCTACATATTTTTCCAACCTTAGCAAGTGGTACAGTGGGATGCTGTTAATTTTGAACATCCACTTTGCAAGTGAGAATGATTCATTAAACAGGAGTATTCAATTAACAGTTGTATGGACACTTTCCTGTATTCTAGAAGCGAACTCATTGAGCTCTGTCAAACAAAATATAATAGATTAAATGCCTGTATTGGATGTACTGAGGCCAAATTGGTCTTTTATTTAACAAGGGGAATTTGGTGATAGTGAAGGTAATTTGGTGATAGTGAAGGTAATTTCTCAACAAATTGCAAGATTTTTTATTCTGTTAACAGGAGATGATTATTCTGTAGCCTATATGCAATTAACAGGTCAAAATTTGTACTATACGTGTGGTAAATGATTTTGTGTTTGAAAGTTATGTTCAAATATAACATGGTTATTTTCAATTAATACATATCAAATTAAGTGGGCACCACTATACTTAATATTAATTTTTAGTCAAAATGGACTATTAAGACTTTGCTTGAAATCATTTGTGAAGCTGCTGGGTTTGTTAGTTGTGATGCAGCAAGCACTTGCTATTAATGTAGCAAGGGTAGTGCATTGTTGTTTTAATCCCTTGGAACGATTTTTTTAAAATCACACTGAAGCAAAACCATGCTCGCCCCCTCCCCACCCCACCCCACCAAAAAAAAGACATAAAAAACACACATACAGAAAATCAAACAATATATTCAGCCCCTCCACTTTTAACTCTTAACCCTTTACCCAACGCAGACGATATCAAAATTTATTATTTTAAATATCATTTTTTTTTAAATTTTCAAAAAATTTCAACAAAACCATATCATGTGACCCCTCGTTGGAACGAGCTCGTTCCAACGAGGGGTCACATGATATGGTTTTGTTGAAATTTTTTGAAAAATAATATTTTTTCAACTGCTGAATTTGCATATTATGTGGGCGGATGCGGGCGATTCGTTGGGTAAAGGGTTAACATACTGAGTATTTTCAGAATATTTTTCATCAAATCTATTCACAGCAGCCACGACTGGATTTGATTAAAAATTCATCAAAATTCTACTCCAAGAAATCATTGGTGAAAAAATTCAAGAACAAAAGTCAATTTACAGGGGGAAAATTTGATTAAATGTGCCCAAATTATTCTTATTTCAGTGGCAAGATAAATCTTGTTCTGGGCAGAAGTATCCTTCATCAGCATGCAAGGAGTTAACCCTTTACCCAACGAATTGCCCGCATCTGCCCGCGAAATATGCAAATTCAGCAGCTGAAAAAATATTATTTTTCTTAAACTTTCAACAAAACCATATCATCGTCAAGCTCGTTCCATAGAGGGGGTCACATAATATGGTTTTGTTGAAATGACTCGAAACAATTTAAAAAATTTAAAAAATGATATTTAAAATAATAAATTTTGAAATCGTCTGCGTTGGGTAAAGGGTTAAACCTGCTACAAGGTCTCTGTGCAGTGAAATTCTTGAAACATCTGAAGGTTCTTCACAATGAGCTCCAAAGGTTCTTAGTTTCGGAGAGTTGACTAATACGTTCTTTTTAATTTTCTTCTTGTGAAGTATTTTTGATTGATTTTTTTTTCATTCTGGTGATTGTTGCATTTAATGACCAAACAGTATTATTGATTGGGTTCCAAGGTATCATGTAGAACTTTTGAGTAACAGTGCTGACAAATGATTCATCAAAACACTTTACTACACAGGAAATGCTCCAATAATTTTACAGAGAATGAAAGACAAGGAATCTAACATTTCAATTAGTAGCAAAATGGTAAATTGATTTTTGAAATGAAACCATATGATTTCTTTGTGTACAATTGTCAAGTGACCATGAATTTATTAGAAGTGAATGTTCTTTATTGCTTCAATGTTTTTTACATTTTTCTGTGTGAATGTTTCTTACTGGGGGTCTTTTACACTCTGGTTGTGATGTGAGCATTGTGCGTGAAGTGCAAGAAAGATAGAAATTTTCTTATTGGTTTTAAATTTCCATATAGTGTGACTAATTTTAGTACTCAAACGATTAGTCGACTAGTCGATGTCGACTCTGGGCAAACCAGTATTCGACTCTCAATTGTGCAGTCAACTAGTCGGAGGAGTTCAAGCTTTTAGGTAAATAGTATCCCTTCTGTGCCACTGTCAGACAGTTTGAACAGCAGTATTGGGCAATCAATGTATACATCTATTGCCATCTAATAGTAGTGACAGTAGTTTGTTTTAACTGGTACTAGTAGAGTGCTGAATTATTTTGGGCTATCAGGATATGTTATTAATTTGCCTTGTTGCAATTTATGGGAGACTCTCCCATAAATTGCAACAAGGCAAATTAAATAAGACTATATAATTTCACTCTTAGCATAATTAGAAGCACATTAACAGCATAATGTTCCAGTAAGTTGCTGTATATGAATGCCCAAGTGAAGCCAAATTTGGACCTTCAGCACTCTACCGGAACACCAACACTGTTATAAGAAGACAAGTTATCACCAATGACTAGTCGAAGTCGACTTGACTTTTGGGTATTGACTAGTCGACTTTGGAATTCACTAGTCGTTTGAGCACTAACTAATTTGAGCCTTGATGTCACACAAAGACCTCTGTCCATCCATCCGTCCCTCCATCCATCTGTCCATCTGTGTGTACAAATGTTTTGGATTGTAAGTTCAAAGCCATTGGTCAGATTTGGATCTTCTTTGGTATGCTGATAGACCTGCATGGGGGAATGGATATGCACAAGGAATGGGTTCCATCCAATAATTTTTTCAAGAGTTATGGCCCTTTTTCATGCTTTTTTCACCATGGCATTATGACACCATTGGGGGTATATGCCATGCTTCACCGTTCTCTTGTCATAATTTGATTTTATGTTTCAACTCTTAACCTGTGGAGTTTTTTCTTAAATTTTTCATAAAATGGAGTCATGGCTGCTATGAAGCAGCCATGACTTCATTTGATGAAAAATTCAGTAGAGTCTGAAGTCCGGAAATGCTTGATAAGAATACTTCTTTTCATTGGAGGATACTTTCTACTAACAGGAGCCAGTATTATACCTCTGCTAGATAACAGGGTACTTTTGTACTGGTCAGGAAAATCCATCTGCAGCAGGCAAAGAGTTAATATGCCCATTGGTCTCAGTGTTGCCAATGTTTGTGGCTGTTTTACAGCAAGGCTCACATTTCAGATTTCAAACTGTTAAAACTACAAACTGAGAAGAAAAATTGTTTAATATCATCACAACGCATTGTCCATATTAGGGACAGAATAGTAGAAATTATAATAATAATAACACTCATTTACAATGTAAAATTTTTTTTGTGAAACTTTTTGTTGAATATAGCACTGAGGAAGGCCAGAGGCCAAAAGCTTTGCAACAAATGAGTGTTATTATATCCCCCATAACGAGTTGTATACTGGAATCACCTTGTCATTTGTCCCACTGTCCATCCATAATTTTGTCCAGAGCTTTTCTCAGATGTTTATGGACCAATCTGCTCAAAACTTGGTATAAATGTTCACGACCATGGGAACCTGTTCACCTGCAATTATAATTCCGGTCAGATTATTTTTGCTAGAATGTTTGCACCATTTCGGCTTGAAAAATCAGGCCAATCATTTTGTCCAGAGATTTTCGCAGATATTTATGGGTCGAGTCCTTTGAAACTTGGTATGGATGCTACCATGGGATTATGCGCACCTGCAATTATAGTTTCGATTGGACTTTTTTGCCAGAGTTATGCCCTTTTTGTCTTAGAATAATCATGGCAGCAGGGTATGGACAAGCCCATCTGGGGCAGTCAGTCCTCTAGTTATTATTATGATAAGTATAACTTTATCAGATCACATGTAATGATTGTTCCAGTGTGTATAGAGCCTTAACTCAACACATCGGATATCAAAATTTGTTATTTTAATTTTTTTTTTCTCAAATTTTTTCAAAAAATGTCAACACGATCATATCATGTGACCTATCATTGGAATGAGATTGATGAGGTTTGATTGAAATTATTTTTTTTTTCTGCTGAACTTATAAATTACTTGGGTGAATGCATCTTAGGTAAAGGATTAACTATGTCTACTACAGACAGATTTTACAGCAGCCATGCCTTGATTTTATGAGAAAATAAAAAAAATGAAAACATTGAGTCAGTGGGACCCCCCTCCAGAGTGTTGGACTCCTGGCTTTAGGTCACCCTGACCTATAGGACGAGCAGCCACTGAAACTTTTTTTTAGACAGAAGAACTATATTATTTGTACATGATCAGAGTGGGTAACATGAAGCAGCAATATTTACTTCTCAGGTGCTTTTGCTCTCTATTGCCCTATGTAGAATAGCCACTGACTCAGCATTCTCAGCATAATTGAAAGGGGCAAATGAATGGCATATAGACAGGTTTAATTATATAGTTAATTCACAGACAATTATTTTAGTACCACAATTGAACAGTAGTAATTCATCACACAGTTGACAGGGTATAATGAATATTCATGATGCACGGAAACAAGGTCAATAGAACGCAACAGGTAACAGGTGGGTGGGGCTGATGAACTGTCAGTTAGCAGTGAATAGTATGTATTATATATTTGTTTTGACGAGTGTTTACTTGTAGTGGGACTGTCTTATGTGAATTTAAATGGAAGTATGGCAGCCATCCAGGTAAATATTTTTGTTGAATATTAGTTTGTCACATTCCTTATTTTAAATAATTTAACTGCTCCATTGACACTACCCATCTTTGGAAGCTCAAATTATTGTGGGTCATTTCTAGAGTATTTTTATTAACCTGGTGATATTCTACAAGTGATTCCAAGAGCTTCTGCAATATAGCTGATGATGTGCTGTTGGGTGATGCATTATTGGAAAGTGTACAGTGAGAGTCCTTTGCAATTGTGTGTCTCAATACAATATTTTGCCAGCAAAAGTCTATATATCGGTGACCACTTAATTATATCTCTTATAAATTCAATATTGAATAAACCTGTTGAGTGAATATAATTTTCAAATACAAAACTATTTACCATACCATCAGTGTAAATTTGACCTGTTTATTGCATATTGGTTATAGAGAATACCCATGATAATTGAGTATTCCTGGTTAACCCTCTACCCAACGCAGATGATTTCAAAATTTATTATTTTAAATATCATTTTTTTAATTTTTTCAAAAAATTTCAACAAAACCATATTATGTGACCCCTCTTTGGAACGAGCTCGATGAGCTCGTTCCAAAGCGGGGTCACATGATATGGTTTTGTTGAAATTTTTCGAAAAATAATATTTTTTCAGCTGCTGAATTTGCATATTACACGGGCAAATGCGGGCGATTCGTTGGGTAAAGGGTTAATTGAATAAAAATCTTGTAATATATCAAAGAATAACTCCGAGAACCACTGAATTTCTTGCGTTTATAGACCTATTTGACCTTGGTATATCCAATACAGGCATTTATTCTATTATATCTTGTTTAACATGATTTAATAAACTAAATGTTCATTTTAACACTAGAATATAGTAAAATGACCAAATTCCTGTTAATTGAATGCTGAGTTTATTGGAGAGAAATATATATATTATCGGAGGATCGATGAGGTACATGTAGAAACTGAAACATTACACAATTATTTGGCTGAATTTATAATTAACATTTGTCAAGAAATTGGCACTGAAGTACATGTCAGGAAATGATGTGTACAGACGTGTCAATTTCATTTGAGGTCACTTCAGAGCATTAACCCTTAACATGTGGTGCTAGTCTGTGTATGTTGAAGTATATATCTTTGGTATATACCATACTTCTTGACAAGCTTTCTGAATATCTAATTGTTAACTCCTAGAATGAACGCACTAAAAAAAAAATTTTCTGAAAAATATGGTTAGTGGCATCTCATCCCTAAAATGGTGGGAGAAAAAATCATCCTCGATAGGTATCTGGGATGCAGATGGCACTTGTTGCACTCAAGGGACAATATTCATGTTTTTTACACCATGCTAAACCAAGGGGTGTGGGATCCCAGTCACTCATTGGTTAACCCTTTGCCCAACTTAACGGCCAAAAACGGCCAGCACTATTCTAAAAAATCGCCTGTTAATTTTCATTATTTTTTCATTTTTTGTCTCAAAAACATAGGTTATGACCCCTCATTGGAACGGGCTCGATCCAAGGAGGGGTAATAACCTTTGTTTTTGAGACAAAAAATAAGTTATTCAAGAATTGTTTTTGCAAGTGTCGTCTGCTTTTCATGTTAGGTAAAGGGTTAAAGTATTGGATTTGAGATTGAAAGGTCATCAGTTTGATCCTGACCTACATCATCTGTATCGTGTCCTTGGGCAAGACACACTTCATCCTGATTGCCTTTGGGAGAGCATGGTGGCACTTCGTACTCAAGCATAGGCAATAACGATTATACACTTTCCTTCAGATGATTTTAACCCTGCTGGTGCCTGGTTAGAGAGTCCAATTACTCTTAATAATAATAATAATAAGGAAATTTTATAAAGTGTAAAATCACAAAGTGCTCTAAAATGCTGTACTGTTAAATAAACAGTGAGCTCATGACTATCAAGGCAATATACAGACTGAGAAAGGTGTGAAGGCCAGTAGGTTACATACTGTCAAAAAAGCCTCTCTGAAAAGATGTGATTTTAAAATTTTTTTGAATTGGTTGAGATCTTTCGATCCCTGAACCTGAACTGGTAAATTATTCCAAAGTGCAGGTCCAGCGAAAGAGAGAGCTCTGTTATTCACAAAAGTGGACCTAGAGAAGGGCATCTGAAGCTTTATTTGTGAGGAGGAGCGCAAGTTCCTTTCAGGTTTTTTAATTGCCAAAAGGTCGTGTAAGTACTTAGGTGCTGAGCCATGAATGCATTTCAATACCAAAACCAAAATTTTGAAAATAATCCGCTGTCGTACAGGGAGCCAGTGCAATTTTTTTTAGTGGTGGTGTTATATGATCATAGCATTTAGAGCCTGTGATAATACGTGCAGCTGTATTTTGAATATTCTGTAGTTTTGAAATATATGACTGTGGCAACCCAATTGCTTGGTGTTTCTCTCTAGTTACTCTGACTTCCTCCACCCTCTCCAACATAATATGACCCTGTCTGTTGAAAGTGTTGTTAAACCCAATAAACAAATAAACAAACAAGGTACAGTGGAACCATGTTAATTGAATAGCGACTTTGCCAATAAAAATTATTCAATTAACAGGAGTATTCAATTAACAGGGATTGTGTCACTTTCCTGAATTCTAGAGATAAACTTAGCAATTATTCTTTTATATCTTCAAGATATAATAGATTAAATGCCTGTATTGGATGTACAGAGGCCAAATAAGTCTATAAACAAAGGAAAACTGGGGAGAGTCAGGGTAATTTCTCGACAGGTTACAAGATTTTTTATTCAATTAACAGGAGTTTACTCTATAACCTATATTCAATTAACAGGTCACATTTATACTGGAGGTATGGTAAATGGTTTTGTGTTGGGAAATTATATTCAATTAACAGGGCTATTCAGTTAAGAGACATCCAATTAAGTGGGCTCCACTGTATAAGTATCCCAAGATTGTGAGGGAATTACTTGCATTATACCATTCAGCCAATCAAGACACTAGATTTCAGTCTGTCAAGAAATAAATAATCAGTGAAGTATTTACTTGGAACTCTGTCAGATCTTGACTAAAATTTACTAAATTGTGAGGGGGCGCAGTGGCTCAGTAGGTAGAGGTGCAGGCTGCAAGCCAAGAGGTCCTCGGTTCAAATCCCACCTGCGACAACCATGTTGTGTCCCTGGGCAAGACACTTCACCCCCATTGTCCACATGGGGGCATGGTGACGTTTTGTACTAAGGTGTACTGCATGTCGATGGCGCACATGTCTTCAGTCAATGCTAACCCTGCTTGTGTGGAGTTAGTATGTTGGGGAGCTGACAGTTGCTCGGTGGTTCTCTCCATTGGCTGAAACTTTGCTTGTGCTGCTTTGTGGGGGCGCAGTGGCTCAGTAGGTAGAGGTGCAGGCTGCAAGCTGAGAGGTCCTCAGTTCGAATCCCACCTGCAGCAATCGCATTGTGTCCTTAGGCAAGACACTTCACCCCCCCTTGCCCACGTGGGGGCACGGTGACGCTGTGTACTAAGGCGTACTGCATGTCAGTGGTGCACCTGTCTTCAACCAATGCTAACCCTGCTTGTGTGGAGTTACTATGTTGGGGAGCTGACAATTGTTTGACATTGCTCGGTGGTTCTCTCCGGGTACTCTGGCTTCCTCCACCTGTAAAACTGTTGAGGTCATGATTAGCCATTGTGCAGAAATATGTGACCATAAACACCAATAAATAAATACTAAATTGTGACCGTTTAGCTTATGATGAGTTAACTGGTTGGGTGTTAGAAGTGCATGTCCCTGAAAAGGCTTCATATGCCAGTTTTTATATTTAAGTTTATTGATTTTACAAGGATTGGCATATAAGTTATGCATTTTATATTGATGCCTCTCCTTGGCTGAATGAGTATATGGGATGATTTCAATAGTGGCAACTTCGTGGCTTCATTCTTGTCAATTACTACCAACAGATCTTTAGCCTGCATAGACTGTGTCTCTCTCATTCCAAAGTCAGCCATTTTACATCCCAAACGGAAGGATGGTATGGTGTGACAGCATCAATCCCACAATTCATGCTGGTAGAGAGCGTCCAGACACCTCAAGAACTTTCTCAACCAAGGATTGATCCCAGAATCTCTGACATGAGATACCAGCACACTTGTCCACTCAGTCACCACTTCCTTCATATTTTATGGATGTCAGTCATAGAATGTTGGACTTCTATGCTGGAGGTCCTGAGTTTGATCCCCGTCCAGGATGACCCATGTTGTGTCCTTAGGCAAGGAACTTTATCCCTGTTGCCTACATGGGGGCATGATGACGCTGTGTACTAAGGCGTACGCATGTCGATGGTGTACATGTCTTCAACTGCTGTAACCCTGCTTGAGTGGAGCATGAACAGAGTTAGAATGTTGAGGAGCTGACAGTTGCTCGTCGATGCTCGGTGGTTCTCTCCAGGCACTCCGGCTTCCTTCATCCATAAAACTGTCATGGTCACGATTAGCTAATTTTGTGCATAAGTATGTGACCTTAAACACCAATAAATAAATAAATTTTATGGATGTGCTTCATATTCTCGTATAAGTAACAGTTATTTGTTCAGTGACATGTAAATTTGTCTTTTCACAATTTATTGGTACTTGCCTTTAGGCACTCTTCAGTGATTTGGTAACTGGTTGAGGGCTAGATTAATTTTGGTTGTCTGAATTTTTTATTAAAAATTTGTTTTATTATAAATTATTGGAGAGAGCCCATAGGCACTCTCCAATAATTTTGTAAAAAAACAAATTTATATAAAAAATATTATTTGCGTTTGACTGATTATGAAACATGAGCAAGAAAAATGCTGGCTTTTGCCGGTACAGTGGAGCCCACTTAATTGGAAATCTCTTAATTGTATATCCCTGTTAATTGAATATAATTTTTAAACACAAAACCATTTACCATACCTTAAGTACAAATTTGATCTGTTAATTGCATATGGGTTGTAGAGTAAACTCCTGTTAATTGTATATAAATTTTTATAATATGTCGAAAAAATTACTGTGACATGCACCAAATTCCCCTTATTTATCAACCTTTTTGGCCTCACTACATCCAATACAGGCATTTATTCTATTATATCTTGTTTGACAGAGCTCTATGAGCTCTGTCAAACAAGATATAATAGAATAAATGCTCAGTTTACCTCCAGAACACAGGAAGCTGACCAAATCCCTGTTAATTGTATACTCCTGTTAATTGAATAATTTTCACTGGCAAAATGGATATTCAATTAAGAGGATTCTACTGTACTCGCATTTTTTGAAAGCCCTCATATAAACCAATTCTCACAACTAATGTTAATCTAGCACTTTATCAGTAAACACCTGGAAAACATCAAAGTGGCTCAGCCATTTGGAAAACATGTACTTTCCTTTAGGGTTAATATCTATTGTTGCAATAGACATTAATTCACGAGATGAGTTCACTGATTTTCAAATCTGGACAGGAACAATTCCATTTCATTTCCCATCAAGGTAAATTAACAAAAGAGACCTTCAAACATAAGCAACAAGGTGTTCCTAATTGCATGTTAGTTTGTTCCATATTTAGACTGGGACGCAATTCTCTTCTTGCAAGTAATATTGCAAACTGTTGCACAGCATTGTTAACTTTAGATTTGGTTCAGTGGGATCATTGATATCTGATTTTTCAACATCGCACACAGAATGACAAATTGCATTAACTGTTTTAGTATGGGGAATGATATTTACATAAGTCCAAATCTCGTGTTTTCTTCACCGCAATTATGAAATGTTTATTAGCTGCAGAATCAGTTCTTGACTGAATCAACTGTGAAATATTATATCTGACTTGACCATGTGAGCAAAACACTCATACATTTTATGAATCTGCAGTGCCAGTCAAGTATCAAATACAGAACCCACAAGATAATCTGTTTTTATAAGAAGTTTCAAAGAACCATTGGTGAGGGGAGTATCATCCTTGTAGAAAAACAGAGAGAATTTTTTTTTTATTTAAGCCAACCCATAACTGATGTAACAGCAATATCACATCAATTCCATTCACACAAAATCACCTTTCAAACTTGTGTGGTTTCTCAATTTTCCATGACATAGGTTATGATCCCTCAATGAGCTTGTTCCAGTTAGAGTCATAATAAGGCATAGATTTCAAGGTGCAGTACAGTCGCCGTGGACTGGTCACTTTCCACGGGTGGGCAATATTTCCACAGATACAATAATATTAAATTGCAAGGTTCTCGTCAGATCACCGAAGTTAAGCAACGTCGAGCCCAGTTAGTCCTCGGATGAGTGACCGTCTGAGCGATCGATTCAGATTCCCGCGTTGTGTCCTTGAGCAAGGCACTTAACCCAGATTGTCCACATGAGGGCACGATGACGCCGTGTACTAAGGCGTATTGCACATCGATGGTACGCATGTCTTCAACCAGTCTAACCCTGCGTGTGCTGCAGAGTGGAATTACGATGTTGGCGGAGCTGGCAGCTGCTCGTTGTTGTTGCTCAGTGGTTCTCTCCGGGTACTCCGGCTTCCTCCACCCATAAAACTGCCAAGGTCATGATTAGCCATTGTGCATAAGTATGTGACCTTAAACACCAATAAATAAATAAATAAATAAATATTAAATTGCAAACACAAATTATAGCAATAATCAGCAAAAATTTAATTAATGAAGCACCGGGTACTACCCGGTGCTTCATTAATTAAAATTTTGCTAATAATGATATTATTACCTGGGAAACGCATGCGTGGACATCACTGCCCACATGTGGATTACGACCAATCCACGGCAACTGTACTGTATACTGGACAGACAGCCAACGATGATTTAAAAACGTCAGAATAAATGCAGTCTACCAGTTCTCTAGGAAGAATGCATATGGGGGCAATTTTTTTTCAAAGCAGTATAAAGGGGCAATTTGTGTATGTATAGGTTAATAGGATGGATTTGGTTCTATAATCAAATCACCAAATAAAGATAAGGGATCCTTACAAATTATGGGTACATCAGTGGTTGATAGAGTTATGATGTACGGTGTTCCATCCAACAGATCAAGTACAGAAGATGAACAATTTATGAAGGAAAACATTCTAAGGTGATGAAAACTCTTCTGACAGGCACACAATACAGGGATATTACTGCTTTACTTGTCTAAATATAACTAAGTAAGCCTTCTAGAGCCCCAACATAATATGTTCTTGTCAAATTGTCTAAATTTGTTAAAGATGTGTGGGTATTTCATGTTTGTCCATGACAAGATGAATTGACACCCACATATTTACCAGTTTAATATCTGTGGTATATTTTACTAGGTGGGTCTTGAATTAGCTCAGTTATTTAGATAAAGGAGGAACTATTTCTTTTGTGTATGCATCAGCCTTGTATAAATCTGGATATTATTATTATCAGTGGAGAGTGCAAAGATCAACCCCCACATGCAATAACTTATATATTTCAAATAGATACTTGGTATCTGACAAGAATATGGCTGCTTTTGAAGAAGTTAAACATTATATATTTGTTGTTTTCCTGTTGGTATCAATGCACCTGTAAAAAGATAAGCTTCACTGCATGTTGTCCAGGGTTCTGTAATATTTTCTGTTTTACCCAGTTTTTTTCAGTTACTATTTTTTTTTATGTCTGTGAAGATACTCAGGTTAATTTCTGTTAGCTCAACATGGCCAATGACCCATCAACAACCAACAATACTTATTGATTGTAGACCATATGTTTAAATAACTGCTTTAAATGTATTTATGAACATTTTCTGTTCATTGTTGTGATTTTCTCTTGAACAAAAAGTGGGTTTTTTTGCACACTGATGTCAAAATACCTAAATTTCAAGCAGCAAATCTCCTTTTGGTTATTGGATTTAAGTTAAGTGATTTTGATCAATGATAGTTTAGTTTAGAGAACAGTAGTGTCAAAAACAAAAGTTATTAGGCCCCCACAAAGTAGATCTTCTGTTTCTCAGGCCTTTTTTTGTAAAATTGCCTGTGGGTGGGCAGTTTTTTATTTTATTTTTTATTTATTTCTTTGTCATCAAAAGTTCATATTCTTGGTTTGTTTTATGTTTAGGCCTCATAATCTACAGAATAGCATGGGTGGTGGTGTATTTTGTCCCTTGAGTGCAAGAAGGCTTTGCAATGCTAAAGCATTGCAAAGCCTTGTTGCACTCGAGGGACAAATTTATTAACTTGGGTAAAATATCAGACACGCCATTTAATTTTTTTTTAAAGTTTGCATTGGTTATATATAAAAAGAGAGTATGTAAAAGGACCATAGGGGAGGACCCGAGAAACAGTTTTAACTTTTTTAGGCCTTAGGTAGAAAATGACGAATTGAAAAGATATTTGATCAAAGAGATGCTGATAGCAAAGCTATTGGAAATAAAACGTTCAGATTTTGTTTTGTTTTGATCCTGCACCAGCATAGATGATTACTGTACTGACCTGGGAATAAGCCCAGGTAGTGGGTAAATTAAAAGAGGACAAAAGTACATGTGTTTCTGCAAATATTATCATGCATTTCAGAACGAGGCTAATTTTCCAAAAAGTGTTCAGTTAAGGCATTTGGCGCTATATGTCAATAACTATTCAAGCTAGTCAACTTAAACTTTGAAAGTATATATAGTATGTGCGGTGGCCTGCGTGGTGCTGACCACTACGACAGAAAATGGTAATGGAACGGAGTGTTTTCTTTTTATGATCTGCCCTGCAGTCATAACCGACCCTCTATAAGACATGAGGTGGTGCTGAACAAGGGAAGTAGGCTCTTGACTTCAGAGCAGGCCTGAATATAAGCAGTCTGTCATCTGCAAAATTAGGTCCTCCAGAGGGTGAATTTTGTTATGCTACCCTGCACAGCAGGGTAGCATCACAAAATTTACCCTCTGTGAACCTCAGTCTGAATCAAGGTCTCAAGCTAAAACAGAAAGATGTACCTAGAGGATAAATTTGCCCACTGTAGGGGATATCATCAGCAAATTCATCCTCTGGGAACCCCATTTTGCAGATGACAGTCTGCTTATATTCAGGCTTGCTTCAGAGGATCAAAAAACTGAATTGCGGCAAGGTGATTTGTGATAGCCTTGTGAATAATAATTGAAAATGCACTAAGTAAACATGGTGAGGTATCTGAATAATTATTGTACCCCAACATGCATTCTATTCACCTTTTCAGCTAAACCTATTAACAATGTAGATATTTCTTAGCAATAATGTAAGTAATGATAGATTGGTTTTCAATGTCTGTCTTCCTTTTTGGAAAGTGTTCACCAGATCATATAACTCCAAGATTGTACAGCTTAAATTGCCTGTGGGTTTCACAGTATGGATGCTGGTGTTTGTCCTTTATAAAATGACAAAAGTGTCACCCTAACAAAACTATACAAAAGATATTCTTACACTGTTATATTATGTTACTAGATATTTTTTATACATTTTTATAATCTTTAACCCTTTGCTTATCAGATCCAGTGGAGTTATTTATTATACCCCCTGCAAACAAAGTTTGGGGGGGGGGGGGGTATATAGGAATCACCCTGTCCGTCCGTCTGTCCATCCTTGTAAGCGCAACTCCTCCTAAACCGTTTGAAGAATTTTCATGAAACTTTACACAATGGAAGAACTCCATATGAAGATGTGCATGAAGCAATATAATTCCGTTCTGACATTTCCAAGGGGAGATAATCTAACTTATACCGTCTGTCCATCCTTGTAAGCGCAACTCCTAAACCATGTGAAGAATTTTCATGAAACTTTACACAATGGAAGAACTCCATATGAAGATGTGCATGAAGCAATGTAATTCCGTTCGGACGTTTCCAAGGGGAGATAATCTAACTTATAACGTCTGTCCATCATTGCAAGCGCAACTTCTCCTAAACTGTTTACAGAATTTTCATGAAACTTTACACAATGGAAGAACTCCATATGAAGATGTGCATGAAGCAATATAATTCCGTTCTTACATTTCCAAGGGGAGATAATCTAACTTATACATTTCAGGCATGGGGGGGGGGGGGGGGGGGTATCACTTTGTGAGTTTGCTCACAGTACCTCTAGTTATTTGTGTATTCATTAAGGTTTAACAACACTTTAACAGCCAAGGTCATATTGTGTTGGTGACAGTTTTATGGGTGGAGGAAGCTGGAGTACCCAAAGAGAACCACAGAGCAACGACAAGCAGCTGCCAGCTCCCCAACATCATAACTCTGCACTGCAGCACAGGCAGGGTTAGATTGGTTGAAGACATGTGCACCATCGACGTGCATTACGGCTTAGTAGACGTTCGTAATTATGCCCCGTGTGGACAATTGGGGTTAAGTGCCTTGCCCAAGGACACCATGTGGGAGTCCGACTCGATCACTCAGATGGTTACCCATATCCAAGGACTAACCGGTCTCGATGTTGCTTAACTTCGGTGAACTGACGAGAATCCAGTGGAGTTAACAGTGTGCAGATGTTTGTTAATATTTTTCTTGAAAACATTCTCCCAATGCTGAGATTCAACAATAGTATATTTCACTTCAAATGGTAGCGAGCAGTATATGCAGTGCCAAGCCAGAAAATAAGCAGACTGACATCTGAAAAATTAGGTCCCCAGAGGGTGAATTTAGTGATGCTACCCTGCATAGCAGGGTAGCATCACTAAATTTACCCTCTTTGAATCTCAATCTGAATCAGGGCCTCGAAACTAAACAGAAAGAGGTACCCACGGGATAAATTGGCCCACCGAATGAGATAGCATCATCAAATTCACCCTCTGGGGACCTCATTCTGCAAATGTCAGACTGCTTATTTTCTGGCCTGTGTAGTGCGCCTCCCATTTTCAGAATTGAAAGACTGGCTATTGGATTCAAATAATAACAGCAATACTGTAATACAGTGGCCATATATTCATGATGGCATATTGCAACTGGGCAAAAAAGATTTCACTCACAAAAGTTGTCAACTTGATGACATGTCCTGTTCCTACACTAATGCTTAACTATAGAAACTTTTATTGTTGTTTCATCAGTTTCTAAATTAATTTTGTTGCTATCTGTATTCATAAATTCATAATTACTGTTTAGACAACAAATATTTGCCAGCAGCATGTCAGTAGTCAAATTGTAATACAGTGGAACCCTGTTAATTGAATAGCCACTTTGTCAATGAAAATGATTCAGTTAACAGGAGTATTCAATTAACAGGGATTGTGTCACTTCCTCTATTCTCGAGATAAATGTAGCATTTATTCTATTATATCTTGTTTGACAGAGCTCACGGAGATCTGTCAAACAAGATATAATAGATTAAATGCCTGTATGTGGATGTACTAAGGCCAAATAGGTCTATATACAAAGTAAAACCGAGGAGAGTCAGGATAATTTCTCAACAAGTTACAAGATATTTTATTATATTAACAGGAGTTTACTCTATAATCTACATTCAATTAACAGGTCAAATTAGTACTGGAGTTATGGTAAATGGTTTTGTGTTGGGAAATTATATTCAATTAACAGGGTTATTCAGTTAAGAGATATCCAATTAAGTGGGCTCCTCTGTTCCTACAAACTAGTTGGTTTTCTACTGATGAAATCATGTACCCGGAATTTTTCCTTTCGCTGTGTCAAAAAAAATTCTGGGAACAAAAATGTATTTAACTATCTTGGCGTCTAGTTCCCATGGATGCATTAATAATGATATCACAACTATGCATGCCAGGGAGTGTAGTAAAAATGTAAATGTTCACGATGAGAAAAAGATGAAAATTGTTTTGAGGAGCAGAGGTTATCTGTTGGAATTCAGAATGTATGAATAAATTAGTCGTTAATTGGTCTTAGAGATGAAAGCTGGGAGGTACAATCACTAGTTATTCTAATAAACTTGAGTTATGTGTGATAAACAATCTGGTATGTCCTATTCTTTACATGTTTTATTATTTCACAGGCGACATAATATTGATATGATAATATTGTGAAGCTCTTATGGTAAATGAATTAATACAATAAAATAAAAGAAAAAACATTTATTCATGCATCATACCTTTAAAGGGTTTTTTTCGGATGATGTACAGTGATGCGTAAATAAAATATGCTATACATATTTTTTTTAAATTTTATCATGACCAAGTGCACATGCTTATGTATTAAATAGAAACTTATTAACTGGTTGAGCTACTATCATGGCTCTATTGAAAAGTGCTGAGAGCCACTTTAGTGGCTTTACAATATAAACATTAGGTCTTCCCACTAGACCAATTCCCTTTAGACCAATTCCCTTTAGGCCAATTCCCAAAAGACCAATTCCCCTTAGACCAACTACATACTGTTTTTGATTAAGGGTTGATTAAGGATAATTAAGAAAACATTTATTTACTTATAAGCACTTTATTTGATAAAAAAAATATTTATAGGCATAACATACAAAAAATATAGGTTTATAACATTTCAGCGTGGCTCAGTACAAAAACATACATTTTACAAAAAATGAGGTCCCCAGAGGGTGAATTTGGTGATGCTACCCTGCACAGCAGGGTAGCATCACTAAATTTACCCTCTGTGAACCTCAACCTGAATCAAGATCGCAAACATAAACAGAAAGAGGTTCCCCGTGGGAACCCCGGGAAGTAAGCAGCACTTGTTTACTGTGGTAAACCAGTTCCGCTTTACTAGTAAAATAGGACCCAGTCACCAATGCTTGGGGTGAAAGTCCTCTAAAATGGGCAACATGTTGATCAACGATTGACTAAACTTGACTTCATCTCCATGTTGTGTCACGATTAGCCATGGTGCATAAATATGTGACGTTAACCACCAGTAAACAAACAAACAGAAAGAGGTACCCAGAGGATAAACTGGCCCACTGTATGGGATAGCATCAGCAAATTCCACCTGTGGGGGACCTCGTTCTGCAAATGACAGATTGCTTATTTTCAGGCTTGAATATCAATAACATTAAATACATTTATAAATATTTATAAATATATCAAAGTAGTGATATAGAATTATTTTAAAAAGTAGAAGACATCAGTTGGTTTAAGGGGAATTGGTCTTTTGGGAATTGGCCTCGTGGGAATTGGTCTAGAGGGAATTTGTGTAGTGGGAATGAACCAAACATTACCTCGCTGTTTTCTCAGCTGAATAAAAAATAAAAATGCTTTGGCCTCACAAAGTAAATCTTCTGTTTTTCAGGCCATTTTTTGTAAAATTGCATATGGGAAGGCAGTTTTTTATTTTATTTTTGTAATTATTTGTTTGCCATTTAAAAGTTCATGTTCTTTGTTTGTTTTATGTCGTCTGTCCATAGCACATGTAAACTTGTGAAGCGAACTACTTCCACAGTTTTAGTGGCATTTTCATGAAACTTCACAAAAATGATCAACATGATGAGCAGTGCGTGACATAATCTTTTTCCTGATCGGATTCAAGATGGCCGACTGGCGTCCATATTGGATTTTGCAAAATACTTGTGGAGCGAACTACTTCCACAGTTTTAGCCGCATTTTTATGAAACTTCACAAAAATGATCAACATGATGACATAATATTTTTTCAGGTCAGATTCAAGATGGCCGACTGGAGGCAATATTGGATTTTTTTTTTTACTTAGAAAAATTTAATGCCCCTTTTCAGTCACCTACACTAGGCGGTATGCCATGGTGGGGGTATGCCAGGCGACAGACCATCTCTAGTTATTGTTTCATGCTAACAACTGCTGTGCAAAAATAGCCAACTATACTGGCATATCAACTGATAAATAGTGTCCAGAACTATTCCAGTCTTCTGTGGACGATTAGAGATTACACACTGGAGACTGGAAGTACATAGAACAAGCATTGGATCATAGGCACGCCCCATGTCTACAAGCCAGTAATGTTACTTCATTATTTCTGCGGCATGCGCCGGTACGTCACGAAAAGGGTTAATTGTTACATAACAGAAAATATTAAAAAAATCCAATTTGACACCTGAATCGTGTAAACAAAAAAGAAATTATAGAATGTTTACATGGAGTGTCAGGTGTGAAGGCAACTTTTTATTTCATGTTATGAGCTCTGTCCAACAAGATATAATAGAATAAATTATCTATAAGAAGACAGGGAAATAACCCACTTTCTCTTAATTGTATACTTCTGTTCATTTGAAAGTTTTCACTGGCAAAGTGATTATTCTATTAGCAGGATTCCACTGCATTGACTGGAAAGTACACCTGTAATCTGGGATACAACCTTAGCTACTGAAAGTATTATCAAAACCAAATAAATAAATATCAGATTTTGCCATATAGCAGCCTTGATGATGATTTTGACGCCATTATTCCACCCCCTTCCTTCACACAGGACCCTGTAATTACAACCAAGTGTATGAATCCTCTGAAGTGAATAATGCAATGGAATTATGTTAATTGAATAGCCACTTTGCCAGTGAGTATTATTCAATTAACAGGAATATGCAGTAAACAGGGATTTAGTCACTTTCATGTATTCAGGAGATACTCCAAGCATTTAAGAGTTCTGTCAAACAAGATATAATAGTTTAAATGCCTCTTTTGGATGCACTGATGGATGCACTGAGGCTAAATACAAGTAGGTCTGTTAACAAGTGGAATTTGGTGATTATGGAGATCATTTTTTGACATATACTAAAAATCTTATTCAATTAAACAACATCTACTCTTTGACCTATATGCAATTAACAGATAAAATTTGTTTTAAAGGAATTGTAAATGGTTTTGTGTATGGGCATTGTATTCGGTAAACAGGATTATTCAATTCGGAGATATCCACTTGAGTGGGCTCCACTATAATAAGCTCCCCCTATCTTTCTGAAACGCATCTCTTATCTGCATAATAATGCTTCTATATCTGACAGGAGGTGACCCTGGCTGTTGAAAGTGTTGTTAAAGTCCAATAAATAAATAAATAATGCTTAGATAACATATAATCCCTTGTGCCCCCACTGTGCTTTCCACTTCACTTTTTTCTCTTCATGCTTTCCAACCCTGATTTTATCTCAGTTTTCTTTGTGTGTTGATTTAAGGGTGTGAATGCATGTCAAGTTTCTGATTCACCTGTAAAGCCAACACATCCATAACTGTATGAAACAGTATAAATAAATCATTGGTTTTAGAAGGTAACTGATGGAATATTTTATAATGTTATCCCTCATTTCTTCAGTTTTATAACTGAAGGTCAGTAGGTCACAAAGTACCTGTTCATTGAATACTAAGCTGTTTTTTTACCTCATGCATGGATCAACCATGTTGTTTTGGAATGTGTGTAGAGTACTATTATGGGATGTCAGATAAAATGAACAGTGAAGGTCAGATTGTATGGCTTGTTTAGAAGTTAGATTTACTTTATTTGGTTGTGATACCTGTTGTTTCTCGGTTAAGCTAATTTGAACTTTAAATGTAAATTTGTGACACACCTGAGTTGTTGGAAGTTTTACTTTTGTTGTACATGATTTAGAATGACTTCATTTTGGGAATTTTAGTAACAGCTTTCAACTTACTGTACGTACTTTAAGATATTATTATTATCATGCTTGCTTTTATAGTTATGTAGGAGTTATCTTGTTTACCTGTGAGGTGAGTGTTTTGTACTAGCATAGACAGTCACTTTCTTCACTACGTGGTTAGGTAACGTATTACAGTGAAGCCACTTTTCTTGGATTTCTCTTTAACTGGTAGAGTGCTAGAAGCCACTATTAGGGCTTTAATATTAAGAGCAGGTACCCCAGCCTAAAGATGTCATATTCTGTGGATGTGCTTCATTTTTATTTATTTATTTATTTATTTATTTATTTATTTATTTATTGGTGTTTAAGGTCACATATATCTGCACAATGGCTATTCATGACCACAACCTTTTTACGGGTGGAGGAAGCCAGAGTACCCAGAGAGAACCACCGAGCAACGACAAGCAACTGTCAGCTCCCCAACATATTAACTCCACACAAGCAGGGTTAGTATTGGTTGAAGACAGGTGCACCATCAATGTGCAGTACGCCTTAGTACACAGCATCACTGTGCCCCCACATGGGCAATGGGGGTGAAGTGCCTTGACCAAGGACACAAAGCGGTTGCTGCAGGTGGAATTCGAACCGAGGACCTCTCGGCTTGCAGCCTGCACCTCTACCAACTTAGCCACCGTGCCGCCCTCCCTCCCCCACCCCCCGTATAGTATATATATACTATACAGGATTGTCCGAAAACAAGTTCCCTCGAACTCTTGTTGTTGTATTGAACACACTTTAATATTAAGAGCAGGTACCCCAGCCTAAAGCTGTCATATTCTGTGGATGTGCTTCAAATTATCTTTGAAGTGAAATTACTTAGTCTATATGGGTTTGCCTTGATACAATTTAAATTGTAACAAGGCAAAGACACGTAAACAAATTTTGATGACCAAAAATAACTCAGCACTCTACCAGCTAATGAAAATAACTTAAAAACACAAATCATTTACCAAACCTTCAGAATAAATTTGGGATGTTAAGGTGCTATATGAGTAAGGGGAATTTGTTTACTTTGAAATGCCCACCTCTGATATTCCATAAATTCAAATTAAAAATACACAAATTATACATCAAAATGAAGGTTGTGATGTATAGAATATGAAAAATATATGCAATCAAATCACAGCATTGACAGCCTGCACCAATGGTTCCTGGAAGCCTGCTACCCTATTCGTACCAAAATTGATAATAAAATATTTCAGAACAATTCGTGGCCAGATGTTTGTCAGCTATTACAATTATTACAGATTATTACAAATTTAATCTGTTAATTACATATATGTTATAGAGTAAACTTTTCTCCACAGGAACCTGGGGAAGTGAAGCAGTGCTTTTTGACTGTGATAAATAAGATCTCTTTTACTGGTAAAACAGGACCCAGTTTCCAATGCTTATTGTAAATACATATTTTAAACTCTGATCCAGATGACCTCACAAATACGGATAGAAGATGCACCACTGAAATGAGATGGATATTCCAATTCAAAACACCCATACCGCTCGGCTTGAACAGAAAGGACTTTTTGTCTATTATTAATTATTAAAAAAATGAATATCCCATCATACACTGGATGATTTTACCTCTAAAACTCATGTAAATTGAATATAAATCTTTTTACCTTATGAATTGGACATATTGACCATGTAATTTCCTCTGTTGAAACACAACCATATCGTGTGACCCTCATTGAAATGAGCTTGTTGAGAGCGTTCCAATGAGGGGGTCACATGATATGGTTTTGTCGAAATTTTTTGAAAAATTGCATGAAAAAATTATTAAAATAACAAATTTTGATATCTTATGCATTGGTTAATGGGTTAATCTATTAATCTATCAAAAAATAGGGAGCGTGGTGGCTCAGTGGTCACAGCATTGAACTTCAGACTGAAAGGTCCACAGTTCTAACCCTGCTGGGGGGCAATTGCGTTGTGCCCTTGGGCAAGGCACTTAATCATGATTGCCCACATGGGAAAACGGTGGTGCTGAGTACTAAGGCATACTGCACGTAGATGGTGCATCTGTCTTCAACCAATGCTAACCCTGCTTATGTGGAGTTAGTTATTACGTTGGGGAGTCTGACAGTTGCACTCCATTGCTCTGTGCATGGTTCTCTCCAGGCACTCCGACTTCCTCCACCCGTAAAACTGTCCGATTGCTCTGTGGTTCTCTCCAGGCACTCCGACATCCTCCACCCATAAAACTGTCCGACACGATATGACCCTGGCTGTTGAAAGTGTCATTAAAACCCAATAAATAAATAAATAAATAAATCAAAGAATTATTCAGGCATCCACTGAATTCCCCATGTTTATAGACCTATTTGGCTTCTGTGTGTCCAATATTATCATTTATTCTATTATATCTTGTTTAACAGAGCTCTGTGAGCTGTGTCAAAGGAGGTATAATATTAGTTACACGGTGTATCAGCTCCGGGTTCTGAGGGTAGATCACGAGTCGAAGACGAGTCGTGATCTAACCTTAGAACCCGGAGCAAGACTCAAATACATATTTTGTACATCCACATAATGGTAATAATCATTTTATCTTACAATATATTGGGGATAAGTCAAGAATGTAGACGAATATATAACAAACTATTTATTCGTACGGATGAACAAAAAGAAAAAAAATGGAACTCTCGTGAAAGGAACGTGCTTGTATCCGACCCCCTGATACAAACATCTGTATCAGGGGGTCAGATACACGACAGTTGCAGAGTTAATACCGGTACAGACAAAATACATGTTGATTGTAAGAGCAAAAACTGTACTACCCTTCTGAGATCCGTACGAAGGAAACACAAATCTCAGAAGGGTAGTATTGTCCCCTGTACACCCTGCTGAAACACTGTGTGATGAATTTGTTATCCTGCCTCTTCAGTGAGCCAAGTTTTGTTTTATTATATAATTCGTTAAGCAATGTCGAGCCCGGTTAGTCTTCGGATGGGTGACCATCTGAGCGATCGAATCAGACTCCTGCATTGTGTCCTTGGGCAAGGCACTTAACCCCGATTGTCCACATGGGGGCACAATGACGCCATGTACTAAGGCATACTGCACGTCGATGGTGCGCATGTCTTCAACCAATCTAACCCTGCTGCAGTGCGGAGTTACGATGTTGGGGAGTTGGCAGCTGCTCATCGTTGCTCAGTGGTTCTCTCCGGGTACTCTGGTTCTCTCCGGGTACTCCGGCTTCCTACACCCGTAAAACTGTCACAGTCATGATTAGCCATTGTGCATAAATATGTGACCTTAAACACCAATAAATAAATAAATAATTATATAATTCCCAAATGACATTCCAGTGACGAAAGTATATTTCCATGAAACAATATTGTTCTCTTTCTGTTTGTGAGTCTGAATGTTCGTTATTACTTGCGAAAATGTTTGAGGCGATGCCTGAAAGCGAAATTGGGGAATGTACCATAGAATAGAATCTCTGTACACCCATTTTAGCTGTCACGTGGTGTTCTCATACACCCCATTGAACTTTGTACACCCCATTGGAATTAAATGTACTGTACTGGATGCACTGGTTACTGACCAGTCATTAAGCTTGCAGGCCTGAAAATAAGCAGTCTGACATTTGTAAAATGAGGTCCTCAGAGTGTGAATTTGATGATGCTATCCCTTACAGTGGGCCAATTTATCCTCTGGGTGCCTCTTTCTGTTTAGTTTTGAGTTCCTGATTCAGATTGAGGTACACAGAGGGTAAATGTAGTGATGCTACCCTGCTGTGCAGGGTAGCATCACTAAATTCACCCTCTGAGGACCTCATTTTGCAGATGACAGTCTGCTTATTTTCTGGCTTGGAAGCTTGTACTATTTTAAAAGGGTAATAACAGAATAAATGCTCAGTTCATCATGAATATACATATATTCAATTACCGATAACAGGATTCCACTGTGTAAAAATATTACTGAACTCCATTCAGCTCCTGCCTGCCAAACCCCACTTATTTATTACCAGTTTTGTTAGAACTGGCTATTATTGGGCATTCCCCTGTGTGAAGTGGAGTAGTGCTGTTAACTTTGGTATGTAAGTTCTGTTTTACTGGTAAAATACGATCTGGAACCAGTGCCTGGTATGGAAGACCTCAAAAGGGGACAGCATTGGTATAAATGATTGACTTCATACCTAACCTTCAACACCACTAAGTAAACAAGAGCAATGCGAAGCATTGCATATGCCCCTGACGGTGTCGTAATGTCATGGTGAAAAATTTTCTAAGTCAAAAGAATGAAAAAGGGCCATAACTCTTGGAAATTATATTGGGCAGCACCCGTTCCCCCATTTGGGTGTATCAGTATACCAGAGGAGATCCAAATCCGACTGATGGCTTTGAAATTACAATCCGCACTGTTTTGTATGGGCAGACAGATGGAGGTCTCCACTAGATACCCCCGAATCCTCCTTCAGAGGACCAGGTGAGGGGGGGGGGGGGGGAGCATAATAAATAATTATTGGCCATTGAAGGGTTCTTCTTGTTGATTTCTACATTTTAGTTGCCTGACTATTTCTGTATCATTAACTTCACATATGTGTATGGTTAATGACCAGAACAGTAACTTGGCAAGATTACTTATCCAGTTGAGATATAAAATATAACAGTTACATAGACTTACAATGCTGTGATATGGAGCCTGTTTATTTCTCAACTCATGTAATTAGTGATCAAGTTTTGATAATTTGCCAAGACACATGCTCATTGACTTATAATTCTGAAAAAATGACTTTATTTTATCTATCTATGTCTATCTAAAAACCTTACTGCCAACTTAACTGGTTGAGTGTTAGAAGCCACTATCATGGCTCTATTGTAATGTGTGAAAGCCATTATAGTGTCTTTACACTGTATGTGCTCAGGTCTGGCACTCTTAAAAATGCAGGAGGGCTAAAAATCACCCCCCTCGCATGGCCTAGGGGAGCGATTACCTCTCCTCAAGCTTACAAAAGCTGCGAGTGGCAAAATAAAGTTTTACTATTATTAATGTATTCTGCCTGGGTGGGCTTTGTACATCTTATTTGGTGCTGGTAACAAGGTAGTCTCTGTGAGACAGCTACATTGTCCCTCCAACACCCCCGGGCCTCGTCAAGGTCCGGAGGTGTGGGAGGGGGCAGTGTTGCCATCTTACAGAGATCACTAACATAGCAGACATTTGAAAAGATGTGGGTTTTAGGAATGGGCTGTTATGATAATATTTTCTAAGGCCAGGAGGGCTAATTTTCGCCCTCCTTAATTTCTTTTAGGTGAGCTGTAGGCGAGCGAATAAATCGCTCTCCTGAAAATGCCAGGCCTGTGTGTTAGTCTGTTGTTTGCTCAGTAGTAGAAAAAGAATGTGTATATAAAATTGTTTTGTTACCATTTATTGGAGAGTGACAACAGGCAGCCAACAGGCACTCTCCAATAAATGGTAATGAAATAATTATTTATGAAGAACATCTTTCTAAACTTAGGCTGGTAGCATGGCATTTTTTTTTAAAATACTCATGCTACAAATCACCTTTGAAAAATGATGTAGCACTGTACTAGTTAATGTTTATTCTGAGAAATGGAAAATTTTACAACCACTTTTGATGTTGTTTTTTAGCTGCGACGAGCAGCTCTATATGTGGCAATGTTGGTCTGTCTGTCGGTCTGTCTGTCACCAACGAGTTTAAAAAACACCATAACTCCTAAAATAATACTTGATGGAAAGACACCATACTTGGTATGCAAGTGTATCTTCATGATGTCTACACCCTCTCATTAGTACATGTCATTTGGATAATTTCTGTCACATTTATGGACTTGTCACCAACAAGTTTTTTTGTCACCAACGTGTTTTAAAACATCATTGGTGTTGCACGAATCGTCACAGCTTCGGCACTGTGACAGTGTATCTTGTTCTTTCAAAAGTTGGATTTTGGCAGCGTGGGGAGGGGTTACAGGTGGCATTTAGAAGGGCACAATCTTCCAAGGGAAACAGGATTTCAGTGTTCAGTGTATGTGAAAGTCGACAACTGAATTTAAAGATATTTTCTTACACTGTCCTCAGGAAGAATATTCAATGAATGTAAGGGTTTAGTACAGCCTATCTTGGCAAATGACAATGAACTAGATTAGGTCCTTTTGTTAATGGTGAAGGGTTGATAAAAATTGAAAAGTATTTCCTTTTAGTTCACTTTACCTGAATGAAAATACCTGTATACTATGAATTAAGCCATGCAATTATGAAATAAAGAACCTTTTCAGTGAATATTTTCTAAAGAATTGTAGTTTATAGGAACTGACATCTACCATGTATTGAAAGCATATGATAAGTTTGTACTCTGAAAGTAAATACCATGATGTTAAGAGAGGTGTTTTGCTTGTTTAATCCTTCCTGGTTTTTGTGTAAAGACTTGTAATATCCCTACTTTTGAGTTACAACTTGTACAGTGGAACCCTGTTAATTGAATAACCACTTTGCCAATGAAAATTATTCAATTAACAGGAGAATTCAATTAACAGGGATTGTGTTACTTTCCTGTATTCTAGAGATAAACTTAGCATTTATTCTTTTATATCTTATTTGACAGAGCTCCTTGAGCTCTGTCAAACAAGATATAATAGATTAAATGCCTGTATTGGATGTACTGAGGCCAAATGGGTCTATTAACAAAGGAACACTGGGGTGAGCAATTTCTCGACAGGTTACACAATTTTTTATTCAATTAACAGGAGTTTACTCTGTAACCTGTATTCAATCAACAGGTCAAATTTGTACTGGAGGTATGGTAAATTGTTTTGTGTTGGGAAATTATATTCAATTAACAGGGTTATTCAGTTAAGAGATATCCAATTAGGTGGGCTTCTCTGTATATGATACCTAATCAATATCATAGGGGTGAAGTACCAGGTTCAGTGATACAGTTTGTTTGTTTATTGGGGTTTAATGACACTTTCAAGAGCCAAGGTCATATCAGGTTAGACAATATTATGGGTGGAGGAAACTGGAGTACCCAGAGAGAGAACCACCAAGCAGCTGTGAGAAACTGCCAGACTCTCCAACTTAAACCTAAGATGTGTGGAGAGTGGATTGTAACTGAATCACAAATTTGCAATTATTGCTTGGGTGGAATCTCCTCCACTCTATGGGTGATTCAGTGATAATTCACTCTCCATGTACTGTAGAACAGACAGAATTAGCAGGGGTTGAAGTCAAGTTCACCATCGACGTACAGTGTGCCTTAGTACACACTGCCGCCATGCCCCCACATGGCCAGTCGGGATTGAGTGTATTGCCCAAAGATACGGCACCGAGTCAGGATTGAACCATTGATCCTTTAGTTCAAAGTCTAGTGCTTTAGCTACAGGCAGACAAGACTTTTCTAGAGATCATTGATCAGCTGCTAGGATGTAGGCGGGGAGCGCAGTGGCTCTGTGGTAGACTGTTGGACTTCTATGCTCGCGGTCACGAGTTCGATCCCCATTCGGGATGACCCGTATTGTATCCTTGAGCAAGGCACTTTATCCCGGTTACCAATATGGAGGCATGATGATGCCGTGTACAAAGGCATACTGCACGTCGATGGTGCACATGTCTTCAACTGCTGTAACCCTTAGTGGAGCTTGAACAGAGTTAGAATGTTGAGGAGCTGATAGTTGCTCGTCGATGCTCAGTGGTTCTCTCCGGGCTGTCTGGCTTTCTCCACCCATAAAACTGTCACGGCCATGATTACCCATTGTGCATAAGTATGTGACCTTAAACACCAATAAATAAATAAATAAATAGACCTGTAGGCTGTGGTGTAGTAGACAGCTTGGAATTTTTCGTATGTCCTAGAAGGTTAACCCTTAAGGGCCTAGAGATTTTGACATATTTTTGCTACACTTTGACAGTCCACATCCTGTGACTTTGCAGCTGTTTTTGCCAAGTCTTGGCTGCCTATATAGGCAGCCAAGACTTGTCTAAAAACAACTACCAAGGTGCTTAGAATGTACCTTGTGAGTTAGTCCATGTAGGGGCACCTGTGATATGATCAAAGTCGGAATTAGGCCTTTAAGGGTTAAAGAAGACTTGGTGTATTCCCATTAAATTTATTGAGGGAATACAGATTCTGGAATCCTCTACTTCTTCTTCCAATTACTACCCAGGTGGTGGGGGGGGGGGGGGGGGGGGGGTTAGTAGGGAGAGGTGCAGGCTGCAAGCCGAGAGGTCCTCGATTCGAATATCCCACCTGCGGCAACCTTGTTGTGTCCTTGGGCAAGACACTTCACCACCATTGCCCATGTGCGGGTGCGGTGGCATTGTGTGCTAAGGCGTACTCCACGTCAATGGTTCACCTGTCTTCAACCAATGCTAACCCTGCTTGTGTGGAGTTAGTATGTTGGGGAGCTGACAGTTGCTTGTCATTGCTTGGTGGTTCACTCTGGGTACTCCGGCTTCCTCCATCTGTAAAACTCTCGTGGTCATGATTAGTCATTGTGCAGAAATATGTGACCTTAACCTTTTACCCAACGCAGACGATTTCAAAATTCATTATTTTAAATATCGTTCCAAAGATGGGTCACATGATATGGTTTTGTTGAAATTTTTTGAAAAATAATATTTTTTTCAGCAGCTGTATTTGCATATTATGCGGGTGGATGTGGGCGATTCATTGGTTAAAGGGTTAAACACCAATAAATAATAATTACTGTCCACCATTAACAGGATGATGATTATACCATTTTGCAGCAGAGGCTGTAGATGCATGTTTGTATGATTCATAATGATTGAATTTGATATAATTTGGAGCTTGAATTTAATATTCATGATCTGGAAAATAATTGGACTCTGTATGATTGGACACCATGGATGAACCTCCACTTGAATTCATCCACTGGAATGATGGTGACTATTTCTGATGGGATGGCATTCCATAATCTGATAGTACTTGGGAAGATGGAGTAGAAAGCGTAATCTGTGGTCGATTGTGGGATCAGTTGTGTGTCTTGATGGTCTGGCTCATGAAGCATGCAAGTCATGGATGTTTGGTGCTGCATGTTGATGGTGGACCTTGTGTATCTATCATCAAAGGTCTGGCCTGTGAGCTTATCAAGGATTTTTAGGTAGACATTTACCATTTTCCTATTTTTTGAATGGTGAGGGCATTGTTCACAGGCCTGGGTGTGTCATTTGTCATTTAAAACCAATAGCTTATAAACAAAATATCAAAGAATGAGCAGAGATACTATATACAGATAAGATTGTTCTGGACACTGCTAAGTTAACTGGTAGAATGCTGAATTATTTTTAGTCTTAAAAATGTGTTTATGTCTTTGCCTTGTTACAATTTAAGGGAGGGTGCCTTTAGGCACCCTCCTATAAACTGTACAAGGAAATTCCATACAGACTAAATAATTTATTTGCAAAGATAATACAAAGAACATCAACAGAGTTTGAAGCCGTTGAGTTGCAGAACCTGCACTTTAGAGCAAAGCCCAAATATGGCCTTCCAGCATTCAGTCAGTTAATACTCCCTAATCCTTTTAAAATCAAACATCCGGTCTCTTGAAGTGGTATTAAAATATAATAATGAAGGTTTTTACAGATTTTCTCAACCACACAATTATATTGACAGGTGTTGTGAAAATTCTGAAGCATCCATTTTGCAATTTAAAGTTTGTATGTTGAAATGATATTTTGGACTAATGACTCAGTTTACAAGTATTGATATAATTCCCCGCGGGAACCCCAGGAAGTGAAGCACTGCCTGTTCACTGCGGTAAACAGGCTCTGTTTTACTGATAAAATAGGACCTAGTCACCAATGCTTGGGAGGTGCAAACCCTCTCTAAAATGGTCAACATGGCTTATTAATGCTCACCCTTGATCTTGAGTTGATACTCATTTTGTGGTCATGATTAGCCATTGTGCAAAAATAAGTGACCTTAAACACCAATAAATAAATAAATAATTGATATAATTATACCCTCCGCAAACAAAGTTTGGGGGGGTATATAGGAATCACCCTGTCCGTCCGTCCGTCTGTCCATCCGTCTGTCCATCCTTTTAAACGCAATTCCTCCTAAACTGTTTGAAGAATTTTCATGAAACTTTACACAATGGAAGAACTCCATATGAAGATGTGCATGAAGCAATATCATTCTGTTCTGACATTTCCAAAGGGAGATAATCTAACTTATACATTTCAGGTGCGGAGGGTATCACTTTGTGAGCTTGCTCATAGGACCTCCAGTTTATCTATGAAATCATATATTTATAGAATGGAAATCATACTTTTGACAATATTAGAAAAGTTTCTATACATAAATTATTACCCCTTTGTTCACCAAAATATAGTTACTCATTAAGGTGATTTTTTAGTATGGGAAGTTTTTTTTACTTTGAAATTCCCATCTCTAATATTCCATGACTTCAAATTAAATATACACTAATTATACATCAAAATGAAGGTTGTGATGTATAGAACATGAAAGGTATATCCAATCAACTCACAGAGGTGACAGCAGGCACCAGTGGTTCCTGGAAGTCTGTTAACATATTCGTACCTGAACAGATAACAAAAATACTATTTCAGGCAAACAACTCATGGCCAAATGTATCCAAGAAACAAGCTAGGACATCAAAATTCTTCAAAATGCAGCGACAGAGCTGCATGGGGGTACGTTCCCAAACTCTTGGCTTTGTTTACATTGTCAGATTATTTTGATTTTCGGTCAAGGTCATCGGACCAAAAAAGCATCGATATACAATGCCATCTAAAATCAAATAATGAGACAGATCACCTTAGTACTGCATTCTATTATTAAATGGAGAATGCACAGTTGCCATATTACTTGCATATTCAAAGGTTGGAATTTTTTAGAATTTTTATTTTGTTTTTCAATGGAAATATGTGGTATCGAGTGATTTGTGCATGTCCGTCGAACATGGAATCCATCTTCATTAAAAAATGCAGACAGTGTTGTCCTTTTCCCAAAAGTCCAATCGTTGCATCCTAAAGTGTTTTGAATGCTGAGCTTTGTTCTTGGATATCTAAAGCACATTTGGCAATGACTTGTTTGCCTGAAATATTATTTTATTATCAGTTCCGGTACAAATACGGTAGCAGACTTTCGGGACCCATTGGTGCCTGCTGTCAACTCTACAAGTTCATTTCATAAATTTTTCGTGATCTATACATCCCAACCTTCATTTTGTGTATATTTAATTTGAATATATGTAATATCAGAGGTGGAAATTACAAAAGTGAACAAATTTCCCTTACTTATATTGCACCTTAACCCTTTACCCAATGTAACAGCCTAAACTGGCTAGCACTATTCTAAAAAATCGCCAATTATTTTTCACTATATTTTAAGTTTTTGTCTCAAAAACATAGGTTATGACCCCCTCATTGGCACATGCTCATTCCAATGAGGGATCATAACCTATGTTTTTGAGACAAAAAATGAAAAAAAATGAGTTATTCAAGAATTTTTTTTCCAAGTGTCGTCTGCTTTTAATGTTAGCTAAAGGGTTAACCCTTTACCTAACGAATCGCCCACATCCGCCCGCGTTATATGTGAATTCAGCAGTTGAAAAAATATTATTTTTCAAAAAATTTCAACAAAACCATATCATGTGACCCCTCGTTGGAACGAGCTCATCGAGCTCGTTCCAACGAGGGGTCACATGATATGGTTTTGTTGAAATATTTTGAAAAATTTGAAAAAATGTTATTTAAAATAATAAATTTTGCTATCGTCTGCGTTGGGTAAAGCTTAAGAGGGCCTTTGGTGTAAAAGTGCCACCATGAAAACTTATTATTGAAAGTAACTTTAACCTTTAGTTATGTCTTCAATGAGTTGTTGTTTTACACCACATCTTAACATGAAGTAGTTTTTTGTCTTTTTGTTCTGAAACTAAACACATGGCCTCATATTTTTCTTTTTCTTTATCATTAGTAATACTAGAGGCTCTATATGTGCTGGTGAGTTATTCAGTGGATAATATCCATGTTTTTACCACAGAACTTGTGAAAATTCCAGAAAACCACCTACTTGTTGGCATGTCTCTGAATCCAAGTTCTGAATAGGGCTGTCGCGACTATCATTTTTAGCTCAACTTTGACGTAGTCAAATTTGAGCTATTGTCATGGCCCGTCGTCCATCATCCATCTGTCTGTCTGGCCGTCTGTCCGTACGTCAACAATTGGCTATGGCTCGGGCTAGAGGTCGTATTTATGAACTGATCTTTACGAAACTTCTTGTGTACCTTTGTTATGACCCTGGGACGGGAACGAGTGTTTTTAGGTGTGGTCCGAAATTCAGGATGGCTGCCAGCGGCCATTTTGTACCGATGATGCAAAAATCAGTTTTTTGTACAGAACTTCTCTATGAAAGTTCTGATTTGAATAAAGTTTTGTATAAATGTTTAGTACCATGGGATACATCACATATAATACGGGTTTTTTTCTCGTGCGTAAATTATGCAAATTAGACTGACTTTGATTTATTTAGTGTTACTTTCAGAGCTGTAAGTGCCAAGCTGCTATGGCTCGGGCTAGAGGCCGTATTTATGAACCAATCTTTACGAAACTTCTTGGGTACCTTTGTTATGACCCTAGGACGGGAACAAGTGTTTTTGGGTGTGGTCCGAAATTCAAGATGGCTGCCAGTGGCCATTTTGTACCGATGATGCAAAAATCAGTTTTTTGTACAGAACTTCTGTATGAAAGTTCTGATTTGAATAAAGTTTTGTATAAATGTATAGTACAATGGGATACATCACATATAATACGGGTTTTTTTCTCGTGCGTAAATTATGCAAATTAGATTAACTTTGATTTATTTAGTGTTACTTTCAGAGCTGTAAGTGCCAAGCTGCTATGGCTCGGGCTAGAGGCCGTATTTATGAACCAATCTTTACGAAACTTCTTGGGTACCTTTGTTATGACCGTGGGACGAGAACGAGTGTTTTTGGGTGCAGTCCCAAATTCCAGATGGCTGCCAGCAGCCATTTTGTACCGACGATGCCGAAATCTGTTTTTTGTACAGAACTTCCATATGAAAGCTCTGATTTGAATAATTTTTTGTATGAATGTTTAGTACCATGGGATACATCACATATATTACAGGTTTTTTTCTTGTGCGTAAATTATGCAAATTAGGCTAACTTTGATTTATTTAGTGTTACTTTCAGCACTGTGAGTGCAAATCCCAATACGGCTCGGGCTAGAGGCCGTATTTATGAACCGATCTTCACGAAACTTCTTGGGTACCTTTGTTATCACTGTGGGACGAGAAGGAGTGTTTTTGGGTCCAGTCTGAAATTCAAGATGGCCGCTAGCAGCCATTTTGTTCAAAATTAAGTGCAATCAGATTTTTGCGCAGAACTTCCAAATGAAAGATTTGATTTGAATAAATTTTTGTATGAATGTTTAGTACCATGGGATACATTACATATAATACAGAGTTTTTCTCGTGAATAAATTATGCAAATTAGGGGTCCGGGTGGGACTTGGAAAATTTTGGCCCAAAATCCGGAAATTAGTTTTTTGGTTTTTTATGCGTTTTGGTCAATTTTAAGACAAAAAAAAAAAAAAATTTTTTACACTGAAAATTTGGGGTAGGGTGGGACTTAGAAAATTTTGGACCAAAATCCGGAAATTAGTTTTTTGTGTTTTGATGCATTTTGGTTAATTTTAAGAAGAAGAAGAAAAAATTTTAGTCTGAAAATATTTTGTTTGGGACTGAAAATTTCCACACAAAAATAATAATCTACAATGATTGGTCTTAATCTGTAGTCCATTACAGTCACCTTGTAATTCTTTTATTATTGTTGACTGGGCCAAAACAAATACTAATTCCTGTCATATTCATTATTCCTGTTGTCTTGGTCATAGCAAGTACTAATTCCTGTCATATCCAAGTTGAGCTACAGAGTCATTGACTCTTTCATTTGTAATTGATTAATCGTGACCAGTAATCGACGGTTAGTCGATTAATAGTCGCTTCCCATGATTTTTTAGCAAATCATTCTTCTGTTCGTAAAACTCTGAAAATGACAATGGCACCAGTGTGTTCAGACAAAGTGGGGTTGTGGGGACAACAAATCAGTCCCGACTGAAGCTACATGTAGACCAATCTTGGACCCACAGTCGTAATATAATTTTTGGGGTTGGTACGTCCTGTAGGACATACCAACCCCAAAAATAATATTACTGACTGCGGGTCCAAGTTTGAACTAGATTGAAGCCGATGAATTAAACTGAATTTACCAAAGAACGTTCCTGCATATGTTTCCTTTCTGCAATAAGTTTCTCGAAATTTTGAACATTGCGATCTATGCATTCCCTCGTCAGTTGTTAAAATTGGATCTTAGTCTGAAGTTCCGAACTTTGAGAAGTGATCTGACGTTCTGACTTTCGTCATAATTTTGTCACTTCCGCGCTTTGGGTTTTCCAATGGGTGCATTCGTGTGTACAAGACTGGGGAAATTCAGAAGAATCTATTCTTCTCGAGTAACTGTGAGTGTTCTTTCTTACACAGTCAGTGACAGTCGTACAGTCTTCCGGATATGAATGTTAACTATGGTTAGATATTTAAAGTTATTCACCTTCATTGATCATTCACCTCACAAAACAATGCAATTTAGCCCCGACGTGTAGTAGACGTGTACCACTTTGAAAATGAACGACGATCGACTAAAAATAAAAAACTTTGACTACTTCAATAGTCGACGGTTAGTCGACTAATCGAATAATCGCGACAGCCCTAGTTCTGAAACATGAAAAAAGTCAGCAGGTATCCTTACCATTGTCCTTAAAATTGATATACTGATTGTATGGATGTGATCATGATTAGATATTGTGCAGAAATATGTGACCTTAAATGCCAATAAATAGATAAATAAATTGTATGGATTCTGCCTTGATGCTCTCAACATACTCATGTCCCTGAGCAATCAACTAGGAAAGGCAGACAACAGTAACAAAAACTGTATTCGAGAAGAGCTAGGCCACAAAGTTGCCGCTATGAAGGTCATCCCACACACCTGCGCCATTGGGCCAAGGAGAGGCGTTAATATAAGTTGCATAACTTGTTCGCCAATCCTTGTAAAACAAAGAAGATTAAATAAGATAAAACATACACTCCCAACATCCTTCATTAGCTCAACTTTGACGAAGTCAAATTTGAGCTATTGTCATGGCCCGTCGTCCGTCTGTCCGTCCGTCCATCTGTCTGTCTGTCCGTCTGTCCGTACGTCAACAATTGGCTATGGCTCGGGCTAGAGGTCGTATTTATGAACCGATCTTTACGAAACTTCTTGTGTACCTTTGTTATGACCCTGGGACGGGAACGAGTGTTTTTAGGTGTGGTCCGAAATTCAAGATGGCTGCCAGCGGCCATTTTGTACCGATGATGCAAAAATCAGTTTTTTGTACAGAACTTCTCTATGAAAGTTCTGATTTGAATAAAGTTTTGTATAAATGTTTAGTACCATGGGATACATCACATATAATACGGGTTTTTTTCTCGTGCGTAAATTATGCAAATTAGACTGACTTTGATTTATTTAGTGTTACTTTCAGAGCTGTAAGTGCCAAGCTGCTATGGCTCGGGCTAGAGGCCGTATTTATGAACCAATCTTTACGAAACTTCTTGGGTACCTTTGTTATGACCCTGGGACGGGAACGAGTGTTTTTGGGTGTGGTCCGAAATTCAAGATGGCTGCCAGTGGCCATTTTGTACCGATGATGCAAAAATCAGTTTTTTGTACAGAACTTCTGTATGAAAGTTCTGATTTGAATAAAGTTTTGTATAAATGTATAGTACAATGGGATACATCACATATAATACGGGTTTTTTTCTCGTGCGTAAATTATGCAAATTAGACTAACTTTGATTTATTTAGTGTTACTTTCAGAGCTGTAAGTGCCAAGCTGCTATGGCTCGGGCTAGAGGCCGTATTTATGAACCAATCTTTACGAAACTTCTTGGGCACCTTTGTTATGACCGTGGGACGAGAACGAGTGTTTTGGGGTGCAGTCCCAAATTCCAGATGGCTGCCAGCAGCCATTTTGTACCGACGATGCCGAAATCTGTTTTTTGTACAGAACTTCCATATGAAAGCTCTGATTTGAATAATTTTTTGTATGAATGTTTAGTACCATGGGATACATTACATATATTACAGGTTTTTTTCTTGTGCGTAAATTATGCAAATTAGGCTAACTTTGATTTATTTAGTGTTACTTTCAGCACTGTGAGTGCAAATCCCAATACGGCTCGGGCTAGAGGCCGTATTTATGAACCGATCTTCATGAAACTTCTTGGGTACCTTTGTTATCACTGTGGGACAAGAAGGAGTGTTTTTGGGTTCAGTCTGAAATTCAAGATGGCCGCTAGCAGCCATTTTGTTCAAAATTAAGTGCAATCAGATTTTTGCACAGAACTTCCAAATGAAAGATCTGAATTGAATAAATTTTTGTATGAATGTTTAGTACCATGGGATACATTACATATAATACAGAGTTTTTCTCGTGAATAAATTATGCAAATTAGGGGTCCGGGTGGGACTTAGAAAATTTTGGACCAAAATCCGGAAATTAGTTTTTTGTGTTTTGATGCATTTTGGTTAATTTTAAGAAGAAGAAGAAAAAATTTTAGTCTGAAAATATTTTGTTTGGGACTGAAAATTTCCACACAAAAATAATAATCTACAATGATTGGTCTTAATCTGTAGTCCATTACAGTCACCTTGTAATTATTTTATTATTGTTGACTGGGCCAAAACAAATACTAATTCCTGTCATATTCATTATTCAGTTGTCTTGGTCACAGCAAGTACTAATTCCTGTCATATCCAAGTTGAGCTACAGAGTCATTGACTCTTTCATTTTTAAAAAAAAAGTTCAATCCCAGATATTCAATGAAGGTTAATGTGCGCTCCCTGTTTCTGAACCACAATCCATTTCACATTGATGATTAACTCTTAACATGCTAAGAATCTTCTTGAATTTCTCATAAAATCATTTTATGAGAAATCCCATAGAGTATGACATAAAGAAGTTCCTTTTAACAGGGATGTAAGTTTTCCAGCCTTTTCCAGAATTCCAGGTTTTTGTTACTGTTGTATGCCTTCCTAGTCGATTGCTCAGGTACATGAATATTCTTGTTGCAGAGTAATTTGTACTCTGATGTTGACTGTGATTTTTATGGAATGTCCGAGGTGTTTCATTCTTTGCTATTGAATTTAGTGGTGTATTACAGCTGAATCAGCTGTTGTGCCACAGATGAAACCAACATATGTCCAAATTTTTACAAGACTCGACCTCACCTCAGGCCGATCTGGGCTCGAAAGAGCCCAGATTGGCCTGGGGTGAGGCTGAGTCTTACAGCGACTATGGTTGCATCAGGTGTGATTATTTTGGCTTTTTGACCTGTTTCGACTTATATTATTACCCCTGTTATGGGGGCGCAGTGGCGTTGCGGTAACCGGTTCTCGTCAGATCACTGAAGTTAAGCAGCATCGAGACCGCGTTGTGTCCTTGGGCAAGGCACTTAACCCTGATTGTCCACATGGGGGCACGATGACGCCATGTACTAAGACATACTGCACGTCGATGGTGTGCATGTCTTCAACCAATCTAACCCTTTGTGTGCTGCAATGCGGAGTTACGATGTTGGGGAGTTGGCAGCTGCTCGTCGTTGCTCGGTGGCTCTCTCCGGGTACTCCGCTTCCTCCACTCGTAAAACTGTCATGATTAGCCAGTGTGCATAAGTATGTGTCTTAAACACGAATAAATAAACAAAATAAATACCCCTGTTATGAAAATTCTGTTTTTTTTTGACTTGCTGGAATTTACAACTCTGTTTTAAGGAGTACTACTCATTCATATTTCATAAACAAGAACCAGTAAGGCTTAAAAAAATTTAAAAACTGTTTCTCAGACCCTTCCACACTGTCCTTTTGGCTGCCACATGCTCTCTTTTTATAACCAATCCAAACTTAAAAAAATCAAAATCAGATGGTTCATGTCTGATATTTTACCCAAGTTAATAAAATTGTCCCATAAGTGCAACATGGCTTTGCAATGCTTAAGCATCGCAAAGCCTTCTTGCACTCAAGAGACACCGCCACGCATGCTATTCAGTAGATTATGAGGCCTAAAACATAAAACAAACGAAAAACATGAACTTTTAATGGCAAAGAAATAATTACAAAAAAAAAAATAAAATAAAAAAAAAAAAACGCCTCCCCACATGCAGTTTTACAAAAAAATGTCCTGAGAAACAAAAATCAAGTTTATGTCTGATATTTTACCCAAGTTAATAAAATTGTCCCTTAAGCATTGCAAAGCCTTCTTGCACTCAAGGGATGTAATACACCACCATGCATGCTATTCTGTAGATTATGAGGCCTAAAACATAAAACAAACCAAGAACATGAACTTTTAATGGCAAAGAAATAATTACAAAAATAAAAAATAAAATAAAAAAACGCCCGCCCGCATGCAATTTTACAAAAAAATGGCCTGAGAAATAAAAGATCTACTTTGTGGGGCCTAACATAACTCTATGTGGAAATTCTCTTTTTAGTTCTGGATGGGAAAATCCACCACCACAGGCTAAGAGTTAAAGCTTGCTGTGTCCTGGTCTTCTGTGGGTACCTTGGGAAGTAATGCAGAACTTGTTTACTGTGACGAAAAAATTTCACTTTACTACTCTTAATATATAACCTGGTAACTGATGGGGGAGCGCGGTAGCTCAGTAGGTAGAGGTGCAGGCTGCAAGCCGAGTGGTCCTCGGTTCGAATCCCACCTGCGGCAACTGCATTGTGTCCTTGGGCAAGACATTTCATCTCCATTGCCCGCCTGGGGGCATGGTGGCATTGCGTACTAAGGCGTACTGCACGTCGATGGTGCACTTGTCTTCAACCAATGCTAACCCTGCTTGTGTGGAGTTAGTATGTTGGGGAGCTAACAGTTGCATGCCGTTGTTCGGTGGTTCTCTCCGGGTACTCCGGCTTCCTCCACCTGTAAAACTGTCACGGTCATGATTAGCCATTGTGCATAAATATGTGACCTTAAACACCAATAAATAAATAAATAGTAACCAATTCCTGTGAGCCCTGTAAGATGGGCAACATTATAAGTTATTGTGATGAATTGACGGTAACATGGTCAGAGGTTTGCGGCTTGGAGCATGTGTTCAACCGAGATGCAAAGCATCTCGGTTGAACACACGCTCCGAGCCGCAAACCTCAGACCATGTTACCATCAATTCATCACAATAATGTATGTGTTCCCAAGAGACACTACCCATAGCCCCAAACCTACATCGTGAAACACGAGAGGCTTATTTACTAAACTTGTAATCATTGAAAGTTGCCTTGTTCAAGGCAACTTTTAACTATCACAGGTTTAGTAATTAAACCTCGCGTGTATCCACGACGGCACTGGATAAATAATCAATAAACCAGATGAACTCATTCCATTTTAGTTCAAATCGTAAATCAGTTTGTAATTTAAACAACACTTCATCCGGAACGCCGTCTGCTGTGAACACACATGAAACATCCAGAGAAATGAAGCGGCTTGCTAGTCACTCCTTTGATGAAGCAGTTACGAAACGGACAACGTCCTTGCAAATATTCCGCGTTGTGACTTCAGACTTTTGCCACTTGAGCCGTAAACATAGAATATACTAAGTGAGCTCTCGTCCAATCAGAGAAGGAGGATTTTAGTCTCATTGGAACATAGATATATATGATATTGGCTAAAATTAAATTTATACTTGTATTGAAGTCATTATATAGTCATTGTTGCTGAAAGTGACCCAAACCCAAATAAACAAACTGACAAGTTTTTTCTTGTTGATAAAAATGTGTTGTGTGTGTCATACTTTTGATGGCAAAATTATCACCTTGCTATCTGTTCTCATTATTGGCAGAATTCAAGTCTTTGTTTCATTGTTCATTCTTCAAATTTCTGTTATTAACTGGTTATGTGCCTGTTGCTGAGCCATTCTATGTGAAATGCATTCATCATAGTGTCTACATGATACATCAGTCTTTCTTTCCAGGGATCCCTGGTTCAGTCACCAGTCAAGCCAGAAAATAAGCAGACTGTCATCTGCAAAATGAGGTCCCCAGAGGGTGAATTTAGTGATGCTACCCTGCACAGCATTCCATTTTTATCAACCCTTCACCATTAACAAAAGGACGTAATCTAGTTCATTGTCATTTGCCAAGATAGGCTGTACTAAACCCTTACATTCATTGAATATTCTTCCTGAGGACAGTGTAAGAAAACATCTTTAAATTCAGTTGTCAACTTTCACATACACTGAACATTGAAATCCCGTTACCCTTGGAGGATTGTGCCCTTTTGAATGCCAACTGTAACCCCTCCCCCACGCTGCCAAAATCCAACTTTTGAAAGAAAAAACATTTGCAGTCAACCACCCACTTCCCAACCTTGAAGAATTTTCCTACTTGTGAATTTGCAACTGCTGAAGATGTTGGCAGGACTGGGGAAGACTCCCCAACAAGCCTGAAAATAAGCAGACTGTCATCTGCAAAGGTCCCCAGAGGGTGAATTTGGTGATGCTACCCTGCAGGGTAGCATCACTAAATTTACCATCTGTGAACCTCAATCTGAATCTGGGGGGGGGGGGGGGGGGGGGGGTCTCAAAACTAAACAGAAAGAGGTACCCAGAAGATAAATTGGTCCACTGTATGGGATAGCATCATCAAATTCACCCTTTGGGGACCTCCTTTTGCAAATGTCAGACTGCTTATATTCAGGCCTGTCACCAGTCATAAAAAGTTATCCAATACTCTGACAGTATCAGTTGGTTCACCCCTTTCTTGTTAACAAATGGCTTTGGCTACCATCCTTTCCAAGCCCCACACATCCTGATTTTCAGAGATGCATCTGAATACTTACCAAATACATTTCCAACACATTCAGTCTTTATGCCTCTATCCTTGTATAGGGCATAATATATGAGAACAAAAATGTACAAGTCAACAGAAAATTAAAGTCATACCTATTTAATTATGAAATGACCTGGAAATGCTTGAAAATTTAATCTGATGTTGATTAAATAAACCATTCAGCACTGTTAATGTTTTTATTTCCGGTTAGAGTAATAACACAGTTTTCCAGCATTTTCTTTTAAAGTATTCCGCCTTAACCCTTGAGGGTCTGAAGTTTTATATATTTTTGTAACACTTTGACATAGGGTCCTGAGAATTTTTGAGATTCGATTCAATTTCGATACCATAAGTCTGCTTCAAGATCGATCCCAAATCAGTCTCAAGATTCAATTTTTTCAATGTAACTTCAATTTGTTACATTTCCAACAAAAATTGGATAAAATTGACATTAGAAATTTATTCATGTTGGCTCAATTCACATTTAATTGAGTAATTGACAATGGTTAATTGTCAGGTAAGAAATGAATTTTACCCAGAACATTATCCATAGTTTTAGTTTTTGAAGGCTTAACTTGTTACTTAATGGACCTAGCTGTTTCAGCAATGTTGCTACTGAGAATATTTATTTATTGATGTTTAAGCTGACTCTCAGTCTTCTGAGGGTCATCACAGTACCGTAACTTCCATTTGGTGCAATATGAAATAATTTGTCTATTAAGATTCAATATCAGAGACAAGATTCGATTCAAGATTTGATTCCAAAAAAATTGTGTGATTCACAGATCCCTACTTTGACAGTCCATATTCTCTTGCTTTCCAGATCGGGGACGGATCCAGGAATTGTTTTGGGGGACACCTGTTTTTCAGTTGAGGATGTCCCCCAAATAAACTGAGATGTCTTAATGTCTCCAAATAAACCGAGATGTCTTAATGCAGATGATTAGACCACTGCATGTGTCTTGAAGTGCTTTTTATCATCTGCATGTGCATTGATTTCTACTAAATATTGGAATTAATTGCTTCAGACTGGTAGATTTCAAAGTAGAATGATATTTTCCTGCAAGAATTTGGGGACATTTGGGCTCCATACCTGTTATAGGTAGCAAATTGGCTCTGGATCCATCCCTGTTCCAGATGCTTCTAGGTAAGTCTTGGCAGCCTATGCAAGACAAACTTCCCTAGAAACTACTGGCAAGGTACTTTGAATGTAACTTGAAAATTTACCCAGAGACTATGTTTGGGCACCTATTCTGTTATATATAGTAAAAGTGATCAAAGTCAGAAATTTAGGCCTTTAAGTGCTAACTGTAACAAGTTGATGACAGAACACTGAAGTCCACTTAATTGTATATCTCTTAATTGAATAACCCTGTTAAATGAATATAATTTCCAAAAAACCAAACCATTTACCATACTTTCAGTGCAAATTTGCACTGTTAAAATGCATATGGGTTATAGAGTACACTCCTGTTAATTGAATGAAAAATCTTGCAATATGTCATGGAAATAACCTGAAAATGACCAAATTCTCCTTGTTTATAGACATACTTGGCCTTAGTGCAGGCATTTAATCTATTATATCTTGTTTGACAGAGCTCCATGAGCTCTGTCAAACATGATATAATAGAATAAATGCTCAGTTTATCTCCAGAATACAGTGACAAATCCCTCTTAATTGTATACTCCTGTTAATTGAATAATTTTCACTGACAAAGTGGCTATTCAATTAACAGGGTTTTACTGTACCATGATTTCTTCATAAATAACTAAAAAGAAGTTTGTTGAACTCTAAACCACACCTTATGACCCTTTTTTTTAAATGAACATTGAAATAAATTGAAGTAGTAAAGTAGCATTAATATAATAAAGATTGTTTCTACCACCAGCTTTGGTTGCTAGAAATGCTATGGTTAAAATAGCCATGAACAATTACAAGAGTGTGAAAAAAAATCAGGATATTTACTCACTGCGAATTGTGAGGATTTTTTTTATGTTAAAACTTGTTGGCCATGCAACTCATTCACTCTCAGGGCTTCTTATTATATTACAGAATTGCAATAAATTTGTTGATAATGATGTATGTTAAGATTGTTACAACATTCAATTCCAAGAATCAAGTAAATTAATCCATTTAGATAACAGGTAAGTTGTAAAAACTGCATACAGAAAAGGAAACACCAACCAACTCCATGCAAGAAGTATGAAACTGCACATAAAGCAGTTTATTTATGTGTTTTCTCAATTTAACTGAGATGAGAAATTTCAACATATTTTCTGATTTTAGCAAATTTATGCCGAAAATGTAGAAATGTTTTTTCTATATATTTGCAAGAAAATGGTCTTAAATGTTCCTTTTCATGCATATTTATGATAATAAAACATCTGTTAACCAAGCGGTTACTCTGTGTTTTATTATGCCCCCAACTTGAAAAGTTGAAGGGGTATCTAGAGGAGACATTTGGCCATTTGTTCATCCGTCCGCTTGTCCATCCGTACCAACATTTTCCTTGTATCTCAGCCACTGTTACTCCGATGTTAATGATATGTATGTCGTGATAGAGCATCATGGGAGAATGGTACCTGTGTAGCATGAGTTTCTTCCACACATTTTTTCCAGAGTTATGGCCCTTTTTCACTCTGTAGACTTCGAAAAAATTTTCTGGAAATTTTTTGCAGTCAGGGGCATTAGCAGTGCTTTGCGATGCAGGCTCTTGTTTTTTGAAGGAACATTTCACAAATTTGTTCTAAAAATGTGAGAATTTTAGCTAACTGCAGCAAATTTAGTTGCAATTGTCATCTCTATAATTAAAGAGGTGAGTTGTAAAAACTGCATACTGAAAAGGGAATGCCAACCAACATGATGCAAGAAATATAAAAGTATGAGAGCCAACAACATTTTCCTTGTTTTCTTAACACATTGGTTGTGTGTTCTGTGAAGGTGACAGAGTCTTTGCTGATTATTCTAATAAGTTTCATTGTGGTGGTAGGGGATAGGGCAGCAACCACCAAAACCAATATTTACACCAATATTTGATGGAAATTTAGAGCTCTGTTAATCTTCTCATTTACATGATTCTTTATTGCTGCTAGGCTGAACAGACAATTGTTAGAATTAAGGAACATATGCCCTTTAGAAGTGCATTTTGCAAATGTTCTACAGTTTGGGAGTGGGGGACTCTCTTAATATTTGGAGTCTAGACTGAAATTTTTGATAGAAATTGATCAGTATAAAGCAGTGGCACACACTGGTGGTGTGTAGTAATGCTTTATGGTCCCTCCCCCCCCCCCTCCCACCCTCTCCCCGAAATCAGAAAAAAAAATTATACAGTACATGGAGAGTATATTATCAATAAATCGCCTGTGGAGTGATGATGTGTCTCAAGCAATAAATGCTAAATTGTTGCAAAGCATAATTAGCATAAGCAAAAGTTTCAGCCAATGGACCTCCGGGTTAGACCCGGTCCATTGGTTGAAACTGTACTTGTGCTTCTTGTGTTTATGTTCAAAATTTGATAGTTGTACCTTGGGTGATACCTCTACTCCATGGATGATTTGGTGACAATCCACCCTCTATGTACTGTATATGCCACTCTCAGGTACACATCAAGAAACTAAAAGATATATTGTATGATCTTAACAGTATGATTGTATGGTTTTGCACTCGATTGTACTTGGGATTAAGGCTATGCATCATCAGATGGGCACATTCTTCTCAGGTAACATTTCAGAGATGCTTTGATGTTTTTATCATCAAATGAAACTGGCATGTTGGTCTGGACTTACACTACCTCTAGGCAGCAGACAGTTACTCTGATTGCAGTGTAAATACTTTCTAGTTGACATATTCAATTAAAGATGATGTACAGCCTTCTGAGAACAATTATTCTGTCTCTTGTAAAGTACTCAGTGTTAACCCATCATTTAACCCTATTGTACAGTTAAAACTAGAAGTCATGTCACGAACTGCGCTTATCTAGGCTTAATTGCGCATAGGAATTGCTCGCAATTGCCATATCAAATGGCATCCAAAGCACGGCAGGTTCTCCTGGTTACTCATCGCAAACACAGGCAATGTTTCTGCCAGTGGACCTCCGGGCTACCCAGAGGTCCATTGGCTGAAACATTGCTTGTGCACAGGCCATATGTACAGAATTTGATAACCTCACTATGGTCGTAACGCATTGATTAATGTGCAGATCGACATGGTATTTGTGCTCATTTCATGACAGGACTTCTAGTTTTTACTGTAGATATCAACTCTTTAACTGCTGCAAGCAGTGAGTAATGAAAACATGTTTCAACCTGTTGTGTAGATGAGAAAATCGGGGAAGTTGTAGATGTGTAACTTTACTCCCAGGAGGAAGTTGGGATGGGATTATAATCTTCTAGAAGATCAGGATTTGTCTGAGACTGCTTGGCTCACCTTCTGTATCTTTTTTTCAGTTGTTCAGGTGATGACAAAAGGTATAAAAAAGGATGCATCAACCCTTTCATGTCAACTCCATCCTTACCACTCAAACTGCCCCCACCCCAATGTACCAAAGTACATATCTTCCTCTGAAGTGTACAGAAGATGTTAATATTATTGGCACGTGGGATACAAAGTAGTCCATGTTGTGACTGAATTATTGGTGTTCTGCATGCCAACACATCATGAAAGGGTTATTTATTTATTTATTTATTGGTGTTTAAGGTCACATACTTATGCACAATGGCTAATCATGACTGTGACAGTTTTACGGGTGGAGGAAGCCAGAGTACCCGGAGAGAACCACCGTGCATCGATGAGCAACTATCAGCTCCCCAACATTCTAATTCTGTTCAATTTGCATATCACACGGGTGGATGTGGCCGATTCATTGGGTAAAGGGTTAACAGTATGCTTGTCTGCCTTACAAGTTACATTATTACAACCGCATTTATAAAGTGGAGCATGGAAAGGAATCCTGTTGGAAGGAATCCCACGCTCCACTTTGTAAGTACTGTTGTAATAATGTAACTTGTGACTTCTGCATTCAGATATGCACGCTTCCTGCATGCTAAAGATAAAAAGTCCTGACAGTCATCTGTAATGTTCCCCTCCATCACCATCCTGTAACCCTTGTGAAGATTCTGATATTTTTAACTGGACTAGAAGCCACCTGCACTGCTGAATGTTTTCAAACAAATTTGTAATTTATAACATATGGATTATGAAACAAATAAACTTTGTACAATTACTTGTAGTGGTAAACAAGTTATACTATAAAAGAATGGTGATTTTTGTTAGCATTGTGCCAGTTAACCACTGTTTTATTCTTTTGTATACCACACACATGTAGCTACTTAAAAACACTTGACTCTTATCAGGTGACTTATTGTTGAACAATACAATTGGAACGGTTGAATGCTGTATATTACATCACCCACTTGTCTTTTTCTAAGTATTGTATAATATTGAGTGTGAGGAAAACCTTTGTACTGCCAAAGTATTTCTAAAAATGATGATGCCTCCAGATTTTGATACAGTAGAATCCTGTTAATTGAATAGCCACTTGGCCAATGAAAATTATTCACTTAACAGGAGTATTCAGTTAACAGGGATTGTGTCACTTTCCTGTAATATGGAGATAAACTTGGCATTTATTCTATTATATCTTGTTTGACAGAGCTCCATGAGCTCTGTCAAACAAGATATAATATATTAAATGCCTTTATTGGATGTACTGAGGCCAAATAGGTCTATAACCAAAGGAAAACAGGGGGGAGTCAGGGTAATTTCGCAAAATGTTTTAAGATTGTTTATTCAATTAACATGAGTTTATTCTATAACCTATATTCAATTAACAGGTCAAATTTCTACTGAAGGTATGGTAAGTGGTTTTGTGTTAGGAAATTATATTCAATTAACACGGATATACAATTAAGAGATATCCAATTAAGTGGGCTCCACTGTAACAGTATATTTTTTTTTCACTCGGTCAAATTTGTAATATTTTAAACATTCTGCTGTACACACATTTTAATTTTGTATTTGGCCACCAAGTAGGTGAATATCCACTCGTACTTTTACTATGTCCCCCTCAATTGCAGTTAGTTTGATGGGCAGGTGTAGATGACCAGCTGTGGTGATGGTGGTCATTGTATGATTTAGGATTGATGAGCACAAGTTAATACTAAGGTTCATTCCCACTAGACCAATTCCCTTTAGACCAACTCCCACGAGGCGAATTCACAAAAGACCAATTCTCCTTAGACCAACTGGTGTGTGTTCATACAGTGCACCAGTTTATCCTCTGGGTACCTCTTTCTGTTTATGTTTGAGACCTTGATTCAGATTGAGGTTCACAGAGGGTAAATTTAGTGACACTACCCTGCCGTGTAGGGTAGCATCACCAAATTCACACTCTGAGGACCTCATTTTTCAGATGATAGCCTGCTCATTTTCTGGCTTGTCGATATTTTATAGATGTTGGGCAGATTTTTATAAATAATTGTTTTCCTAATTATCCTTAATCAAACCTTAATCGGAAACACTATGTAGTTGGTCTAAGGGGAACTGGTCTAATGGGAAGACACCAATACTGAAGGCAGGTGTTTGGTATTAGGGGACGTATCAAATAGGGTCCCAGTAATAATTATAATTAATGGGCCTTCCACTGATTTGCCACAGTCCTCTAATGAAGAGGCCTACATCAACCCCATCCACTGCCAGGTTATTCCTCCCCACTTCCCTCCTAATCTCCCAACATTCAGACACAAACAGTTTTCTGATTTCCCCTTTTGGCACTTTCTCAATCTCTCCAACTATAAATATTGCCCCTTTCCCACCTGTTGGGGGCACGGTTGTTCAGTTGGTAGAGGTGCAGACCGGGAGGTCCTCGGTTCGAATCCCACCTGCAGCAACCACGTTGTGTCCTTGGGCAAGACACTTCACCCCCATTGCCCACGTGGGTGCACGGTGGCGTTGTGTACTAAGGCGTATTGCACATCGATGGGGCACCTGTCTTCAACCAATGCTAACCCTGCTCGTGTGGAGTTAGTATGTTGGGGAGCTGACAGTTGCTTGCCATTGGTCAGTGGTTCTCTCTGGGTACTCCAGCTTCCTCCATCCATAAAACTGTCATGGTCATGATTAGCCATTGTGCAGAAATATGTGACCTTAAACACCAATAAATAAATAAATAAATAAATAAATTCCCACCTGTTATTCCTCATTTACTTATCTCTCATGTTTTCATCACATTTATCCATTAGTTTTTTTAGTGAGCCTTGTTTCACTTGACATGTATTTGGGGCACTCTAAAATAAAATATTCCAAGGTCTCTGTTACTCGTAAGCAGCACAGTTAGCACCCTCTCTTCTCATCTTTCTTGATTTTCCCTTCAACTACGGTGACTTTGATCTCATATCGAACAACAATGACCCCCAAACAAGCCAGAAAATGAGCAGACTGTCATCTGCAAAATGAGGTCCCCAGAGGGTGAATTTAGTGATGCTACCCTGCACAGCAGGGTAGCATCACTAAATTTACCCTCTGTGAACCTCAGTCTGAATCAGGGTGTCAAAAGTAAACAGAAAGAGGTACCCTGAGGAAAATGGCCCACTGTATGGGATAGCATCATCAAAATCATCCTCTGGGGACCTCATTCTGCAAATGTCACACTGCTTATTTTCAGGCCTGCCCCCAATGATCTAGCTAAGTACTCTTCAAAAGCTGGCACTTTTTTTAGGAAACCCATCCAAAGAGCTCTTTACCCTGACTCCAGCTTGCTAGTTTCTGTTGCAATCCCTGAGCATCCTTCACCTGATACATTTGTTCCCCTGCTTCAGTCTCCTAGATCTACAGTCTTGATGAAATAATTCTCCATTAGTTCTTCTGGTGGCTTCCTACATCAATTGCCCTAAAAAATACTCAACATTTTTTAATCAATCTGTGGAAGAAAGTGTTCTTTTCCATATGAGACTTAGGTAATCTTATTGTAAAGCGTTTTAGAGCAGCCCAGGTGGTTTTATGCTATATAAAATTATTTATTATTATTTATTATTATTATTATTATTATTATTTATTCAAAGGATTCTCAGATGTGCCTAGTACCATAATAATGATTGATGAGAAACAGTCCACAGCCAGCTTCCCTATGTTTCACTGCCTATGCTTGGCAGTTCTGTTCACTTATCTCCATACTATTGGACTTCTGGAATGTTAGCAAAAAATGTCACAATGCAATTTTTGCTCCCCTAAGATAACATCAAGTCAATCAATGCTGTAACTACTACCACTGATGATGTGAAAGCTGATATGCTGTGACTGTAGTCCCAGTATAACAGCTTTCACTTGATCAAACATCAAATGAAAGCCTAGCATGAAAACTGGTAACACAATATAAACTTTTCAATTTCGGTGCTCGTTTTTGTGTCAGGAATAACTAAAATATGTTGTAATTTTATCTAATTTATATTGCTACGAAAAATGTGCATATTCATTTTTTACAGACATGAAAGTATACTCTTTAACCCTTTACCCAATGCAGACGATATCAAAATTTATCATTTTAAATATCATTTTTTTAAATTTTTCAAAAACTTTCACGCAAGAGTGAATGCGTTAATTGATTTGGCATGAGTGAAATCACGGAAGGATAAAACCCATGCCATATTGATTAACCCATTCACACGCATGTGTTGTTCTGTGTTTATTACATGCCTTCATGTCTATAAAAACACTTATTAGAAGGACACTCAGCAATTCATTTGACAACTGTCAACACAAAGAACACATTTTATCGCCAACCAAATTTGCGTACTCATACTCTTCTTCTGGATATTCATTATCCCTTTCATATATCGACTCTATTTCTTCTTCGCTATTTTCGTACACATTAAACTTGCCATATCCTTCATGTTTACACATTTTATTTAGTTATTTTGGAATCCATTCAGTTTTGGGTGATCAATCATCTGCGCAATGATTTCTTTTGGGCACATGTGTGTGGAACAGATTTTCATTTTGTAATAAATGAGCATTCCAGCACCCACCTCCCAAGATGGCAGCTAGTGAGACACTTAGTTATTGTGTGACTAATGAGCAGTCCAGTTGTACAGAGATCAGTAGTCCTTTTACATTAAAATCAGTTCTCTGCACATAGCTGTCTGCAAGCCTGAAAATAAGCAGACTCTCATCTGTAAAATGAGGTGCCCAGAGGGTGAATTTGGTGATGCTACCCTGCTCAGCAGGGTAGCATCACAAATTTTACCCTCTGTGAACCTCAGTCTGAATCAAGGTCTCAAGCCAAAAACAGAAAGATGTACCTAGAGGATAAATTGGTCCACGGTATAGGATAGCATCAGCAAATTCACCCTTTGGGGATCCCATTTTGTAAATGACAGGTTGATTTTTTTTCAGGCTTCGCTGTCTGGTTTGTCAGTTCTTCAGCGATTCCTTTAATCTTATAACTCATCATATCTTATTTGATAGAGCTCTTGGCACTTAATCCGTTTTGCCCATGTGCGGCACGGTTTCACTGTTTACTAAGGCAAACAGCACTTCGAAGATGCTCTTGTCTTCAACCAATGCTAACCCTGCTTGTGCAGAGTTAGTATGTTGGGGAGTCTGAGAGTTGTAGCTTGGTGGTTCTCTCCAGGTTCTCTGGCTTCCTCCCCGGTAAAACTGACACAAGGTGACCCTGGCTATCAAAAGTGTTGTTAAACCCCAATAAATAAATAAATAAATAAATAAACTAGATTTTTCGATTTCAAGAAATCGAGAGATTCACCTATTCCGCTTGTTTTTTAGGCAGCGGCGGAACAAGATTGCGTATAGTGCTGGTAGGTTTTTAGGCTATATTAAGTGCATAGCCGATAGAAAACTCCCCACAGTGTCTAACAATTCTTTCGGCAATACTCTTTCACATTGGCGTGAATGCTGTATGCTTAATGTCCAAGTTAGGGCTAAATAGCAAACCTGTTGAACAGATCGCGTATACTTAATAATGACAACATGTGCATGTGTGACACCATAGATTGTGGCGAACGTTTTCGCAGCAGCCATCCCAAACTTTCAGCGTTTGTACCTGAAGCTCGCCCGAACTCGGTCATATTATTAGAAAGTCCCGAAACCAAGCATGGGCCTCGAGGCAGCCGCCCCTCTCTCTCAACCCACACCCCGAACGTGCACATACCCTCTCCTGACATTCAACACGATAGAATTGGAAATTGGTGTCGCTCTCTATGTGAAAAGATGCGGTAACTGTTTGTGAAGAAAGAGTGAAAAATTTATGGAAATCGGCCAAGAATTGGCCGAGATATAGCGTTTTAATGAGTTGAGGTAATTGTTTGAATTTGGTCCTGTTCTAGCCGGTGCGACCTGACGCTGGGTATATGTCTGGGGTTGTGGCACTGCTCCCCCTCTGGGGTAGTTCCGCTTGAAATCGTGGATTCTCAGTTTCTGGTGGAGAGACGCTGGTGACTGAAAGATGCATTGTGTACACTGGCGCCAAATGGACCTCGCCAAGCTGGTAACAGTTAGATATTTGTCAGAAATGAAAAGTGGACAGTAATCGCGCATGGGTTAATGGCGAATAGGCGGTAATCTGGCTAATTTGACATTAAAATTGAACAGACAGCAGTGTCGCTCATACGCCCACTACGTCCAGACCACTGGAGGCAGCTACACGAAATTTTCAGAAGTTGTTCTACTCTTCCTGCCCGACAGGTTAGTATATTTGTCGAGTGGCGTGACCGCGTGGGAACAATGTGGATCGCGTGGAAACCGAGGGGACGATTCGTCCCTTCTCTATTCCCAATGCAACGACGTTTCCATTCACTATTTACCTGTCACCCGTCGAGTTTGGCATTATTTCTGTCTATTTGATGAACTGTTCAGCTTTCAATATTCACACATTCACATGGGACTGAAAGTTTGGAGTTAAACTGCTTATTTCAGAGCGTACCGGCAGAAACTGACAACTCGACCCGGTGGCGAAAAAGCAGTCATCTGGCTAATTTGGCATTCAAACTGAACAGATACAATGTCGGATATACGCCAATTATGTCCCGACCATACAAGGCAGCAACTTCAAATTCTCAGAATGTTTTCTCCTGTCCCTGCCCGACAGTTTAGTATCTTTGTCAAGTGCCAAGACTGCGTGGAAACACCGTGGATCAGATGGAAACCGAGGGGACGATTCGTCCCTACTTTCTTCCCAATTCAACGACTTTTCCATTCATTATTTACCTGTCACCGGCTGAGTTTGGCATTATATCTGTCTATTTGATGGACTTTTCAACCTTAACTATTTGCGGCTTCGTGTTTCACCACCGAAAGGCCACTGCACGGTTACAAATATATTCAGGGACTGATTTTGCGAAAAAAACAATTATTCCGACTGTACCCACATGGGAACTCCTAAATCTGTAAGGGTTAAATTTTTAATAATAACGTATAAAACAGAAGTTGTTGTGCTACGCTTGCTGCATGCAGGCATAGAAAACATTCAGCGCTCAATGAATTAGGAATGGAGTAAATTGTCACTTAAACCAGCGAAATTCTGAAAAAAAATGAGAGTTTTTTTTCGACGGCACCTACCTTTATGCATCCGAGACAGGGACTGCGTTAAACTTTACAGCAACCTTATAACAGAAAATATTCTTGGAATTGAACTGCGAATCCGAATTTTGAAAGCATTTTCGGATATTCTATTCCAAACTATCACTGCACGCTTGTTAATATTCAGTGATTTTATGAAAATATCCATTATTCCGACCGTACCCATATGGGCAGTCTCGAATCTGCTTAAGGGTTAAACTTTTAGTAATGACATATAAAACAAAAGTTGTCACACTGTGACTGCTGCATACAGCCATAGAAAACGTTCAGCGCTCAATCAATTAGGAATGGAGTAAATCGTCACTTAAACTTACCAAATTCTGAAAAATGAGAGTTTTTTGGACTGCACCTATCTTTATGCAAACAGAATGAGCATAGGGTTAAACTTTACAACAAAACTTACAACAGCAAATATGCTCGGTACGCAATTGTGAATACGACCATCTAAATCATTTTTCAATATTCCATTCGAAAATGGCCGAAAGGCGACCTCCAAATGAACCAATTTTACGAAGAATTTTAGGGTACTCGAATTCTAGGCCCGAATACTGGGTGAAGGTTAAAACTTTGAATAAACCATGTAACAGGAAAATTGTTCCTGGATGAAGGCCCAATCCTCTCACGGGAACCGTTTCGACAAAATTCGGCTGCAGTGCTGAGAAATCTCATGTGAAAACTGGCCAATTTTGCCCGAAATGCACATTGCTCGTAATTTTGTGGCGAAAAGGGGTCAACATGAGAAATATCGCCTCTGTAGCCAGATTCAGTAAGTTATGCTACAAATATAACGAAAGTTTCAGCCAAATCATCCAGAGGGTTTTGGAGAATTGTGGCAAAACGTGTCATTTTCACTACATTTTCCACTGTTTTGGCAGAAAACGAAAAACTTCAGGAATGCCATGACCCAGGTGAGAAACTTCTGATGGAACTCTATACGTGTGCCAAATCTCAGTAAAATCGCGCAGGCCGTTTTCGCGAAACCCGTGAGACAAAAATCATCGAAATGGAAAAATAATCTCAATACGAGAGATTCACCTATTCCGCTTGTCTTTTTAGGCAGCGACGAAATAAGATTGCATATAGAGCTGGTAGTTTTTTTAGGCTATATTTAGTGCATAGCCGATAGAAAACTCCCTACAGTGTCTAACAATTCTTTCGGCAATACTCTTTCACATTGGCGTGAATGCTGTATGTTTAAGCTCCAAGTTAGGGCTAAATAGCAAACCTGTTGAACACATCGTGTATACTTGATAATAACAACATGTGCGTATGTGGCATCACAGATTGTGGCGAATGTTTTTCGTAGCAGCGATTCCAAACTTTCAGCGTTTGTTGTTTATTCTTGAAGTTCGTGCAAACTCTGTCATATTATTAGAAAGTTCCGAAACCAAGCATGGGCCCGTCGCGGGACTCCCTCCCCCCCCCCCCCCACCCCCATCACACACTGCACATACGCTTTCTTGACATTCAAAAATGCAAAATTGATGTCGCTCTCATGTGAAACCATGCCGAAACTCTTTGTGAAAAAATGAGTGAAAATTTCATGGAAATCGGCCTAGAATTGGCTGAGATATAGCGTTGTGATGAGTGGCGGTGATAGTTTTAATTTGGTGCTGTTCTAACCGGTGCAATCTGACGCTGGGTGTATGCCTGGGGTTGTGGGACTGTTCCCCTCTCTGAGGTAGTTCCACTTGAATCGTTTTGATTCACATTCACTGGTGGAGAGATGCTGGTGACAGAAAGATGCTTTGTGTACACTTGCGCCAAATGGACCCCGCTAAGCTGGTAACAGTTAGAAAATTTCCAAAAATGAAAAGTGGACAGAAATCGCGCATGGGTTAATGGCGAAAATGCGGAAATTTTGGCTAATTTGACATTAAAATTGTACAGACAGCAGTGTCGCTCATATGCCTACTGCGTCCAGGCCAGTGAAGGCAGATACACGAAATCTTCAGATGTTGTTCTACTATCCTTGCTTGACAGGCTAGTATCTTTATCGAGTGGCGTTACCGCGTGGGAACAACGTGGATCGCGTGGAAACCATGGGGGCGATTCGTCCCTACTCTATTCCCAATGCAATGCCGTTTCCATTCACTATTTACCCACCACAAGTCGGTCGAGTTTGGCATCATTTCTGTCTATTTGATGAATTGTTCAGCTTTAAATATTCACACATTCACATGGGACAGAAAGTGTGGAGTTAAACTACTTATTTTAGGCCGCACCGACAGAAACTGACAACTTGACATGGTGGCGAAAAAGCCGTCATCTGGCTAATTTAATATTCAAATTGAACAGATACATTGTTGGATACATGCCAATTATGTCCCGACTGAGCAAGACAGCAACCTGAAATTCTCAGAGTGTGTTCTACTCTCCCTGGCCGACAGCTTAGTATCTCTGTCGAGTGCTGAGACCGCGTGGAAACACCGCGGATCAGGTGGAAACTGAGGGCATGATTCGCCCCTACTTTATTCTCAATTCAACGGCTTTTTACATTCATTATTTTACCTGTCACCGGCTGACTTTGGCATTATGTCTGTCTATTTGATGAACTTTTCAACCTGAACTATTTTGCGGCTTCATGTTGCACCACCGAAAGGCCAATGGGCGGTTACAGTGTTGAGAAATCACCTTTTGAAAGTTGGCGAAAACAACAATTATGCCGACTGTACCGTTATGGGATCTCTCAAATCTGCAAGGGTTAACCTCAGGGTTAAATTCTGTCGGAATTAAAATTAGTAAAAGAGAGTCAGCAGACTGTGCTCTTTCACACTGGCATGAAAGTAGCATGGTTAATGTCGAAGTCAGGGCAGGCAGGCAGGCTGGCGGGTATACAGGCTTTTTTCGGGAAGGCAGGCAAGTAGTTTTAAGAACTCTTTCAACTGAACCCTCACACAGACATGTCAGGTGAATGGTTAAACTCGAAGTCAGGGCATGCTTGCTGTCAGGCAGGTAGGTAGGCAGACCAACTGATAAACTGCATTTCATATGATTCCAGTCATAATTGCTGGAAAATCCATATCTACTTCTATGAAACCACACGTACAGGGTGAAGTTAGAAATCAACAGCCTCACAGCAGTACTGCTTAGAAAATAGTTCGAGCACACATCTATCAATTCTGTTGCAATAAAAATCAGTAAAAGAGGGTTAACCTAATGTTCTCTTTCACATTGGCATGAATATTGTATGGTTAATGTCGAAGCCAGGGCAGGCTGGTAGGCTGGCGGGCGGTTTAACAGGCTTTTTCAGGCTGCCAGGCTGCCAGGCAGGCAGGCAGGAACTTCTAACAACTCTTCCGACTGTTCTCTTTCACACAGGCATGACAGGAAAATGGTTAAAATCGAAGTCATCGCATGCTTGCTGTAAAGCAGGTAGGTAGGTTGACAGACTGCATTTCATAATGTTCCAGCCATAATTGCAGAAAATCCATATCTACTTCTCTGAAACCACGTACATAGGGTTAACTTAGAAATCAACAGCATCCTAGCAATACTGCTTAGAAAATAATATTACCACACATTTATCAATTCTGTGGCAATAACAATCAGCAAAAGAGGGTTAACAGACTGTTCTCTTTCACACTGTCATGACTGTCGTGTGGTTAAAGTTGAAGTCAGGGCAGGCGGGCATTTCTGACATCTGTTCCGACTCTACCCTTTCACACAGAAATTACTGGCGAATGGTTAAAATCAAATTCAGGGTGTGCTTACTGTCAGGCAGGAAGGAAGATATACACACTCACAGGCCGTATTTTCATACCATTCCAGTCATTTTTGCTGGAAATCCATATCTACTTCTCTGTAACAACGCATGCAGGGTTAATTTAGAAATCAACAGCATTATAGTAATATTGCTTTTGTTGCAATAAAAAATCAGTAAAAGAGGGTTAATGAAAATTTTGAAAAGTGTATTTTTTTCAGGCAGTACTCTCTCTCTAGCAAATAGGAAAAAACAACATCTGGAGATTGCTGGCCAGTTAGAATCATATTACACAAAAAATAAATAAAGCATCTCAGTTTCCAAAGATCATCAATCACAACTTGACAGAGTTTCTGGTGCATAGAAAACAATCAGCGCTGAATCAATTAGGATATGGAGTAAATTGTCACTTGAACTGAAAATGTTTTTTTTTTTGGATGGGACCTATCTTTATGATGCTAGAATGGGCATAGGGTTAAACTTTACAACAAATCTTACAACAGAAAATATGCTCAGTAGGCAATTGTGAATACGCACATGCAAATCATTTTCGATATTCCGTTCCAAAGAGGAATACAAGTGAATGCGCGCAATCAGGCAGCGGGTGCGGGCAGCCAGTAGGCAGGCAGGCACAGGCAGGCAGGAACATGCAGGCAGGCGCAGGCAGGCTCAGACCGAGGCATACAGGGCGCACAGGCAGGCGGGCAACTGTACTCTTTCACACAGGCATGGCTGTTGAATGGTGAATATCGAAGTCAGGACGGGCTTGATGTTAGGCAGGTAGATAGGTAGACAGACTGCGCGCAGGCATCTAGTGCAGACAGGCAGGCACAGGCAGGCAGGCACAAGCAGGCAGGCAGGCAGGCACGCAGGTAGGCACGCAGGCGCGCAGGCAGACTCGGGCAAGCACAGGCAAGCGCAGGCAGGCTCGCAGACAGGAAGGCAGGCGCACGGGCAGTTCTAACAACTCTTCCGACTGTACTCTTTCACACAGGCGTGACTGGTAAATACTTAAAATCGAAGTCAGGGCTGGCTTGATGTCAGGTAGGTAGATAAACAGACAGACTGTGTTCAGGCGTAGGCAGGGAGGCGCTGGTAAGCGCAGACAGGCACACAGGCAGGCTTAGGCAGGTGCGCATGCAGGCAGGCAGACACAGGCAGTCGGGCAGGCAGGCGCACATGCAGGCGCAGGCAAGCGCGCAGAAAGGCTGGCGTGCAGGCATTTCTAACAACTCTTCCAACTGTTCTCTTTCTCACAGGCATGACTGTTGAATGGTTAATATCGAAGTCAGGGTAGACTTGATGTTAGGTAGATAGGCAGGCAGGCAGGCAGGCAGGCAGACAGGCAGGCATTTCTAACAACTCTTCCGAATGTACTCTTTCACAGAGGCATGACAGGTGAATAGTTAAAATCGAAGTCGGGACGGGCTTGTTGTCACGCAGGTAGGTAGGTAGACTCACAAACTGCATTTCATAATATTCCAGCCGCCATAATTTCTGAAAATCCATGTCTACTTCTCTGCAACCACGTGCATAGGGTTAAGTTAGATATCAACAGCATCATAACAATACTGCTTAGGACATAGTGTCACCACACATATATCTATTCTGTTGCAATGAAAAAATCAGTAACAAAGGGTTAACAGACTGTTCTCTTTCACACTGGCATGACTGTTGTATGGTTATTTCCGAAGTCAGGGTAGACAGGCATTTCTGACAACTCTTCCGACTCTACCCTTTCACATAGACATGACTGGTGAATGGTTAAAATCGAAGTCAGGACGTACTTTCTGTTAGTCAGGTAGGTAGGCCTACACACTCATAGACTTTCATATTATTCCAGCCATAATTGCTGGAAATCCATATCTACTTCTCTGTAACCGAGCATGCAGGGTTAAGTTAGAAATCAACTGCATTATAGCAATATTGCTTTGCTCACATTTATGAATTCTGTTACAATAAAAACCATAAAAGAGGGTTAATGGATATTTTGAAAAGTGCAGTGCTCTATCAAATAAGAAAAAACAGCATCTGGAGAATGCTGGTCAGCTACTGATGATATTATACAAATAAAACGTTAATCACAGCTTGACAGTTACTGATAACAGCAAGCTTGAGGAATTTTAACTGGCATTAGCAAAGTAAACCACTTTTATAAAGAATTTGAGGGTAGTCCAATTCAAGGCCTGAAAACTGTATGAAGATTAAAACGTTGAATAAAACATATAACAGCAAAATTGTTCTAGGATGTAAGCTCTATCTTTTCATGGGAAAAACTTTGAGAAAATATGAGTCCAGTGCTGAGAAATCGCACGTGAAAGTTGGCGAAAACAACAATTATTCCGACAGTACCCTTATGGGAACTCCCAAATCTGGCAAGGGTTAAACTTTTAATAATAACATATAAAACAAAAGTTGTCATACTTTGACTGCTGCATGCAGCCATAGAAAACATTCAGTGCTCAATCAATTAGATATGGAGTAAATTGACACTTAAAGTTACCAAATTCTAAAAAATTTAAGTTTTCTTGGATGGTACCTACTTTTAGGCAACCAGAATGGGCATAGGGGTAAACTTTACAACCAAACTTACAACAGCAAATATGATCGGTAGGCAATTGTGGATGCGGACATGTAAATTATTTTTCGATATTCCATTCCAAAGTGGAAGAAAACTGAACTCAAAATGAGCGAATTTTAAGAAGACTTTTAGGGTCCTCTGATTCAAGGCCCGAAAACTGGGTGAAAGCCAAAACTATGAATAAAACATATAACAGCAAAATTCTTCTTGGATGAATGCCCAATCTTCTCACTGGACGTGATTTGAGAAAATGTGGTTGCAGTGCTGAGAAATTGCATGTGAATGTTGGCAATTTTCGCCAAAAATGCATTTTCAGGTGACGTTTGTGGCAAAACAGGGTCAACGTGGGTAATACTGCCTATGCAGACAGATGCAGGTGCACATGCTTCAAACACTAGGAACATTTCAGCCCAATCGCCCAGAGCATTTTTGAGAATTGGGGCAAAACGTGACATTTTGGCTACATTTTGTACGATTTTGGCAGAAAACGAAAAACTTCAGAAATGCCATGACCCAGGTGAGAAACTTCGCATGATGCTCTATAGATGTGCCGAATTTCAATAAAATCGTACAGACCGTTTTCGCGTAATCCGTCAGACAAGAATCGGTGAAAGAAAAAAAAAAAAAAAGAAAAAAATAAAAAAAAAAAAAAAAAGAAAAATAGCAATAACAATACATTCACCTATTAGAAATAGGTGAATCTAATAAATAAATAAATGAGTAAATAATAGAGCTCTTTGAGATCTGTAAGATTTAGTGGGTCCGATCACAAATACTTATGAGGCCAAGCAGTGAAGGGAATGTAAAACTACAGGTAAAATTGAACTGACAATCAAATGAGGGAAAAATAAACTATTCCTGTGCTTTTTTAAGTTGAAGCAGAGAGTTCCAAAATTGAAAATACTTGAAAAAAATTGTCTGTTGAAGGACAAATGTGCAATAATTCAGTGAAACCTCCCATTCCTCAGATAAGAGAGTATGTGCTGGATATCATGTTAATAGTAATGTTAAAACTGACATTTGTTAGTCATAAAATAATATCTACAAACGTGTGTTATCATCTGTATTGCTGTTTGTACTTTACATTGACAGATGCACATGTCCAGTAAATAACTGCTAGTGTGTTTCTCTGTGCCATGTCTCCACATTAGAATTTATTATCATCATGACACTTATAGATAACAATAGGAGTCACCAAGGCTGTCTTCACCTCTAGTGAGTGCTCACTGCCAGAAGTCGCCACCAAACTTTTACTTAATACAGTATGTAAAAGAGCAGATAATTTCTATTAAACACCTGCAGACTGGAATTTCCACCGATGCAGCACCACTCAAATTCTGTGAAAATAAAAAAGGGATTAAATCTGATCCACATCATGTAGTGTAGTCATCCAGTTTGCTAAAGTGTACAATATACAGAAGTTATGGTAAACATGCTTTTCATTCGTGCATCTTGGGCTCATGTCTCTTGGGTGCAAACATTGCTCAGGTTTGGCGAGTAAGTTAAAAAGACTGATGGTTATGATTGCTAAATAAATGAACACATCCTAGTTGTATAATGGAGCCCACTTAATTGGATATCTCTTAATTAAATAACTATGTTAAGTGAATATAACTTCTTAACCCAAAGCCATATACCATACCTTCAATACAAATTTTACCTGTTAATTGCATAAATATTACAGAGCAAACTCCTTTTAATTGAACAAAAAAGTCTGGTAATACATACAGTATGTGGAGAGTGGATTGTGACTTAATCACCCGCGGAGAGGAGTTATCACCCAAACTATAAGTTTCAAATTTTGTACTTATCTTCTAAAAACACAAGCAGTGTTTCAGCCTATGGACCTCCGGGTTTAACCCGGAGGTCCATTGGCTGAAACTTTGCTTGTGCTTGTCATGCTTTGCAACAAATTTGTAATTATTGCTTGGGTGGAATCTCCACTCCGCAGGTGATTTAGTGATAATACACTCTCAACGTACTGTATATGTGAAGAAATTACCTTGGTCATCACCAAATTACCTTTGTTGATGGACTCATTTGGCCTTGGTACATCTAATAAAGGCAATCACAGGGTTCAAACGCCATACTAGAAAACTGGAAAATACTGGGAAAATGATTTTACATTTTCCAGTCCTGGAGAATTGATCTCAAGTTGGAAAATACTGGAAATATATTTAAATTGTAATTTTTGCTGCCCCTGCATTAATTTACCACAAACCAAAAGAACTCTTGCCAATATGATAAATTGAAGTTGTTTGGCAAAGACAAGGCATGGTACTAACCATCGCACAAGTGGCTTCAATTCCTCAGTGAATTTTTAAGACATCTTCATTACTTCTCCATATTCTGAAATATGGAATATGTCTTTGTTATCACAAGTTTAAGTAGTTGTATGGTCAAGAACTTTGAATACAGAACTGGAAAATACTCAATGGACACTGGAAATATACGGGAAGAGTACTGACATTCCAGCCAAGTTTGAGTGTACAAACCCTGCATTTACTCAATTTTATACCATGATTACCTATTCTACTGTATATGAAAAGCTTATGACATAAAGTTTAGCTTTATACACCAACCGTGGTGAACACACCAGTAATGGGATTTCAGTAGTTAAAATTTACACCTACAGTGGAACTACATCCAAGTTGACTTTTGGTAACGTTGACCTGAATGCGAGCTTGTCTAAATTTATCGCACATCGCCTCGCGAAGAGTGACATGAAAGTGGCAATCATTTATTGTGTTTTTAAATGAGTTTACCCCATAAAACACCAAAATTAACAAACATGCATTGTCTCATATTAATAAAGCATCCATAACTCAAAATTGTTTGTTATTATGTTATTAAATTGAAAAAGGCCCTGTTTCTTTTTCTATTTCATTTCGGTGATAAAACTGACAGAGGAAGTACAGCCAACCGATGCTCATGTGAACAAAAACAAATTCGGTCAACTCGAGAAAAAAATAATAGCACCTCTTAATAATCTGATGATCATGGTACAAATCATGGTACAAATAAAATATACCCAAAGTAGCTTGGTGTACCAAATGTTCACCACTCGTGGTGAACATTTGGTACACCAAGCTACTATGGGTATATTCTATAAATATCTTGTTGGACAGACCTCCATAAGCTCTGTCAAACAAGATATAATAGAATACAATCTCAGTTTATCTTCAGAGTACAGTGGAGCCCATTTAATTGGATATCCCTTAACTGAATAACCCTGTTAATTGAATATAATTTCCCAACACAAAACCATTTACCATACCTCCTGTACAAATTTAACCTGTTAATTGAATATAGGTTGTAGAGTTGAAAAACCCTTGAATTGTCATTTTTGAACTTCATGGCAATGGTAGACCAAACAAAACAGTAATGCTTTCAAACACATCAATTATTTATGCCTTGTTATATATATATATAATCAGACATGGCACAGTGCAGGGATGCAGAAAACGGGGGCACAAGGGGCACATTCCCTCTCCAACTTTTTTCGGAGGTTGTTGCAAGAGAGAGAATGAAAGAGTTATGAGTTCTGGTTGTTTGGAAAGTTGCTGTTATAGGTCAAACATTCATCAATGATTTTATCAGTAGATTAGCATCCCCCTTGAATGTTGTTAGAGGAGGGAGAAGCTAAATAAAAGCAGGGTGCACAAATATCCCAAGATGCTCCAGACCTACTGTGTTACTGTGAAAGAAAATTTGAAAGATTATCTTCAAAAATGACATTTTCTTGATTCTCAGGTCTTGACATGTGTGACAGAAGGTATTAAAAAGCTGAAAGGTTCTTTGTGTCATACCATTTATTATACATCCATTATACTTTAAACCCTTGTATTTAATGGAATCGCCGCTATGACATAAATGTTTCTGTATTTAAGTGGTGTTGTACAAGCTGGAACTTTTTTCCCTGCACCATTTAGACTAGTTCCTTTCATGTTGAGTCATTAGTTACGCTTTGAAAAGTTTCCAAATTTCTTTGTACAATTATCAGGAATTGTCAGGAAGGGTGAAAATGAAAACGTCCAAAGCAAAATAAAGTCTGTTCACAAAAAAAAAATAAGTATAATAAAAATGAGATAATATTAAAAAACAATTATTTCCAACAACAAACACGCCCAATAGAAAATATAACAAATGCAATTTAGACTGCTTCCCTAAAGGTTGTTTTGACTTTTTATCCATCCATTTGATCAGTACCGCTTCAAACAAAAATAACGGAGTCTTACCTTTGGGTTTAAACATCAGGATTAAAATTTGTTTATTTAAATGAATTTTAATACATGGGGGTGTGTAATAAACACAGAATGTGATGTGTGTTTGAATCGGTGGGTGTTTTACATAACTCATTTGAATGGCATAGTCATATTTTGCTCGAGCCGTACACCATGCCAACTCATTATGTAAAACACCCACCGATTCATACACACATTGCATTCTATGTATTTTATTTTCACAGTATCAATAACCTTGTCCCTATATCCTGACAAATTCTGTCTTTTGATTGGTCAGAATGCCTTGGACAAATAGCCATGACAAAGGGTGTACCCAACATCAGAGGTGTATGAGAGCGTGCAACATCCAGGGTATAAGTGCACGTGAATCATCGCGTTTGCTCGCCTCGACACAAAAATCGAACAAAAAAACCTGAAAATAGTCACAAATATCTTCAGATTTCTGACTTTTCAATCATAAAAATAAAATAAGAGCAAATAATTTGTCCCCTGAGTATCAATGTGTTCTGTGTGCCTACTCAGAACACATTGGAACTCAGGGGACGATATGTCAACAAAATAATGTTTACTTGTTTCCTCAACAACCCAAGGGATGTAACTCTATCTGTTGTCTTTTGCGATTATAAAATCAAAATAATTATCACGAATTTGGTCCAAGTAATTGTGGAGCTGAGAAATGTGTCCACAAATTTATTTCCACTATGTTTGTATTGTGTTTCAAATGGGACAAAACCGTTATCTTCACCAACATGTACGGTATATGGAGATTTAATACCTGAATGTCTCATTTAAACACCTCGCCTGCTGCTCGGTGTATAAAAACCGACATCCAGGTATAAAATCTCCATATATCATACATGTAGGGGAGATAACTTATAATGTGTCTCTCTTTTTTTGGTGTTCATGCACTGGTCTGATCATGGTTTGGTCTATTTCTTCCACTTCAACCATTTTCCGGCCCACAGACTAGCCTTTGGGTTCAAAATGGTGGAAGCAGAAGAAATAAAACATGGATGAGTTACCAGCAATATTATGATTGTTATTTTGTTGTGTGATTTCTGAGTGAAGGATCATTGTAAAACTTCATGTTTTGTTGAAACTCTTACAGTCCCATTACAAAAATTAATTCACTACTGTTTAGTATCTAAAGTTTGGTGTCTAAACTTATACACTGCTAAACAATTTATGTATCTTTCTAGTCAGTTTCCATCCCAGGTATTTCAAGCAGTTTAAGATGAGACAAACAGTAATGACAGTACCCACAGGGCAGTGGTTCAGAATATTTCAAACATCTGGCATCAAAAATTTTATTATTTCTGTAATTCAAACCCTTAAATTGAAAACATCATATCTTTCTTCCCTATGCATATCCAATCATGCCTTGGTGGAATGAATTTCTCCCTGTAAGGGATCATTAGCTGCTTTTAAAAAAAATTAAAAATTGACAATAGGAAACAGATATTGGTTGGCCTGAAAATAAGCAAAATGAGGTCCCCAGAGGGTGAATTTGATGATGCTATCCCATACAGTGGGCCAATTTATCCTCTGGGTACCTCTTTCTGTTTAGTTTTGAGACCCTGATTCAGATTGAGGTTCACAGAGGGTAAATTTAGTGATGCTACCCTGCTGTGCAGGGTAGCATCACTAAATTGACCCTTTGGGGACCTCATTTTGCAGATGACAGTCTGCTTATTTTCTGGCTTGGATATTGGTAGAACTTTGAAATACTGTATGAGTCTAAGCTTTACGGGTTAAGAGTACTTGTATCATTCGTGATATGTCAGCTGTTGTCTACTGCAGACAGACCACAGAGATTGAGAGAAATCAGTTCCATTCTATAATTACAATGAACGGTAACATGTAAAGTTGAGCATTCATCTTTTATCTAATAATCAAGGAAGCCAAGGCCTGTGGTCAAGTCTGTACTTCAATCTTGTTTTAATACATAACTTATTTGATGTTTTCTTCTGTTCCAGGTGATGACCAGTTGTGTTCCTCAGGTCAACCATGATCTGGTATGTACCTTTTTACATATAACTAGACCTACAGTTAAAACTAAAAGTCCTGTCACGAACTGTGCACTTATCTAGGCTTAATTGCACGTAGGAATCGCGTGCAATTGCCATATCGAATGGCATCCAAAGCATGGCAGGTTCTCCTGGTTACTCATATCAAACACAGGCAATGTTTCTGCCAATGGACCGCCCGATTACCCGGAGGTCCATTGGCTGAAACATTGCTTGTGCACAGGCCATATGTACAGAATTTGATATCCTTACCATGGTCATAACACGTAGGTTAATGCGCAGATCAGCGTGCTATTTGTGTGCATTTCATGACAGGGCTTCCAGTTTTAACTGCAGCCTCAAAATAAGCAGCCTGACATGGTCACTGACAAGCTGAACTTGCATGTTAGATGGGCGCTAATTCATTTGTGCCTGACATCATGACCTGCACAATTCCTCATAACTGGGTATGAGCCTGTACATATGTAACCTAAAACATGTCAAATGTTAGTATGCATTACGAAAAACAAATTCTGGATTTATCATCATTAATTGGAAAGCTCTCTACAAGAGAGCTTTCCAATAAATGATAATACGGTTAAGATTATTGTTAGATTTGCATGTACATTTTTTTATTTATTGGGGTTTAACAACACTTTTGACAGCCAGGGTCACCTCTTGTCTTTATGGGTGGTGGAAGCTGGAGCACCCAGCGAGAACTACTGAGTGATGTCGAGCAACTGTCAAACTCTCCAACGTACAAACTCCACACAAGCAGAGTTAGCATTTGTTGAAGACAAGTGCACCATCTACGTGCAGTACGCCTTGATACATACCGTTACCATGCCCCCTGTGGGCAATCGGGATTAAGCACCTTGCTCAAGGACACAATGCAGTTACCCCTTGTGGGAATCAAACTGTGGACCTTTCGGTTTAATGTCCAATGCTGTAACCACTGAGCCACCACTCTCCCGATCTGCATATACAAATAACATATAAATGAATATTATAGACTTAACATGCAATAGAATTTGCCTACACAGATTTCTATGCTTGAATAACTTAACCACACCATACATGAACTTTCTACTGTGTGTACTACCCGACAGCAAGGCACTTAACCCCGATTGTCCACATTGGGGCATGATGACGCTGTGTACTAAGGCGTACTGCTCATCAATGGTGCGCATGTCTTCAGCCAATCTAACCCTGCCTGTGCTGCAGTGCGGAGTCACGATGTTGGGGAGCTGGCAGCTGCTTGTCGTTGCTCGGTGGTTCTCTCCGGGTACTCCCGCTTCCTCCCCCATATAACTGGCACGGTCATGATTAACCATTGTGCATAAGTATGTGACCTTATAACAACAATAAATAAATAAATAACTACCCAACAGAGTAATGCTGCTTCATGGGAGCACGGTGGCTCAGTTGGTATGGTATTAGACTTCAAACCAAAAGAATCAGGGTTTGATCCCCGCCAGGGGTAACTGCATTGTGTTCTTGGGCAAGGCACTTAATCCTGATTGCCCACGTGGAGACACAGCGATGCTGTGTCCTAAGGCACACTGCGCATCGTTGGTTCACTTGCCTTCAACCAATGCTAACCCTGCTTGTGTGGAGTTAGTATGTTGGGGAGTATGAAGGTTGCTCACCATTGCTTAGTGGTTGTCTCTAGGTACTCTGGCTTCCTCCACTCATAAAACTCTCTGCCACGAGGTGACCCTGGCTGTCAAAAGTGTTATTAAACCACAATAAATAAATAAATGCTGCTTCATACACCTACATAGAAATATATAACATTTGTCGTAGGAGTGGTACAACCCATTTTGGGGTGACCACTTTGGGTCATAATCCCTGTGAAAGGTACCAAAACTGTTGGTATCTGTCACAAATGACAATGAAAGGCACCAAAAGAAATATTATTTTGAGGCTTGAACTAGACAGAACTTGCATGTATTCATTTGTTGATTTGCCAGAACAAAACATTATTCAAGGTCCCCACCACTGTTGAATTTGTGAAGGATAGTCTTGGAGTCCTGAAAAATATTCTTCCGTATATATAAAATCCTGGATTTTTTACAGTTTTGGAGGCAGCTTTTTCTTGTGTTCGATGACTGCATAAAATTTCCAACAAAATTTACCGATGCTAGGCATTTTCTGTGTGTCACAAATGACACATGGTGATTCATTGCTTTGCTGAGTGCATCAGAAATTTTATGAAGAGAGGATGTCCACACACCTAATCTGGAAACGCTTGGCAAAAATGGATGCATAAATATAATAATCCTTTTGAATGATGACAGGTGAGAATTACAAACGAGGTACTGTGTAAATGGAATTTGCTTACTATCTGTTGCCATTTTCCCTCATTCCTAATTATGATTATAGGTTCTCATCAAATCTCACAGTTATATCATACATACAGAAAAAGTTTGAGTGTTCTCAACCCCTTAATGTGGGAGTTCACTCTAAGATTGTGTCCTTAACCCTTTACCCAACTCCGACGATATCAAAATTTATTATTTTAAATATCATTAGTTCAACTTGGGCGAAGCCAAATTTGAGCTTATGCCATGGCCCGTCGTCTGTCTGTCCGTCAACAATTGGATAGGGCTCGGGCTAGAGGTCGTATTTATGAACCAATCTTTACGAAACTTCTTGGGTACCTTTGTTATGACTGTGGGACGAGAACGAGTGTTTTTGGGTGCGGTCCGAAATTCAAGATGGCTGCCAGCTGCCATTTTGTACCGACGATGCAGAAATCTGTTTTTTGTACAGAACTTCCATATGAAAGCTCTGATTTGAATAATTTTTTGTATGAATGTTTAGTACCATGGGATACATCACATATAATACGGGTTTTTTTCTCGTGCGTAAATTATGAAAATTAGACTAACTTTGATGTTTTTTGGTGTTACTTTCAGCACTGTAAGTGCAAATGCCAATACGGCTCGGGCTAGAGGCCGTATTTATGAACCGATCTTTACGAAACTTCTTGGGTACCTTTGTTATCACCGTGGGACGAGAACAAGTGTTTTGGGGTCCGGTCTGAAATTCAAGATGGCCGATGGCAGCCATTTTGTACGAAATTTGGTGCAGTCAGATTTTTGCACAGAACTTCCATATGAAAGCGCTGATTTGAATAATTTTTTGTGTGAATGTTTAGTACCATGGGATACATCACATATAATACGGGTTTTTTTCTCGTGCAGAAATTATGCAAATTAGATGAACTTTGATTTTTTCAGTGCTGCTTACACACAGTAAGTACACATGTCAATACGGCTCTGGCTAGAGTCTGTATTTATGAACCGATCTTCACGAAACGTCTTGGGTACCTTTGTTATTACCTTGGGACGAGAACGAGTGTTTCTGGGTGCGGTCCAAAATTCAAGTGGCCATTTTGTATCGAAATTAGGTCTAATCAGTTTTTTGTATACAACTTCTATACGGCTCAGGCTAGATGCCGTATTTATGAACCGATCTTTACGAAACTTCTTGGGTACCTTTGTTATTACCGTGGGATGAGAACAAGTGTTTTTGGGTGTGGTCCGAATTTCAAGATGGCCACCAGCAGCCATTTTGTACCAAAATTAGTGCAATCAGTCTTTTGTACAGAACTTCTGTATGAAAGTTCTGATTTGAATAAGTTTTTGTATGAATGTTTAGTAACATGGAATACATCACATATAGTACGGGTTTTTTTCTCGTGCAGAAATTATGCAAATTAGATGAACTTTGATTTATTCAGTGCTACTTATACTCTGTAAGTGCACATGTCAATACAGCTCGGGCTAGAGGCTGTATTTATGAACCGATCTTCACAAAACTTCTTGGGTGCCTTTGTTATCACCTTGGGACGAGAACGAGTGTTTCTGGGCGCGGTCCATAATTCAAGATGGCTGCCAGTGGCCATTTTGTACCGAAATCAGGTCCAATCAGTTTTTTGTCACAACTTCTACACAGCTCATATTTGTGAACTGATCTTCACGAAACTTCCTGGGTACCTTTGTTTTCACCTTGGGACAGGAATGAGTGTGTTTTGGGGTGCCTTTGTTATCACTGTGCTATGTGCACAAATATTTTGGGGTTCAGTCAGACCCACTGTGGGACTCAAAGATTTTTTCTAGTTTAGCGTTGGACTGTCACCCACCTTTACAATACTTTACCTATACATTTGTTACAGGCAATGCTCAGTATTTATGTACAGACCGTTACAATACTTTATATGTACCTTTGTTATCAGGTCATTACCTAGATGTTTGTCATTGCTGTGTCACATACTATACATGTACATGTCTGTCTTGACAAGTTGAGCTACAGTGTCATTGACACTTTCATTTTTTTAAATTTTTCAAAAAATTTCAACAAAACCATATCATGTGACCCCTCATTGGAACGAGCTCGTTCCAACGAGGGGTCACATGATATTGTTTTGTTGAATTTTTTTGAAAAATAATATTTTTTCAACTGCTGAATTTGCATATTATGTGGGCGGATGCGGGCGATTCGTTGGGTAAAGGGTTAAACTGCTAGTGAGGAGTGCAGTAGCTCAGTGGTTACAGCATTGGACTTTAAACAGAAAGATCCACCATTTGGTTCCCACCAGGGGCAACTGCGTTGTATCCTTGGGCAAGGCACTTAATCCCGATTGCCCAAGAGGGGGCACAGTGGCACTGTGTACTAAGTTGTGCTGCACGTCAGGGTTGCACTTGCCTTGAACCAATGCTAACCCTGCACAAATGTGGAGTTGATACTTTTGAGGAGTCTGACATCACAGGCCACTGCTCGGTGGTTCTCTCTGGGTAATCAGCCTTCTGCCACTTGTAAAACTGTCCTACATAAGGTGATTCTGTCTCTTGAAAGTGGCATTAATCCCCAATAAATAAACTGCTAGTGGTACGAAGATGGTTCTGTTACATTTTCTCACAGACTGCTAATCAATTCTGCAAAAAGATTTTTCGACCATTCGACAAATTTGCGACTACTAATATCTGTTTGTAATTCTTGTCAGTCAGGTGTTCATAAAGGTATCCAATAGTATGCTGCCCTTTTACTGACCAATGATACAAATAATTTGGGGATGGAGTATGTGACACACCACTATAATCCCCCAGAATTTATGCCCCTGATCATAAGGTACTTTTAGTAGAAAAAGATAATATTTATTTATTTATTTTTGGTGTTTAAGGTCACATACTTATGCACAATGGCTAATCGTGACAGTTTTACAGGTAGAGGAAGCCGGAGTACCTGGAGAGAACCACTGAGCATTGATGAGCAACTGTCAGCTCCTCAACATTCTAACTCTGTTCAAGCTCTACTCAAGCAGGGTTACAGCAGCTGAAGACATGTGCACTAGCAATGTGCAGTACGCCTTAGTACACTGCGTCATCGTGCCCCCATGTAGGCAACCAGGATAAAGTACCTTGCCCAAGGACACAGCATGGGTCTTCCCAGACGGGGATCGCCACCACGCTCCCAAAAAGATAATAAGTACCATGTTTATTAAAAGGGTTAATTTATCACTTCACTCCACTCCTATCCACTCCTGATAATAAGATACTTTTAGTATGAACAGATAATGGGTGCGATGTTTGTTAACCCTTATCGTAACATAAAAAGCAGACGACACTTGCAAACAAAATTCTTGAATAACTATTTTTTCCATATATTTTGTCTCAAAAACATAGCTTATGTCACCTCATTGGAACAAGCTCAATGTTCCGGTGAGGTGTCATAAGCTATGTTTTTGATAAAAAAGCTGAAAAAATAATGACAATTGAATGGTGATTTTTGTGAATAGCATTGGCTAGTTTGGACCGTTACATTGGATAAAGGGTTAAATGGGTTAATTGATCAGAAAGGGTAACAGGTTGGTTAATATGGGATCGATAGATATTCATAAAGGAATTCACTGATTCATAAAATGACTTATTTTGAGTCTGCATCATTCCCAGCTGAGTTTTTCTGTGGCATTAATTTGAAAGTGTCACTCCAATACAAGAACTGTATGGCATTGCTCAAAATTTTATGATTTATGATGTTTTATCAGAAATAACCATTTTTTCATCATCAGAGTATCCAGGTATTTTCTAATAAACTGAAGATAACTTTAATTAACTTGTAAGAATGAATATCTCCATATACCATACATGTTGATGGGGAGATAACTTATAATGTTCCAATGAGACTAAAATCCTCCTTCTCTGATTGGACGAGAGCTCGCTTAGTATATTCTATGTTTACAGCTCAAGTGGCAAATATTACCGTCTGATGTCACACTGCGAAATATTTGCAATAATGTTGTCCGTTTCATAACTGCTTCATCAATGGAGTGACTAGCAAGCCGCTTCAGCAGCGGTTCCGGATGAAATGATGTTTAAATTACAAACTGATTTACGATTTGAACTAAGATGGAATGAGTTTATCTGGTTTATTGATTATTTATCCAGTGCCGCCGTGGATACACGAGAGGTTTATTTACTAAACCTGTGATCATTAAAAGGCAACTTTTAACGATCACAAGTTTAGTAAATAAGCCTCTTGTGTTTCACGACGTGGGTATTGGGCGATGGGTAGTGTCTAATTGGAACATATACATTATTGTGATGAATTGACGGTAACATGGTCTGAGGTTTGCGGCTCGGAACGTATGTTCAACCTCGACGCTTCGTGTCTCGGTTGAACATAAGCTCCGAACCGCAAACCTCAGACCATGTTACCATCAACTCATCACAATAATTATACCCTCGCAAACAAAGTTTGGGCGGGGGGGTATATAGGAATCACCCTGTCCATCCGTCCGTCTGTACATCCATCCATCTGTCCATCCTAACAGCGCAACTCCTCCTAAACCGTATGAAGAATTTTCATGAAACTTTACACAATGGAAGAACTCCATATGAAGATGTGCATGAAGCAATATAATTCCTTTCTGACAGGCGCGGGGGGGGGGGGGGGGGGGGGGGGGTCACTTTGTCAGCTTGCTCACAGTACCTCTAGTTTATAATATTATAATAAACAATGATAAAAAAGGATGAAAAAATCCTATATTTTGGTTCAACCCACCCGATTTGTACCAGTAGGCAGGCACCCAGAGAGCTAACCAGTCAGACAAGGCCAATATGTTTTGAGGTGCAGCTCTGTGTCCAATTAATGTCTCATTTTGAGTGATAGGTATTTGCAGTTGCGTTATCTACTTTTCACTCTGTACTACAAAGCTTATAAATGTCAGTTCAACCAAACTATAATTGCGCTTTTATTTCACTTTTTTCATTCAGTAGTAATATGAACAATCTATTGAATCAAATTATCTCTCTCTTAAATTTCATTTGTATACTCCGGTTTCATTATGTTAATTGTTTTTTCAATTCAGTTTATTTGAATAAGGCTTTTAATGTCCATTTTATTTGAAGAAAGATTTTTTTATTATTATTTGGTTTATTCTTTTCCTGAAAGTTTGTTTTATTCAGCAAATTACCTGGTATTGGTCTTTACAGTAATATGAGACCGTTTTTATGACATTGTCATATCTTATATTTTTTATATCACAGCTGAAATTTCCCACTGTGCAAAAAGCATGTTATTCTAAATTTTGATTGAAAAAGATAAGTGTTTTAGGGCACTGGAACTAAGAAACCTGTACATGCCTATTTTTTAGTTATTCTCTTTACACCTCATGGAGAAACTGATGTTTCATTTCCTGTCCAATCAGAAAGCTTTCTTACTCTGGATATAACTCACTAGCAATTTTTTATTACCACTGCAATACTTAAAACTTGTGTTTTCTTAGTCTTGACAGTTATAATCTTTGAGCATTTTATTTGCAAAACATCTAGATCCTGAAGTTCAGTCTACCCATGTTGGAGTTGCTCTGCTAGTGATCTAAAACTGACAATTTGGATAATAAAGAGAAGAGAGAGTTAGTTGTATAACCGGAATAGAATGATGATACTTGACCAAAACAAGCTACATGTCCATCAGTTCTTGATGATAATTTCGATGTTCAGTAAATTTATTCTCTATTACAAACCTTATATGAGTTGACAGTTTTTGTAACAGTGTACTCAAACCCATCCAGTAGTATACACAAAAACTGTCAATTCCTGTTTTTTATTTACTTTTCTGAATTTTTTAGCCTTGATGCCTCATTGTAATAGGCTGATAAGCTTGTTCAATTAGGGATGTATCTTGTGACTATCTCCACTTAGACTTGATGGATTACCTTATAAATTTAACCCTTTACCCAACGAATCGGCCGCATCCGCCCACGTAATATGCAAATTCAACAGTTGAAAAAATATTATTTTTCAAAAAATTTCAACAAAACCATATCATGTGACCCCTCGTTGGAACGAGCTCAACAAGCTCGTTCCAACGAGGGGTCGCATGATATGGTTTTGTTGAAATTTTTTTAAAAATTTGAAAAAATGATATTTAAAATAATAAATTTCGATATCGTTTGCGTTTGCGTTGGGTAAAGGGTTAACAGGAAGTTGAGGTAACCCTTTGAACCTGAAAGGCCACTTTTCCAGCTCAGGATCATGATACAACGTGAATTCATAAAGTAGATAGTTGCTCAGTGAATTTGTGTCGTTGACCAATCAATGATTTCCAACATGCAGCCACAAGGCTGCACATTGAAAATATATAGAGAGTAATCACTTGACTGGACTGGTTACGTGAAATAATTCATGAGAGGTGAGGGACGTTGTGCAAACACAAGGGCGAGAATGCACACAAGTATTTTACAATATAGTCCCTCGCCGCGAATGAATTATTTCACGTAACCAGTTCAGTCAAGTATTAAAAAAAGGACTAATCATCAAAAATTTAATTAACGAAGCACCGAGTACAACCCGGTGCTTCATTAATTAAAATTTTGCTAATGAGGATTTTTATTACCTGGTAAATGCATACGTGGACATCACTGCCCACGTGTGGAATAAGACCAGTTCTCAGCGACTATCCTGTTCTTTATCGGAAAACATTGAGCACTTTTAGATGATTAAAAAAAACTTTTGGCAAGTGTCATCACTAGTTGTGTTAGGGTTATTATGCCCCCAACCTCCAAAGGAGGATTTGGGGGTATCTAGTGGAGACCTTCATCCATCTGTTTGTCCATTTGTCTGTCCATACAAACCTTTTGGATTGTAATTTCAAAGCCACCAGTCAGATTTGGATCTCCTTTGGTAAGCTGAAAGACCTGCATGGGGGAAACATCTGTGCAAGGAACAGGTTCCATACAATAATTTCTCCCAGAGTTATGGCCCTTTTTCACTCTTTCGACTTAGAAAATTTTTCTTGACCTCTGTATTGCAGTCACTGCATGTTGGATTTGAAAACCACTTATTTGCACAAATCACGATTTTAGAGTTTACTTGTGGATGACTTGACTATACTTCCTATCACTTTTGGTCCAGTTAGCTAATTCAGTATGGCGTTGTGACACCGTTGGGGGCATATGCCATGCACCACATTACTCTTGTTGGGTTAAATGTTATCCATTATGTAATTAAGTAAACATCACTGTGATTGAAAATGGTACCGAAAGTGTAAAAGTGAATAGATGTTGGGCATAATTACAGCAGTTCAGCTCCAGTGCAGTGCTAAAGATGTTGGAAGCTTTGAATGATAGAAAATCGTATGTTCAGTTGTCATAAAATTCAACACCATCAAACAGGCAAGCCTTATTAATATTATCTAGTCCAAGCTGTTTACAATGTAGAAATTCTATACTAATGTATTCTGTGTAATTATGCACATACATCTAGGGTGATGAAGATGAGAATGGCTGATTACATGAGAAGAATTTATTTATCTGCACACATCATGTTTGTAATTATAGGTGATTACTAAACATGAAGTCAGACCTCTAACCATCTTGTAAATTCCTTCTGATGTTCACAAATGTAGTCAAACATCTTTATTATTTTCTCCATTTGCTTCAACAATGCCATAATCATGCCACAAAGTGCATTATAATACTAGAAGCTTCATAAATATAAGAAGCTTCATAGTAAATAACTTTTTCTAACCCTTTGCACACTGATGTCATAATATCACAGGCTTGTTATTATCAGAATTGCAGGAGGGCCATAAAGGTTCGCTTAAAATGGGTCCAGGAGGGCCATTTTTGGTCCACCTTAATTCATCAATGGAGGGCGACTGGGGTCGGGCCTATTCTTGAGTTGACACGAAGTTAGGTGAGCTTTTCCGATCCAGTGACCAATGATGTCCCACAAATATCAAACAGTTTACCTTGAGTACCGGCAAGAGATTTGGTGAAAAAAAACAAAGAATAATACATATTGATAAATATATTGGAAGAATTGTTACTCAATAAAGAAATATTTTTATATGCTGTTATTTCGAAAACAGAACGTTTCCAAAAAACGGTAGTATGAAAGCGAGAAAGGAAACCTGGAATCAGCTGTTCAAAACAGAGCTCTGCACATCAAAGGAGAGTACTCAACACACGTGGGTGAATTGACGTGACACATAGCAAATAAAATTAAAATAAAGCTGTTGTGGGGTGAAGCGTCCTGCGCATTTTTTTGTATTTAGCTGGATATATTAATTTAATATAAATAGCCTATCACTCAGACTTCTGATACAAATTCAGGGAGAAGGCTTTATAGGCATTGACAAAATAAGTGATATTTTACAGATATGAAATGTTGGTCACTTTGCTTATTTGCATACCAATTTTTATTGGAATGTTTCAAAATTTTGTTGGTGTATTCCGTGCATAATACTGGACAGGCGAGGGGAGAAATTACATGCACAGACACCCGCTCCTGGCCATTTGATGAAATATAATGCTGAGAAAAAAATCCCCCTCTCAATTTTAACTGGGGCTGTGTGCCGCAACGTCTCAGGCTCTGTTAACATATTGGAGCTCATAAATATTTACCTCCCACGGTATTTTGCATGAGGCGGTCATTTATGGTCCGCAGAAATTTTAGTTTAGGCGGGCCACTGCAGCTGCGGCCGATCGCCCGCCTCAAAATGACAAGTCTGATATCAAAATTTCAACCTGCGGTGTTTTCCCATAATGCAACTACAAATTTAACCAATTCAGTCGTGTTTGATAGAACTCAATACTAGATTGAATTTGTTAACTCAACTGGCAGATTGTTAAATTATTTTTGACCTTCAAAATTTGTTCACATATCTTGGCTTTGTTATGTCCTGACTTGAAAAGTCGAAGAGGTATCTAGTGGAGACCTCCGTCCATTCGTCTGTCCATACCAACATTTTCCCTTGTATCTTAGCGACTGCTATTCCGATTTGAATGATATTTGGTGTTGTGATAGAGCACCATGGTGGAACGATCCTGTGTAGCATGAGTTTCTTTCACACATTGTTTCCAGAGTTATGGCCCTTTTTCACTCTTTCGACTTAGAAAAACTTTTGTGGTCAGGGCATTAGCAATGCTTTGCGATGCAGGCCTCTTGTTACAATTTATGGGAGAGTGCCTTTAGGCGCACTCCCATAAATTGTAACAAGGCAAATCCTTGCTGATTAAATACTGTCACTTCCAAGATAATATGAATCACATTATCACAGCCACTGAATATGAAGCCTTTATGCTGTGATACCTGCACTTCAGAATAAAGCCCAAATATGGGCATCCAGCACCCAACCTGTTAAGATCCAAGATTCAATTGGCAATATGCCATATCTTTTAAAATACGAATGATTCATTTTAGTCAGTTATATTAATAGGTAGAAAATACAATTCTAGAAAATACAATTGTAAAAGTTTTATAGTATTGGTTCGTGAAAAAACTCAGTAGTTTCAGCATAGATTCCAATTGTTTTCTGTCTCCGGTCACAATACAGTTGTGCCCTGTGCGTGTATGACTTCCCATTGCACCACCATTTTGTGCCAAGACATATATAATATGATATGAATTTAGACTGCTGTCTTTATATCCACTGAACTCACTGATATGATTTGCCCCAGTCACCTCTCTTGAACAATACATGTGTTGTACTCCATATCTAAAATTTTGCTGCCAATATTGAACTCCCATTGGGTAATATTAGTAAGTTAATTACCAAACATAAGTTTCTTGTTGTCAGAATTTATTTACATATGTCAGTCAATTGAATTATTTGTGGGTAATATACACTCCCTTGTGATTAACCCTTTACCCAACGAATCGTGCGCATCCGCCCACGTAATATGCGAATTCAGCAGCTGAAAAAATATTATTTTTTCGAAAAGTTTCAATAAAACCATATCATGTGACCCCTCTTTGGAACGAGCTCGTCCTGCTCATTCCAAAGAGGGGTCACATGATATGGTTTTGTTGAAATTTTTTGAAAAAATTTAAAAAATGATATTTCAAATAATAAATTTTGAAATCGTCTGCGTTGGGTAAAGGGTTAACATTCACATATCATTGAATTGTTTCCTATGATTGCTTTTTAGAATGAAATATACACACGGAACAACACGTGCATGTGAACGGGTTAATCGATATGACACGAGTGCCAGTGCAGAAGGATGAAACGAGAGGCCACATGCCTCCAGTTTTATCCTTCCGCAATGGCACAAGTTTTACAGCTCATCAAGAACCTTTATCTGCATGATAATGATGTTAAAGATTGGTCGAGGTGTTTTTTGAGGAACATTTTTCCTGCGTATGAATGCATTTTTATTCGCCCGTTTTGAAAAAACGGGTCGTATTATGGTATACCGCTGTCCGTCTGCCCGTCTGGTCACATGTCGTACGATAACTCAAGAACGCTTTGAGAGATTTTCATGATTTTTGGGTAGGTGGTGTATATCGATGGAGGGAAGCTCCCTTTTGTTTAGTGTCACCGTTCGATTAGTCATTCCAGAGTTATGGGACTTGATTACTTAGAAAATTGTTGATTTTTTAGATGTCGTATGATAACTCGAGAACGCTTTGAGAGATTTTCGTTATTTTTGGGTAGGTGGTGTATATCGATGGAGGGAAGCTCCCTTTCGTTTAGTGTCGCCGTACGATTAGTCATTCCTGAGTTATGGGACTTTATTACTTAGAAAATTGTTGATTTTTTAGATGTCGTACGATAACTCGAGAACGCTTTGAGAGATTTTCACGATTTTTTGGTAGGTGGTTTATGTTGATGGAAGGAAACTCCCTTTCGGTTGGTGTCACCGTTCGATTAGTCATTCCAGAGTTATGGGACTTTATTTTTCACATGTCAAACAATAACTTGAAAATGCTTTGAGCAATTTTCATGATTTTTTGGTTGCAAGTATATGTTGATAGAAGGAATCTCCCTTTCGATTTGTGTCACTGTCCAATTTGTCATTCCAGAGTTATGGGACTTTATTCATCAAAATATAGGCAATTTTCCGCATGTTGGACTTTGGGCAATTTTCATGATTTTTTGGTGGCAAGTATATGTAACTTGACAAGTACACATGTATACTCATATTGTGTGGTTCCCTCTTGTAATTAATAACGGGTGTATCATGCGCTCATGGCGCAGCTGTTTATTTCCCATCTATCAAAAATGTTGTTGGTATGTCTTATGGTGCAATTGAACTGTAATTACAGCAGACAGGATTTCATTCACATTTTACTCCAAAACAATAATTCATAATTTTCCAGAAAAGTAGATCGGTGTTGAAGCTGAACAAATATAAACTAATTTACAAACTATTATTTACGTCAATTCTTCTCACTAGTTTTCAACCTCAGTATTCAAGACTATGAGTATTAGCCTTTGTTGAAAACTTAAAAACTGTTGTCTGCCGAAAAGATGATTCGATTGATTCAGAAAAAACAATTTACATCACCGTTTGTTATTCCTGTAGTAAAAATGATGGGTAGTTTGATTGCCTTGGTGTACATTAGAGTATAAGCAAGCTCTCTAAATTTAATTATAAAAATTGAAATGAAGTATCTGTCGCCTTCTCAGAGTCTGAATGTGGGGAGAGTTTAAGTTTGCATGAAGTGTTCATACAACTTGACATGCACATCTCATTCATACTCTGATAAAGTGATTGACAATTCATTTCATTTCCGATTTAGAATTGTTTACCAGTATTTGAATCCTAAAGTATATTTGGATGTTAATAGTAGCATTTATTAACTGGTTTAACTGAATTATTTTTGTTTGTCAAATCTTGTACACATATCTTTGCCATGTTGCAATTTATGAGAGAGTGCCTACACGCTCTCTCCCATAAATTGTGACAAGGCAAACATATACAGATGAAATATTTTCACTTCAAAGATAATATGAAGCACATTCACAGATAGGAGCCTTTAAGTTACAGTACCAGCACTTCAGAATGGATCCCAGATATGTACAGTGGAACCCTGTTAATTGAATAGTCACATTGCCAATGAAAATTATTCAGTTAACAGGAGAATTCAATTAACAGGGATTGTGTCACTTTCCTGTATTCTAGAGATAAACTTTGCATTTATTCTATAATGAGCTCTGTCAAACAAGATATAATAGATTAAATATTGCCTGTATTGGATGTACTGAGGCCAAATAGGTCTACAAACAAAGGAAAACCGGGGAGAGTTAGGATAATTTCTTGACAGGTTGCAAGAATTTTTATTCAATTAACAGGAGTTTACTCTATAACCTATATTGTATGGTTAATGGTTTTATGTTGGGAAATTACATTCAATTAACGGGTTATTCAGTTAAGAGATATCCAATTAAGAGGGCTCCACTGTACAGGACTTACCAGTTAATAGATCAATGGAAAACCCATGACTGAGTGTTGACTCCAAGCACTATCCACTCTTAAGTTTCATTGTTGGACAGAGATAATTTAGATGGCTACTTGTACACTCTGGACCCAAGTTGAGGTTCCTTGTTTTAAAGAGAGTTTCCCAGGATTGCACCAGACTGTGGTGTATTGAATAAATCTTTCAGCTTTGTTATAAGAAAAGAATATAGACAAAATTATGGTAAATGGGTACTTCTTGTTATCCCCCCCCCCCCCCCTGCAAACAAAGTTTGGGGGGGGGGGTGGGGTATATAGGAATCACCCTGTCCGTCTGTCCATCCTTATAAGCGCAACTCCTCCTAAACCGTTTGAAGAATTTTCATGAAACTTTACACAATGGAAGAACTCCATATGAAGATGTGCATGAAGCAATATAATTCCATTCTGACATTTCCAAGGGGAGATAATGTAACTTATACATTTCAATTGCTACATCATCTTAATACAAGTTAATGTACCAAAAAGTCTACAACTGAGGCGCGGGGGGGGGGATCACTTGGTGAGCTTGCTCACAGTACCTCTAGTTTTAAGTTTAAGGCTCTTGCAGATAAAATGCTTACTTAATCAATGTGATTTATCTGCCTTTGAAAAAACAGGTGTTGTTTTTGCATTATGTGAGGGAGAGTAACTCAGAATCACAGCTGTATTTTGTACACTATAGATGTATTGGCAGCTGTATGTGCAGCAGTCAATGAGACATTAATAAACACATGGCACTTCATATTATTGATCAGTCGCGTGCATAAATGATGTTCAATGTTCAGAAAAAGTAAGCATAACACTGGAATAAATAATTTCCTACTGTCATCTTCCTCTTGTTATAATACTCATCTCAAGGGATACCATGATGTAAAGATTCATCATCATGTAATTGTAAAATCTCATGGGATCCTTGCTTGATAATGCTCCCCACAGTGTTATTTCATCTGAGGATCAGGCATTAATTCATAAATTTTGTATGTATCACAGAAATATGATGATATTTGATTGGGTCATTTCCTTATTATAGCATAGCACCCAAGGCACATATGCAGTCTCCTTTTAACTTGATCAGCGATGATTGCTTTATGGAATAAATGCTGATTGATACAGAGTGCTAAGTTAACATCCAGATTGTCAGACACTAAGTGAAAATGTATGGATAAGATATTTCAAGTTTACAAATAAAGTTGCTGAGCCCCCATGATGAATTATAAGTAAAGAGTTATCCAGGTTCTGGAATTGTGTGATATTTTAATTCTGAACTCAAGACCAAAGTACTTTAATCCTTTACCCAAAGTAATGGCCAAAACTGACCAGTGCTGTTCACAAAAATTGCCGATTAATTTTCATTATTTTTTCATTTTTTGTCTCAAAAACATAGGTTATGACCCCTCTTTGGAACCAGCTTGTTCAGCCCATTCCAATGAGAGGTCATAACCTATGTTTTTGAGACAAAAAAATGAAAAAAATTAGTTATTCAAGAATTTTTTTGGGGCAAATGTCGTCTGCTTTTCATGTTGGTAAAGGGTTAAAAAATCAACATTCAGAAGTTTTTTATTTTTTCACACCAGACTGAAATTGAACCTTATAACCCCCCCCCCTCCCTGCACACCCCCCCCCCCCCACCCCCATCTTAAAATCTTGTGCTATTGAGTAGGGCATTAGATGTGGCCAAGGGCGCTGGAAGGATGCGAGGGCAAGACGTGGGGGGACATGGGTATCAAAAAGGGCTCTCAACTCTGAGTATGAGTTAAGACTGGGAGTTTACAATGTATCATAAATTGTAATGTGACATTTGATAGTATTGTCATTACATATATAATATCATCCCTTGAATGCAGCAAGGTGTCATCTGCAATGCTTTTGCATTGCAGATGGCACCTTATTGCTTTCAAGGGATGATTTACAGCTTTAGAACTCACCCTGCTGATTGAATAGCATCTGTGTATGATGACTGTTGACCAGCATCCATCATTATACCTGATGCCCCACCCTCCATTGCCATTGGCACATGTAAAATATTTTAGAAACGAATACTAAAGAGTTTCTCAGTTACAGTTCTCAGAAAGTAAATACTTTTTCACTGGTGTACTTCTGGCGAAAAAGGGCACATCTTGCCCCCCCCCCACCTCCCCAGTCTCAGGTCAAGAGGAGTGGCTTCCCATTTTGGGTACTGCTAAGAATAAAACTGATAGATAAGGCCACACAAAGTAGACCTTCTGTTTCTCTGGCCATTATTTGTAAAATAAAAAGGGCGAGCGTTTTTTTTATTTTATTTTTTATTCCACTAATTACTTCTTTGCCATCAAAAGTTCATGTTCCTGGTTCAAGTGTTAGGCCTTATAATCTACAGAATAGCATGGGTGGTGGGGTATTTCATCCCTTGAGTACAAGAAGGCTTTGCAATGCTAAAGCATTGCAAAGCCTTCTTGCACTCAAGGGACAAATTCATCAATTTTTTTAACTTGGGTAAAATATCAGACATAAATCATTTAATTTTTATTTTTTTTAAGTTTAAACAGGGTTCATACAGCTCTTGAAAAACCCTTGAAAATGAGTTTTTTCTTGAAAAACCCTGGAATTTGAAATTAGCCCTTGAGAAACCCTTGAACTTTCAGAAATCTCTTCAAAAACCCTTGAATACCAAGCTATTTCCTGGGCATTGTAAATATATGTGTACTTGCCTTTTACTTGTTTGTTGCGCTCGTGTTGCTCAGTTAAAAATACCCATAAAAAAGTATGGAACGTTTTACCAAGATTACTGTAACACAGATCACACTTTGGGTACCAGTACTTACTGACTTCCAAAGTGAGATCCATGTCACATGAATCTTAGATTTTTAGAGCTCATACAACAAGCTGAATAGTACATGTAGCCCTTGAAAAAAAAAGAAGCCCTTGAAAAACCCTTGAACTTTGTGAGCAAATTTTTGTATGAACCCTGTTAAATTGGTTATAAAAAGAGAGCATGCGGCAGCCAAAAGGACCATGCGGGAGGGCCTGAGAAACAGATTTTTTATTTTTTTAGGCCTAACTTGTGTCAGTTAAACTGTTCTGTAGGTAATTTTGGTTTGGATATTCTTACGCCCAGCACTCTTACAATAAGTTGATCACAAAAGTTGTCTCATTTGCAGGTAGATTGCAGCTCAGTGATAACTTAACCCTTTGATTCCTAATGGTAAAATCCCCATCAGTTCAATGGCAGAAACTGTAAGAGTCCATATTCATTATTTGGGGCTGCACATTAAAAGTATTGATTGCTATATCCCACACATTCACTAAGCGGCTTTCCTACTTGATGAAATTATGACATATCATGTTGTTGGACCGGAAAAGCAGTCTCTCGGGTTCAAAGTATTAAGACACCATAAAGAAAAACAAATGAAAACAACATTTGAGACTCCAGGTTCTTGTATTTCTTCTTTGAAAGGTGAGTTTCTGTGGAGTATCTGAGAGGAATGGAGGGGACACAGGCCTGAAAATAAGCTGTCTGACATTTGCAGAATGAGGTCCCCAGAGGGTGAATTTGATGATGCTATCCTATACAGTGGGCCAATTCATCCTCTGGGTACCTCTTTCTGTTTAGTTTTGAGACCCTGATTCAGATTGAGGTTCACAGAGGGTAAATTTAGTGATGCTACCCTTCAAGAAAGATCTCAAAACATACCTGTTTCAAAAAGCCTATAAGTGATGTTCTGGACTGTAAGATACTGTATTTATTCCATTTGTATATTTGCATGAGCTTAGTAACATGTACAGTGCCTTAGAATATGATTCTATATCTTCTGAACTATAATTTTGGCGCTATATAAATGTGTATATTATTATTATTATAAACAAAGGAAAACTTGGGAGAGTCAGGGTAATTTCTTGACAGATTACAAGACTTTTATTCAATTAACAGGAGTTTACTCTAGAACTTATATTCAATTAACAGGTCAAATTTTTATTACACACCTGTTCTATGTAATCCCCATCTACAGCAACATGCGGAAAGTGAAAATCTGTTCCGCACACATGTCCAGAATGGAAATTGTTGAAGGACTATTTTTAAATTGAAGCGAAATTTCACTGGAATTTTCTACAAATCGTGCAATGCAATTACAGTTTGAATCCCTAACGATAGCTAAAAATCATCCCCTAAGTTCCAATGTGTTGTTCTATGTGCCAGAGGAACACATTGGAACTCAGGGGACGAAATAGTAACACTGGTTCCCCTTGCAGATTTTATTGCAGATAAAATATGTTCTTTTTGTTGATAGTTGTCAAATGAATTGCTGAGTGTCTTTCTAATAATTGCTTTTGTAGACGTGAAGGCATGTAATAAACACAGAATGACACACGTGTGTGAATGGGTTAATCGATATGGCACTTGTGCCATCGTGGATGGATAAAACTCGAGGCCTCCGTCCTCTTGATTTATCCTTTCGCACTGGCACCCATGCCATATCGATTAACCCATTCACATGCGTGTGTCATTCTGTGTATGTACTGGAGGTATGATAAATGGTTTTGTGTTGGAAAATCATATTCAGTTATTCAGTCAAGAGATATCCAATTAAGTTGGCTCCACTGTATTGATTGAGCCACCTTGTAACCTGTGAGTAAGAACTATGTGCTGTATTTTCAGTCTTTCGATTTTGAAAATCGTAGGCGCGTTATACATCGCTCGCTACTATTTGAAGTGAGGCGCGTTATCCTGTATCCAGCCCTGTCGAGTGATGGTCGTGTTGTTGGCAAGAACCATTAACATGCAAATTGCAATGAAGAATGCATCCAGTAATTGACAGCACTGTGCATTCAGTACGATATTTGGGCACATCCACATTGAACGGAAACATGGAAGCTGAGCGATTTGGTGCTTTCATGGTTTTCATTAACCCTTTACCTAACGCTAGTAGCAGACGGCACTCATAAAAAAATCCCGTGTAACTAAAAATTTTCATTTTTTGCTGCCAAAACATAGGTTGTGCCCCCTCATTGGAACGAGCGCGAACATAGGTTGTGACCCCTCATTGGAACGAGCGCGATGCGCTCGTTCCAATGAGGGGTCACAACCTATGTTTTGGCAGCAAAAAATGAAAATAATAAAAACAAATTAAATGGCGATTTTCATGTATAGCGCTGGCTGGTTTTGGCCGTTACGTTAGGTAAAGGGTTAAATGAATCCCAACTTTTGGGTCATGATGATGTATTATGCTCCATGTAACAAAAGAAAAGAGCACACTGCGGCTGTAATTTATGCAGAGCTAATAAATTTGCTCCATTGGTGAATACTGAATGGTGATTGGCCCAGAGAGCACGAACCTCTCAGAGAACACCAGGTTTTTCCATACAGTAGAAATAAATAGAATTTGTGCTGAATACATTCACACTGTTACTAAAACCCACTGCCAAATATTCGTCCCTTGCTACCTAATAAAAAATAATTGGCTGTTCACACAGAAATAATATCGCAACTGGAATGAATTACCAGATTTTGATCGCTCTCTTAGCAGAACCGAGGCACGCTGTTGTTGGCTCGCAAGATGTTAACATTGCGGGCGCCATGGCGTGCAAGAGCGATAGTGCTCCTCAAAATCGAAAGACTGTATTTTGAAGGTCATCTGTTGTGTAAAAAGAGTTACAGGTATCTGATAGTGCATGCTGATATGATTTTGTCATATTGTTCAATGGTTAATTCATTTTCATAGCTAAAAATAAAATTTACCTACCAAGCAACTTTCTAGTCTAAATATCACACCTGTAATCCACACACATTGATTTGCTAATTTGAACCACTGTATGTTGGGCTTATTTTAATTTTTCTTATTTCCGAACCAGGCACCTTGCCAAAACAGTAGTACTGGTTTACTGTCAGTGATAATAGTTTATAGGATCTTCTCTCTCATCACCTCACTGAAGTTGGTAAATAATTTTTGTTCACCTACTGTGAACCTCATCTAATAAAGTTTTCTATCTGAATGTGGTCTTAATATAGCAGTACCAGAAATTGCTGCAGTCTGTTTACCACAGCTTCCAGTGTTTAGAAGCACTTCTCAAATTTCAGCCTGTTTCCTTCAACACAACACCTTCCACTTTAATATTTGATTTTGGAGTAAATTTATACTAAATTTCGAGGAATATATTTTGGATTACTTTTGAAAAGTTTTGTTCTGCTGTTTGTTGTTCAATGGATTTATATTAGAATTTTGCTGTGGATTACGGTGGTGAGTTGAATTTGATTAAACTTTTCCAGCTTTTCAAAGTAAATAGAATGTCTCAAAATTGTTGTTTATATTATCTCTTGGCTTTGATTTCAAGAAGCAGACATGTTGGTTTGGGTTATTTTATGTGAAACCTGCAAAGTTTCTCCCATGTATCATTCAGTTTCATATAGAATCTGAATGTCCACTTAATGAATGCATTTTCTTCCCAAAGGAGAACTGCAAAATGTTTGAATTGAGAATAAACAGCTGTTTCATAAAAATCATTTTCATCACCTCAGTGTGATCAGCTAGGATGAATAAAAGTAATGATTGCATTCATTTTACTGCTATACAGTGGAAGAGTAAAACCCCTGCTTATCATTGAATAGCCATTTTGCTAGTGAAAAATATACAATTAACAGGCGTATTAAATTAAAATAGATCATACGCTTACATTGGAAGGAAGTAAAGGGGTTGAAGAAATCTGTGAAAGTGACAGATCTAATGATTGTTATAATAAATTTTCTGCAGATCCAAATATTTTTTATTCAGTTTACAGGAATTTACTGTATTTTGTATGAAAGGTATGGTAAATGCTTTTGTGTTTAACAGTGATATACAATTAATAGGATTTTTCTATTATAAAGTATACAATTAAGTGGCGTTCACTGTGCATGATAGAATAAACAAAAATCATAGCTCACTTCCCATTAATCTGAGAAGAATGAAGACATGGCAAGTATCTTCACTATATTACTGTGAGGCAGGCCTGGCATTTCCAGGAGAGTGATTTATTCACTCGCCTACAGCTCGCCTTAAAAAAATTAAGGAGGGCGAAAAATAGCCCTCCTAGCCTTAGAAAATAATGATTACCATAACACCCTATTCCCCAAACCCACATCTTTTCAGAGCTTTGCTTTGTTAGTGGCCTCTGTATGACGGCGACACTGCCCCTCTGACACCTCCGGGCCTTGCAGAGGCCCAGAGGTGTGGGGAGGGCAGTGTAGCCATCTTGCAGAGACTACCTTGTTAGCAATCTCCAATAAAATTTACAAAGCCCTCTAGGCAGAATTCATTAATAGTAAAACTTCATTTTGCCGCTTCTAGTGTTTGAAAGCTTGAGGCGAGTTAATCGCTCCCCTAGGCCATGTGAGTGGGGCAATTTTTAGCCCTCCACACACCAGTGGGTCAAGAATTTGTACTTAAAAACTTCGAGAATCAAAATTGTACCAAAAGAAAACAACTGAAAACAGCAACTCAGATTTAATGTTCTCGTTTCTCTCTTTTGCCAGGTAAGATTCTATAATGTTCCAGTAAGACTAAAATTCTTGAACTCTAATTGGACAAGGGCCTGCATAATTTTTTCTACATTTACGTCTCCAGTGGCATATGTTACTGTTAGATGTCACCAGGTGAAATAATGAAATGACGTTCCATGTTTCATAATTATTTCATCAACAGAGTGACTTGCAAATTGCTTCATTTTTATAGAGTTTTTCATGCGTACAGCGTAGTACTGAAATGGTTAACCGGATAATCGGCTTGAAACCAGTTAGCTACCTATCCGATTAGAAAAACCATCAACCAGTTATCCGAAATATCGATAGTGATCGTCATTCCATGTTTAAAAAGTAGTAAATCTGCCACGTCTCCTTTCTGATAGATTACACCTCGAAGCCACGTTGTATATATTGAGAAATAATCGACTTTGGCATTCAAGACTTTGTTAATGATCGGCAGATTCTGTGAAAACTGAGTAATCGCAGAAACTATTCCGTAGTATGTATACAAACGAACATTGTCGAGTACTCGACAACTTTCATTTGTATACACACTACGGAATAGTTAGAGAATACTGCTTTCCAATTGTTATAGTTTTGATCCCATATTCGGTGAAATAATGGCCACGGATAACTGGATATTATCCGGTTATAGCTCTCGGTTATCGGTTATGAAAAAAAATGAGCCAACCGTTTCAGTCCTAGTACAACAGACGATATTCTGAATGAAGCCTTGTTTAAATTATAAATCAGTTTAGGATTTGAACTAAGATGGAGTGACCATAATATTTTTATCTTATTTATCGGTTGTTTGTCCAGTGAAGTTGTGGAATACACGAGAGGTTTATTTACTAAACATGTTATCATTAAAAGTTGCCTTGATCATTTTGCGATGTGGGTTTTGGGCTGTGGGTAGGGTCTTATTGCCCAGTTAATCCTTGGATGGGTGACCGTCTGAGCGATCAATTCGGACTCCCGCATTGTGTCCTTGGGTAAGGCACTTAACCCTGATTGTCCACATGGGGGCACGATGACGCCGTGTACTAAGGCGTACTGCAACCAATCTAACCCTGACTGTGCTGCAGTGTGGAGTTACGATGTTGGGGAGCTGGCAGTTGCTCGCCGTTGCTCGGTGGTTCTCTCCGAGTGCTCCGGCTTCCTCCACCCATAAAACTGTCACGGTCATGATTAGCCATTGTGCATAAGTATATGACCTTAAAACACCAATAAACAAATAAATAGGGTCTTATTGGAACATATACAATACATCTTTTTGTGGAATTGACAGTACAGTTAAAACAAGAAGTCCTGTCATGAACTGTGCACTTATCTAGGCTTAATTGCGCGTAGGAATTGTGCGCAATTGCCATATCAAATGGCATCCAAAGCATCACAGGTTCTCCTGGTTACTCAAAGCAAACACAGTCAATGTTTCTGCCAATGGACCTCCGGGTTACCCGGAGGTCCATTGGCTGAAACATTGCTTGTGCACAGGCCATATGTACAGAATTTGATAACCTTTCTATGGTCATAACGCATAGGTTAACGTGCAGACCAACATGCTATATGTGCGCATTTCATGACAGGACTTCTAGTTTTAACTGTAACATGGTCTGAAGTTTGTGGCTCGGAGTGTAAGTTCAACATTGACACTCTGTGCTGCAAACCTCAGACCATGTTACTGTCACTTCATCATAATAACTTGTAGTGCTGCCAGGAGGTAAGCAAACTGAGAATTTTGATCACACCATGACCAAGTTGATCAAAATTGTCTACCCACTTTTATAATCAAAGTACTGTTTATTATTTTATTGTATGTTATCTCAAAAGAGTCTTCACATTTTTCCAGACATTCCACTTTATCACAGATTAAAAGAGTAGCTTCCTGGAACTGATTTCTGTTCAAATCTTGGCTGCATGTATATATCTTGAGTGCATCAAGGTGCCATCCACATTTCCTTGGGCCTTTGTGTTGCTAATTATTTATGTATTTGGCTAAGTTAATTCCATAGTGTGACTTTCAACAAAGCATGCTCTAGACTCACAGAAATTCCTGAACTGGATGCCAACCCAAGTCATACAATAAAAATTCCTAATTTTTGCAATGTTTTGTTCAAGTCTTTTCCTCTGTGCTTTTTACCTGCGTTGCCAGCGGCAGAGCAGGTCTAGTAACCGCTCGACTCCATCTGTCAGTCCGTCAGTCCATCCATCCATCCGAAACACTTTTTCCATCAAGGTTTTCTTTGCTTCTATGAAAGGGAATGATTTTATATTTGGTCTGTTGCTTCATAATGATGAGTTGTGTCGTGTAAGCAATTTTCAGATCTGCCGTGCAGCCTCTTCCTGTTTGCCGATACTTTGAAATTTTACTGTACCCACTGAATATTGAAATTTTTCGTCAAACTTTTCTCGGCTTCTATGCAAGGGATTGATTTTATATTTCATCTGGAGCCTGATAATGATCAGTTGTATAGTGTATGCAATTTTCAGATCTGCCGTGCAGCCACTTCCTGTTTGCCGATTCAATTGCATTCAGCGATGCAGGTCCAGACCCGGTATTGGTCTTGGCTTGTTTATATTCTTATTCGTTTTTTATAACAATAATATTGTGTTGTTCATTCTTCCAGTCACTACAGCATGGCTGCCGTGGACTCGTCTCTTTCCATGGGTGAGCAGGGATCAAAATACATTTTTTTTATTTGTATAGCAAAATGCTATACATTTTCAAAAAATGTATAGCATTTTTTGACAATTGCGTAGCATTTTTATGTTTCAAATTCAATATAAAATAATGAGTGCTTTTGTTCTCTAGTAAACATTTGACACTTGTTTACATGTATATTAGTGGTAAGCCTACTTGAAGAAAAACAAATATGGTACAGACATACTGATTTGGTACTTTGCCATTATGTGAGTGGGCATCTATCCCCAATTAACTTTTTTACTCAAGTGGATACTTGAGGACTTGGAGGCAAATCAGCAGTTCATGGACCACCAGGTATTCCTGGTGGTCCATGAACTGCTGATTTGCCTCCAAGTCCTCAGTAACTGCTGATTTGCCTCCAAATCAGCAGTTCATGGACCACCAAAGTATTCTACCTGGTGGTCCATGAACTGCTGATTTGCCATTGAGCCATCCTGTTTCTACCAGACAAGCAGTTACTTGTTAGAACCAGGCCTGGTATTCTTAAAAATGCAGGAGGGCTAAAAATCGCTCTCCTCACATGGCCTAGGAGAGCGATTAGCTCTCCTCAAGCTTACAAAAGCTGAAATTGGCAAAATGAAGTTTTACTATTAATGAATTTTGCCTAGTGGGCTTTCTACATTTTATTTGGTGCTGCTAACCAGGTAGTGTCTGTGAGAAAGGCTACAGTGCACCTTGGTAAGGCCCAGAGGTGTGGGAGGGGCAGTGTGGCCATATTGCAGAGACCACTAACATAGCAGAGATATGAAAACCTGTGGGTTTTAAGAATAGGCTGTTGTGGCAATCATTATTTTCTAAGGCTAGTAGGGCTATTTTTTGCCCTCCTCAATTTTTTTAAGGCGAATAGATCGCTCTCCTGAAAATGCCTGACCTGTAGAACTAATGCCCAATGTCCACCATGATATAGAACTTGAGAATGCATAGCATTTCCTGAATTTTGCATAGCGAAATGTGATGCGATACCGCTTATTTTGATCCCTATGGGTGGGAAATATTTCCACAGATGCAATAATGTTAGATTGTAAACACTAATTATAGAAATAATTATCAAAAATTTAATTAATGAAGCACCGGCTACAACCCGGTGCTTCATCTATTTATTTATTTATTGGGGTTTAAGGTCACATACTTATGCACAATGTCTAATCGTGACCGTGACAGTTTTATGGGTGGAGGAAGCCGGAGTACCACTGAGCAACGACGAGCAACTGTCAGCTCCTCAACATTCTAACTCTGTTCAAGCTCTGCTCAAGCAGGGTTACAGCGGTTGAAGACATGTGCACCATCGACGTGCAGTACGCCTTAGTACATGGCGTCATCATGCCCCCATGTAGGCATCCGGGATAAAGTGCCTTGCCCAAGGACACAACGCGGGTCATCCTGGGCGGGAATCGAACTCGGGACCTCTAGCATAGAAGTCCAACAGTCTACCACTGAGCCACCGTGTTCCCCGGTGCTTCATCAATTAACATTTTGATGATGATGATTTTTATTACATGGTAAACGCATGCGTGGACATCACTGCCTATGCGTGGATTACGCTCAGTCAACGACAACTGTACTCTATCATATGCAGGTACTGTATATTGTAAAGTAAAGCTCTTGGACTGAATTATTGATGATGACGGCACTTCAAAAGGTTTAAATTTGATCATTGAACTTTTGATAATGTTGAGACTTCAAGAGGTATAAGTCTGAACTGTTTTCCATTTGATACCTCTTGACACACCATTGACATCAGATTAACTCCAGGAAAGAGCTTCCTACGTAATTTTTTTCACTAGGACTCCCACATATCAAATCCACACTTGTAAATCCAGCACTGGACATGTACAAGTTGATGATGCTTTACCTTCCATCCTCTTTTGAGTGGTACTGTATGCTCATCAAGTTTTAACATAATTATATTATGTAATGAAGTCACATCCCCCATGGGAACACTCAAGTTGTAGAGCATTGCTTGATTACTGTTTCAAATAAGTTCTGTTTTACTGGTAACAAGCTATTTATTTATTTGGATTTAATGACACTTTGGATAGCCAGAGTCACCTCGTGTCGGACAGTTTTATGGGTGGAGCAAGCCGCAGTTCCCGGGGAGAGAACCACTGAGCAGCTGCCAGACTCCCCAACATACTAACTCCACACAAGCAGGGTTAGCATTGGTTGAAGACAAGTGCACCATCGACATGCAGTACGCCTTAGTATATTGCACCACTGTGCCCCCATGTTAGCAATCAGGATTAAGTGCCTTGCCCAAGGACAGAACACAGTGATAACAAGTTATTAATTGAAAATGGAATATGCTTTCATTTTTATAATTCACTAAAAAAATCTTTCCACAGTCCATTCCAATGAGGGATGATAAGCTGAGTTTGAATGCGTTTTGAGAATTATTGTTAATTGGTTTCTTTTAAGGTCACATACTTATGCACAATTGCTAATCGTGACCGTGACAGTTTTACGGTTTGAGGAAGCTGGAGTACTCGGAGAGAACCACCGAGCAGTAACGAGCAATTGTCAGTTCCACATCATTCTAACTATATTCAAGCTCTGTTCTAGCAGTGGTTGAAGACATGTGCTCCTTCTAAGGCTGTGCAATGCACAGGGTTAGTCGCATAGTAGAGATGATCTTATTGATAACCAAAATGTAAAGAGTGAATAACCCTGTGCCTTGCACAGAGTTAGTTGGCAAGCTGGAGCATTGCACTGGATTATTTGGTAGGCTGCCATATCACACATTGCATGAAACTCTACACTGTTGAAGGCTGCAAAAATGCACAGGGTTAGTTGGTTACGCATTATATTGGGTGCAAGATTCAAGGAACTAATGAAAATACTTATAATGGAATGTGGAAATTTTTTTTTATAATGAATTCCAAAAATGAAAACGTATTCTATTTCCAGTTAATAGCTTGTTAGGTACAGTACGGCCACCGTGGACTGGTCACTTTCCATGGGTGAGTAATGTTTCCACGTGTGTAATAATATTAGGTTCCAAACACTAATTATAGGAATAATCATCACAAATTTAATTAATGAAGCACCGGGTACCAGCCGGTGCTTCATTAATTAAAATTTTGCTGCTGCTGATTTTTATTACCTGGTAAACTCATGCGTGGACATCACTACCCATACGTGGAATATGACCAGTCCACGGCGACTGTACTGTAAAATAGGACCTAATAACCAATGCCAGGGGTGGAAGTCCTCTAAAGGGGGAAGCATAGGTATAAACAATTGACTAAACTTCAACCTATGTTGCAGTTATAATCTTATAAGTTATCTCCACCAACATGTATGGTATATGGAGATTTAATACCTGGATGTCAGTTTTTAAACACCAAGGCGCAGGCGAGGTCTTTAAATGAGACATCTAGGTATTAAATCTCCATATACCATATATGTTGGAGGAGATAACGTTTTTGTCCTGTTTGAAACACACTAGAAACATATTGGAAACAAATTTATGGATGCGTTTCTTACGCTCCCCAATCAGTTGAACCAAATGCGTGAATAATTGTTTTGTTTTTGCAAATGCAGAAGACAACGGATAGAGTTACATCCTTTTCCCTTGGAAACATGTAAACATATCGGCTCTTTTGTTGACAGATTTGCTCTTAAAAATTATTTTTCTCAAGTTGTTTGATTTAATTATTTGACTATTTAATTTATAACAGCAAAATATGATCAAATTGTCAGAAATCTGATGACATTTGTGACTATTTTCAGTTTTTTTGGTTCAATTTTTGTATCGAGGTGAGCGAATAAAAAAGCTTTCATTTAAACCATATACCCACGATGTTTCGCGTGCACTTATACCCTGGATGTTGCACGCTCTCATATGGATGTTGGGTTCACCGTTTGCCATGGCTATTTGTCCTAGGCATTTTGTGTCAATCAAAAGACAGAATTTACTAGGATATAGGGGCAAAGCCACTTATCTTACAACAAGAGTGTATTTCCACCGATACAACTGAAATCTTCCAGACAAAATACAAATCTCTATTGAAGGCATCCACTGCATGTGTGATCATTTAATTCAGAAAGAAAACATGTTTTACCTGCACTCATCAAAAACTGATTGCACATGTTGAGATCATCATTTTTGATAACAGTAATTAAATGGTAAATAAATAAATAACCAACTCAACGGAATAAATTAGACTAGATAATTTTTTGCTATGATGATTTTTTTTTATATAGGCCTACCATGCGTTAAACCTGAAAAATAAAACAAAAACCACACAGGTGAAACACTGCTATAAACTTCAGTGACTATAATGCAAGTAGAATAATGAATGGGGATTAGGCCATGCACAGCTCAAGAATGCAATACCATGGTGTCATGATGTTCACTCATAAAAAATCAACTCATAGACGCTGAACGATTGTCAAAATATAGGTGAATAAGTCAAGAAAGGGAGGAATATTGTAAGATAAATTGGTTGTTACCACCAAGTGAGTTTCCGAGATGGTTTATTGAAGTCTCGACCTCGCCTCTTGGTCATATCTTGACTCATCCTAGACTTGTTGATATATACCCAGAGACAAGGTCTCGACTTCAATGCACCATCTTGGAACCCCGAATGGTGGTAATACAGTACAGTCGGCATGGACTGGTTGTGATCCTCAAGTGGGCAGTGATGTCCACATATGCGTTTACCAGATAGTAAAAATTAGCATCAGCAAAATTTTAATTAATGAAGCACCGGGCTGTACCCGGTGCTTCATTAATTAAATTTTTATGCCACTGAAAATTTTCCAAAATTTTTCGGTCTGTCTGTCCTTCGGGAAGATTTTTGTGTCCGCTCCATAACCCTGAGATGCTTGGTTGGATTTTGTTGTAACTTGGCATACAGGTTGCTTGTGGGGAGACGATGTGTCGCACACAAATTTTTTTTGTTCCATAGAGGTCAAGGTCATAGTTCGGGGGCATCTGTGATCGGGCAGTCACTGTTAGTCTTGTTGATGATTATTCCTATAATTAGTGTTTGCAATCTAATATTATTGCGCCCCTGGAAATATTGTCAACCCATGGAAAGTGACCTGTCCACGACAGCCTTAATGTAATCTTTTTGATTCTGAAAGTGACATAAATACCAATAAATAAATAAATCAAGTCACATCCATGGTCAGATTATTTATTATTATTTATTTATTGTCGTTCATTCCCAAACATGGGTATATGATATTAAACATATAGTAAAACATATTGAAATATGAACACATGAATGATACAAAACAAACAAACAAACAGAAAAAAAAAATAAATAAATTCAGATTTGATATCCTGTTTTCAGAAGACCTGGTGAAGTATCAATCTTCTGACAAAAATAAGCAGTTTACCGCTCATGAAAAGTTGGTTCCAAAAAGGAAACTTTAGTTGTGGCATAAATAATTGGCACTAAACCTCTGATATTATTTCACAGCAGATTGTTTGCTTAACTACTGCAGTTTTTTGTATCATGCAGATTATCTAACCACATGACATATCTTTCTACAGTAGATCAGCTGTTTACTACGAATGTAACAGGTTGCAGTAAACTAGAAACCATGGTGATATCATGACTTTATTTGATCTAAACCTGATAGCAAGAGAGAATAAAATCATGATGATTTTGTAGGAAACCTTGAAAAACAGCATAATCATTATAGCAGCTGATTAGCACTTTGTGAACTGTGATTTAACCCTTTACCTGACACAGTATTTAAAAAAAATAAATTTCATATTTTTTGGAAACAAATTTCACAATTTTTAATTTTTTTTAAATTTTTTTATTAGGGTTTAATGACACATTAACAGCCAGGGTCATATCATGTCGGTGACAGTTTTACAGGTGGAGGAAGCCAGAGTACCCGGAGACAACCACCGAGCAACGACGAGCAGCTGTCAGCTCTCCAACATTGTAACTCTGAACTCTTCACCGCGGCACAGACAGGGTTAGATTGGTTGAAGACATGCGCACCATCGACGTGCAGTACGCCTTAGTACACAGCGTCATTGTGCCCCCCATGTAGGCAACACAATTTTTCATTAAAACTATACAAATATGGATATCATTAGAACCAGCTCGACGATCTGGTTCTAATGATATCCATATTTGTATAGTTTTATTAGAAACTGAGATATTTTAGTCTGTGGTAGGCTTAATCTGGTTAATATGCTGGCCGTTTTTGACCACTATGTTAGGTAAAGGGTTAACTAAGGCCTTGCATAGTCCTAGATGTGAGAAAGTAACAATAAAAATGGCCTTATGCTTGCTTGCCCCTCTTTGTCCCCCACAGTAGTTCAGCAATCTGAATGAAGTGGCTGATCAGCCACTTCATTCAGATTGCTGAACTAGTTTGTCCTGCCCTATAATTGGGAGTGGCACTCACTTTAAAACAGACACATCCCTGGTAAAGACATTTTCCTCATTATATAATATGATAGTAGGTCATAGCACAAACAGCCGAAAGTGACTTTCAATCTCCGTGAAACAGTGAAAGAAAAATCACACAATTGTTATTTGCTTAATGACAGCCATACTTATTACCCCCATGTTGAACCTCACTGCACTGATGGAAACATGTTGAATGGAATGTTAATGGTATACAGCAGTCAGTGTGGCATGATAAAGTGGATGGTGTGTTACTCCTGGTAATATATTCACCTCCCAAAAAAGTCTTGGAACTCTCTGTCAAACTTAATAGTGCCAGTGTTTTTTAACATTAAATAACAGTTGATATTATATGTCCAATGGTTTCTTGTTTTGAAGCCTATGTGAATGAAAATAGTAAACACCTCACCTTCTGGTTTGTCTTTTCAGAGATGTTTTTGATGTGGTTATTTTTTTAAGAGTGGGAGAGGCATACAGTTTTGTTTACAAGGAGTGCTTTGGAAAACATGAGAGCATAGACATTTCATTTACTGTAGTATGGTGCCTTAGTTGACAATTAACCCTGCATCTGCCAGTGTAATTTAACTGGTAGAGTGCTAAATTTTTTCTCAGACTCCAGCCAGATTTGTTCACATATTTTTGTCTTGTTACAATTCATGGGAGAGTGCCTATAGGCACTATTTATTTATTTATTTATTTATTTATTTATTTATTTATTTATTTATTTATTTATTTATTGGTGTTTAAGGTCACATATTTATGCACAATGGCTAATCATGACCACGACAGTTTTCTCCTGGAGAGAACCACCGAGCAACGGCGAGCAACTGTCAGCTCCCCAACATACTAAATCCACACAAGCAGGGTTAGCATTGGTTGAAGACAAGAACACCATCGACGTGCAGTACGCCTTAGTACACAACGTCACCGTGCCCCCACGCGGGCAATGGAGATGAAGTGTCTTGCCCAAGGACACAAGGTGGTTGCCGCAGGTGGGATTGCCTATAGGCACTCTCCCATAAATTGTAACAATGCAAATTGATGGCGATGGAGTAATTTCACTTACAAGATAATATGAAGGACATCCACAGAATATTATGCATTTAACTTTAGGTACTTGCAGATCAGAATAAAGCCCAAATATGGGCTTCTAGCACTCTACCAGCTTTTTTAAAAATTAAGCTGTTGAAAAAAAAATTTCTTACAAGTTCAACAAAACCATATCATAGGACTCCTTATTGGATGAAGCTCATTCCAATAAGGCAGTCATATAGTACAGTTTTGTTGAAATTTTTTTAACATTTTAAAAAAAAAAATAATAATTTTGATATCCTGGTTTGGGTAATGGTTTTAACCCTTTACGCAATGCAGACGATATCAAAATTTATTATTTTAAATATTATTTTTTTAAATTTTTCAAAAAATTTCAACAAAACCATATCATGTGACCCCTCGTTGGAACGAGCCCAACGAGCTCGTTCCAACGAGGGGGTCACATGATATGGTTTTGTTGAAATTTTTTTAAAAATAATATTTTTTCAACTGCTGAATTTGCATTTTACGCGGGCAGATGCAGGCGATTCATTGGGTAAAGGGTTAACATTCTGCAGCCATATTTTTGAAATTTCAAAATTAACAACCTTCGTGTTGGTTTTAGACAAAATGAAACCATTTTTTTTTTTTGCCTATTGGCACTATACCATTATGTTTTCGTGTGTCACAGAAAACAATCTGCTGCTTAAAATTGAGATAATTTGACATCACTGTGCAGAGGGCTGCAAGTATATTTAAGATGGATTTGCCCCTTCGCATTTGCTTTTGATAATATTTAGCTCTGTCAAATTCCTAGTTGCATTATGGGAAAATTTGCTGCTTGAAATTTGGAAATTTGGACATCAGTGTTCAGGGGGTTAAATTTAAGATAGATTTGTCCATTTGCATTTGCTATAGATGATATCTGATACTGTGTAGGGTTCATGACAATCCTAGTAATAAAACACAGGGTTGATAGAATCATTGACCTCAGCCGAATGTACAGTACGTGGAGAGTGCATTGTCACTAAAGCACCCATAGAGTGGAGATTCCACCCAAGCAATAATTGTAAATTTGTTGCAAAGCATAACAAGAACAATCAAAGTTCCAGCCAATGGACCTCCAGGTGAAACCCGGAGGTTCATTGGCTGAAACATTGCTTGTGTTTTTTGTCAGTATGTACAGAATATGAAAGTGATACTTTGGATAACTCCACTCTGTGGGTGATTTTGTTACAATCCACTCTCCATGTACTGTATATTTAAGATGGATTTGCCCCTTCGCATTTGCTTTTGATGCTATTCAGCTCTGTCAAATTCCTAGTTGCATTATGGGAAAATCTGCTGCTCAAAATTTAGACATTTGGACATCAATGTTCAGGGTTCATTCCCACTGGACCAATTCCCTTTAGACCAACTTATGCGTTCTACTTTTAAAATAATTCTATATCAATAATTTGATATATTTATAAATGTATTTAAAGTTATTGATATTCAAGTCTGAAAATAAGCAGTCTGTCATTTGCAGAATGAGGTCCCCATGATAGTCTGCTTATTTTCTGGCTTGTTGATATTTTATAAACTGAAATGTTATAAACCTATATTTTTAGCTCACTTGAGCGAAGCTCAAGGGGAGCTTTACTAATCACTTTCTGTCCGGCGTCCGTCGTCGTCCGTCCGGCGTTAACTTTACATTATCGACTTCTCCTCCTAAACCACTAGCCCAATTTTATTCAAATGTTGGCTAAATGTTTATTACCTAATGCCAATTCAGATTTGTTCAAATGAAGTTGCCCCTCCTCCTGGGTGGTGCCACGCCCCCAAGGGGCACCAAAATCTTTGTAAATCTTCTTCTCATGAACCAGCAGTAGCAGAGACTTGATATTTGGTGTGCAGCTTCCTTTTGAGGTGTAGACTCAGATTTGTTCAAGAGAAGTTTGTGGGGCTATACTTGGCGTTGTTATGAGAGGGGCAAAATTTTTTGCCCCGCCCAAAATTTCTATTTTCCAAACCGAGAGGCTGATTTGAACCAAATTTCATGTGAGGGCTTATTGGGTCATGAGTACTTGATTTATGCAAAAAAAAATTTTCCCGCAGCCCCGTGGGAACCGCAGGAGCTAAAAATAGAAAAAATTTAAAACGCCCATATCTCCAAAACTGCACGGCACTGAGAATTTTTATTTGGTGTGCAGCTTCCTTAGGACCAACAGAAAGGATTGGTAAAAAAAAATTGCCATCGGTTTTATCATAGGGTACAGTTTCGGGACTTTGAAAAAGTGCTGAGTCAGCACTTTTTAACACTGTAGGCAATGGGAAAAACATTAAAAAATCTTCTTCTCCAGATCCAGCAGGCAGAATCTTTTGATATTTGGTATGCAACATTGTAGGGTGGATCTGATTCAAGTTTGTTCAAATCGGCCCCCTGGGTTCATATTTGGGCTCAGTATAGGAGCCCGATTTCGAACTTAGTGCATTTCAGGCAAATTTCTTAAAAAATCTTCTTCTCCAGATCCAGCAGGCAGAATCTTTTAATATTTGGTATGCAACATTGTGGGGTGGATCTGATTCAAGTTTGTTCAAATCGTCCCCCTGGGTTTATATTTGGGCTCAGTATAGGAGCCCAAATTTGAACTTACTGCTTTTCAGGCAAATTTCTTTGAAAATCTTCTTCTCCAGATCCAGCAGGCAGAATCTTTTGATATTTGGTATGCAACATTGTAGGGTGGATCTGATTCAAGTTTGTTCAAATCAGCTCCCTAGATTCATATTTGGGCTCACTATAGGAGCTCGAATTCGAATTTAGTGCATTTCAGGCAAATTTCTTCAAAAATCTTCTTCTCCAGATCCAGCAGGCAGAATCTTTTGATATTTGGTATGCAACGTTGCGGGGTAGATCTGATTCAAGTTTGTTCAAATCAGCCCCCTGGATACATATTTGGGCTTACTATAGAAGCCCGAATTCGAACTTAGTGCATTTCAGGCAAATTTCTTAAAAAATCTTCTTCTCCAGATCCAGCAGGCAGAATCTTTTCATATTTGGTAAGCAACATTGTGGGGTGGATCTGATTCAAGATTGTTCAAATCGGCCCCCTGGGTTAATATTTGGGCTCAGTATAGGAGCCCGATTTCGAACTTAGTGCATTTCAGGCAAATTTCTTAAAAAATCTTCTTCTCCAGATCCAGCAGGCAGAATCTTTTGATATTTGGTATGCAACATTGTAGGGTGGATCTGATTCAAGTTTGTTCAAATCGGCCCCCTGGGTTCATATTTAGGCTCAGTATAGGAGCCCGATTTCGAACTTAGTGCATTTAGGCAAATTTCTTAAAAAATCTTCTTCTCCAGATCCAGAAGGCAGAATCTTTTGATATTTGGTATGCAACATTGTGGGGTGGATCTGATTCAAGTTTGTTCAAATCGGCTTCCTAGATTCATATTTGGGCTCACTATAGAAGCTCAAATTTGAACTTAGTGCATTTCATGCAAATTTCTTAAAAAATCTTCTTCTCCAGATCCAGCAGGCAGAATCTTTTCATATTTGGTAAGCAACATTGCGGGGTGGATCTGATTCAAGTTTGTTCAAATCGGCCCCCTGGGTTTATATTTGGGCTCAGTATAGGAGCCCAAATTTGAACTTAGTGCATTTCAAGCAAATTTATTAAAAAATCTTCTTCTCCAGATCCAGCAGGCAGAATCTTTTGATATTTGGTATGCAACATTGTGGGGTAGATCTGATTCAAGTTTGTTCAAATCGGCTTCCTAGATTCATATTTGGGCTCACTATAGAAGCTCGAATTCGAACTTAGTGCATTTCAGGCAAATTTCTTAAAAAATTTTCTTCTCCAGATCCAGCAGGCAGAATCTTTTGATATTTGGTATGCAACATTGTGGGATGGATCTGATGCAAATTTGGTTAAATCGGCTCCCTAGATTCATATTTGAGCTTACTATAGAAGCTCGAATTCGAACTAAGTGCATTTCAGGCAAATTTCTTAAAAAATCATCTTCTCCAGATCCAGCAGGCAGAATCTTTTGATATTTGGTATGCAACATTGCGGGGTGGATCTGATTCAAGTTTGTTCAAATCGGCCCCCTGGATTCATATTTGGGCTCACTATAGAAGCTCGAATTCAAACTTAGTGCATTTCGGGCAAATTTCTTCAAAAATCTTCTTCTCCAGATCCAGCAGGCAGAATCTTTTGATATTTGGTATGCAACATTGCGGGGTGGATCTGATTCAAGTTTGTTCAAATCGGCCCCCTGGATTCATATTTGGGCTTAATATAGAAGCCCGAATTCGGACTTAGTGCATTTCGGGCAAATTTATTAAAAAATCTTCTTCTCCAGATCCAGCAGGCAGAATCTTTTGATATTTGGTATGCAACATTGTGGGGTGGATCTGATTCAAGTTTGTTCAAATCGGCTTCCTAGATTCATATTTGGGCTCACTATAGAAGCTCGAATTCGAACTTAGTGCATTTCAGGCAAATTTCTTAAAAAATCATCTTCTCCAGATCCAGCAGGCAAAATCTTTTGATATTTGGTATGCAACATTGCGGGGTGGATCTGATTCAAGTTTGTTCAAATCGGCCCCCTGGATTCATATTTGGGCTCACTATAGAAGCTCGAATTCAAACTTAGTGCATTTCGGGCAAATTTCTTCAAAAATCTTCTTCTCCAGATCCAGCAGGCAGAATCTTTTGATATTTGGTATGCAACATTGCGGGGTGGATCCGATTCAAGTTTGTTCAAATTGGCCCCCTGGATTCATATTTGGGCTTAATATAGAAGCCCGAATTCGCACTTAGTGCATTTCGGGCAAATTTATTAAAAAATCTTCTTCTCCAGATCCAGCAGGCAGAATCTTTTGATATTTGGTATGCAACATTGTGGGGTGGATCTGATTCAAGTTTGTTCAAATCGGCTTCCTAGTTTCATATTTGGGCTCACTATAGAAGCTCGAATTCGAACTTAGTGCATTTCAGGCATATTTCTTAAAAAATCTTCTTCTCCAGATCCAGCTTCAGAATCTTTTCATATTTGGTAAGCAACATTGTGGGGTGGATCTGATTCAAGTTTGTTCAAATCGGCCCCCTGGGTTTATATTTGAGCTCCGTATAGGAGCCCAAATTTGAACTTAGTGCATTTCAGGCATATTTCTTAAAAAATCTTCTTCTCCAGATCCAGCAGGCAGAATCTTTTGATATTTGGTATGCAACATTGTGGGGTGGATCTGATTGTGATTCATGAACGTATTTATTTGTAAAGTTGATAGAATCTTAGACAAAATTTGCAGAAAAGATCTACTATAGAAGGGGTGGTATCCAGGGTGAACCGTTTACCCAAATCTAGCAGTACTAATGCATTATTCACACAAATCTCCGTTCAAATTTTATGACCCCTCATTGGAACACACGCATTCAGCTCATTCCAACAAAGGTCATATGCCATGTTTTCGAGACAAAGGAATAAAAATTTTAGTTAATTCATGAAATTTTTAGGCAACTGTTGTCTGTTATTCACATTGCTTCATGAAATTTCAGTACTTTTAGAAGTTACCTCAGTAATCAAGGGTTAATTCCCCTTAATTAAATGTCACCTCTAAAAAACAACCACTTTGCATATCTTACCTTTTTACCAGCATAACTGCCAAAACTTGTCAGCATTCTTCGCAAAAATCGCTATTCAAATTTTAATTTTTGTCTCTTAAACATACATGTACTTATCGCTTGTAAATACCCCATTGGAATGAGCTTTTTGAGCTCATTCCAATGAGAGGTCGCACACCATGCTTTTTGAGTGAAAAAAGCAATTTTTTTAGTTATTCCAGAATTTCGTACGTAAAACACAGCTTTATGACTTCACATTAAAATGAGCTCTCTAAGCTTGTTCCAATCAACATTCACGCACTATGTCTTTCACACAAAAAATAAAATTTTCCATTTATTCAGGAATTTTGTTTGCAAGAACACTCTTACCCCCCCCCCCCCCCCCCACACACACACACACACACAAACACGCACACACACACACACAAACACAGACACACACATCTAAAAGTTTGTCAGCAAAAAAACAGTTACTTCAATTTTTAAATGCATTATAGGAACAACTTGCCTAATCAAATTTAAATACTTTTGCATCATTCTGTATCTAGAACAAACCATTTACCATATCTTTACGCAAAATTCTCCAGCATCATTCACAAAAAAACACCATTATTTATATATTTACATTTCTGTCTCAAAAATATACCTGATCTTCCCATACCCCTATTGGAATAAGCTGTTTGAGCTTGTTCCAATGATGATAAAAAAAACTAATATTTTGGAAAATTTGTGAAAATTTTTGTTTTCTTGCATGCAAATATATACATGTAGCACATGGAAGATATCCACAGTTGGGGAGAGATGTCCAAGGCTATCTCTTCACATTCCTTGTTTGTGCTTCATGCTAAACCAGTTTGTCTGCAGAGATAAATTTGCTTTATTAAAAATCATTGGAGATTGGCCACACACCAACGATTTTAAATAAAACTAATTTTAGGTAACAAATGTTGAACTTCAAACAAAATCTATCACTCAACCAGTTAATGTTGATGAGGCATGACATGGTGAAGGTGACCTAAAATACTTCTTAGAGTCACTTTGTCAGGTGAGCGATTAAGGCCACGTGGGGCCTCTTGTTTTGTATTTTATGCGTATAAATAATTTTTTATCAAATAAAGTGCTGATCAGTAAATAAATGTTTTCTTAATTATCTTTAATCAACCCTTACTCAATAACAGTATGTAGTTGGTCTAACAGGAATTGGCCTAAAGGGAATTGGTCTGGTGGGAAGACACCATGTTCAGAGGGTTAAATTTAAGATGGATTTGCCCATTTGCTGTAGATGATATTTGATACTGTTGGGTTCATGACAATCCAAGTAATAAACACAAGTTTGATAGAGTCGTTGACCTCAGCCAAATGCACTCCTGATCTCCTTCACCTCTCCTATCTCCTTCACGTCACCCCTCCAAAAATTTGTACTTCACACTTGATTTTTTTCCTTCTCACTTTCAATTCTCTGTCCTGGTATGTTTAAATATGAATAGGTAGGGGAGACCTCTTCAATTTCATGAAATTATATTGTGAAAGGATTGATGAGATTTATGTTAGGATAAGATACTAAAAAATGTATTTGGAGAATTATATTGTGAAAGATTATTTGAAATACAAAGGAGACACGAGATTTGGGGAATTAGGCCACAATGTATCAGTATTAATATCTTAACCCTTTACCCAATACAGACGATATCAAAATTTATTATTTTAAATATCATTTTTTCAAATTATTCAAAAAATTTCAACAAAACCATATCATGTGACCCCTCGTTGGAACGAGCTCATTCCAACGAGGGGTCACATGATATGGTTTTGTTGAAATTTTTTGAAAAATAATATTTTTTTCAACTGCTTAGTTTAGTTTCATTTAAACATATTTTATTTGCCACTATATACAGCAAAAAGGATAGGAGAACAAGTTATCACAACTTACAAAAACTCCTCTCCTTAAACAAGAATAATTAAACATTTCCAATTATATACAATATAGAAAAACTAAGAATTAGTGTAGTCATCAGCTAAAGGGTTGAAGATTGGAGATTTAGAGAGATAATGATTTTGAGCTCTGGTGGTATCTTCCACATCAGTTCAACTGCTTAATTTGCATATTACGTGGGTGGATGCGGGCGATTTGTTGGTTAAAGAGTTAAAGCAGAAGATTTGTAGAATGTCCATCCATAATGTGAACTGTTGATTTATTACTTTCTTATTGCTGATAACCTGATAAGACTATCTCCCACACTTTGCACCTGTATGACTGTAGGGTGTTATATTTATTTTTATTAAAGCTGACTGTTGGGTAAATACTATGGGGCATCATCTTACAATAAAAGTGGCATTCAGTAATTAAAATCATTTATTACTCTGTTTTTATGGCAAACAGTGGCTGTTCATATGATTCAGCAAGCAAATTGGCTGTGGAAAGTTGAAAATATAGCCTTCAGTCATCATTCAGTATTTTAATATTTAGTTGCCCTTCCTCTTGGTCAAGTCATATTCAGTTGCTCTCTACTGGACAATTATTTTGGGGGTTTATTGTTTTGTCTCTTAACCCTTATGGGCCTAATTCTGACTTTGATCACACTTTTTGCAATAGAACAGGTGCCCCTACATGCAGTCCTTGGGTTAACTCACAAGTTATATTCTAAGTACCTTGCTAGTTGTTTTTAGGCAAGTCTTGGCTGCCTCTATAGGCAGCCAAGACTTTCCAAAAAACAGCAGCAAAGCCACACAATGTAGACTATCGAAGTGTAGTAAAAATATGTTAAAATCTCCTCTAATCCCTTAAGGGTTAACTGTTCAAGTACTGTGGAACACTGTTAATTGAATAGCCACTTTGCCAATGAAAATTATTCAGTTAACAGGAGTATTCAGTTAACAGGGATTGTGTTACTTTCCTGTCTTCTAGAGATAAACTTAGCATTTATTCTATTATATCTTTTTTGACAGAGCTCTATGAGCTCTGTCAAAAAGATATAATAGATTAAATGCCTGTATTGGATGTACTGAGGCCAAATAGGTCTATAAACAAAAAAACTGTGGTGAGTCAGGGTTATTTCTCGACAGGTTACAAGATTTTTTATTCAATCAACAGGCGTTTATTCTATAACCTATATTCAATTAACAGGTAAATTTGTACTGGAGGAATGGTAATGGTTTTGGGTTGGGAAATTATATTCAAATAACAGGGTTATTCAGTTAAGAGATATCCAATTAAGTGGGCTCCACTGTACTTTGAAAAATTTCACATGAGTGTGAGATATTGTGAAATAATTTTTTTTGCTTACAGAAGTATATCATTAAAGTAATTTGTTGAACTCGATGAATGGGGCCTGTCATGTATCTGTTCTTCAGAAAAATATTAGAACTTGAAAATTTTACTTTTCAGCAAAGATTGGTTTCCGTAATAAAGAGAGGATACTACTACTGTTTTTTGATGAGGTACCAAAATTATCTTATAAGTGACTGCAAGGAAATATAAGTTTTCACGAGCGGCTTAAAGCTGCAAGTGAAAAGTTAGATTTCCTGTCCTTCATGAATGAGATTATCCTGGTACCTATTAAAAAGCAGAACTTTGATATTCTTTATATTATGTGCACTGGCATGTTTTAATTGCAATTTAAACACAAAAATGCCAAAACCGACAGTGAAATTGATCTAAACGTATTACACAATATTCTCTATCATGACAATAGCAAGCCAGAAAATAAGCAGACTGCCATTTGCAAAATGAGGTCCCCAGAGGGTGAATTTAGTGATGCTACCCTGCACAGCAGGGTAGCATCACTAAATTTACCCTCTATGAATCTCAATTTGAATCAGGGTCTCAAAACTAAACAGGAAGAAGTACCCACAGGATCAATTGGCCCACTGTATGGGATAGCATCATAAAGTTCACCCTCTGTGGACCTCATTCTGCAAATGTCAGGCTGCTTATTTTCAGGCCTGGACAATAGATGTCAATTTGTTTATATAGACACTCCCTATTATCTAATAGGGTAGCATATAATAATATGATCATTGATGCTCTGGAACACTTTCAGATTATTTTTGGCATCAACCCTTTACCCAGTGCACACAATATCCAAATTTGTTATTTTAAGTATTTTTTTCCAAATTTAAAAAAAAATTCAACAAAATTATATCATGTGATCTCTCATTGGAATGAGCTCATTCCAGTGTGGGATCATATGATGTGGTTTTGTTGAAACTTTTCGAAATTTTTCTTATCAACACCTCAAGTTGTATATTATGCTGGCAGATGTGATCGATTTGATAGGGTGAACCTGTTATATAATGTAACACTTAAATCTGGCCAGCGTTATTTATAAAGATCGCCATTCACATTTCATTAAGTTTTCAATTTGCCCCCAAAATCTGGATTATGGCTCCACATTGAAACAACCACATTATTGTTTGAGGAAAAAACATGAACATTTTCATTTTCCCCTTAAAGATGAGATTTCATACATTTTTGTGACACTGTCTACATTCTGTGGCCTTCCACATTCTTTTAAGCAAGACTTGGCTGCCTCTATAGACAGCCAAGATTTGCCTATAAACAAGTGCCAAGGTGCTTACAGTTAAAACTAGAAGTCCTGTCATGAACTGTGCACTTATCTAGGCTTAATTGTGCGTAGGAATTGCACGCAATTGCCATATCAAATGGCACTCAAAGCACGGCAGGTTCTCCTGGTTACTCAAAGCAAACACCCGCAATGTTTCTGCTAATGGACCTCCAGGTTACTGGAGGTCCATTGGCTGAAACATTGCTTGTGCACAGGCCATATGTACAGAATTAGATAGCTTTACTATGGTCATAATGCGTAGATTAATGCGCAGATCGACATGCTATTTGTGCACATTTCATGACAGGACTTCTAGTTTTAACTGTAGAACATGACTTACAAATTTAATTTGGGACACCTGTTGTGTTGTAACTAAAGTGATGATCCCTTTTGGGTTAATCAAGAATTTGTTCTTGCAAGTACTGCTCACTATTTGCTCTAGCTAATGGGCTAAAACAATTAAATTTTTAATTTTCTCTTCCTCTTCTGCAGACAAAATCCAATCTCAAAAGCCAAGAAATAAACTTCACAGCAGACTTTTTTTTTCTCTTCGGGGTGGAAAAATGACACAATTGGTGTTCAATCATCCAGTTATATATTTCCTACCAGCAAAGTGCCATAATTTTGATATAGTCAGCTGCAGGAACATCAATATTTATTTACTGCTGTGAGAGCATCTCAAGTGAATTAACAGAGTGACACCAAAATGCTATATTGATGGCAGCCAATCCTCAGTGGGACTAACATTTCTGTTGAATACAGGGTCGTACATTAATTTTTAATAGCAGCGCTGTTTATAAGACTTCTATACCTGGGCTTACAATCTGACTAAATGACAAAAACATAATGTAATTTTTAACTTTTTCAGAACATGACTGCTATAACCAATGTCTCAAAATAGTTGAACCTTGCATGATATATCAAACATCTAATTTGACGGGGACTTATTGTCCACCTATAAAAAAGTGTATGTGATGGTATCAGAGATATAGAGGATATGGAATGAGTGTTTTTCTCATATAATATTTATGAAACGAGTCTTAAGAATTTTCCGTTTTGGCGAGCCCAAACAGAAAATTCGGACGAGTTTCATAAATATTATATGAGAAAAACACTCATTTTATATTCTATTTATCATATGACATACACACGCACAAATTAGCCACTAAGTATGACCCTTTTAACCCATCACCTAACTTGAGTTGCAGATGGCACTTGGAAAAAACCTCCTCGTATAACTAAAAATTTTCATTTTTTGCTTCCAAAACATAGGTTATGACCCCTCATTGGAACGAGCTCGTCGAGCTCGTTCCAATGAGGGGTCATAACCTATGTTTTGGAAGCAAAAAGTGAAAATATAAAAAAAAATGAATGGCATTTTTCTTGTAGGTAAAAGATTAATACAGTATAACCCACCCTAAATAGGGCAGATAACATAAATTCTCCCTACTGAAATTATGCAAATGTGACCCAGTTGTATTTTGCTTAGCCAATCAAATTGCCCAGTTTTGAAATTGACCAATGAACGCTCCCAACTCTAATTATGCAAATTATGAAAATGTGGCCCAGTTGTATTTTGTTCCGCCAATCAAATTGTCTAGTTTTGAAATTGACCAATGAAATTGACGGAAGGCTTTATTTATCACTGATTAATTTGAAAACAAAATATCAAATGTTTTAAAGTGAACAAAACGGACGAGTCAAATGATAAATCAAAATATCTCATGTATATTTCAATCCATCAAGCTTTCCACAAACAACACAACCCATTCTTGTCCTCAGAGCAGATATTCCACCCTGGAATCTTGAGAAATTCAGACACACAACAGGCAGGTCACTCGGACAGCCAACACTTATCTAGAAATCACTGTCAATTCAAGCCAGTAAGGTGACAGGTTATGATGCAAAAAATCGCAGGAAAATTGTCCCAAACATCTCCGATGTGCTTCTTTACTGTGGTAAACAAACTCTGTTTTACTTGTAAAACAGGGCCAAGAAACTAATGCTTGGGTGGAAGTCCTGTAAAATCGGCAGCATGGGTATAAATGATTGGTGGGACTTAACTTTATATCCCTGTTGCGAGGGGGTGTCATAAAATAGAATTTCATCCTCAGCAAAGCCGAAGTAGGTTTTTATATTCTCAGGGCAAAAAATCATAACATTGAAACAATGGACTAAATTTACTTTTCATTTTTAAATTTGGCTGAAGAGTAAGTTTCATCAGATCTTAAGCACTATGTATGAATCAGCTACTCTTGAGTTCTGTATATTATGAGCATCTCTATAATGTTTAATTGCTTTAATTATTACTAATTACCCTCACAAAATTTTCTGGGCACAAAGTGCATTAAAATTAGTTTTTTTTATCATTTTGGTTCACCATAAAAATAATTACATTGATGTTCGAAATCTTGATTAGTCAGAAACTGAAAAAGTGTGCGGCTTTGAAAATTATGCTAATTAAAACCGAGTTGGTTGAGTACATTCAGTGTATTCTTAATATTATGACATTTCAGACATACCTTACTTTGAGATAAGCAATTTTGCTTATTCTTGAAAATATTATATTTTCTGCTGAAAAATAGTTTTTTTTTTTAAGCTTCTGGCAGTTACACAATTGTCATCCATATAAATCCATTGATTTCACAGTCAAATCTTGAGACTTATCAAGTACAGTAGAACCCTGTTAATTGAATAGCCACTTTGCCAATGAATATTATTCAATTAACAGGATTATTCAATTAACAGGGATTGTGTTACTTTCCTGTATTTTAGAGATGAACTTGGCATTTATTCTATTATATCTTGTTTGACAGAGCTCATGGAGCTCTGTCAAACAAGATATATTAGATTAAATCATGTATTGGATGTACTGGGGCCAAATATGTCTATAAACAAAGGAAAACTGGGGAGAGACAGGGTAATTTCACGACAGGTTACAAGATTTTTTATTCAATTAACAGGAGTTTACTTTATAACCTATATTCAATTAACAGGTCAAATTTGTACTGGAGGTATGGCAAATGGTTTTGTGTTGGAAAATTATATTCAGTTAACAGGGATATACAATTAAGAGATATCCAATTTAGTGGACTCCACTGTATTCCAATATGTAAGTTGATCTGCCTTAGGATGTTAATTGACTTAAATCTTAAGTCCCCATACAGCCAGGCCTGGCATTTTTAGAAGAGCGATTTATTCGCTCACATACTGCTCGCCTTAAAATGATTAAGGAGGGCGAAAACTAGCCTTAGAAAATAATTACCACATCCGCCTATTCCTAAAACCCACATCTTTTCAGATCTCTGCTATGTTAGTGGTCTGTGTAAGATGGCCACACTGCCCCTCCACACCTCCGGGCCTCGGAGGTGTGGAGGGGCAGTGTGGCCGTCTCATTCAAATATTATTATTTTTCTCTTCATTTTTTGTCCCCACAACATAGCTTATCTCTCCTCATTGGAATGAGCTGGTTGAGATCATTCCAATTAGGTGTCGTAAGCTGTGTTTTGGGGATAAAAAAGTATAAAAATTTCAGTTATGTAAGAAATGTTTTGGCAAGTGTGTTCTTCTGTGCGTGTTGGTTGAAGGATTATATGATTACCAAAGTCACCTTGTGGTATTGGAATATCTCTCTTGAATATCTGAAAGGAGAAAAATACATTTTTCGATTCAGTGTCAGTCTTGATTGTAGAATTACCTGGACTGTTCATCATTAAGTATGTGAGGTGTCAAAGCCTGCCCCCCCCCCCCCCCCCCCTACTCCTCTCCTAAAAACATTATTTATATCTAGAAGTAGTAGGGCTCAGGGTTCATTGTCTTTTATTTGTCATGTTCAAAAACTTCTACAGAGGAATGAAACTGTGACAGGTGGGTGCTAGTTTGGTGATGTGTGAGTCAGACAAAACCTACATATTGGTCATGGCAATAAGCAATGACATTAAAACATTGGAGTCTGCAGAATGTTGTGGCTAATTATAGTGATGGTGGTCTCTTTGTCCTGAATAGCTAGACATAAAGAATAGATATAGGTACAGTTAAAACTAGAAGTCCTGTCATGAAATGCTCACAAATAGCACGTCGATCTGCGCATTAATCTACGCATTATGACCATAGCAAGGCTATCAAATTATGTACATATGGCCTGTACACAAGCAATGTTTCAGCCAGTGGACCTCCGGGTAACCCGGAGGTCCATTGGCAAAAACATTTCCTGTGTTTCCTATGAGTAACCAGGAGAGCCTGCCATGCTTTGGGTGCCATTCGATATGGCAACTGCGCACAATTCATACATGCAATTAAGCCTAGATAAGCACACAATTCATGACAGGACTTCTAGTTTTAACTGTACATAACAATTGTTGGGCAAATTCATGTCACTGTCAAACAAAGGTTGGGTCCTTTCTCCATCCTCACCCACCCTCTCACAAAAATAAAATCTGAAGATAGTTATGGGCCTTGCTAGCTGAATTATCTGTTTTGCTATTAAATTTGCAGATATGTTTGTGGTTTCAGTACAAAGGGTCATATTTAAAATGGTTCTCTTGAGTTCTTGTTTGTTGGCACTTTCCACAGCCTTATGACATTTCCGGTAAACCGTGTCTTTGTATGACAGAACATTGAGGATGACAGTGCAATCTGTATTATAGCTCTGATTATAGGTCTAATAGCCTCCAGTAATGTATCCTGTGATGAGTATAATTATCCTGTTATTAATTATGAGTCAAAATGTACTAAATGGAGATTGATAGCCAAGAATAAATATCTTTGTCCTGCCCACACAGAAAACATTGTAGAACAATGTACTAAATTAGACTATTTGGTGGTATCAGCAATGTAGGCAAAATGAAGCGATATAGTGCTGATTTATTGATCAACATTCTGACCTTCAGCAAACAATTTTTCTCTGAACAACATAAATTTAAAAAAAAGGGAAAGTCAGGTTCTTTCCTCATTTTAATGAGAAGAAAAACCCTTATCTTGTTTTCTACATTTTGTGATACACAGTATGCGTACCCCCATGGGAATGCTGTGAAGTGAAGCAGTGCTTGTTTACTGTGGTAAACAGTCTCTGTTTTGCTGAGAAAATAGGATCCAGTCACCAGTACTTGGAGTTGAAGTCCTCTAAAATGTACAACATAATAAAAACGATTGACTAAACATGACTTTATTTCCATGTTGGAGTCACATAAAAATGATTGACTAAACTTGAGTTTATTTCCATGGGGCAGTCACGATTAGCCTTTATGCAGAAATATGTGACCTAAAACACCAATAAATAAATACAGTACCTGTATGGTGATTTTGTTCATCCCTTGAGAGTAACAAGGTGCCATCTGCAATGCTAAAGCATTGCAGATTGTGCCCTATTGCACTTGAGGGATGATTAGGTCCTTGTCAGCATGGCAGTTGAATGTCCATCTGAACCTTTACTTGCTAATTCAGCAGAAATGGTCATCATAGGTTCATTGTTATCCTGAATTGTTGGCTTTACAGGCCTTAAAATTTGTCTTGATTCACGAGAATCAGTTTTGATTCTTGCGTGCTCCTGTTGCGAAAATCAATTTTCAATTCTTAAATATTTTGAATTTGAGAGTACTGTTGTACCTCTGTGAGTGCTACATGTAAAGATGCCATAGTGAAAAGGCAAACATTATAGTTTTTTAACCCTTTACCCAACGCAGACGATATCAAAATTTATTATTTTAAACATCATTTTTTAAAAATTTTCAAAAAATTTCAACAAAACCATATCATGTGACCCCTCATTGGAACGAGCTCGACGAGCTCGTTCCAAAGAGGGGTCACATGATATGATTTTGTTGAAATTTTTTGAAAAATAATATTTGTTCAGCTGCTGAATTTGCATATTACGCAGGCGGATGCGGCCGATTCGTTGGGTAAAGGGTTAAGAGAGTTTATCCTTTAACTGGTAGAGTGCTAAATTATTTTTGACCATCAAAATTTGTTCAATTGTCTTTGCTTTGTTATAATTCATGGCAGATTGCCTGTGGGCACTCTCCCATAAATTGTAACAAGGCTTATCCTAACCAACTAAATAATATCAGTTCACTGAATTTGAAGCCTTTAAGTTGCGGTACCTGCACTTCAGAATAGAGCCCAAATATGGGCTTCCAGCACACTACCAGTTAAGGACCCAGTTTCCATTTTGTCAAGTTTCTCATACATGTGCGTGTAGACCACATGGTCCATCACACAGGCTTTTGGTGTTCTGGCTGATGGAAGTTATAGTATCGTGGCAGTGGTGTCTCGTGAAGTCTTGGCTGCAGCCAAGACTTCACTAGACACCACTGCTAAGTGAAGTTTTGTTACCTTATTATGATGGGGCAAAGACTTAGCAGTCTCCTGGCTTTTTAGAATCTATGACAAGAGTCAAATGAACATTTTTGCGTGAATCAAGTTGATTTTCATTGTTTTCTTTGCGAGAATCATTTGCACTAATCTATTCGGATTTGTGCTTGAATTTTAAGCCCTGCACTATGTCCTTTGGGAAAGGCCCTTAATCCCAATTGATAGCACAGTGTGCTAAGGTGTACTGCACATCAATTGCCGAATGCCTTCAGCATCAGCTTCATCTATTTGATGTTTGTTGTGGTGTCATTTCATTGATGATTGATATTGTATGATCAAATAGTTGAAAGGAGTTCTGAAAGGGTTAGAATGTGATATGCTAAACTAAACTGCATGGAATTTTATAAGGGTTTGTTGTATTTATCCCTGTATGCCATGTGTGGATTCTCCTTCACTATAACAGACATCTTAAACCACTGGCTTGTTTTTGCAGCTGTTATAGCTGACTGGTTAAATTATACATGTATCTGGCTGCTGTGTGCTATCAGTGTTGCTCAAAATTCCTGTTTGGCCAATATGATCTGAGTAGCTTGGATGCCCAGGACTCATTCATGGATGTTTTTCACTGATCTGATACGCTGTCATGTGGCAAGGTGATGAAAGGGGCTCAGCAGGACTTTTTCTCAGAGTGTGTTACATAACACCTGTTGGACACTGACAGGATATACAGACAACCCAAATTTCTATCTTACAATTAGTTTGCATGAGGTTATATTGTATGAAATTGGTGAAGGTTTGCTTTATTTGTTTCGAATTCAGTTTACTTTTAAAATTTAAAAAGCTGTTTTGCATAAAGGGTTAATATGTGTTATCAGTATACAACAAGGGTTCATCCATGGTGGCCTCATGGGATCCTGGGACTCTCATAGCACAGGGCTACCATTCCAATGAAAAGTCCTTGAATTTGGCCCCTTCATTGAAAAGTGCCTGAAATTGTTTCACTCCTTGAAAAGTACTTGATTTTCCACCACCACCCTTGAAAAGTACTTAAATTCAGTTGACCGGTCACCTCTGAGACAAGGGGTATCATGATAACCCATCCCATGAAATTGGTCAGAAACCACATCTCTTTGATCTCTAGAATGCTCTAGCCAGGGACATGGCTAGAGGTTTCCGATTGGAGGGGTGTAGGGTAGTGAATTTCCCAGTCCCTCCCCATAGTTGGAAATTCTCTACCGAGAAACATTTTGAAAATGAAGCCATGAAAGGGGGGATAAAATTGATTCTAGTAACTGAAATACCAACACATTTATGATAGAATTATCAGGTTATTATTATTTGGTATTATTCTGTGAATTGAGTATGTGCTAAACAAATGCTCGAGCTTTAGAACTTTGAGCAATTCACTCTGTCCTAACATTAAATCAGATCTTATGCAGGAATGATCAATTTTCAATGTTTCATCATTTTTTTGTAACTGTGAATGATGGAATTAACTCAGGATAACGATTTTACATGATGCGATTTTCTTGAAGTGCATTTCGAGGATTTTTTTGTTACGATAAGTAAATGTATTATAGAAATCTTGTACCAATTGACATCATGTATACTTATCAAGCTCGATATTGCGTACACTGTAGTTGTAAATAGTAAAACTTGGAATTTTTGCCGATTTGAAATGGAGTTGGAATTTTGGGCAGTAAAGGAGACATCAGCATCACCAAAGAAGCTCTAAAATCCAGATAGATGGAATTTCCAACTACTGATGACTTGCCCTCCGAATTTCCAGCTATAGGAAATTTTGGCCAGGATTGGAGGGGGGGGGAGGTGAGGTGAGACAACCTCAATACCCCCTCTCGCCACGCCCATTGCTCTAGCATTGCAGTTGACACCTGGTTGAACTGAAGGGTTGATACATATCTAGCTAGTTGGGTTTTTCAGAAATCTGGTCCTTGAGGCTGAAATTCTTTGTGTTGTTCATGGTAGTGTAAGTTCATATGAAAATTACAATAGTCCTTCACAATTATGGTCAAAGACCTTGAAAAGTGCTTAAATAGTGCTTGAGTTTGATTCTGTATTATCAGTGGGAACTGTGTAGCAGGTATGGATTCCTCAACCATTTTCATGAGAATCCAAATGGATTCGCCCAAATTTAGATGAAATATAAGCCCTGAATGCAATGCTGTCGGGATCGATTTGTGTGCCGTAAGCAAATATTTTCTAATTTCAGAAGTCACTCATTTCCCACTTGTAAATTAACAGATGAAAATGCACCTTGTATCGTATTAATCATTTAAATTTATTCTTGCTGTTCTGCAAAGGAATGAAATACAAATGGAAAATCTTTCCTTTTGCATCTGATTTTTTCTGTTTAACACTTTCAACACTGGAGTCCTGTAAGATATCATTTCAGCCAATGCCGTCAATAGCAGAAAATGGGTGAAACCATCCTGGTTTGTTGGAAAGTTCAGTAATAATTTAATCCAACAGCTCTGTCGAGCTGTTGGATTAAATTATTACCGAGCCTCGCTTCAAACTTTTTGCTCTTTATATCGTCTGCTCGTCCACTACCAATTTTTATACGCCCGTTTTATAAAAACAGTTGTATTATGTTATGGTGTTGGCATCCGTCCATCCATCTGTCTATCTGTCCAGAATTGTTTTCCAGTCTTTTTTTCATTATGGATAGACATATTGAGAAAATTTTTGGTATACAGCTTTGTTATGGATACTTACAGATCAACTTCGAATTTCGTTTTGCTCAGTTGAATTTTGGTGGAGTTACTGCCCTTGAACTTAGTTACCGTTTTCCAGACTTTTTTAGTCCCCTACTGGCATCGCCAGAGGGGACTATAAGTTTGCACTCTGTCCATCCATCAGTCTGTCTGTTTGTCAGTCACACTTTAGTTTTCCGGATTTTTTTTGGAAACACTTCAACGGAATGATTTTATTTTTGGTAAACTACTATAGAACGATGACTTACAGATCAAGTTTGAGTTTCATGCTGATTGCATTATTCTTGTGTGAGTTACGGCCCTTGGAAATATAGGAAAAAGCACCAAAATTTCAGTTTTCCAGAGTTTTTTTGGAAACGCTTCAACGGAATGATTTCATTTTTGGTAAACTACTATAGAATGATAACTTACGGATCAAGTTTGAGTTTCATGCTGATTGCCTTATTCTTGTGTGAGTTACGGCCCTTGGAAATATGGAAAAGCACCAAAATATCAGTTTTCCAGAGTTTTTTTGGAAACGCTTCAACGGAATGATTTCATTTTTGGTAAACTACTATAGAACGATGACTTACAGATCAAGTTTGAGTTTCATGCGGATTGCATTATTCTTGTGTGAGTTACGGCCCTTGGAAATATGGAAAAGCACCAAAATATCAGTTTTCCGGACTTGTTTTGGAAACGCTTCAACAGAATGATTTCATTTTGGCAACCTACTATAGAACGATAACTTACGGATCAAGTTTGAGTTTCATGCTGATTGCCTTATTCTTGTGTGAGTTATGGCCCTTGGAAATATGGAAAAGTGCCAAAATATCAATTTTCCAGACTTTTTCTGGAAACACTTCAACAGAATGATTTCATTTTTGGTAACCTACTACAGAACGATGACTTACAGATCACGTCTCATTTACACTCTGTCCATCCATCCGTCAGTCAGTCTGTCGGTCATACTTTAGTTTTCCGGACTCTTTTTGGAAACGCTTCAACGGAATGATTTCATTTTTGATAATCTACTATAGAACGATGACTTACAGATCAAGTTTTATTTACACTCTGTCCATCCATCCGTCAGTCTGTCAGTCAGTCTGTCGGTCATACTTTAGTTTTCCGGACTTTCTTTGGAAACGCTTCAGCGGAATGATTTCATTTTTGATAACCTACTATAGAACGATGACTTACAGATCAAGTTTCATTTGTACTCTGTCCATCTGTCAGTCGGTCTGTCAGTCATACTTTAGTTTTCCGGACTTTTTTGGGAAATGCTTCAACCGAATGATTTCATTCTTGGTAATCTTCTATAGAATGATGACTTACAGATCATGTTTGAGTTTCATGCTGATTGCTTTATTCTTGTGTGAGTTATGGCCCTTGGAAATATGGAAAAGCACCAAAATATCAGTTTTCTGGACTTTTTTTGGAAATGCTTCAACGGAATTCATGCTGATCACATCTAGGTTATAACATTTGTATAATTATTAATGCTCATTAGTCCGGGAGGGGATATTGTATTGCTTCAGCGATACGTGCCTTGAACTTAGAATTTTTAGAGTTTTCTGGATTTTTTTTCGTTTTCTGGACTTTTTGAATAAGTATAATTAACTAAAATGGAGAAACTGACAGTAAAGTTCAATTGGAAAAAGAGTAATGTTGTTTAATTTCTAGAAGTGTGGGCGTATTATGCACTGCCCAATGGTGTCCTATGGTTTCTTCATGCAAACATTTATGCACACTGGGTTGAAAGGGTTAATTTCATAACAAAGATTATTTGATGAATATGTTGAAAAAATGAAATTTTTCTAGTTGAACTGTATTTTAAATTGATCATCACAGTTGCAATTTGTTTTCTAGACTGCAAATTCAAATAACAAGAAAATCAAAATGTTGAAACATACATTGTTTCAGCCAGCAACTGGTCAAGTTTGCTGGACAAATGCTGACAGCCTTATTTGTATTTCCACACGTATTATTATCTGGAATCCGCTAACCTCTAAGGGGGTTTTGCAGGTGTTTTGAACCAACTACTAGAGCATGGGCTCCTGTATGTTTAAAATAGTACAAATGCATTTTTACCCAATCACCGAGAAGTATTTTGAAGTTCTTCCTGTATTTTCTGGGGCTTGACCTCTGAAAATGTTCACATTTTTAATTGCTCTGCTTGCAAAATTAGTTTGCTTGAGGATTACACAAAAATGTGGTGCTTTTCATACTGAAACTCATATTTGCTGAACGAAGACTTGAATTATTTGGTTTGGTGAAAATAATCAAAAGAAATTAAACTTTAAAAGAAACATTTCTTTTATTTGATGAACAGTTTATTTAGTTGTGAGTGTGTAAAAATTGTTACAAGTGGACATTTCTAAACAGGTGAAGAATAAGTGTATCTATATTTATATTTAACCCCCTGCACACTGATGTCAAAATATCTAAATTTCAGGCGGGAAAAATTTCCCATAATGCAACTAGAAATTTAACCAATTCAATCTCGTTTGACAGAGCTCAATGAGCTCTGTCAAACGAGATTGAATTGGTTAAATTTCTAGATACATTATGGGAAAAACAGCTTCCTGGTATTGGTATTTTGACATCACAGTGAAAGGGGTTATTGCGACAGATTTTATGAATGTTCTGAAGTTCATTTATTTACCCCTGGTGAGTCAGGATGAGTGTGAGTGTGATCTAAGTAAGATGTAAGATGTGTTAATCCTTCTTCAAGCACTGCTGGAATTCTTGTTTATTTTCTTAAATCTATTTTTGGTAACAGGATATTCAACACTTCTTTTAGCATCAGTGATATCCTTTTTATATACCAAGTGACTTCTACATCAACATATTCCATTATCTACATTTCTTCAGGAGGAGGCACTCTTCCCACATGGTTAATTTGCTACTGGATGAGTGTTTTGGTCAGATGGAATACACATTAGTTCCTTCTGTTGCTTCTTATAAAATCTCTGTACAGGATTCAAGAGTCCCTCATTCTATATTAAGACAGTTATTTGCAGCTAACACTTTCCAGCTCTCTTTCAGAGGAAAGTCATATCTGTAGTACGATTTCTCTCTAATAATTTTACCTCTGGGCCCATTTTGGTATCAACTATTTTTTACCTGCGTCGCCAGCGGCAGAGCAGGTCTAGTAACCGCTCGACTCCGTCCGTCCGTCCATCCATCCATCCGTCAGTCCATCCGTCCAAAACACTTTTTCCGTCAAAGTTTTCTTGGCTTCTATGAAAGGGAATGATTTTATATTTGGTCTGCTGCTTCATAATGATGAATTGTATCGTGTAAGCAATTTTCAGATCTGCCGTGCAGCCAATTCCTGTTTGCCGATATTTTGAAATTTTACTCTACCCACTGAACATTGAAATTTTCCGTCAAGGTTTTCTCGGCTTCTATGCAAGGGATTGATTTTATATTTGGTCTGCAGCTTCATAATGATTAGTTGTATTGTGTAAGCAATTTTCAGATCTGCCGTGCAGCCACTTCCTGTTTGCCGATACTTTGAAATTTTACTGTACCCACTGAACATTGAAATTTTTCGTCAAACTTTTCTCGGCTTCTATGCAAGGGATTGATTTTATATTTCATCTGGAGCCTGATAATGATCAGTTGTATCGTGTATGCAATTTTCAGATCTGCCATGCAGCCACTTCCTGTTTGCCGATTCAATTGCATGCAGCGACGCAGGTCCAGACCCGGTGATGGTCTTGGCTTGTTTCTTCAGCATTTACCTTGGTGTTTCAATTATATACAGATTATTGTATTAATGAGATTATTACATGTAGCACAAGTGTTTTCTAATAAGCTTATAAATTCAAACTATATGATCATATGAAGTGGTACAGACCTCCTAAATGTGATGGTATACTTCAACCCAGATCTTTTAATTGCAGGAATGGATGTTTTCAGGGATTTGACTGAATTCAGGGATTTTCGTTATAGGTTTTGTTCGTAAAGTGTTCAGAGATAGTGATTTTCAATGAAGGCAGGCTTCAATTTTTGTCTTAACACACATAGATCTCTGCACATATGTTGAGCAATCACCTATGGTTCCTGTCAAGTTCTTCCTTTGGCATTAACCCTTTACCCAACTTAACGGCCAAAACCGGTTAGCGCTATTCAAAAAAATTGCTACTTAATTTTCATTTTTTGTCTCAAAAACATAGGTTATGACCCCTCTTTGGAACAAGCTCATCGAGCTCGTTCCAATGAGGGGTCATAACCTATGTTTTTGAGACAAAAAATGAAAAAAATTCATTATTCACGATTTTTTTTGCAAGTGTCATCTGCTTTTCATGTTAGGTAAAGGGTTAAGCAAGAGCCTTTGGTTCCTGATAAAAGATTTTCAGGGATTTTTTGTCTCTGGGCACTTTCATCTCTGCCTCAGCCTAATCCACCTAATTTGGGGGTGGCAACCTCATAGTGATAATTTTGTGGACGGCACTTTTTCTCTGTACTTGAAGCAGCCATTGTATGTTCCCACATGACAGAATGTTATGTTGCTACTTCAACTTCAGAACTGATGTTGAGCTATGTGATAGCAAATTGTCTATACTTAAAACATGCAATATGACTTCTAAATTGAACCATTAAGTATTTTATTCATTACCAGCAGACTGCCCTTCCATTGAATGGAAAATGCAGAAATAATTCATTTCACTCATTGGCACTATGGAAGTTTTGGTTGACATTTTCCTGTTCTAAGTGCAGCACGTTTACTCAGCTATAGAAAATATACATATAACTTAGACACATAAACAGAATGTGGAGAGTGGATTGTAACAAAATCACCTGTGGAATGGAGTTTTCACCCAAAGTATCACTTTCAAATTCTGAACATATGGACAAAAAACACAAGCAAAGTTCCAGCCAATGGACCTCGGGGTTTATCCCGGAGGTCCATTGGCCGGAACTTTGCTTGTGCTTGTTATGCTTTGCAACAAAATTACAATTATTACCTGAGTGAAATCTCCACTCCACAGGTGATTTAGTGATAATGCACTCTACACGTACTGTACACTGCTTGCACTGCTCAGCGTGATAAATGGTGTACCAAAATTCTTTGCATGTTCTTTTTTGTTTATAAACAACAGATATCTGAATAAAAAATATGAAAAACGCAGAAAAAAAAAATTCATTTTAAAACATCCAGTCGGACTGAAAGTTGATAAAAACAGAGTGTACAGAACATGAATGCCAAATAAGAATGTAAACATTATAGTGGTTTGAAAGATTATCCCATACAATCAAACCCAGCAATCGCACTGGATTTTATTACATAGATACAGTACATGGAGAGTGTATTATTAATAAATCACCAGTGGGGTGATAATTTTTCTCTAGCAATAAATGCTAATTTGTTGCAAAGTGTAATCAGTATAAGTAAAGTTTCAGCCAATGTACCTCCGGGTTAGACCCAGAGGTCCCAGGGACCGACCTGGGCATGCGCCAGTGCGTATTTGGTTCTGAAACATCAGGACCTGGCTCTTAAATCTCAGAAATAGGCTTCTCAGTTGGCGCGTAACTTCTCAGATCATATTTTGATATTCTTTCGATGGATAATCAAAAGAGACACTCTTACTTGTATTATATGGGGGCACGATGACGCTGTGTACTGAGGCGTACTGCACGTCGATGGTGCGCATGTCTTCAACCAATCTAACCCTGCCTGTGCTGCGGTGCAGAGTTCAGAGTTACGATGTTGGAGAGCTGACAGCTGCTCGTCGCTGCTCGGTGGTTCTCTCCGGGTACTCCGGCTTCCTCCACCCGTAAAGCTGTCACGGTCACGATTAGCCATTGTGCATAAGTATGTGACCTTAAACACCAATAAATAAATAAATAAATAATTACTTGTATTATATATATGATTATCATTTATCATCGTTGTAGAGTGCTTAAGTGAATACTTCAAGTCTTAATTACCAAGCATTAATCTTCACTGTGGTTTCTGATCAAGTCTTGGCTGCCTAAATAGGCAGCCAAGACTTGATCAGAAACCACGGTGAAGATTAATGTTTGCTATAGTGTACTAAATGAAAATGATGAGAGCTATTACATACTTGCAGTGTGTGTTACAAACAGCAGTGTGACTCCATAAATTGAAATCTGGCGCATGAATTGAAAAAATATGCTCCGAGGCTAGAGCGTATTTTAAATAGTCCTGATTGGTCCCTGAGGTCCATTGATTGAAACTTTGCTTGTGCTTCTCGTGTTTCTGAATGAAATTTGACAGACGTACCTTGGGTAATACCTCCATTCCATAGGTGATTTGGATTCAATCCACCCACCATGTACTGTATCTTGTTCGACAAGAATATTTTAATTTATAATTTGCAAGAAAGCAGTTGATAAAATTACAGTTGATAAAATTAGAGAGGCATAAAAACGGCCATAAAAACATGTGACAGTATTCCAGTTACTTGAATTTTTTTACTTAGAGTTTGTCGACTTAACCCTGTACCCAAAAAATCGGCTGCAATCGATTGCATAACATACAAACTGAGCAGCTGAAAAAACAAAAAAAAAAATTTTTAAATTACAACAATACCATATGATTCGACCCCTGATTGGAACAATCTCTTCAAGGTGTCACATTATATGATTGTGTTGAAATATTTTGACAAAATTTGAAAAAAATAATGTTTGAAATATTAAATTTTGAGAGCGTGTGCATTTGGGTAAAGGGTTAATGGTTACTACTTTTCAATTTCGGAAATACAGAGCCTAGAAACAGAAAGGTTGATTGTTAGTTTCCTAGTCACAAATTCGTAGCAGTTGCAGCAGCTGAATGTACTCAGCCCTGTCAGATATATACAGAGAACCACATGCCTGTGATTGGGTTAATCGATATGGTACGAGTGCCAGCGAGGAAGGATAGAACGAGAGGCCACAGGCCTCGAGTTTTATCCTTCCACGATGGCGCAAGTGCCATATCAATTAACCCATTCACACCCTGTGTCCTTCTGTGTTTATTACATGCCTTCAGGTCTATAAAAACAATTATTACAAGGACACTTTGCAATTCATTTAGCAACAATCAACAAAAAGAACACATTTTATCGCCAACCAAATTTGCGTACTCATACAGTACGTGGAGAGTGGATTGTAACTAAATCACCCGCGGAGTGGAGTTATCACCCAAGCTATAACTTTCAAATTTTGTGCATATCGACAAAAAACACAAGCAATGTTTCAGCCAATGGACCTCCGGGTTTAACCCGGAGGTCCATTGGCTGAAACGTTGCTTGTGCTGGTTATGCTTTGCAACAAATTTGCAATTACTGCGTGAGTGGAATCTCCACTCTGCGGGTGATTTAGTGATAATACACTCTCCACGTACTGTACTCTTCTTCTTCTTTGGATATTCATTATCCCCTTCATATATCGACTCTATTTCTTCTTCATTATTTTCGTACACATTAAACTTGCCATATACTTCAATTTTAGACATTTTATTTAGTTATTTTGCAATCGGTTCAGTTTTGGGTGTTCAATGATTTCCGTTTGGCCCACGTGTGCAGAACAGATTTTCATTTTCCACCAAGTTTAGTGTTGCTGTAGATGGGGATTTTATAGAACAGACGTGTAATAAATGTTCTTTAAGTTCCTCCTGTCAAAAGCATTTTCTACTTCATCTTGATCATAAATTTCATTTTTATTGTTTTTTAAGTTTTATTATACATTTGTTTATGCATCCATTCTGCACTATCTCTCAGTTTAAAAAAGTAATAAAACCTTGCAAATACGTCTGCATTTCTTTCTCTTGAAGTTATTAAGTGGATATGAGAAGAGAGTCACATTTTTCAGGTTTTGGAATATAGAGAGGATGGGCCCCTACCTCTTGTATTCCAAATCAAATAAGTGCCAGTGTAGTTAAGGTGGGCCTCCCAAATCCCAAGCATACATCAACAACTATAATGATTGTATGGAGAAATTATTTGTGTCACTGAACATTAATGTTTACCTTTCACAAAAATGTTCTGGGTCATTAGGTGCCATCATTAGCATTTCCTAAACCTGAAATACTAGTTTTCAGTGTTGTTATCATATTAACTCTTTCTGTGCAGTGATTCATTATACGATACTGACAATACTGACAAAAGCTTGGTGTGTTTGTGCCATTGCTGATGAAATGCTGTCATGTTGTATTCAGATGGAAAGGCCTTTCTGAGCCCTTTTTAACTGGTAGAGTGCTAAATTATTTTTGGCCAACACATGTCTTTGCCTTGTTACAATTTATGGGAGAGTGCCTATGAGCACTCTCCCATAAATTGTAACAAGGCAAACCCATATTGACTAATAATATCACTTCAAAGATAATACAAAGCACAGGCACTGAATATGAGCCTTCAAGTTGTGGTCCCTGCACTTCAGAATAAAGCCCAAATATGGGCTTCCAGCACTCTACCAGTTAATGGGGTGTTACAAAACAGGATACTATCATGTCATAGAAGATGCAGACTGAGAGTATATATTAATTTAATGAGCTGCTCAGATTGATAATGGTATGAAAAAAGTTGATTTTTATTTATATTTTAAAACATGTAGGAGGTACACAGAACAATATCCAGTGAATATTCAGAAAGGAGAAGTCCTTGTTACACATGTCATATATTGACTTGTGTTTTCTCTTCATATGTAGACCTGTTTTTCATTAACTCATAAAGGGGTGGAGACTTTTTAACATTTTTGCTGTACCTTGACATTGTGCATCCTGTGGCTTTCCAGTTATTTGTAGGTGAGTCTTGGATGCTTCAATAGGCAGCCAAGATCTGCCTAAAAAACAGCCAAGGTACTTGGAAAGAATGTGATTTGCAAGTGTTTCCAAAGACTGCTTGTTGGGGCACCTGTTTTGTTTCAGTAAAATGTGATAACAGTCAGTATTAGACCAATAATATGAAGCACAACCACTTAACCTCCTCCACACTGATGTCAAAATATCTAAATTTCAGGCAGAAAAAAATTCCCATAATGCAACTAGAAATTTAACCAATTTAATCTCATTTAACAGAGCTCATTGAGCTCTGTCAAACAAGATTGAATTGGTTAAATTTCTACATGCATTATGGGAAAAAACAGCTTCCTGAAATTTTGGTATTTTGACATCAGAGTGAAGGGGGTTAATACGAATCCTTTAACCCTTTACCCAACGCAGACGATTTCAAAATTTATTATTTTGAATATCATTTTTTAAATTTTTTCCAAAAATTTCACCAAAACCATATCATGTGACCCCTCTTTGGAACAAGCTCGACGAGATCGTTCCAAAGAGGGGTCTCATGATATGGTTTTGTTGAAATTTTTCGAAAAATAATACTTTTTCAGCTGCTGAATTTGCATATTACACAGGTGGATGCGGGCGATTCGTCGGGTAAAGGGTTAAATTGCAGTACCTGCACTTCAGAGTAAAGCCCTAATATGGGCTTCTAGCATTTTACCAGTTAACTGGTAAAGTGCAAAATCATTTTTCAAAGGTGATTTGCAATATGAGTATATGTTTTTTAAAGATACAATGCTACCAGCAAGAGGAGCCTTAGTTTAGTAAGATATTGTTCATCAATAATTGTTTTGTTACTATTTATTGGAGAGCGCCTGACTTGCACCATCTGTGCTGTGTACTTGTGAAAGAAATTTTATTCCGATTGCCCATGTGGAGACACGGTAGCACTATGTATTAAAGGTGTACTGCACATTGACAACCCAGAAAATAAGCAGACTGTCATCTGCAAAATGAGGTAGAATCACTAAATTTACCCTCTATGAACCTCAATCTGAATCAAGGTCTCAAAACTAAACAGAAAGAGGTACCCAGAGGATAAACTGGCCCACTGTTTGGGATATCATCATCAAATTCAGCCTCTGGGGACCTCATTCTGCAAATGTCAGACTGCTTATTTTCAGGCTTGCACATTGATGTTGCACTTGCCTTCAACCCTTGTTAAACATACTTGTACCCAGTTAGTAAGTTGGAGAGTCTGACAGTTGCTCACTGCTGCTGTGTGGTTCTCTCTGGGTAATGTGGCTTCTACCACCTGTAAATCTGCCTGACACAATGTGATACTGTTTGTTCAAAGTGTTGTTAAACCCCAATAAACAGACAACCTGTGTTTATTGCAGGGCACAAATTTTATATTATGGAACAAGTTTTCATTTTAATTTATTTATGGTAATTTGTTTTAACCCGTAACCCTTTCAACACTGGCACCCTGGAAGGTATCATTTCAGTCAATACTGTCAACGGTGATATGGGTGAAACCATCCTGGTTTGTTGGGAGATTCTGTTGAGCTGTTGGATTAAATTATTATCAAGCCTCGCTTCAGATTCTTTTTTATCTTTATATCGTCTGCTTGTCCTCTACCATTTTGTTTTCATGCAAAAAATGTATGCCCACCAGGTTAAAAGTGTTAAAGGTCTGGACATTCTGTAATTCTAGCAGCTTAGCACTGGTTTTCTGGTAAGTCTTGGCTGCTTGCATAGGCAGCCAAGAACCTGAACAGAAACCACTGTTAGGGTGCTTTAATTATTCCCTGAAAGATTAACTCAAGGTTGCATGTTGGGGAACCTGTTTCAAGGCAAGAAAGGGTGGCTCAGTAGGTAGAGGTGCAGGCTGCAAGCAAGCCGAGAGGTCCTCGGTTCGAATCCCACCTGCAGCAACCACGTTGTGTCCTTGGGCAAGACACTTCACGCCCATTGCCCATGTGGGGGCACGGTGATGCTGTGCACTAAGGCGTACTGCAAGTCGATGGTGCACCTGTCTTCAACCAATGCTAACCCTGCTTGTGTGGAGTTAGTATGTTGGGGGAGCTGACAGTTGCTTGGTGGTTCTCTCTGGGTACTCCGGCTTCCTCCACCTGTAAAACTGTCATGGTCATGATTAGCCACTGTGCAGAAATATGTGACCTTAAAACACCAATAAATAAATAAATAAATTCAAGGTAAGAAAACATGTCAAAATCAGAATTAGGCCATTAAGGGACTATTTAACCCTTTGAACCCGAGAGCCCATTTTACCAGGCCCAGGAACCTGATGCGTCATAATTGCAGTATGTTAGCTGCTAAGTGAATGTGTGGAGCGGACCGATCAATATTTTCAACGTGCAGCCTATAGGCTGCACGTTGAAAATATTAATTGGTCTACTTCCAAATAATCAATATGGACTCCCCCAATTGCTGTCATTGAACTGACATGGAAGATACCACCAGGGTTCAAAGGGTTACGGTTAACAAGTTTTTCTAGTTCTTTCTTCTTGTTTGTGGAGAATACAATCGTGCAAGGGTTAACCATAAATATTTGATAAGAATTTTGTGACCATTTATTAATGAGGTACTGGCGACCGAATAAATACTCTTTAAGCTCATTTCCTTTAGAGTGACATTAAAATTCCTTATTTACTGAGGAAGCAGTGTACACAAATGGACGTGTTTGACTCTGAAATCTCTCAAATACCTTACTTTGGATCGATAACTGTGTCATGCGTAAATTCTATCTTACGTTTATAGGATTATGTGACACAAATTCCACTATACTGAGGTTAAATGTTTGGGTTGGCAAAAAATGATGAAAATATCTAGTTTATTTGTTTGGGTTTTTTTTTTCTCACAAAAAGCAGTACGTTTTCTCTCATACTCTCATCATTTTGAAATATAATTTTGTTTCAAGAGAACTGTACCTGTACGTTCAAGGATTTGAAACAATATGATGACCAACCAGTTTACTTCAGAAGATTATCATACTTTCAGGGAGGCAAGGTAAAATTAAAAAAAAAATAGATTTTTGAATGGCAATTTGTGTGAATATTGCTGGCTGAATGTGACAATTACATTAGGTAAAGGGTTATCCCTTTCTTGACCCAATGCAGACAATATCAAATTTTTTTATTGAAATTATTTAAACCCGACAGGTCGCTTTTCAGGCCAAGGAACATGATCTGGCACAATTTTAGTAAGTAGGGTGGGTGCTAAGTGCACGTGTAGGGGAGACCAATCAATATTTTCAACGTGAAGCTCTAAGGCTGCATGTTGAAAATATTAATTTGTCTAACCCGACATAATGAATATGGACTCTCTCAATTGCAGTCATTGAACTGACATGGAAGATACCATCAGGGTTCTAAGGGTTAAAAACTTTCAAACAATTTTCAAAAAAACCATATCAAGTGACCCCTCATTGGAACAAGCTCATTTGTGAGCCCTCGCCCCTCATTGGAATGAGCTTGTTTCAATGAGGGATCACTTGATATGTTTTTTTTAGAATTAAAAAAAAAAAAATTCATCTCATTTTGTAAATTATGAAGGCAGATGCAGCCTTATTGTCAGAGAAAGGAATAAGGAAGTGGGCACTTGAGCCTATCACTTGCAGCAGTTCTACATATAGTACGTGGAGAGTGGATTAAAACAAAATCACCTGCAGAGTGGACTCATCACCCAAAGTATCACTTTCAAATTCTGTATATTTGGACAAAAAACACAAGCACAGTTCCAGCCAATGGACCTCCGGGTTTATCCGGGTGAACTTTGTTTGTGCTTGTTATGCTTTGCAACAAATTCACAAAATCCACTCTGCAGGTGATTTAGTGATACGTACTATAGTTTGTACATGCAATGATTTGGGGTATGATTTGATAATCAAAGACTGTCAACTTTTCCTCAAGATCATAGGTATGCCTTTAACTACTAGTCTGGGAGCACAGTGGCTTAGTGGTTACAGCATTGGACTTCAAACCAAAAGGTCCACTGTTTGATTCTCACTAGGGGTAACTGTGTTGTGTCCTTAGGCAAGGCACTTAATCCTGATTGGCCACATGGAGGCATGGTGGCGCTGTGTACTAAGGCGTACTGCACATCGATGATGCACTTGTCTTCAACCAATGCTAACCCTTCTTGTTCGGAGTTGATGAGTATGACGGTTGCGCTCTACTGTTCAGTGCTTCTCTCTGAGTACTCCAGCTTCCTCTATCCGTAAAACGGTCCTGTATGAGGTGACCCTGGCTGCCAAAAGTGTCATTAAACTGCATGTACTACACGTCAATGGTTCACCTGTCTTCAATCAAAGCTAATCCTGCTTGTGTATGGAGTAAGTATGTTGGGGAGTCTAACAGTTGCTTGCCAATTCTCGGTGGTTCCTGCTGTGTAATCTGGCTTTCTCCACCCATAAAACTGTCCCGACACGAGGTGACCCTGGCTGTCGAAGGTGTCATTAAACCCAAATAAATACATACGAGCCTGTTTGTTACTTTATTTGAGAAATTGGTTCACAACAATAATATTTCTAAACTGTTCACTTTGTTTGCTTGCCATAAGGGTTATGGAAAGGAAGAATTTGGATGAATCTGGGTTACATCTGTGATTCTTTAAAGAAAGATGTTGGGTGTTGTAGAATACTTGGTAGCATGTTACCTGGACTACATTTCAGAAAATAATAGAAATAACAATTCCTTAACCCTTTACCTAACGAATCGCCCTCGTAATATGCAAATTCAGCAGTTGAAAAAATATTATATTTCAAAGAATTTCAACAAAACAATATCATGTGACCCCTCGTTGGAACGAGCTCATCGAGCTCATTCCAACAAGGGGTCACATGATATGGTTTTGTTGAAATTTTTTGAAAAATATAAAAAAATGAGATTTAAAATAATAAATTTTGATATCGTCTGCGATGGGTAAAGGGTTAACTGGTAGAGTGCTGGAAGCCCATATTTGGGCTTTATTCTGAACTGCTGGTTCCTAAAGCTAAAGGCTTCATATTCTGTGGTTATCCTTCATATTATCTCGTAAGTAAAATTACTTCATCTCCTTCGATTTGCATTGTTACAATTTATGGGAGAGGGCCTACACCATGAATTGTAATAAGACAAAAATGTGTGAACAAATCTTGAGGAATGAATCTGTTTTTTCAAGATTGAGTTACTTCCCTTGATGTGTTAGTGTTTATCAATTTTGTTCATAAAAATGGAAGTGTGGAAACACTTATAAATATAGTTTTTAACACTATACAGGATTCATCCATCCATCAGTTCATTTCATTTAAATGTTCCAGTATCTGAGACCCGAACCCTGGGAAGTGAAAAGTTTGTTTTTTTTAACTGTGGTAAACAAGCTCTGTTTTACTAGTAAAATAGGTCCCAGTCACCAATGCTTGTGGTGGAGGTCCTCTAAAAGGGGCAACATGGGTATAAACGATTAACTGAACTTCACTTTATCTTCATCTTGCGGTCACAGTTAGCCATTGTGCAGAAATATGTGACCTTAAACATCAATAAATAAATAAATAGTATCTGAGGTTTGTCAGAGTGTGCAGAAGTCCCATGGAGTTTGTAGCTGCTTGTCATTGCTCAGTGGTTCTCTCCGGGTACTCCGGCTTCCTCCACCCGTTAAAACTGTCACGGTCATGATTAGCCATTGTGCATAAGTATGTGACCTTTAAACACCAATAAATAAATAGAAGTCCCATGTTTTGACTTCATGCACTGTATATTTTGTTGTACAGTGATGCCCACTTAATTGGATATCTCAACTAAATAACCCTGTTAATTGAATATAATTTCCCAACTCAAAACCATTCACCATACCTCCAGTACAAATTTGACCTGTTAATTGATATAGGTTATAGAATAAAATAATTTGTAACCTATTGAGAAATTATCCTGACTCTCTCCAGTTTTCATTGTTTATAGACCTATTTGGCATCAGTACATCCAATACAGGCATTTAATCTATTATATCTTGTTTGACAGACCTCATGGAGCTCTGTCAAACAAAATATAATAGAATAAATGCTAAGTTTATCTCTAGAATACAGGGAAAGTGACATTATCCCTGTTAATTGAATACTCCTGTTAATTGAATAATTTTCATTGTCAAAGTGGCTATTCAGTTAACAGAGTTCCACTGTTCACTTGACCAGACACAAGTTTTTTTGTGAATGGAATTATTTCAATTACAATTATTTGAAGAGCACCCACTGGCACTGTCTAATAAAAAGTACGAGCATAATTTTAGGAATAAAATCAAGAAAATAAATTGAGACAATAAAATGCTGATGTTCAAAATTAAAGTAACCACAGCTATGCCTATATGATGGACTTGATAGAAATATACAGGACTCCACCAGATAAGGCACCAATAGGCATTAACACTTTACCCAATGCAGACGATATCAAAATTTATTATTTTAAATATCAATTTTTAAAATTTTTTAAAAAAATTTAACAAAACCATATCATGTGACCCCTCATTGGAACGAGCCCAATGAGCTCATTCCAAAGGGGCGGGGGTCACATGATATGGTTTTGTTAAAACTTTTTGAAAAATAATGTTTTTGCTGAATGTGCATTTGTGGACCACTCCGACAGGGGGTGGGGTGGGGATGGGTGAGGCTGTAGTCCCCCTGACACCCCCCCCCCCCCCCCCCCCCTGGTGCCACCACTAATTTAGTTGTTTCTTGAAAACGTCCAGAAAAGAAGCAGATTTCAAATTGTGATGTAGAGAATTCCAAGCTTCTGATGCTGCTTTTGGGAAACTGCATTGTCCAATTGTCTTGTAATTGATTTCCCGTAGAGCCAGCAACATCATGCTAGATAACTGCAGGCTGGAATATCCTGGTTCATAATTTTTAAGAAGGTCAGTCAGGTATGGAGGTACACTACATTGAAAATGGTGGAAATACAAGTCAGATAGTTCAAAGAGTTAAACTTGTAATGAGTATGGTCTCCTTTTTCAATACTGATTGGCTAATCATTTTTATAACTGGATAAACTCTTATTTAATGAATCAGACAAGTCAATACATCACTATTCTCAAAATTATCTATTCTAGTTTTATTATTATACCCCCACAAAAAAAAAGTTTGGGGGTATAATGGAGTCAACTTGTCCGTCAGTTGGTCTGTCGTCGTCTTCGGTCCATTGCACATGTAAACTTGTGGAGCAAACTACTTCCACAGTTTTAACCGCATTTCATGAAACTTCACAAATATGATCAACATGATGAGGTGCAGCTCATGACATAATCTTCTTCCCGATCAGATTCAAGATGGCCCACTGGTGGCCATATTGGATTTTGCAAAATACTTGTGGAGCGAACTACTTCCACAGTTTTAGTCGCATTTTCATGAAACTCAATTTAAATTGATCGACATGATGAGGAGCAGTGCGTGACATAAATTATTTCCGGATCGGATCCAAGATGGCTGACTGGAGGCCATATTGGATGTTTTTTTTACTTAGAAAAATTGAATGCCCCTTTTCAGTGACCCACACAGACCATCTCTAGTTTTTTCAGTGTCTGTATCTAATGCATAGCCCTAGATCCTTTAATAGAACAACCTTGATGAGCTTTTTCCAGTGAGGGGGTGGGTGGGGATGAGTTGAATACCATGTTTGAAAAACAAGAAAAATTAAATTCCAGTTATTTGGAAATTTTTTTTTAAAAATCATTTCTTGCCAGATGGGGTAATGGGTTAACCATGAAATCCTCAGATTAATTGTCCCTTACATGAATATAGCTGCAGATGACTTAACAGTGTTTCTACATTATTGTTGGCTGCCTGAACAGGCAGCCAACAATGATGTAAAAACACTGCCAAGATAAATGCATCCTACCAGAAGAGTTGTCAGGGAAGAATACTCATAGAACTTTTTTAGAGCAATATACAAGGCACAGGTTGTGGCTGTATGGAAACGTTGGGGTTAACATGCCATCCTTTCAAACCATCTCAGGAAAGAACATGTTTCTTGTTTTATCCAAATAATTTCTTTGAATAGCAACTTTATCAGCAGCATGAAAATGAATTTAAGCAAGATGAATATATTTTCAAGTGAACAGATCAATTTTAGGATGTAGATAAGAGTTACCTACCTGGGAGGTATTTCTCTTATCTATTTTAAGAAGTTCATGCATTTATTTAATTTCCTCTTTTCTATATGTTGCACCAGCCTACAATCTATTCACCAAAACTATTGATGGAGCACCACTGAAATAGCTTAGGTAGGACTTCCTATTGATGAATGAAAATTGATGAAGATCTAATCTTTGTATCCATAGCATGTATTGATGAGTGGCGTAGACAGGAAGTGAAGAGTTGTAATTTCCGATATTTAAATTCATCCCACAATATTTAACATATGATGTGATCTTATGTTCCTGGGTTTTACAGTACAGCCAAATGGAAATGTTCTGTTCGGTTGATTTTATTACCCTGTCCTCAAATAGCCATACCTACACGATGGGAAGGGAACAGCTGCTCGTCGTTGCTCGGTGGTTCTCTCCGGGTACTCCGGCTTCCTCCACCCGTAAAACTGTCACCGGCATGATATGACCTTGGCTGTTAATGTGTCATTAAACCCTAATAAAAATAAAATAAAAAAAAAATCTCAATTTTTTAACCCTTTGCAAATGTAACAGGCAAAACTGGCCAGTGCTATTCTTAAAAAATCGCCATTTAATTTTCATTATTTTTTTCATCTTTTATCTCAAAAACATAGGTTATTACCCCTCATTGAAACAAGCTCGTGAGCTTGTTCCATTGAGGGGACGTAACCTATGTTTTTGAAACAAAAAATGAAAAAAAGTAGTTATTCAAGAATTTTATTTGCAAGTGTCACCTGCTTTTCATGTTAGGTAAAGGGTTAAAGGCATACTTCATCTTTATAATAAAAATATCTTATATGTGTAAATTAGGCCATTAAAAAAATTTCTTGTTTCTCAGGCAATTTTTTCTCAATTTTATGAGGCTTTTTTTGTTAACACTTTGAACCCGGGAGGCTACTTTTCTGGCCCAGGAACATGATACATCATAATTTCATTACATAGGATCGCAGTTAAGTGAATGTGTAGGGTAAGGCTGCACGTTGAAAATATTAATAAGTCTTCCCCTAAATAATGAATATGGACTCTTCCAATTGTTTCCATTGAACTGACATGGAAGATACCACTAGGTTCAAAAGGTCAATCCACAAAACAATCCCGAAAATAGTTAGTAATTAAACTCCTTACATATGTGGATGACTTTAATCTTTTCCTGCTTGTAAAGATTTTAATGACCAGTACACTGACAATTTAAAAGACATCTCGTTGATGAGAGGCTATTTTTCAATTGTAGAAGTAGAAATTTAACCACTTTTCTTGTTTGACTGAGCTCACTGAACTTTTTCAAACAACAAATTGTTAATCCTTTACCCAACGAATCGGCCGCATCCGCCCACGTAATATGCAAATTCAGCAGTTGAAAAAAATATTATTTCAAAAAATTTCAACAAAACCATATCATGTGACCCCCTCATTGGAACGAACTCGTTCCAACGAGGGGTCACATGATATGGTTTTGTTGAAATTTTTTGAAAAATTGGAAAAAATGATATTTAAAATAATAAATTTTGATATTGTCTGCGTTGGGTAAAGGGAATTTTTATTTGCTGCTAATGATATTTTGTTTGTCATCAGAGTGCCGAGTTAAATTTTAGAGACAATTTCATCTATTTTTTTAGCTATTTTTTGGATTTAAAAAAAAATATCCTCCCTTGCCTTATCATAAAATTGATTAAAATTGCCTGAGAAACAAAACATTTTTTGTAGGCCTTATTGCAATTTATTAATCTGACAGAAGAATCGGAGTGGGCACCATAATATGCAATTATGATTTCCCATGAGTGCAGCAATGTGCCCTCTCCAGTGCAAAAACATTATAAATGGTGCCTTGATGCTTTCAATGAGGAAGTCTTTCAGACAAGAATCAGTGTATGTCAGTAATAATTTCTAATCAACTCTAGGTTGCCTTCATATCCAGCCAGGACTGACAAAAATTACTCTGCCGTACACTACGGTGATCACAGTGGCTTGAGAATCTTATAATCAGGACTGAATCAAGAAACTAAACAAATGAAAGAGTATATTTGATATTTGTGTCACACTTCTTTTTCAACAGATGAGATTCTGCTGTGTTGTGGGGAAAACACAGGACAGAGAATTTTGACCCAGTTGTGATCTGATCAAAATGCTATGTCCACTTTTGTAATTGCAATATTGTACCTCTGTTCTTGTAATTAATTGCTTGGTGCAGTTTGTCAAAATTGTCTTTGCCTTAACTGGTAAAGTGCTGGAAGCCCATATTTGGGCTCTATTCTGAGGTGAAGGTACTACAACTTGAAGGCTTCATACTCAGTTGATGTGCTCCGTATTATCTTTGAAGTGATGTTATTTAGTCTGTAAGGGCTTGTCTTGTTACAATTTATGGGAGAGTGCCTACAGGCACTCTCCCATAAATTGTAACAAGGCAAAGATATGTGAACACATTTTGAAGGCCAAAAACTATTTAGTACTCTACCAGTTAACTGGTAGAGTGCTGAATTATTTTTGGTCATCAAAATTTGTTCACATTTTTTTGTCTTGATGCAATTTATGGGAGTATGCCTACAGGCACTCTCCCATAAATTGTAACAAGGCAAATCCATACTATCAACTAAATAATTGCCTTTCAGAGATAAAGGCAATTATTTAGTTGGTATGGATTTGCCTTGTTACTATTTATGGGAGAGTGCCTACACTTGGACATCTGGTTTTGGCTAACTTGGTTCGAATTTGATGTTCGGTTGACTTGAATATTTTGTTGGCAAGTTCGAGTCGAAAGTCGAGTTGAAAAAAAATCCATATTCCCAGGGTCCTACTCTGTGGGTACTCCAGCTTCCTCCACCTGTAAAACTGTCGAACATGATGTGACCTTGTCTGTTGAAAGTGTCATTAAACCCCAATAAACAAACAAACATACTGCAAAATTAAGGGAGAAAAACAAAAAAAAAATGGTATCTGTGTTGCATTTCTCATCAACAGGTGAGATTCTACAGTGTTGTGGGAAGGAAAGTGGACCCAGAATTTTAACCGATCCAGATGAATTTATTAAGGTTTAATGACACTTTAACAGTCAAGGTGATATCATGTCAGTGACAGTTTTACGGGTGGAGGAAGCTGGAGAGACCCACTGAGCAGTGACGAGCAGTGGCCAGCTCCCCAACATCATAACTCTGCACTGCAGCACAGGCAGAGTTAGAGTGGTTGAAGACATGCACACCATCGATGTGCAGTACGCCTTAGCACACAGCATCATCGTGTCCCCATGTGGACAATCGGGGTTAAGTGCCTTGCCCAAGGACACAACGTGGAACTCTGAATCGATCGCTCAGATGGTCACCCATCCAAGGACTAACCAGGCTCGACGTTAGTAAACTTCGGTGTTCTGATGAGAACCGGTTACCACAATGCCACCACACCCCGTATCGAGATGAAATTCTCCGCCCACTTTTGTAATCACTGTACTGTAAGTGATATTTTGGAAGCAAAAACTACCAAAGAGTGAATTGTTTTACCATAATTACTGGGAAAAAAATACTGCGCTGTGTTATTTAAAGATTTAATGGTGGTTTCATTTCAATATGGAATACATTTTAGAAACAAAGAACTTTGGATGAATTTGTGCCAAGTTTATGACCAGAGCTAATTAATCAAACTGATTTTTAAAAAATCAATATGAGTTGTTTATATTACCAAGTTAATATCCATAAATAATTGACCTACATTTTCTTGTTATTTAGAACAAGTTCTTCGTGTGGATTAAGTCATTTGCTGTTATAACAGAACTGATTATTCTTTTAAAATAAAGCCTTTAGAGTGCCAGATCTTAATATTTTTATATTTCCCATAATGCAGTTTGATATTTAACCAAATATACCTTGTTTGACAGATCTCAGTGAGCTCTGTCAAACAAGATATGATTGGTTAGATTCGTAGTTAAAAACAGTCATTATAGAAAATTATGTTACACTACCAGAGTGTTGAGGTTTAACCTTCAAGGTCCTAAGCTGTTTTCCAAAACTTGCACTGGAAATAATATGCAATGCCTGTGAGTATAATGGTGATGCAGTGATTTCTTATAAAATCTTGGGTGTCTGTATGGGCAGCCAAGACTTGTCAAGGAACCACTGTCAAGGAAAATCTGTTATGGCCCGGAAGGCCTCCTCATAAATGTATGAGGCACATGTTCTGAGGGAACAGAGTTTGTGAAAGTCAGGAAGAGAGCCTTACGGGGTTAACAGAACTTCATCAGTGAAAACAAAGATTCGCAAGGCCCCACAAAGTAGATCTTCTATTTCTCCAGCCATTTTTTGTAAAATTACAAGTGGGCTGGAGGTATTTTAGGCCTCACAGAGTAGATCCTCTGTTTCTCAGGCCATTTTTTGTAAAATTGCATGCATACGTGCGTCTTTTTATTTTATTTTTTATTTTTGTAATTATTTCTTTGCCATTAAAAAGTTCATGTTCTTGGTTTGTTTTAAGTTTTAGGCCCCATAATCTACAGAATAGCATGAGCAGTGGTGTATTACGTCCCTTGAGTGCAAGAAGGCTTTGCAATGCTAAAGCATTGCAAAGCCTTCTTGCACTTAAGGGACAATTTTATTAACTTGGGTAAAATATCAGACATAATCCATTCGATTTTGAATTTTTTAAGTTTGGATAGGTTATAAAAAGAGAGCATGCAGCAGCCAAAAGGACCATGCAGGAGGGCCTGAGAAACAGATTTTCAATTTTTTTAGGCCTTATTTTATTTTTTTATTTTTTGTAATTATTTCTTTGCCATCAAAAATTCATGTTCTTGGTTTGTTTTATGTTTTAGGCCTCATAATCTACAGAATAGCATGGGTGGTTGTGTATTTCATCCCTTGAGTGAAAGATGGCTTTGCAGTATTACAAAAAATGGCCTGAGAAACAAGATCTGCTTTGTGGGGCTTTTATAAGATTTTTCTGCTGCTGAGCAAACAAGCTTATGCATTCAGTATTTATCCAATAAAGTGGCTTTCAGCACTGTCTTGATACAGTTAATACAAGAAGTCCTGTCATGAAATGCGCACAAATAGCACGTTGATCTGCGCGTTAACCTACGCGTTATGACCATAGTAAGGGTATCAAATTCTGTACATATGGCCTGTGCACAAGCAATGTTTCAGCCAATGGATCTCCGGGTAACCCGGAGGTCCATTGGCAGAAACATTGCATGTGTTTGCTATGAGTAATCAGGAGAACCTGCCATGCTTTGGATGCCATTCGATATTGCAATTGCGCGCAATTCCTATACGCAATTAAGCCTAGATAAGCGCACAGTTCGTGACAGGATTTATAGTTTTAACTGTAATTACTTTGAGCACTATACCAGTTAAAAACTGGCATACTATTTAAAAACGTGTATGTTGGTTGAAAGAATTTGCTCCAAATATAGGATTAAAACAGATTTATCAAACAAACTTTTAAAAAAATCAATAAGAATTGATTATGTTACCAAGTTAGTATCCATAACATGACCAATATTCTGATAATTGTTTTGTTGACAATAAGTTCTTCTGCACTTGTATTAAATCATCTGCTGCTGTAACAGAACCGATTAGAATGGCAAATAAAGGCAGACAGGAAACTTGATAAAGGTTTCACAGTCATGAAATAAATACATTATTCACCCAGTGCTTAGTTTTTATTATGGCTGTGGTAATATCAATTGTAGAATAGTGACATACAGAGGCTTTTTGTTATTTTTGGGGGGTGGGGAGGGGGCAAAGCAGGGGAAGGGTGGTGAATGGTAGAAGTTGACTTTGCATAGCTGTCTTCTTTTCAGAACCACAGGACCAAACCCAACCAAACTTGGCATAAATTATCTTTTTGTTCAATAGCAGTAGCTAAGCCAAATAGGCTGGGGCATTGCTCTCAAGCCCCCCGAATCTTCTCATAAATCATGAGTTACAATGCTATGAAATTTTATGTGCAGCTTCCACATATGCTCAAGATTCAAGTTTGTTCAAAGAAAGTATTTTGGGCAATATGTGGACTCGTGTTGGTAAGGGCAATATTTTGGGATTCGCCTAAAAAAAATTTAGTTTCCAAACCGATGGGCCAATGCAGACCAAATTTGGTATGCAGTAGTGTTAAGGGACAAGCACATGATTTATGCCTGAAAAAAAATGTTCTCCACCCTCCCGTGGGAACCTCAAGAGCTAAAAATAGAAATAAATTCAAATACCCATATTTCCCAAACTGCAAGGGACGAAGAATTGTCTTTTGGTATACAGCATCATTTGGACCAGTAGAATCGAATGGGCCCAAAAAATCTCAATGGGTTGTGTCCCATGGGTTTGGTGGATATGCTTCGTCGTCACTGATATTTGGTATACATCATCCTTATAGGACCACATTTAAATTTGTACTTCAAGCCTTTATGGCAGCGAGATACAGTGGAGTCCACTTAATTGGATATCTCTTAATTAAATAACCCTGTTAATGGATTACAACTTCCAAGCACAAAATCCTGGAACTTTATCAAACAAGATATAATAGAAATAAATGCTGACATATCTCTAGAATATAGGAAAGTGATCAAATCCCTGTTAATTGAATACTCCTGTTAATGTAATAATTTCCACAGGCAAAGTGGCTCTTCAATTAACAGGGTTCCACTTAGGGCTGCACGGTATTTCGATAAACCGATATATACCGGTATTCAAACCAATATCGATTGAATACCGGTGTAATTACAAAAATATCGGTTTATCGTCATTATTTATTTATCCACAATTTAATTTTCAAGATGTCTTGAGTTTTTTAACTGCAGCTCAGAATGAATAATATTATTGCTTTACCCAAGGAATCGTCCGCAGGTGCCCACGTCAAATACAAATTCAGCAGTTGAAAAAATAATTTTCAAAAATTTCAACAAAACTATATCATGTGACCTCTCATTGGAACGAGCTCAACGAGCTCGTTCCAATGAGGGGTCACATGATATTGTTTTGTAGAAATTTTGGGAAAAATTTTATTTAAAATAATAAATTTTTATATCGTCTGCGTTGTGTAAAGGTTTTTCGAACTGCATCATCAAGGCATGCTCATTCATTCCGACTGTGATGCCTCAAGTCTCGATTGTGGTACTTATGTTCAGATATCTGAACAGTTTTCAATATACCGGTATACCACGGTGATACTGGTATTCTGTTTTGAATATCGTGCAGCTCTAGTTCCATTGTAAACAAGCTATTAATTGAATGTTTTCATTTTTGGAATTCACTAAAAAAAAAACAATGAGGGAAGGATCTTGAGCTTAGTTTAAATAGCAATTGTCTAGTTTTGGCCAATATGTTGGGTAAAGAGTTGATAAAGATGAGATTTACACTAAGGATGTACAGTGCACAGGGTTAGTTACTCAGTTAAAAATGATTTTTTTTACAACTGGAAAGTGTGACTAACCCTGTGCAATGCACAGGTCAGGTCCCACTTTCTGGTTATATAAAATTGGTAACTGCCATATCACATGCTACATGGAAATATACACTGACTAAGGCTGTAAAAATGCACAGGATTAGTTAGTTACATGTTGTTACATAGGGTGGAGGATTCAAGGAACTATTGGAAATACAGTGGAGCCCACTTAATTGGATATCTCTTAACTGAATAACCCTATTAATTGAATATAATTTCCCAACACAAAACTATTTACCATACCTCCAGAACAAATTTGACCTGTTAATTGAGTATAGGTTATAGAGCAGGCCTGAAAATAAGCAGTCTGACATTTGCAGAATGAGATCCTCAGAAGGTGAATTTGATCCATACAGTGGGCCAATTTATCCTTTGGGTACCTCTTTCTGTTTAGTTTTGAGACCCTGATTCAGATTGAGGTTCACAGAGGGTAAATTTAGTGATGCTACCCTGCTGAGCAGGGTAGCATCACTAAATTCACCCTCTGGGGACCTCATTTTGCAGATGACAGTCTGCTTATTTTCTGGTTTGTTATAGAGTAAATTTCTGTTAATTGAATAAAAAAAATCTTGTAACCTGTCAAGACATTACCCTAACTCTCCCCAGTTTTCCTTTGTTTATAGACCTGTTTGGCCTCAGTAATCCAATACAGGCATTTTAATCTATTGTCTCATGGAGCTCTGTCAATCAAGATATAATAGAATAAATGCTAAGTTTATCTCTATAATACAGGAAAGTGACACATTCCCTGTTAATTGAATACTCCTGTTGATTAAATAATTTTCATTGTCAAAGTGGCTATTCAATTAACAGGGTTCCACTGTATTTATGTGAAATTTTTTTTAAAGTGAATTCCAAACATGAGAACATATTTAATTAAGGCCCCACAAAGTAGATCCTCAGGCCATTTTTTGTAAAAAATTTTTATTTTATTTTTTATTTTTGTTATTTCTTTGCCATTGAAAGTTCATGTTCTTGGTTACTTTTATGGTTTAGGCCTCATAATCTACAGAATAGCATGGGTGGTGGTGCATTTTGTCCCTCGAGTGCAAGAAATCTGCAGTGCGAAAGCATTGCAAAGCCTTGTTGCAATCAATGGACAAATTTATCAGTTTGATTAACTTTGGTAAAATATCAGACATAAACCATTTAATTTTTATTTTTTGGCATTGGTTATAAAAAGATCACGCGGCAGCCAAAGTCCTGAGAAACAGATTTTTAACTTTTTTAGGCCTAATAGCATGTTTATCTTTGAAAAATTTACTAATATATACTGTACATATAGAGCTGTAAGGATTTTACAATATGTTGGGTCAAGAGATAAATGATTTATCAAGAAAGTTACACATTCAATGATCCTATCACAATAGTTAAATATTCTCCTAGACTCCAAGACTCAGGTTTCGATTGACAATAAGTTTGTATGTCCTGAGGCTACTTTGACAGTCGTATGTTTTCTATGAACAAAAATGAGAGCTTATTTTATTTATTATCAGATAACCAATAAATTATAAATCAAACTGACATAAAATTCCATACATTGATTTAAGAATATTCATTGTATTTAGTAAATATTGCTCTTTGCCAGCATATTAATTAAAAAATATATGTGATAAAAATAGACAGGACCCCACTGATGATCAATATTGAATGGAAGACATTGTTGACGTGCTACGAATGAGTTGAAATTACGCATACCTGGACTATTGATTTTCTTCCAGGTAGCTGATATTTACGTGTTGGGATATATAATGCTTGTAAATATCAGGTGAAATAAGGTGACTGATGCTGAGGGCTTGTTTTCCGAGTTTGTTTTGTTGGCAATAGCTGTGGATATATAAACAGGGTGTATTATAAAGCTGAATGGTTTTTCTTTACTAGCTCCTCTGCAAACATTGGTTTTTCTCTGTTTGTTTTATCCTAATTCAAGGAGAATGAAGTGGGAAATAATACGAATAACAGCACCATCACCACAGATTAAAATGCCTCCATCAGTTTTAAAACAAGTAAGTGTGCACTGGTAACAAACCTTATGGGACTAGGTTTAAGAAGTGGATTTAAATCTACATGTTTTTTTCACATGAGACATTTGCGTATTTTTAGAGAGTATTTTGTGGAACATCATTTTAGCTCTAAAATCCTCAAATTGACTACCGTTTATACATGTACACGCTACAGATGACTTAACAGTGTTTCTACATTATTGTTGGCTGCCTATACAGGCAGCCAACAATAATGTAAAAACATTGTTTACAGTACGTGAAGAGTGGATTGTGACTAAATCACTCTCGTAGTGGAGTTATCACCCAAAGTATCGCTTTCAAATTCCATATATATGGACAAAAAACACAAGCAATGTTTCAGCCAATGGACCTCCGGGTTTAACCCGGAGGTCCATTGGTTGGAACATTGCTTGTGCTTGTTATGCATTACAATAAATTTGCAATTATTGCTTGGGTGGATTTCCACTCTCCGGGTGATTTAGTGACAATACACTCTCCCTGTACTGTAGGTAAATGCAGCCTACCAGTAGAGTGCTTAAAGAAGCATACACTTGGGGCAGATTCTTCAAGGCAATTAAAAGGGGCAGTTTGAGGCCGTATGGGGACTTAATGGTTAAACGTTTGTTATGCATCATGCTCGTTTTGGTCGAGCTGTGTTAACAACTGAGAGCTCTGGTTTAACGACGGTCGGCGTGCATTGATGTGGGTGGCATCCTCACACTGTTAGAGCAATAACTTGAACAAACATTCTTCAATTTGACTAATATTTGCCATACAGGTCTTTTGCAATAATATCCCAAGCGAGTTTGAAAACTGGCCCAGTCCGATTTCTCATTACAGAGTTATGGGCCTTTGTCACCACAACTCGATGCCTGCATCTCCGGTGTGCACCTCTTGTTTCACAATTGTTTCTGATATTCAGAGTAAGGTGGAGTTTGCTAAAAGGGAAGGGGTGGCAAATGGAGTGAGAGAGTGGAGAATTATTGTTTGTGTGAGTAAAGGTGGTGAAGTGGCATTTTTCCAGGAGGCACTTATAGTTTTTCTGATAACACCCAATATTAATCATGGTAGCCTGCAATACAATTTTGAATGATGTTGCAGACTTCTCAGGGCAGCTAAATGTTGTTGCCCTGACCACTGTAGATGGGCTTCTGCAGATGAAAATTCTCCAGCTGCATCACCCATAATAATAATTCTAACAAAGTCATTACATTGGATAAAGGGTTTATGAAAAAACCTCTTGAATGTACTGTCAGGCTCTTATTGGCTCATATGGGTTCTCGTATCAGAATAATCAACCATTTTTGTTTCTCAAGGAATGGAGTTACCACACTGATCTCTTTTGAACTATATTGCTGGAATGTCAGCGAGAAACATCAGCACTCAAACTACCCCCAAAGATTGCATCAAGTCAACCAGTTCTATACAGTATGTGGAGAGTGGATTGTAACAAAATCATCCACAGAGTGGAGTTATCACCCAAAGTATCACTTTCAAATTCTGACATATGGACAAAAAACACAAGCAATAATGTTTCAGCCAATGGACCGCCGGGTTTAACCCGGAGGTCCATTGGCTGAAACTTTGCTTGTGCTGCTTTGCAACAAATTTGCAATTATTGCTTGCATCGAATCTCCACTCCATGGGTGATTTAGCGATAATACACTCTACATGTACTGTAACTCCTCCCAAGTCGTGATGTTTGATGATATGAAAGCTGTTACAATGTATGGCGTTCACTTTACATGAAAATTAATAACACTACATCAACTTTTCAGGGGGCGCGGTAACCGGTTCTCGTCAGATCACCGAAGTTAAGCAACGTCGAGCACAGTTAGTAGTTGGATGGGTGACCATTTCAGCGACTGATTCACGCTCCCACGTTGTGTCCTTGGGCAAGGCACTTAACCCCGATTGCTTACATGGGGACATGATGATGCTGTGTACTAAGACGTACTGCACGCCGATGGTGTGCATGTCTTCAACCAATCTAACCCTGCCTGTGCCGCAGTGTAGAGTTCAGAGTTATGATGCTGGAGAGCTGACAGCTGCTCGTCGTTGCTCGGTGGTTCTCTCCGGGTACTCCGGCTTCCTCCACCCGTAAAACTGTCACCGACATGATATGACCCTGGCTGTTAATGTGTCATTAAACCCTAATAAATAATAAATAAATAAATCAACTTTTCAATCTGGTACTTGTTTTTTGTCAATAATAATTAAAATATATGTTGTAAATATTCAATTTGTGTTGACACAAAAAATGTGCTCATCATCAACATATTCATTTTCCGCGTACATCAAAGTCTATTCTTTAAAAAATAAGCAGAGATAGTGAGGCATCTGTATACTGCAGGGTTTCCACAGGGCCTTGGATTCAAGGAACATTCTTGAATTTGACTAAAAGTCATTCAAGGCCTTAAAATCCTGGAAAATGTGCCAGGCGGCCTTGAAAAGCCTTGAATATTAATGAAATAAGAATGCTTATGAAGCACGCCATCATGAATTATACATTTTTATATGCCAGAGTTTGTGAAGGCATAGTTTTAATTAGGACCCTCCGGTCATTACCTCTCCCTCCCGCTTCCCTTTAAAGGAAGTGGAAGGAGGGGATAATGACTGGATGGTCCTAGATAAGACTAGTGAAGGCAGGGCCTTGAAAATCCTTGAATTTGACTATTGTAGTGCCTTGAAAAATGCTGAAATATGTCAAGAAATGGCCTTGAATAGCCTTGAATTTTATCAGTCCTTGTCTGTGGGAATCCTCTACTAAAAATGATTGAGAGATTTTTTTTGTTTAGCTTTGTTCATTTATAGCAACTTAAGCCCCTCCAACTCCCCACCCTCCCAAGATGTCAGCAGTGGGTGCACTTCCATACATGACCAGTGAGCTTTCCAGCAATCCAGTTGTATAGAGATCAGTAGGTTACCACTGGTTTCTTCTCTTGATATGAATTAGAAGAAGAAAAAAGATAGCACATGTTGTACAATCATAGCCCTCCCCAAGTTAAATGTTAACGGTTCTGTGCCCGAAGCGTTATCAGAGCTCTGCTGAAATATATTGGTATAATGCAGGCTCCATATTCTTTGGATGTTAGACATATTCAGAGTAATGAAAATGATATATTATTCATAGGGATTTGTTTTATTACAATTTCTTCGATAATGCAGCCCTCTCTAATAAATTGTAACAAAATAATTTATGATCTGTTTGTGGCTAGAAATATTAATTTTGCACTTTACAGCTTAATGAATTGGGTTCCTGTTTATCTGATCAGTGGTGATCATGTGATATAGATATATGCAATTCCACATCATCTGTGGCACCTGTCACCAACAATGACTCTTACTTCAATGAATATAATCAATGTAATATTTCCATACATTAACCCATTCAGCTCTGCTGCTCTGAATGGAATTGTCTTGTACACTGTTGTATTGACTGTGTTACATTTGCAGTGAGGTTCAGTGATAATTTCATCCTACAGGCTTTTGAGACTGCAGAATTAATTATCGCTGATCCTCCTGTCCAGTCAACTGTTTATTGTGATGTCTACTTACAGACTAGGGGGGGGGGGGAGGGGCAGTGTCATTGCAGTAACATCAGACCACCGAAGTTAAGCAATGTCAAGCCTGGTTAATCATTGGATGGGTGACCGTCTGAGCGATCAATTCGTACTCTCAAGTTGTGTCCTTGGGCAAGGCACTTAATTCTGATTGCCCACATGAGAGCACGATGACATTGTGTACTAAGGCGAACTGCACGTCGATGGTACAACCAATCTAACCGTGCCTGTGCTGCAGTGTGGAGTTACGATGTTGGGGAGCTGGCAGCTGCTCGTCGTTGCTTGGTGGTTCTCTCCGGGTACTCCGGCTTCCTCCACCCGTAAAACTGTCATGGTCATGATTAGCCATTGTGCATAAATATATGACCTCAAACACCAATAAATAAATAACTTAACAACTTTTCCCTCACGCAAAACTTTGTGCACACCACACTGACAGAGTTAACCCATTTTATGATATTTCCATTTAACTGTTAGTATGCTTGAAGCTCATATTTGGGCTTTACTTTGAACAACAAGCACCACAACTTAAATGCTTTAATTCTGTGGATGTCCTTCATATTATCTTTGAGGTGAAATTATTCTATCTATTTGGATATGCCCTGTTAAAGACACACGACCAAATTTTGATAACCAAAAATAACCTGGCAGTCTACCAGTTAATTTGTCAGTGGATCAGTTTTATCATCCGGGGTTACCGTATTTACGTATGTATTGGGACACTCTATGATTTGGGGCACACATTTTTTCCAGAAAACTATATTTTTTTTATGCTCCAAAGTTTGGGACATTCAGGAGATTTGTTTCCAGTTGGCCCATCGCTAGTAGCAGACGACACTCATAGAAAAAATTCTTGGGTAACTAAAAATTTTCATTTTTTGCTTCCAAAACATAGCTTATGATCCCTCATTGGAATGAGCGCAATACACTCGTTCCAATAAGGGATCATAAGCTACGTTTTGGAAGCAAAAAATGAAAATATAAAAAAAAAATTGGACGGCGATTTTCGTATATAGTGATGGAAAACGAATCACACACAACTTTATTCAGCATCAAATCAAGACCAGGCTCTGTTCTTTCTCCATTTTCTTAGAATTGGGACACCTGTGAAAATGATTATTTTCAGCTGTCCCAATACATAGAGTAAATACGGTATCTATTCTTGAAAAGAAGAGTGAACATGAAATGACTACAATCATTTTTCTCAAAGCTGCTGTTTTCTTGGGAGTGTGTTAACTATTTGGTTAGCGCATTGGACTTTAGATCAAAAGGTCAATGGTTTGATAATCTGCATAATCTGTGTTGTTTCCTTGGGCAAGACACTTCACCCTGATGGTCCACTGTGATGTTTCTGCAAATGCATGAGGCACGAAAACAGTACATTGGAATGTTAAAATGCCGGAAAATTTTCAGGTTGTCAAAAGAATTTTGAGGCCTGTAGTTGGAAGAACTTTGCAAACTAAAAGGAAAATTATTGATGTTTTGGCATAAATTTGTGTTTTTAGACTTAATTTCTCATAAGTACGGTATTTTGGGTGCCATAATGGTAGAAATTTAGCTACCCAATCTGAAATATGTCGAAAAATTTTATTGGAGTGTTGGAAAATTTTGGACTTCCCCCACCATTGTTGAAAAGCTATCTGCATGCCTGGAATGAACTATTCAAGGTGTACAGTACGTGGAGAGTGTATTATCACTAAATCACCCGTGGAGTGGAGACTCCACCCAAGCAATAACTGCAAATTTATTACAAAGCATAACAAGCACAGGCAAAGTTTCAGCCAGTGGTCCTCCGGTTAAACCCGGAGGTCCATTGGCTGAAACATTGCTTGTGTTTTTAGTCGATATATACAAAATTTGAAAGTTATAATTTGGGTGATAAGTCCACTCCGCAGGTGATTTAGTTACAATCCACTCTCCACGTACTGTATTTCTTTAATAATTCTCACATGTATCAATGAGTCTTGAATAATTCCTTTGTGATGAGATGAATACTTCTTTCCACCTATTATTTCAGCCATTCCTTTGTGACTGATCCATCAGAAATTCAAAACTATGCCATGATGAATGTGATAAAATAAAAAAAATTCATACTCCTGTAGGATCCAACTGATTCTGGCTATAGTATTGTGTAATGGTTGTTATATTTGTATTGGAAAGGTTTCAATGGCACACCTTACTCAGAAAGCTTGGAATTCATTTTAAGTTTATTGTAACAGTTGATCTGAGTATTCTCATAGTATTCTTCATATTTTTGCACTTGGAAATCAGAGCTGAGTGATTGTGGATACAGAAGATGTTGACTCAATGCCAAAAAATGGAAGAAAAGTAACAATAATGAAAGGAAACCTAGCTTTGCTCATTCGTAAAGTATACTTAACCCTTTACCCAACGTAACGGTCGAAACCGGCCAGTGCTGTTCTCAAAAATCGCTGGTTAATTTTCATTATTTTTTCATTTTTTTGTCTCAAAAACATAGGTTATGACCCCTCATTGGAAAGAGCTCGTCGAGCTCGTTCCAATGAGGGGTCATAACCTATGTTTTTGAGACAAAAAATGAAAAAAATTAGTTGATCAAAAAGTTTTTTGGCAAGTGTCGTCTGCTTTTCATGTCAGGTAAAGGGTTAACAATGAGAATATGATCATGTTTTATCTTTGAAGTTAGTTGGTCGCAGTAATTGTCATTTTTTTTTTAATCTATACATTGTAGATGTAATACAGTGGATCCCACTTAATTGGATATCTCTTAACTGAATAACCCTGTTAATTAAATATAATTTCCCAATGCAAAACCATTTACCATACCTTCAGTACAAATTTGACCTGTTAATTGGATACAGGTTATTGAGTCAACTCTTGTTGATTGAATAAAAATCTTGTAACCTGTTGAGAAATTACCCTGATTCCCCAGTTTTCCTTTGTTTATAGACCCATTCAGTAGACCCAATACAGGCATTAATCTATTATATCTTGTTTGACAGAGCTCATGGAGCTCTGTCAAACAAGATAGAATAGAATAAATGTTACGTTTATCTCCGGTATATAGTAAAGTGACACAATCCCTGTTAATTGAATACTCCTGTTCATTGAATAATTTTCATTGGCAAAGTGGCTGTCCAATTAATAGGGTTCCACTGTACGAACACTTACACAAAGTAATTTGTTTTTTGGCCACTCGTTTAGAAGAAATGTGAGGACCTTACAAGGAGTTTTGTAATTCATGGGCCTTGATCTTGTTCTACTCCTATAAATGTGAATGTCTTTGTTTGATTCACAAGTTTCTGCTGGTCTGCTGCCTAAGAGTGTTCATGGATATTTCGGTGACTCTTCTACCTTCTTTGGGAAAGGATCTGGGGTCAATTCAAAGGGGAAAATTTTGTGCCTTAAAGGCTCCAAATGGGAATTTGTTTTAGAGGTAAAGAAACAGATAAAGAATAATATAAGTTATCTCTGCCAACATGTATGGTATATGGAGATTTAATACCTGGATGTCTCATTTAAACAACGACCTGTTGGCGGAGATTTTTGTCCTGTTTGAAACACAATAGAAACATAGTGGAAACAAATTTGTGGGCGCATTTCTCATGCTCTGCAATCAGTTGGACCAAACGTGTGAATAATTGTTTTGTTTTTACAAACACAAAAGACAACAGATAGAGTTACATCCCTTTCCCTTGGAAACGTGTAAACACATCAGCTATTTTATTATTAGATTTGCTCTTATTTAATTTTTCTCGAGTTGTTCGAATGATTTAATTATTCGACTATATAAATTATAACAGCAAAATATGATCGAATTGTCAGAAATCTGATAATATTTGTGACTATTTTCAGGTTTTTTGGTTCAATTTTTATATCGAGGCGAGCAAAAGCAGAAAGCTTTCATTTAAACCATATACCCCCAATGTTTCGCGTGTGCTTATACCCTGGATATTGCACGCTTTCATATAACTTGGATGTTGCCATGGCTATTTGCCCAAGCCATTCTGACCAATCAAAAGACAGAATTTATCGGGATGTAGGGACAAATAATATTACCTTCAATTTGGAGACCATTAACTGGTAGATCTAGTGCTGAAAACCTGTATTTGGGGTTTACACTGAAGGGCAGGTGCCATAAGTTGAAGGTTTCATATTGTGGGGATATGCTTTACATTATGTTAATTGGTCTGTATAGATTTGCATTGTTACAATTTATGGGAGAGTGCCAACAGGCACTCTCCCATAAATTGTAACAGGTTAAAGACATGAACAAATTTGCCATCCAAAAATAATTCAGCACACTACCAATTAATACAGAAAGGGGTGCGGTGGTGTAGCGATAACAGCTTCTCATCAGATCACTGAAGTTAAGTAACGTCAAGCCCGGTTAGTCTTTGAATGGGTGACTGTCTGAGTGATTGACGTTTTGTAAAGAGAGGAGGGTACCTTTATGTGTCACCCTATTGTGACACTTAACAGTTCTCATGATATAGGCCCCAATGGTCTGTAATCTGTCACAGGTCTGTCATCTGTCATCCTTCAGCATCACCCAGTAATAAATGTTTCATTTTTGTAATGCTATCCATGGTACTGCAGACATGGGTATATGTCACCCTTGACTTTGTTCTAGTATTCCTTTGAATTCAGATGGTTTCTATGCTTCGTTTGGTTGATAATTATTTGGGAAAGTTTTTGCATGAACTGGGGAAAAAAAATGCTCAAATGCCATTAAGAAAGAGTTCGATTTTGACACCCAAAAATATCCCTGGATATCAACTGATCCAGTTACCATATGCCACTGAACATAATTACCAATATTATTGGTACTTTTTTAAGTGTTAGAAGCAAGAGAATTCCTAAAAAAAAATATCTCCATAGTTTTCAAGAAAATTTAAGGTTCAGATTGTGGTCTTGATCCATCCCATTATCCCTTCATATTTTCTTGATTTGTAAACATTACCCCTTCCTTCCCTTCCTTCTCTTTCTCTACTTCTTCCACTCCTTCCTACAACCTATTATATACAATTCTGGCTCCTTTTGAATGATCTTCTCCTGATGGGACCTTCAGGAAATGGAGCAGTGCTTGTTTACTGCAGTAAACAAGTTTTACTGTACTGGAAAAATAGGACCTGGAACCAATGCATGGTTGGAAGACCTCTAAAGTGGGCATCATGCAATGAGGCTGTTCCAATGACATTCATATTTGTATGGTTTTATTGGTAAATCAGGCCTGGCATTTTCAAGAAAGCAATTTATGCGCTCGCCTTAAAAAATTAAGGAGGGTGAAAACTAGCCCTTCTGGCCTTAAAAAATGGTGATTACCATAACAGCCTTTTCCTAAATCCCACACCCTTTTAAGATCACTGCTATGTTAGTGGTCTTTGTAAGTCAGCCACAATTCCCCTCCCACACCTCCGGGCCTTACCGAGGCCAGGAGGTGTGGGAGGGGCAGTGTAGCCATCTCACAGATACTACCTTGATAGAAGCACCAAATAAAATGTACAAAACCCACAAGGCAGAATTGATTTGTAGTAAAACTTCATTTTGCCACTTTTAGCATTTGTAAGTCTGAGGAGAGCTAATCGCTCCCATAGGCATGCGAGGGGAGCGATTTTTAGCCCTCCTGCATTTTTAAGAATGCCAGACCTGGTAAATATTGTTTTTGTTTTTTTAAATTATCAAATTCAGTTTATGTTTTAAAAATTAAAAAGCTGTCTTGGTTAACCCTTTACCCAATGAATCGTCCGCATCCATCCGCGTAATATACAAATTCAGCAGTTGAAAAAATATTATTTTTTCAATAAATATCAACAACATCATATCACGTTGAGCTCGTTCCAAAAGGGGTCACATGATATGGCTTTGTTGAAATTTTTTGAAAAATTTTAAAAAAGGATATTTAAATTCATAAATTTTGATATCGTCTGCGTTGGGTAAAGGGTTAAAGAGTTAACATGTATTATCAGTATACAACAGGGGTTCAACAATGGTAACCTCATGGGATCCTGAAATAACCATCTTTGCGAGAATCCAAAGAGATTCTCCCAAATTTAGATGAAATATAAGCACTGATTGGTATGTAAAGATGTACGGGCATGTATGAAAACTGACTTATTAAAATAGGTATTGGGATACCTATAATTTATAAATGGGTAAAATTGAAAAGAGTTTTCTTATCAAATCAATTCCCTTTAATTTCAGTCCGATTATCTGCATATATGTATAGAGAGTAAGATAATATGTCCTTACATGAAAAATGTAAAGAGAAATGAATTCTTAATAACTTATCAAAGGGGTTCTTAAATTCTGGAAACAAAATTTGATCTATAAAATCTTTGTCAGCATTAAATGGAAATTTAAATGCCTGGGAGCATTAAAGAGCCCCATGTGGATTTGTATAGATATGAAAGTATTGTGCAGAGAATCAATTTTATGGTATTGTTCGAAATTAGGTCAACTGCTCAAGGTATTGAAAAGGCTACGATGTGTGTATGTGTGTATCGATTATTCCAGGGTAGTGAAGCAACAATTACCTATACACTCACATGCACTCTTAATGTACAGTGGTGTCAGAAATGGGATGCTAAAGGAAACTGCTGCGCAAAAACTTCAACCAGCATTTCAGAATAGAGTACTGTGCAGCCCACTTCAATGAGTATCTCTTTATTCAATAACTTTGGGGGCATGGTGGCATTGCAGAAACCAGTTCTCGTCAGATGACCAAAGTTAAGCAATGTCAAGCCCGGTTAGTCCTTGGATGGATGACAGTCTGAGTGATCGATTCGGACTCCCGTGTTTTGTCCTTGGGCAAGGCGCTTAATCCTGATTGTCCACATGGGGGCACGATGATGGTGTGCACTAAGGCACGTCAATGGTGTGCATGTTTTCAACAAATCTAACCCTGCCTGTGCGGCAGTGCGGAGTTATGATGTTGGAGTTGCTCGGTGGTTCTCTCCAGGTACTCCGGCTTCCTCCACCCATAAAACTGTCACCGACGTGATATGACTTTGCCTGTTAAAGTGTCTTTAAACCTTAATAAATAAATAATAAATAATTGAATAACTCTGTTAAATCAATTTAACTACCAAATACCAAACCATTTACCATAACTTCAGTATACATTTGATCTGTTAATTGTATATAGATTATAGAACAAAGTCCTGTTAATTGACTGAATATTCTTGTAATATATCGAGAAATTATCTCGGCAGTCTCTGAATTCTGTTGTTTATTGACCTACAGTTAGTACAAGTCAAAATAACTTGTAGGATAACCACCATAAACTATGTATCTTTCTCTTTAAAAACTGATCAGACCAGAATCTGACATCATTTTCTGGAAAGCTCTCTCTGAGAGGTTTCCAGAAAATGTTGTCAGATTTTGATTTATATCAGTGCAGAAGCAGCAGTATACTTAGTTTATTGTGGTTGTCCTACAAGTTATTTTGACTTTTACTGTATTTAGCCACATTAATACAAGCATCTACCATACCTTCTGTACAAATTTGACCTGTTAATTACATAGAGGTTATACAGTACGGCAGCTGTGGACTGGTCACATTCTACAGATTGGCAATATTTCCATGGATTCAATAATATTAGATTCCAAACACTAATTATAGGAATAATCATGAAACATTTAATTAATGAAGCATCGGGTACAACCCAGTGCTTCTTTAATTAAAATTTTGCAGATGATGATTATTTACCACCTGGTAAATGCATGCGTGGACATCAGTGTCCATGCATCGAATATGACCAGTCCACAGCATCTGTACTGTAGAGTAAACCCTGTTAATTGAAGGAAATCCTGTAATATGTCGAGAAATTACCCTGACAATCACCACCCCCGCCCCCCCCCCAAAAAAAAAAAAAAACTCTCGTTTATAGACCTATTTTACCTCAGTATATCCAACACAGGCTTTTAATCTATTGTGCAACCGCGTTGTGTCCTTGGGCAAGACACTTCATCTCCATTGCTCGCGTGGGGGCACGGTGGCGTTGTGTACTAAGGTGTACTGCACGTCGATGGTGCACTTGTCTTCAACCAATGCTAACCCTGCTTGTGTGGAGTTAGTATGTTGGGGAGCTGACAATTGGTTCGCCGTTGCTCGGTGGTTCTCTCCGGGTACTCCGGCTTCCTCCACCCGTAAAACTGTCACAGTCATGATTAGCCATTGTGCATAAATATGTGACCTTAAACACCAATAAATAAATAAATAAATAAATAAATTAATCTATTGTGAGCTCTGTCAAACAAGATAGAATAGATAGCTTATAATTGTTCTGTTTGTCTCAAGAATACAGGTAAGTGACCAAATCCCTGTTAAATGTTAATGGAATAATTTTCACTGACAAAATAGCTAGTCAATTAACTCCAAGTCCGCTGAGATCGGGAGCATGGTGGCTCACTTGTAGGCTGTTGGACTTCTATGCTAGAGGTCCCGAGTTCGATCCCCATTCGGGACGACCCACATTGTGTCCTTGGGCAAGGCACTTTATCCTGGTTGCCTACATGGGGGCACCATGACGCCCTGTACTAAGGCGTACTGCACGTCGATGGTGCACATGTCTTCAACTGCTGTAACCCTGCTTGAGCGGAGTTTGAGCAGAGTTAGAATGTTGAGGAGCTGACAGTTGCTCATTGATGCTCGGTGGTTCTCTCCGGGTACTCCGGCTTTCTCCACCCATAAAACTGTCATGGTCATGATTAGCCATTGTGTATAAGTATGTGACCTTAAACACCAATAAATAAATATAATAATATGCCCGCTGAGTAATTTTAATATAATTTTCATCAAATCTAGTCATGGCTGCTGTGAAGCAGCCATGACTAGATTTGATGAAAAATCATGAAAATGTGACTCAAGAAAATATAAGAAGTCTTTAGAATTTACAGGGGAAAATTAGGTTAAATGTCCTCAAATTTTACTGTTCTAATTAACAAGGGACCCACAGAGAACCACCAAGCAGCCGAGTAATGTCAGACTCCTCAGTGTACCAACTCTGCACAAGCAGGGTTAACACTGGTTGAAGACAAGTGCACCATTGACGTGCAATATGCCTAAGTACAGAACACCTCCCTGCCCCCATGTGAACTATTGGGATTAAGTGCCTTGCCCATGGGCACAATGCAGTTGTCACTGGTGGGGATCGAACTGCAGACTTTTTGAGTTGAAGTCCTTTGCCATAACCACTGAGCCATGACACTCCCTGTGGTGACCCTCCATTGGAATGTGATAAGAAAAGCTCGTTCCAACGAGGGGTCACATGTTATGATTTTGCTGAAATTTAAAAAAAAAATTAAAATTTTCAATAGCTGAAAGATAGTTCATTTTTCAAAATTAGAAGGTAATAAAGGCTTCCAGCACTCAACCAGTTAACTGGTAGAGTTCTAAATTACTTTTCTGTGGTCATTTGTAACACAAGTATTTTTTTCAAAGACATCACACAACCAGCAAAAGGAGCCTTACTTTAGCAAGATACTGCTCAAATAATTTCAGTTGACACTCTCCAATAAATTGTAACAGAATAATTTTCTATTTTTCTTCTGTTGCTGAGCCAACAACAAATTAGTGCAAACATTGTAAAGCCACTATAGTGGCTTTCAGCACCAAGCCTGAAAATAAGCAGTCTTGACATTTGCAGAATGAGGTCCCCAGAGAGTGAATTTGATGATGCTATCCCATACAGTAGGCCAATTTGTCCTCTGGGTACCTCTTTCTGTTTAGTTATGAGACCCTGATTCAGATTGAGGTTCACAGAGGGTAAATTTAGTGATGCTACCCTGCTGTGCAGGGTAGCATTACTAAATTCACCCTCTGGGGACCTCATTTTGCAGAGGTCAGTCTGCTTATTTTCTGGCTTGTTCAGCACTTTCCAGGGGACGCGGTGACTCAGTAGGTTGAGGTGCAGGCTGCAAGCCGAGAGGTCCTCAGTTCGAATCTCACCTGCGGCAACCACGTGTCCTTGGGCAATACACTTCACCCACATTTCCACCACGGGGACATGGTGGCATTGTGTACTAAGGCGTACTGCATGTCGATAGTGCACTTGTCATCAACCAATGCTAACCCTCCTTGTGTGGAGTTAGTATGTTGGGGAGCCTGATAGTTGCTTGACGTTGCTCGGTAGTTCTCTCCGGGTACTCCGGCTTCCTCCACCCGTAAAACTGTCCGACACGAGGTGACCCTGGCCATCGAAAGTGTCGCTAAACCCCAATAATTAAATAAGTAGATAAATAGGACTTTTCAGTAGAGCCCTGATAATGGTTTCTAGCACTCAACCAGTTAAACATTGAATTACGTGAGCATATGTGGCCAATTCATTAGGTACAGTAGAACCTGTCTTGAGGGACCGCCCTTTGGGCCACACAAAGGTGGTCTCTCAAGACAGATGGTCCCTCATAACAGGTTTCAGGTTTTCTCAAGTCAGTGAATAATCAACCACAAAATTCAGAAATGGAGAAGAATGGATTTTTGTAATTACTATGTAGTTCTTTTTTATGAAGTTTTTGTAACAAATTGAAATGGACTGTTATAAAAATTATAAAAATAAATTAGTGTTGAAAATCTTCATTGAAGATTTTCAACACTAATTTATTTTTATATTTCAACACTAATTTATTTTTATAATTTTTATAACAAAAATTTTAAAAATAAATTAGTGTTGAAAATCTTCATTGAAGATTTTCAACACTAATTTATTTTTATAATTTTTATAACAGTCCATTTCAATTTGTTACAAAAAGATTTTCGACACAAATTTATTTTTATTCCTATCTGTCACATTTCAGGTATGTATGAAATTGTTTATTCAGCAATAATCCTAATCTTTTCACAGGGGTCTTATAAAAAAATCTCAATCTGTAATTAAGAGCTTTTAATACTTTTAATTATGTTAGTATAACCACAATGGATTTTCCAATTCCAGAACAGGTAAAAAGTTTTTGTCATGGTTTCAGTCTTCAAAAAAGGGCGGTCTCTTAAGACAGATCCATTATGGCATAAAAATACAAGTTGGTACCACGTCACAGTGGTCTCTCAAGACAGGTGGTCACCCATAGCAGGTCCATTATAGAGTAAAACCAATCAGCATCCATCTGTCTCTTGAGTTCAAGATCGAGGAAGATAAGAAATCACCACCCTACTCGGGGAGAGGTAGTACTTTTGATGAGAGGATCCCCTCTCACACTGGTCCTCACCCGAGTAGGTCAGGAGGCCCTGAAAAGAGAAAGAGAAGAAAGAAGAGCCCATCCACCAAGCGGAGGGATTCCCGATGCTTAGAGGCATTCTTAGAGATGAAGAAAGAGAAAGGTGAGGAAAAGAAAGAGCCAGAGGCGGTCACCACTTCCCCTCCCACTCCCACAGACAGCCCCATCCAAATGCCGGCTTCCCAGTCAGTATTGTCGGATGTGGAAGAGTCTGTGGAGACTGAGGTGGAAATGGAAGCTGCCCTCTCGCCTCTTCCTGATCCCCACTCACCTCTTCCTTCTAAACCAGAATGCCAGGACGCGGACGACAGGATAGAGAACATCTTACGGGAGCACGAAATACAAGGGGACCTTCACAGGCAAGAGATGGAAGGCAATACCACGTATTCCTCCAAAAAGTCGAAGAAGCCAAAAAACTAATAGACGCCAGAAATCTACAACAACAAAAGACTCAGCAATCACCCACAACCACTCCAGACTCGGCTAGGACCAGACCCTACAAAACTCAGCAACCACCATCAGGCAGCCCACCAACAACACCAACTACCACTGTCTCTCCTTCCAAACCTCCACCTCTGAAAAAGAAGCAGAAAAGACACAAGTGCCGCTAACAACCCACAACTTCTCCTCCTTTACCACGGTCTGACACTTTCAAATTCTACAGCTAATGAGGGTTGAAAGGGGCTTGCTCCCCAAATCGTCCCTGCATGCCTTCGGTGTGCAAAACCATTTGATTGGTGACGTCACAGTGGTCTCTCAAGACAGTTGGTCTCTCAAGACAGGTGGTCTCCCATAGCAGGTCCATTATAGAGTAAAACCAATCGGTGCCTGGTAGATGTGGTCTCTCAAGACAGGTGGTCTCTCAAGACAGTGGTCTCTCAAGACAGGTTTTACTGTGATGGGTTAAACAGTTTTCAACATTCAGAACAGTAAGAACTGCTACGTGGGAAATGTGGGAAAGGTAGTTATAACTTAATTTGACTAGTATTGCATTCAGGTTGTAGAGAAAGTTATTTTGTTATTTGAATAGAACCTCTTGAGAAACTTTTAATTGCTTTTCAGTTCATTTAGTATGGACACTAACAAGTTTAATTTAAATATGTTTCTCTCCGATTTCATTATACCACTGAATAATATCTTCTCTTTACTATCACAAATAGAAGACATGTCAAATCGTTTTTTTAATCTACATAAAACCCTAGACATAATAATGTGTTTTTTGCTATATCTGCACTTTTTCTCATTTCTACGTTGTGTTAAATATTTTTACTTTAAAAACATATTTGGACTTCAGAGAAGGAATAGCTAAGTAGTACCAAAGAGTGGATGCAACTTTGCTTTTGCGCTTTCTGTTGGACCTTTCTTGTATTGAATGGTTTTAGGATTGAAACGTATAATAGGTTATTGAACTGGTATTTGCAAAGAGCTGTGTAGGCTACCTTCTTAAAGGGTGTGAATACATTTTTCTAAACACTTTATGCTCGTGGAATTCAGTATTATTACATATTAACTTCAACACCTCGGCACCTATGTTCCAAGATCAGCTTTAAAGTTTCCAACTGGATCATCTAGTATTCATTCAATTTTTTGTGAGAACTGAGAATTTTGGTAGTTTTGATGATGTGAAACAGAAGTTAGAAACACACATTAAGGCCACACAAAGTAGATCTTCTGTTTCTCAGGCCATTATTTGTGAAATTGCATGCGGGCGAGCGGTTTTTTATTTTATTTTTTATTTCAGTAATTACTTTTTGCCATCAAAAGTTCATGTTCTTGGTTCAACTTTTAGGCCTCATAATCAACAGAATAGCATGGGTGGTGGTGTATTTCATCCCTTGAGTGCAAGAAGGCTTTGCAATGCTAAAGCATTGCAAAGCCTTCTTGCACTCAAGGGATAAATTCATCAATATTTTTAACTTGGGTAAAATATCAGACATAAACCATTTAATTTTTATTTTTTTTAAAGTTTAAATTGGTTATAAAAAGAGAGCATGCGGCAGCCAAAATGACCATGCGGGAGGGCCTGAGAAACAGATTTTTTATTTTTTTAGGCCTAATATAATATTTCCTGGAAGAAGATTGCTGTTGACTAATATCTACAACTGCTTTCGCAAAAGCATAAGTGATGAGAAGTATTTACCATTGATACGATTCCATAAAACGCTAGATTTATACAAAGCAGACTATCATTTCTGATGTAACAGTTGTTTTACTTGTAACCATGGCTACTGACATTAACTGAAAGAAACAACCACTGTTGAATTTTCTGATCATTTTCATAAGTTTCTGCTTCTTATATGTTGATATTGTAGTACATAAGACTATTATCACAATGAATCCTACAACAACCAGTCGAGAATATAAAACCAGTGTTTCCGCAGAATTACTAAACTGCTTCAAAAAGAAAAGTTCAATTCTACCCAAATTTCCTGTCAATAGACATGATCTTGTTTCAAAAATTTCGAAAAGTCTGTCTGACAAATCACTTTCACAACAGACTAATGGAGGACTGGAGTTCGGACAATGTAATTTTTCACAAGACAATTTAATTTGGAAACTAATGCTGCTGAACAATGGGGATGAGACATTGTTAGAAAAAGCAAAAAGGGACTTATTTGAAATGGCTCAATTAAGTTTTCTTCTTCCTCAAACAAGGGAGTGTATTATGCAACCAAAGAAAAGTATGCCCAACCACAAAAGATTCATTTATGAGCTGTCTAGCAACATCTTAAAAAGATTTCCATCTATTATGGGTGACAGTGATGAAGTTAACGATACAGTAAACCTCATCACTGATGCTTGCAAGATAAATGCATTTCTGTCACAGAAAAAAAATATTGCTCCCTCTTCCAGCCAAAACAATATTGCTGACAAGATTGACTTCCTGACACAGGCTGTAGGTAACTTACAGAGTGATGTAACAAAGCTAAATTCCATGAATAACGAAATCATTGAAAAGATTGATAAGGAATTTTCGGAACTGAGAGCAAATGTTTCCAACGTTTTTCATGAAAACACTGAAATAAAGAGGGTGTTGAAAAAGCTATCTCACTGTTTCCAGAAATATGACTTTTTCGATTTCGATGATATTTCTGCTCAAGTAAGTGAAAACAAGCAAACCATCCAAAACATAGATGTTTCTCATTCAGCTCATAAAACTGAAGTTGACTTCAGACTACATAAATTGGAGGAAGCCAGCTGCCATCATGAAAACTATATTGTGAAACAAAATTTAAAACAGGCAGAAACTGATGAAATTACAAGTTGGTCTACTTTGAAAGAAACTAGAAATTTTGAAAAGTATAACATCAGTTATAAACATGAGCACGCGATATTGGAGATGGAGCTACATAAACTTAAAGGAGAAGTGTCCAAACTCTCTCATTTGGAAGAAATCATACTCAGTGAAGAAGCTGAAAGTAAAACCAGAGAGAAATTGAAGGTACAAGCTTGGGAAATTCATTCACCATTTTCAAGACTTTTGGCTGAGCAGTTGTTTTTTGTCAAGTATTCATTGCTAATTCAGGCAAACGACCCTTGATTTGAAATGATGCTTAAGTTATACAACTGTCCATGCTCACTGTTTCCAAACTCCCATAGAACCCTGGGAAGTGGAGCAGTGCTTGTTTACTATGGTAATCAATGCATGGGGTAAAAGTTCGTGGGGGGGGGGGGGGGCAGCATTGGTATAAACCGATTGGCTAAACTTGATTTCATACCAGTATTGGTGTAATAATATAGCCATAGGTGCTGAAAGTGTCCTTAAACACCAATAAATAAATTATCCAAACTGTCATTGTCAAAGCACAAGCTGTACATAGTAGCCAATGGACTGGCCTTAAAGCTTTTAGGTATTAACACTTCATGTAACAAAACAACCAAATTCCAAGCAGCATTATGTATGAAATCTTACATAGAAGTTTTTCTTCATTTTGCCAGATTGTTTTTTGTCGAAAATATAGCTTATAACATATGTGATCCCCATCACAGGAGGGTATTTTATTTTTCAGAATTAGTCAAACAAGATATGATGAATTAAAGTTTACCATAATTGTTCTGTTTTTCACACTAATTGTTTTCTCTGAAAATATCAATACTTGACAAAAGTACCACAAATTTCTAAAAGACACAAACTCATTAACCCTTTACCCAACGAATCACCCGCATCTGTTCACATAATATGCAAATTCAGCAGCTGAAAATATATTATATTTTCGAAAAATTTCAACAAAACCATATAATGTCAACCTCTCTTTGGAACGAGTTCATCAAGATCATTCCAAAGAGGGGTCACATGATATGGTTTTGTTGAAATTTTATGAAAAAATTTAAAAAATGATATTTAGAGTAATAAATTTGAAATCGTCTGCATTGGGTAAAGGGTTAAATAATATTTGTCAAGTTTATCCAACAAGATTTTTATTAATGATCAATATGCTGTATGGGGGTTACATTTCTGGTTGTTTGTTGAATACAGTGGTATTAATCCCTTTCTCACTTAACCCTGATTGCTCTCCAAGTACTCTGCATGCCTCCACTCGTAAAACTGTCTGATACGAGGTGACCCTGGCAGTCAAAAGTGTTGTTAAACCCCAATAAATAATAATAGTAAATAAATACCAGTAAATTAACCAGTCAGTGAGTACTGAATTTTTCTTTGCTCTTTGATTGAGATTCAGTGAGTTAACCCTTTACCCAACGTAACAGCCAAAACCGGCCAGTGCTATTCTCAAAAATCGCCAGTTATTTTTCATTATTTTTTTCCTTTTTTATCTCAAAAACATAGGTTATGACCCCTCATTGGAACGAGCTCGGTGAGCTCGTTCCAATGAGGGGTCATAACCTATGTTTTTGAAACAAAAAATGAAAAAAATAGTTAAGAATTTTGTTTGCAAGTGTCGTCTGCTTTTCATGTTAGGTAAAGGGTTAAGACATGAAAGTACATCAAGGGAGATTATTACTTTTGATATGAAAAAGAGCACCTGATCCATCAACATTTATGAATGGAAACTGTGAGATGTTTTTTATCCTACCATGGAAGGGGGAGCATGGAGGTACATGTGGTGAAGTGGCATCTCTTTTTTGCTGATAGGAAGCTGTACTGTGTAACATACTGTTGGATAGGGCTCCAACATTTTTGCCCACTCAGATCAACCTTGGCTCTGAAATATTTACTGCTCAAATCGCTATTGGAACTGATTTAATCATTTATACTGTAAATTGATTCTGTAAGTCTGAGAGGATCTTCAGTAGAGTAATCCCATATTAGCCTAACTACTTTCATTTCATTTGAACTTCTTCAGTGTCCAAGAGTCTGCTTTACAGCATCCTTTTATATAATATGCTCTTGGTGAGTACACTGGTAAAATGCATTAGTAGATGTTGTTGGCAAATTCAGATCTGGTGAATGCATCAGTGTTAGCAAATACATTGGACAAGTGTTAGCAATTACATTGGACAAGTGTTAGCAAATGCTTTGGTGAGTGTGTTGGCCAATGTAAAGAGGGACATGTGGGTGAATCTGTAAAGGGAAACATTTGTGAGTGCATTGTTGGTTGCATGATCGCTAAATATTTAATCAAGCAATGCATAAGATATTTAGTGGTTAACCCTTTACCTAACGAATCAGTCGCATCCGCCTGCGTACTTTAGAAATTGAGCGGATGAAAAAATATTATTTTTCAAAAATATTTAACAAAACCATATCATTTGACCTCTCATTGGAACGAGCTCATCGAGCTCGTTCCAATGAGGGGTCGCATGATATGGTTTTGATGAAATTTTTTGAAACATTTTAAAAAACGATAATGAAAATAATAAATTTTAATATCCTGTGAGTTGGGTAAAGGGTTAAAAGCTTTCACATTAAATAATTATACATTTTATTTTTCTCTTTGCAGAGTAATGAAACATTTGGAAAAACCACCACAACATCCCAGCCAGTGAGTAAACAATATTTTTCCCAAACTAAGAAATATGAGTGCGGAGACTAGTAGTCCAGTTAGCTAGCTGAATAGCTATGTTTAGAATAAAAAAAAAATAAACTTTATTTACAGGAACTCAGAGGAATTCTGACAGTAGTGAATATTATGCATGATATATTTTGATATCAGTAGTCACAAATGTATCAAATAATTTGACCAAGTCCTCTCTTCCAATTACGATAATGGACACTGAAATTAAAATCCATTTTTTAATAAACATTTTCAGATAATTTTTTTTCTAACAAAATACATATTGCCTTTAAATGGAATGAGATCATAATATTTTCCTGTATGGAAAGGACAAATTATTTGTTTTTGTAGAAGCAGATAATTGCAATGTAGAGAATTTTTTTTTATACAAAAATAGTGTAGACTTCAGTTGTCAACAGATCCAAGATTTTTACCAATATCTATTCTTGATTAACTTATTTTGACCCCCCTCCCCCCCCCCTCCAAAAATAAAAAAAACAACAAAAAAAAAACCCCAAACCCAAATAAAACCTCAAAACAAAATCTCCTAGTTCTTTTATTGCATGCCTGTTCTATGAAATCCTCATCTTCAGCAACACTAAACCATGTGGAAAATGAAAATCTGTTCCACACATATGTGCGGAACGGAAATTGTTGATGGACTATTTTTAAACAGAAATGAAATTTCACTGGACTTTTCTAAAAATCATGCAATGCCATTACATTTTGAATCACAATTACAATTTGAATCATCTCCTGTGTTCCAGTGTTTTCTGTGAGTCCATAGGCACATTGTACAGATTGGAACTCAGGGGACGAAAGAGTAATACAGGTTCCCCTCGCAAATTTGGTTGGCTTTTTTTTGTTGATAGTTGTCAAATGAATTGCTGACTGTCCTTCTAATAATTGTTTTTTATAGACGTGAAGGCATGTAATAAACACAGAATGACACACACATGTGAATGGGTTAATCGATATGGCACTTGTGCCATCACAGATGGATAAAACGAGAGGCCTCCAGCCTCTTGATTTATCCTTCCATGCTGGCACGAGTGCCATATCGATTAACCTATTAACACGCGTGTGTCGTTCTGGTATTTATTACAGTATGCTCAATGCATATGTTTCAATGAGGGTCATAAGTTATCCTTGCGATGAATCATTCCTGTGATAGATAATTTCTCATTACAATTTTTTCTCTTGAGTGTACTGCATATAGACTCCCTATAGAAATCAGAAGGTTGACACTATACAAAACGCCCTGCAATTTGGCTTCCGTACCCCAACTATATGACTGTATTATGTAACTTATCACTTTTCCAGTTCATAGGACGGGGACGTGGTGGTGTTGTGGTAACCGGTTCTCGTCAGATCACCGAAGTTAAGCAACTTCAAGCCCGGTTAGTCCTCGGATGTGTGACCGTCTGAGTGATCAATTTGGATTCCTGCATTGTGTCCTTGGGCAAGACACTTCTCCCTGATTGTCCATATTGGGGCACGATGACTCCGTGTATTAAGGCATACTGAATGTCATCAGTGTAGGCAATCAGGGTTAAGTGCCTTGACCAAAGACACAATGTGGGTGCACAAATCAGTCACTGAAATGGTCACCCATCCTACTACTAATCGTGCTCGACATTGCTTAACTTTGATGATCTGACAAGTACCGGTTACCGTGATGCCACCGTGCCCCTGTGTTTAGTTGTTAAAAAGGATACTTATCAGAATAGTTTGTACTGCAGATTTCCCTTATTCAGAAACAGTCAATCAAAACTTTTCTTTCAATCTCTTCAAAATTCCTTTTTTAACTGGAAGAGTGCTAAATTATTTATGGTCAGGAAAATTTGTTCCCATGTCTTGGACTTGGTACAAATTTATGGGAGAGTGCCCAAAGGCACTCTCCCATAAATTTTAACAAGGCAAACTTCCATAAATTTCAATAAGGCAAATCCTTACAAACAAAATAATTTCACTGATGATATGAGGCACATTCACAGAATAAGAAAGCTTTAACTTAATACACCGGTTTGAAACCGGTTACCTGCCTAACCAATTTGAAAAAACGTCAACTAGTTATCCGAAATATCGATAGTGATCGCCATTCCACTGTTAAAACGTAGTAAATCTGATGCTTCTCCTTTGGGATAGATACACCCCGAAGCCGCGGTGTATATATTGAGAAATAATCGCCTTTGGCTTCAAGACTTTGTTAATGATCGGCAGTTTCTGTGAGTACTGAGTAACCACAGAAACTATTCCATAGTATGTATACAAACGAATGTTGTCGAGTACTCGACAACGTTCGTTTGTATACACACTACGGAATAGTTTCTGAGAATACTGCTTTCCAATGCCTATAGTTTTGATCCAAGATTCGGCGAAATAATGGCTATGGATAACCGGATATTAATCGGTTATAGCTCTCGGTTAGTCGGTTGTGAAAATGAGCCAACCGTTTCAGCCCTAGAAAAAACAGTTATGTGATTGTATGTGCTACATTGCAAATTGTAAATTGATTGTATATGAATATCTTGTTGTAATATCATTTAGAAACTTGGAAAAATGGTACGCATCTGTGATAGACTGCATGTGTATAACAGGATATGGTTCATCCCACCTTCACTACTTCCTCCTTCTAATTTTATTCCAGTCTTCCAGTACAGATGATGCTATCTTTTGATTTAATTGAGCTAATTTTAGCCTCACCTAACAGACATTCTAATGAAATGGATTCATTTGATGGAATGCATGAATAAGGTTTCCTCACTGCCAAATATAATGAGCATATTTTATGCTGTATTTCTTTTCATTTTCACAGTTAACCCTTTACCCAACGAATCGACCGCATCCGCCTGCGTAGTATGCAAATTCAGTAGTGGAAAAAATATAATTTTTCAAAAAATTTCAAAAAACCATATCATGTGACCCCCTCGTTGGAACGAGCTCAAAGAGCTCGTTCCAACGAGGGGGTCACATGATATGGTTTTGTTGAAATTTTTTGAAAAATTTGAAAAAATTATATTTAAAATAATGAATTTTGATATCATCTGCGTTGGGTAAAGGGTTAAGTTTTATTATAAACTATGCATATGATAGTGTACTCAATCAATTGTGTGGTGGTAAAACACTGGTTGGGTTTTTTTTATTTGGCTCGTGGAAACCAACAACAAAGTTTCATTTAAAAATCCGTTTGGTCCATTGGCTGAAATTTGTCTTTTGTCGTGAGATTTTGTTGGCTTTGCAAATAAATGTGTAAGTGGATTTCTACCGGAAGAGTGAAAAAATACCAGATTATTCTGAATTATATTACTCAGGGTTCGTACAGGTCATGAAAATCTTGGAAAAGTGTTGGAAAATGGTTTTTAGTTTTCCAGGCCTGGAAATCCTGGAAAAATGGGGAGTATTTTTGATTGGTCAAGGAAAGTCATGGAAAATCTCCAATTTCCAAGAGAAGGATGGATTGAAACATGTTTTATTTTGCAAGTGAAAGTGATTAAAAAATTAATCGCATAATGTTCGTACGGGTCATGAAAATCCTGGAAAAGTCTTGGAAAATGGTTTTTAGTTTTCCAGGCCTGGAAATCCTGGAAAAATGGGGGGTATTTTTGATTGGTCATGGAAAGTCATGGAAAATCTCCAATTTCCCAGAGAAAGATGGATTGAAACATGTTTTATTCTGCAAGTGAAAGTGATTAAAAAATGAAATCGCATAATGTTAGGCTTAAAAAAGAAAAGTCGCTCAGACCGCCTCTTTACCGGGATTCAGTGCTCCAGATTCCAGTAGCAGTTTTTTATTCAACTCAGTATGATATTTCCTGTTAAAAAAAATGTGCGGCCTTATTTAGTGCTAAAATGTTTTCTGTTCAATAGACTTTGTCAAGTGTGTAATTATTAGTCTGTGTCATGCCGGGTAAATGTGCCTTCAGTGCTAACTGGTTATCGAATGAACAGTATAATGGTTGGATAACTGAGGATGTTAAAGACGATCACAAGGCACATTGCCGTGAGTGCCAAAAGTTTCAGGTACAGATAATCTAGTCATGTTCACGTAACCACCATGTTGGCTGCTTGTGCATGAAAATGTTGATAGTTTATGGACATGGTCAGGCAGATACCCCATACCCCAGTGTTTCCACAGCAGTGTTGGCTTATTATAATGTAGCCATAATTGTTGTGAAAACATTCCAGGTGTTACATCCCCATACAGATTGAGGAAAATCTCCTTCTACAACTACCGGGTGGTCATGGAAAATGCATTTTGTGGTCATGGAAAAGTCATGGAATTTCAAACCTGAAAAAGTGTACGAACCCTGATTACTGGTAGGGGCATACAGTACGTGTAGAGTGAATTATCACTAAATCACCCATGGAGTGGAGATTCCATCCAAGCAATGAATGCAAATTTGTTGCATATCATAACAAGCACAAGCAAAGTTCCAGCTAACGGACCCTCGGGTTAAACCCGGAGGTCCATTGGCTGAAATATTGCTTGTGTTCTTTGTCCATATGTACAGAATTTGAAAGTGATACTTTGGGTGATAACTCCGTTCCACAGGTGATTTGGTTACAATCAACTCTCCACGTACTGTACATAGACAGGATTTCCAAACAGGGAGAAAACTTTTCAAGCTTTCACTGCTGCAATTAATCTTTAGGTGAGTTGAACTGAGACTACTTGTGGAGCCCCCAGTCAGTCCACAGTTAGTAAACCTTGTTTTCAATGCATGATACACACCCTTTAATTCCTGACATGTCATTAAAAAGGGTTGAAATGAGTTCACAACTTATATGGCATCTTTTTTACTGGACATTATTGGGTGTATGAGATTAGATTGCTTGTGACAAATGGAGGATAGTGGGAGTACCTGGCACTATTGTTGAGCTACCTTTTGGGATAACAAGTACAGTTCCATGGCCTTTGTCCCAAAATGTTAAATGTAATATTTTTAAATATTCCAGTGTTGTGGAAACCAATATTCATCTGATTTAATTATTTTTTTCTGTAGGAACCTTGGGTAGTGGGGCAGTGCTTGTTTACAATGGTAAACAAGTTCTGCTTTACTGGTAAAATAGGACCCAGTAACTAACACCTGGGGTGGAAGTCCTCTTAGGTGTTAAATGATGGGCTAAATTTGACTTCTCTATGTTGTTGTCGTGAGATAGGCAAAGATGCAGAAAACTACCATAACCCTTTACCCAATGAATCTGACACATCCACCCATGTAATATGCAAATTCAGCAGCTGAAAAAATATTTTTAAAAAAATTTCAACAAAACCATATCACATGATCCCTCTTTGGAACGAGCTCTTCGAGCTCGTTCTAATGAGGGGTCACTTGATATGGTTTTGTTGAAATTTTTTGAAAAATTTTAAAAAATAATATTTAAAATAATAAATTTTAATATCGTCTGTGTTGGGTAAAGGGTTAAACACCAATAAATAAATAAATTCCGTATGCAGGGTTTCTTTCATCATAAGCTGAGGTTTTGATGAAAAAAATTGATGTTACCAAAATTTAAATAGCTACCATATTGTTTGTTATAGCTCATGTCAGATTTGAAGGAAAGAAGTCAAGAAAAGCTGTAGATAAATTGAATGTGACCATGTGGCTCATTACATAACACTCTGAAATTCAGGAAACTGCATTATTGTTGATAAAAAGGGAAGGAAAACTATGAGAAAATGTTTCTTGTGTTTTGATGTAAAAAGCACCTGGCATTGATTCTTGAATAGCTTTCTTTGACAATTTTCCAAAGATCAGCATCAGGAGCTGATATCACCAAGGACTAAAAAACAGAGTGTCATCTTTTGCACTTCTGCAGTACTTTGATCACAAAAGCAGACAAGAGGTTTGATTGGATCATGAGTACAGTACATGGAGAGTGTATTATCACTAAATCACCTGTAGAGTGGAGATTCCACCTGAGAAATAATTGCAAATTTGTTGCAAAGCATAACCAGCACCAGCAAAGTTTCAGCCAATGGACCTCCGGGTTAAACCCGGAGGTCCATTGGCTGAAACATTGCTTGTGTTTTTTGCCGATATGTACAAAATTTGAAAGTTATAGCTTGGGTGATAACTCAACTATGCAGGTGATTTAGTTACAATCCACTCTCCACGTACTTTAGGTCATGATCCAGATGAAATTCTCTATACATTTACATCCCTGTAGCATTTCAGAATCTCACTCATTGAAAAAGAAATTTGAGACACTGATCCTGAGATGTCATTTTGTGTGTGTGTGTTTATGATGCGGTCATGATTGGATCATGATCTGATCATGAAAAAGGCTGCTTTTGTAATCACTACAGTTCAGCTTATTTTTGTTGTGATCTTGTCCATATTTTACCAGTGATAATTCTGTATAGTACAGTACAGTTGCCATGGACTGGTCGTAATCCGGTGGGCAGTGATGTTCATGCAGGCGTTTACTGGGTAATCAAAATCATTACGAGCAAAAATGTAATTTATGAAGCACTGGGTTGTTGTACCAGGTGCTTCATTATACCCCTACAAAAACAGAGTTATGGAGGGGGGGGGGGGGGGGGTGGTATGTAGGAGTTAACTTGCCCATCGGTCTGTCGTCGTCAGTCCATTGCACATGTAACCTTGTGGGGCGAACTACTTCCACAGTTTTAGCCCCATTTTCATGAAACTTCACAAAAATGATCAACACGATGAGGGAAGTGTGTGACATAATTTTTTTCCCGCTCGGTTTTAAATGACTGGCGGCCATATTGGATTTTACAAAATACTTGTGGAGGGAACTACTTCTACACTTTTTGCTGCATTGTCATGAATCTCAATATAAACTATCGACATGATGAGGAGCAGTGCGTAACATAATTTTTTTCCAGATCTGATTCAAGATGGCCGTCTGGCAGCCACGTTGGATTATTTTTACTTACAAAGATTGAATGCCTCTTTCAGTCACCCACTCTAGGTGGTTTGCCATAGTGTCGGTATAGCAATCAACAGACCATCTCTAGTTAATTAAATTTTTGATGATTATTCCTATAATTAGTGTTTGGAATCTAATATTATTAGGTTCATGAAAATATTGCCCACCTTTGGAAAGTGACCACAGTCCATGGCAGTGTACTCTATATATAAGAATTGATATTAATTATCGGTCGCTTTAATTGAATGTGAATGACAATTATACATCCCTTATACCATTGTCACAGAGGTTTGAGTCTCTAAGTTATTTATCACCACTCACTAGTTCTCTCTCCAGTGCCATCTTCCCTTCATTTAAAAATAATCAAATCTTGTTTTTTTTCACTGCTGCTTGAAAGTGTTAGGAAATCTTATTCAGCAACAACTGTACTGGAAATTTGTATTTAAGTGGGAGAGAGAGTGGAAATAATGGGATGAACTTAGTTTCCTATTACTGGGATCTGCTTGCATAGAACCATGTTTGCTTTTAATTAGTGTCATATTGTGTCCATATTTCATAAAATTAAGGATTACACTTATGAAGGAATTGTTATGACTGCATGTGAGGCAATTGCAGTTGGCATGACAGTAGTGTTTCATGGTTCATTGTGCATCAAGGGAGGTAATTATTGACATGTAATGGATGCATGTAATTGTGTCTGGATGGGTATGCAAAATATTTTCATATGAAATAAAACTCTTATTAAATATGTTTATTGATAATAAAGACTCATCTGTTATGAATCCATATATGGATTTTTATGAATATTCTGTGAGGAAATGTTCAAATTTATTTATCAACAGCTAAATCAAATTAATAAGTGTGTAAAATGAATAAAAACAAAGTTCCTTCGGACCACCCTCAAACATTTATGCGCCCATAAATATAACAACTCCCTTGTTGCAATGGTAGGTGCTACACAGTGTCGTGCTTTATTACGCATTCTACACATTTCCAAAATACACAAACCGAATGACTAATATTTCTTACAGTACAACAATACCAAAAAAGTGCCGACATCAATACAATTTGTCTCCACTAAATAATGATAAAAATTAATTAGTATCCAGTGCACTCCACTGCGCTAGCACCTGAAATGACTTCAATTCGTCAAACAATCCAATTGATAAATTGGATGGTTACGCCTGTGCGACTCCGTGCGACTCCGAGCGCACAAATGTTTGAGAACACCCGAAGGAATACAATTTCTTTCTTATTCACCCTGTTCAACCGAAAGAAATATTTATGTGCATTACATTTTTGTTTTTCAACATATTTCGTATAAATGAAGTATTTCTCAAATAAACCACAGAGATTATTCTGCTGATATAACACTTTCCTCAACATATTTTATTGTCTACAGAATCAGCAATTTAGAAATTAATTGCACATCAGCAGACTGTTGATGATGTGAGTCACACTTAATCAGTAAATAGAATAACTCATTAATTGCAAATGATTGTCAAGCACATAGTATATTCCAGGTCTAGAAACTTGGTCAAACATGGTGTAATGGATTATATACTCATTTTTGGCCTATAAAAAATATTTCTTGTTTCTCACGCAATTTTTTCCCATTTTAACCCTTTATCTAATATGGCAAGCAGATGACCCTTGCAAATATAATTCTTGAATGACTAATTTTTTAAAAATTTTTACATCAAAAACATAGCTTATGACACCTCATTGGAACGAGCTCAATGAGCTCGTTCTAATGAGGTATCAAAAGCTATGTTTTCAAGACAAAAAATAATGAAAATTGAATGGTGATTTTTGTGAACAGTGCTGGCCGTTTTGGCCGTTACATTTTGTAAATGGTTAATGATGATTTTTTTCTCAATTGCACAGAACAGTCCAGAATGTAGTTGGAATTAGTAATTTAACTCCCTATACTACTTTGTGGAAAAGCAGCAATGAAAATTTCCCATAAAGCAGTTGCAAATTTAGCCCACAACATCTAGTTTGACAGAGCTCAGAGAGTACTGTCAAACAAAATATAGTTGGTTATATTTTTTTTTTTTTTTTTTTTTTTATTAGGGTTTAACGACACTTTAACAGCCAGGGTCGTATCATGTCGGTGACAATTTTACGGGTGGAGGAAGCCAGAGTACCCAGAGAGAACCACCGAGCAACGACGAGCAGCTGTCAGCTCTCCAACATCGTAACTCTGCACCATGGCCTGTACTCTGCACCGCGGCACAGGCAGGGTGAGATTGGTTGAAGACATGCGCACCTTCGATGTGCAGTACGCCTTAGTACACAGCGTCATCGTGCCCCCATGTAGGTAGTCGGAGTGAAGTGTCTTGCCCAAGGACACAATGCGGGAACGTGAATCAGTCACTGAAATGGTCACCCATCCAACTACGAACCGCGCTCGACGTTGCTTAACTTTGGTGATCGGACGAGAACCGGTTACCGCAACATCACCGCGCCCCCAGTTGTTGGTTATATTAAACTTCTGGGAAAAATTATTACCCTAGTACAAAAATAAAGCAAAAATTTATCTTAGGCTTGTTATTTGTGGGGTATACAAAAAAATAACTAAATGAAGATTAATTAAATAATTTTGTCAGTTACTTATTTTTATTCACAAAGTTGCTATTCAGTTAAAAGGATTTCATTATATGGTCACTGCCTTGAGCAGCTGGGCAGTGGCAGGCAATAAGCTACCTAGGCTAAGCCTTGGGGCTTCCGAGCTCAGAAGGGCCCCAAGATTTGTTCAAGCAAGGTTTTTCATTACGAAAGGGCGCCCAAGAAAAAATAGCTTATTGGGTCTGAGGTATCTTAATCTACTAGGGGGAGATGTATAGTAAACATGCATTCAAAAGACTGATATGTGGTAACATTAACCCATAACCAAATTACCTGACCATTAAGAACTACTACACCTATTCTTGACTATTTATTCTAACACCAAATAAAGTTTGTGATTCCTCACTTGATCATTCCATTCAGGTGTCAAATGCTTAAGAGAAAAGAAAATAGTTATATGGGAACAGGTATGATTATTTAATACTCTGCATTAGAAAAATAGTTGATTTTAGAATTTAACCCTTTACCTAACGAATCGCCTGCATCCGCCTGCATAATATGCAAATTGAGCAGTTGAAAAAATTAAATTTTTCAAAATATTTCAACAAAACCATATCGTGTGACCCCTCATTGGAACGGGCTCATTGAGCTCGTTCCAATGAGGGGTCACATGATATATGGTTTTGTTGAAATTTTTTGAAAAATTTAAAAAAATGATATTTAAAATAATAAATTTTGATATCGTCTGCATTGGGTAAAAGGTTGACAGAAACTCAAAATTTAAAATGTTTAAAAAAGAAAGTACATAAATACTGGTGATGTGCTGACAGAATTTCATGAGAGCTTAAATGGGTAATGTATCAGTAGACGTTAGATCATTTCTTGTCTCGGGCATTTAGTTTGCTTTATTTTGGACACATCTTTCCAGGCTTTGACTGTGCCCAAATCACCCAAAAATTCCTTTTTCAGGAGATAAGGTTGAGATTTAAAGCTGAAAGTAATTTTACATAGCATAAAAAAGAGCGAAAGCCACTTTACTAGTGGTAAAATTTGAAATACTTTCAACTGAGACAAATCAAGGACAGTAATTTAGCATGTTTCCATTGTTACATTTACTTACCACTTTGAATTTAAGGCAATCTGAAGGCTGTATCTGTGGTCTGCTCTTTCGATGAAGTGAAGGATTGCAGGGCATTGAAAACTTAAAAAACTGTCAAGAATGTTTTGCTTAGTTTGGCATCCTTTATTTAAAGCAACTTCTGCCCCCTAAAATGGCAGCAGTGAAGACACTTTTCTATATGCGACCATTGAGCATTCCGGTCATATAAAAGATCAGTGATCTGGAGTGATAAATATGATTACTTTCTCCTGGTAAAGACTGAAATATAGCACCACGGGACACTCTCAAAGAAGAGTCATCCAGTCTGTTGGCAGTGAACACATTTCATTTCTACCAGATTTGTGATTTGACAGTTTTATTCTTTGTACACCCTCCCACCAAGACCACCTAAATATTTAACATTTATACTAGGATGGGGAGGCTAGGCCCTACTACTTGAGCTCCTCTCCAAAATGCCCTTGCAAATTTTAAAGCAACGTAACGGCCAAAACCGGCCAGTGCTATTCTAAAAAATCGCCAATTAATTTTCATTTTTTTGTCTCAAAAACATAGGTTATGACCCCTCATTGGAACGAGCTCATGGAGACAAAAAAATGAAAAAATTAATTATTCAATAACTTTTTTTGCAAGTGTTGTCTGCTTTTCATGTTAGGTAAAGGGTTAAACTGTTCTTATACAGTACGTGGAGAGTGTATTATCACTAAATCACCCGCAGAGTGGAGATTCCACCCGAGGAATAATTGCAAATTTGTTGCAAAGCATAACCAGCACCAGCAAAGTTTCAGCCAATGGTCCTCCGGGTTAAACCCAGAGGTCCATTTGCTGAAACATTGCTTTTGTTGTTTGTCGATATGTATAAAATTTGAAAGTTATAGCCTGGGTGATAACTACACTCTGCGGGTGATTTAATTACAATCCACTCTCCACGTACTTTATTATTCAAGACAAACTTTTCATTTGTCTTTGAATTAAGAGACTTCGTTAGGCAAGCATTTTAAATTTAATGAACAATTGGTTTCTTGAACTTGGTGGTCATAAGACCTCAGTATGGTTTTCTGAGACCTTATGGCCACCCAATTCTGGGCACCAGTTCTGCATTAAATTTTTGTTTGAGATGGGGAAATTTGCGTTTAACAATTGGGAAAAATCATGCCCAAGTGTCATTGGGAAAGGTTCCCTCAATAGCCCCTGTAGATACCAAAACAATTCCTATAGTTATAGGACATACAATAACTTACTGATAACCTTACAATCTCTGCCATCATAACAACCCATATGAAATTGCAGATAGATTTCTGAAGTGTGTGGTAATGAGGAATCTTATCAAACTACTTAAAAATGTTTGGCAGGAATTGCAGACATAATTTTTTACAGATTAAATGGTGAATCCTGAATATAATAAATTTATGTTTATTTATGGCATGTCTGGAAAACATGATAGACAGTCTGAAGGTTCCAATTTAGCTGGAACTGATTTTTTTTAACAAAAGAGACAACTCTCACTCCACATCCTCCAAATGATGTATGCTTGGGAATGTTTTCTATTTTTAGCTCTCTGTGAATGTTTCCGATAACCATAATAAAGGAGTGATGACAACGCTGAGAGATATGATTAACAGGTAAGGAACTTGTTATGATCATGACAGTGGCAGTATACTTTGTTGGATACTGAATAACTGAATATGGTAGGACGCATTTAATTGAATATTTCTTAAAATTGAATAACCCTTTTAATTGCATATAACTTCCCAACACAAAGTCTTTACCATACATTCAGTTCAACTTTAACTTTAGTCATGATCCAGTTGGAATTCTCTGTATGTTTTGTTGATCTCAGTACTGTATGTATAAGATGTTATAATGCCTCCCACTTTTTTAAAGTGAGGTGTATCGTGTACTGGATTGGAACTGTCCATCCATCCATACGAGTTAACTCAACTCATAGTGGTCAGATCCTAATGAAAGCTTACATGGATGTTCAGCATGACATGCTCATTCAGATAAGCTATGCTGTATGCTCTTTTAACCCAAGAGTTATGCCCCTTTTTCGTCCCCTACCAGCAACGCCAAAGGGGACTATAGGTTTGCTCTCTGTCCATCTATCAGTCTGTCAGTCAGTCTGTCAGTCAGTCTGTCAGTCACACTTTAGTTTTCTGGACTTTTTTTTAGAAATGCTTCAACCGAATGATTTCATTTTTGGTAACCTACTATCGAACAATGACTTACAGATCAAGTTTGAGTTTCATGCTGATTGCATTATTCTTGTGTGAGTTATGGCCCTTGGAAATATGGAAAAGTGCCAAAATATCAGTTTTCCGGACTGTTTTGGAAACGCTTCAACGGAATGATTTCATTTTTGGTAACCTACTATAGAACGTTGACTTACAGATCAAGTTTGAGTTAGTTTTCCAGACTTTTTTTGGAAATGCTTCAACCGAATGATTTCATTTTTGGTAACCTACTATAGAATGACTTACACATCAAGTTTGAGTTTAATGCTGATTGTATTATTCTTGTGTGAGTTATGGCCCTTGTTTAAAATTATTGTACACTCATGTTAGTTATATTCTTGTATTTGTACTTCTTAAACTACTAGCTTGAAATGCAGAGATGCTTATATACTCTAGTGTCTTATATGACAAAAGCACCTTATATGACAAAAGTGCCGTAGGGGACTAATACCACCTCGGTGGTCAAACACTTGTTCCATTGAGAAAAGAACAATTTTTGCCTGTACGAGGAGCCTGTAACTCCACTGATAGTGATCAGATCTTAAGAAAATATAAAATGGACATCCAGCATGACCTGTTCTTTCAGACACATGTCACATTATGAAGTCTGCATCTTCCACCCAGGCGATATTCCCATTTTTATGTTGAAAAAAATAAAATATTTTCTGTACTAGTTAGAATCTCAGCTAACAGTGATCAGATCAAAATGAAATCAATGTCCCACATGACATGCTCTGTCAGACACATATCAAGTTATTCTGCCTGCACCTTCCGTCCAGGAGATATGCCCCTTTTTTCAGTTGAGAAGTTTACAATTTTGTCCATACAAGTCCGTACATAACTGAGCTGCTAGTAGTGGCCATATCTTCAAGAAATCTTGCATGGTTGTGCAGCATGGCATGAACATTCAGACTCATATGCAAATCAGTGACCCAAATTTTTTTTAGCTCTTTATGAATTAAGTGAAATAATATTACCATTAAACATGAAACTCATAAGCTTGGGATGGAAATTTCTGAAGTTCAGTTCTATTACTCTATTGTTTTATCTGTGCTAAAACCCTGGAACTTTCCATGGTGGGAACCATGGAAGTAGGCAGAACATAATTATTGGGCTTAACAAATTGTGTTTTACTGGCACATGTATAATAGATCATGGTAATCAGTTCCTGAGGTGTGTCTCGTGAGTCTCTCTTCTAAAGTGTGTTGCATAAATATTTATTTATTGGTGTTTAAGGTCACATACTTATGCACAATGGCTAATCGTGACCGCTGTTGCATAAATAGGAATGATTAGCTGAACTTGACTTTATACTTGTATTTATACAAACAATAGCCAAAGATTCACCATTAACTTTTAACCTGCCCAAACCTGTATTCTCAAGATAATTTTCATCAAATCTAGTCATGGCTGCTGTGAAGCAGCCATGATTAGATTTGATGAAAAATTCATCTAAATTTAACTCTAGAAATTACTGGTGAAAAAAATCTATGGGGGCAAATTTGATTGAATATGCCCAAATTATACTTATTTCAGTGGCAAGAGTAACCCTGTCTGAGCAGGAATATCTGCCAACAGCATGTAAGGTAAGGAGTTTAACAAACAAGCTCTCGGAAATTCAACAGTCGTCATCTCATTTAAATTTGATATATAACTTGAAGCAAAAAACTTCTTTTGAATTTTCTGTCTTTTATGTTTAGTTTTCAGCATTCTTGAGTGCATCGAGGGAGACAACACTGTAAAAACAAGGACAGTTATAGAACTTATCTCCCTTGATACCTTTAACTTGTGAGTTCTGGAAACCCATATTTATGCTCTACTGAGAACTGATGTGCCTCTCCTAACAGTTTCCTTATTCCATGGTTGTGTTTATTAACCCTTTACCCAACGCAGACGATATCAAAATTTATTATTTTAAATATCATTTTTTTTAATTTTTCAAAAAATTTCAACAAAACCATATCATGTGACCCCTCGTTGGAACGAGCTCAACGAGCTCGTTCCAACGAGGGGTCACATGATATGGTTTTGTTGAAATTTTTTGAAAAATTAATATTTTTTCAACTGCTGAATTTGTATATTACGCGGGCGGATGCGGGCGATTCGTTGGGTAAAGGGTTAATATGGATTCGAGTTCGATCCACGTCCGGGATGACCCCATTGTGTCCTTGAGCAAGGCACTTTATCCCGGTTGCCTACAAGGGGGCACGATGATGCCGTGTACCAAGCCATATTGCCCGTCGATGGTGCACATGTCTTCAACCGCTATAACCCTGCTTGAGCCGAGCTTGAACAGAGTTAGAATGTTGACTAGCTGACAGTTGCTCGTCGATGCTCGGAGGTTCTCTCCGGGTACTCTGGGTTCCGACACCCATAAAAGTGTCATGGTCATGATTAGCCATTGTGCATAAGTATGTGACCTTAAACACCAATAAATAAATAATAATTAATATGGATATGTCTTGTCACAGTTTATTGGATAGTGCCCAGGGGCACTCTCTAATAAATTGTTACAAGTCAAACTTATATGAACCAATTCATGCAATCAAAACTAATCTATCCCTCTGGCACTTAACCCTTTACCTAACATAACGTTCAAAACCGGCCAGTGTTATTCTAAAAAATCGTCAACTAATTTTCATTATATTTTCATTTTTGTCTCAAAAACATAGGGGATGCCCTCTCTTTGGAACAAGCTCGTCGAGATCGTTCCAATGAGGGGTCATAACCTATGTTTTTGAGACAAAAAATGAAAAAAATTAGTTATTCAAGAATTTTGTTTGCAAGTGCCGTCTGCTTTTCATGTTAGGTAAAGGGTTAAAAACAAAAACCAACCTCACATCTTCTTGTAGAATGTGTTGTCTATGTCCATAAATGAATTCTGGTGAGCTGATAATCAGGAGAACTGATGAATTATGACAATCACTGATCAACACATGTTTAGATTTATTTGGTATTTTGGAAACTGGGATTATTTGATTAGGTCCCCATAAAGCAGATCTTCTGTTTCTCTGGCCATTTTTTTGTAAAATTGCATATGGGCAGGCAGTTTTTTATTTTATTTTTTATTTTTGTAATTATTTCTTTGCCATCAAAAGCTCATGTTCTTGGTTTATTTTATGTTTTAGGCCTCATAATCCACAGAATAGCATGAGCGGTGGTTCATTTCGTCCCTTGAGTGCAAGAAGGCTTTGCAATGCTAAAGCATTGCAAAGCCTTGTTGATCTCAAGGGATAAATATATCAATTTTATTAACTTGGGTAAAATATCAGACAAAAACCATTTAATTTTTATTTTTTTACGTTTGCATTGGTTATTAAAAGAGAGCATGCGGCAGCCAAAAGGACCATGAGGGAGGGACTGAGAAACAGATTTTTCACTTTTTTAGGCCTTAATGTTTTTGGTGTTTCTTTCAATTGCTATATTTTCTATTGCAGAGGTCAAGATCCAGGTGGGGACCAGAACAGGGTCTCCATGGACCTCACATACATCACAGAGAGGTTATTAGGTTAGTAACTTTAACATAAGGAATTATGACCACTTATTCCATATCACCTTATGATTATGAGAATTTCTTTGTTAGTGAACGGATTAATTATTAAGTGTTAGTAGCCCAAATCAGGGCTCAAAAGGGATGCTGTCATTCCATATTTGTGCTGTGATGTATCACATATTTGTTTTTTCATTCTAATACATCATGTGTATGTGTTGGGTATGAGAAGCTTGGAGGTTTGAAATGTGTGACATACTACTTTATTTTGATCAGTGCACACTGAATGTGGTTATTCCCTTCTCCCTTTTCTATGATATCTGTATTTTGTGACTTTCATATATTTTGTTGCTTTGATGTAGAGAGTTCAATGAGTTTTTGTTAACAGTTGTCTTAAAAGAATGTGATGATACTATTTTGTATGAAGGTTTTTTTCCTGTTATAATGTCTTTAGTTAGCTGGCCTTATAAGCTGAATTCTACTTTCTTGTATGAAGTTCGGGTTTTGAGACTGAATTGTTTGGTTTCTTTGTGCTGTGATCAAAGCAATTAGTATTGTTAATTTTTTCTTGATATTTCCAAGATCAAAGATTTACAGTGCATTAATGTTGCAAGGTATTTTAGCACTATACTGACATTCTGTGTTACTGAATACCATGGTAATGATTGACTATGTTGTGGAAACCCCTTCATCAAGCTAGAGATTATTGGTACTGGAACAAGTTTAATTTATTGGTACTGAAACAAGTTTAGTTCTGCCTGTTAGAAACCTTTTACCTAATGAAATGGCCAAATTCACTCACATAATTTACAAACTGAGCAATTAAAAAAAAAAAAACCAAATCATGTGACTCCTTGTATTTGGGGATTTTTATTATCAAGTTCGTTCCAATGAGGGATGACATGATATGGTTTTGTTGAAATATTTTTAAAAATTAAAAAAAAATAATTGAAATAAAAAAAAATTTATACCGTGTTCTTTGGCAAAAGAGTTAAATGATGATGGCTGTCAGTTTCCTTTTTCAGACCATAAAGATAATTAGGCTAGGGACCTGCCAACGGTTCGATAACTCAATTTGGCTTATTTGTTGAAGCCTAGTTAGAATTTGTGGCTATATTAGCATCTTCTTCGAAAGCGTCGTTAACCCTTAAGGAACTGGAGATTTTTATACATTTTTGCTGTACTTTGCAAGTCTACCTCGTGCGGCTTTGCAGTTGTTTGTAGTTAAGTCTTGGCTGCCTACAGAGGCAGCCAAAATTTTTCTAGAGACAACTGACAAGGTGCGTGAAAAACAAGTTTTGAGTTTACCTAAACAGTGGATTGAGGGGGGGGGGCACCTATTGCTTTGCATTAAAAATTTATCAAATTCGGAATTAGGCTCTTAAGGGTTAAGAGTTAATTAAACTCCAATAAATAAATATTGGCACCTTTCTTGAAATTCCAGTGCTTTGTGTTTCCTGATACTGTGTAGCCCATTAACTAAATCTGTCAGAAGGTGACTTTGGTTTGTGGTTGTTATCTTTTTCAGTGTATGTATACGGTGCGGTATTATGCATGGAAATGAATGAAGTTTTTCATCAAATGTAGGAATCTTGGCCAGAATGGAGATTGGCAGTAATGCTTCATGAAGAATGAAGTTCTGTATTACCAATGGAAGTATATTGAAAGTTCTTTGATTTTATTTTTGGCATACATGTCTATCGTCGGCAGAAAGAAATGAAGTAAACTGGTAACAAAAATTTATGCACTCAATAACCATTTACAATGTTGAACCTTTCAAGTTCGGTAGGAATTGTGGTTGTTGTACTTTCTATTGACCTTATAGTTTTTAGCTTCGAGATTTTTAGCTGCGGCAAGCAGCTCTATAAGTGGCAATGTCGGTCGGTCGGTCTGTCAGTCTGTCTGTGACCAACGAGTTTCAAAACTCAATAACTTTTGAAATACTTGATGGAATGACTTTATATTTGGCATGTAAGTGTATCTTATTGATGTCTAGCCACTGTTCAATGTATGTGTTGTTCCAAATATTTTTCTTGGAGTTATGGCCCTTGATGAACTTAGAATTTTGTGAGATTGCACCACCCGTCACAGCTACGGCGTCGATGTCGCGATTTTTTATGGCTAAGCTGTTTTTGTGCTTTGTCCTTGAGGTTTTTATTTCTATTTTACTGGCATTACTTTCTGCCTTGTCATTATCACAGTATCCTTTGGAAACTTAGACCTATAAAAAAAAATTTCTTGTTTCTCATGCAAATTTTCCTCAATTTTATGATGAGGGAGGGAGGTGTTTTTTGTTGTTTCACAACAGTTCTGAAAATTGTTGGAATCAGAAATTTATCTACTTGCTCTATTATGTAGCAAACCAATGTTTTCAGCAGTGAAAATTTCCGATAATGTAATTGAAAATTTAACCAACTATACCTTGTTTGACAGAGCTCTGTGAGCTCTGTCAAACACGGTATAGTTGGTCAAATATTTGTCCTATAAGTGCGGGATAGTGTCATAGAAGAGATTTCCAGGTGAAAAAAGATGATGAAGATTTCTATGACGAGAGAGGTGCCTGAGAAACAAGAATTTTTTTTGGAATGGCCTTACTTATCTCAATGCTCATGCATAAATGCTATCTTGAAATTTTACCCTGTACCCAATGATAAGGTTATCAAAATTAGTTATTTTAATATTTAGTTTTTCAAATTTTTAGTTGCGATTAGCAGCTCTATAAATGGCAATGTCGGTCGGTCGGTCTGTCTGTCTGTCGGTCTGTCTGTGACCAACGAGTTTCAAAACTTAATAACTTTTGAAATACTTGATGGAATGACTTTATATTTGGCATGTAAGTGTATCTTATTGATGTCTAGCCACTGTTCAATGCATGTGTTGTTCCAAATATTTTTCTTGGAGTTATGGCCCTTGATGGACTTAGAATTTTGTGAATTGCACCACCCGTCGCAGCTACGGCGTCGATGTCGCGATTTTTCAAAACATTTCTACAAAATCATATTATGTATCCCCTCATAGGAAAGATCCCAAAAAGCTCATTCCAGTGAGGGTCACATGATAAGGTTTTGTTCAAATGTTTTGAAAGTTTGTTTTTTTTCAACTGTACAAAATATATTCAGTGGAGCCCACTTAATTGGATCTCTCTTAACTGAATAACCCTGTGAATTGAATATATTTTCCCAACACAAAGCCGTTTACCATACCTCCAGTACAAAATTGACCTGTTAATTGAATATAGATTATAGAGTAAACTCCTGTTAATTGAATAAAAAATATTGTAACCTGTAGAGAAATTACCTGGACTCTCCCCAGTTTTCCTTTGTTTTTAGACCCATTTGGCCTCAGTGCATCCAATACAGGCATTTAATCTATTATATCTTGTTTGACAGAGCTCATAGAACTCTGTCAAACAAGATATAATAGAATAAATGCTAAGTTTATCTCTAGAATACAGAAAAGTGACACAATCCCTGTTAATTGAATACCCCCTGTTAATTGAATAATTTTCATTGGCAAAGTGGCTATTCAATTAACAGGGTTCCACTGTTTTTACACAGGCAGATGCAGCTGCTTGATTGGGTTAAGGATTTATAGGTCAGACTTTTTCCATACTGCATTGTAAACAAATCATAATGTAATTATTAGGGTCCGGTCGACTTTCGGCAGAAGTCTTATAGTAATCACTCTGTCCAGCCGCATATTCCTATGCCATACGATAACTCAAGTTTTCATAATAGTTAAACACAATATTGAAATTGATCAAATTTCTTTAAAAATCTTCTTCAGATCCACCTGTCAGAATGCTTTCATATTTGGTATACAACATCTCTAGGGAAGTCAGATTCAAGTTTGTTCAAATCGAGTTCCTGGGTTAATATTGATTAATTTTAACTTGCAATATGAGGGAATTTCTTTAAAAATACTCTTCAGATTCACAAGTCAGAATCCTTTCATATTTGGTATACAACATCTCGGGGAGGGGGGTTCGGGTCATGTTTGTTCTAATCGAGTCCCTGGGTTAATATTTACAATATGAGGGAATTTCTTTAAAAATCTTCTTTGCCAGAACCATCTATTAAAATCTTTTGATATACAACATCTCTAGGAGGGTTTGATTCAAGTTTGTTCAAATCGAGTCCCTGGGTTAATATTTGGGCTCTCTATGAGAACCCGAATTTTAACTTAGTGCAATATGAGGGAATTTCTTTAGCAATCTTCTTCATATCCACCAGTCAGATTGCTTTCATATTTGGTACACGACATCTCTAGGAGGGTCAGATTCAAGATTGTTCAAATTGAGTCCCTGGGTTAATATTTGGGCTCTCAGTTGGGGGAGTTGCAGTGATGTAACAACCCTTGGAAATTTTGCAGTGCTTGTTTACAGCTGATAGAATTGGAAGCAATCAGGAAAACCTATGATAATAATCATCTGACATGGACAGGAGTTATAAATAATTTCATGAGTTCATTTATCTGCAGTGTTGTTGAACCATGACTGACTAAATGTGACCCAAAATACTTATTTGAACTTCTTTGTCAGGTGAGCATGGAAGCCTCTTGGGGCCTCTTGTTATAATTGTAATCAGGAATCCCAAACAACTTACCCTTTGAGTTGGCAATTTTGTTTTTGTTGATACAAATAAAGTTTTTTTTTTATTCTCATGGATATTATTTTCTTATTTTAGCCATGTCTTTTCCACATGAAGGACATGATTCTTCATATAAAGCCAGCCTAAAAGATGTCACACAAATGCTGAGAATGAAACACTCAGACAAGTATTTGGTAAGATAGCTTTTTCTTCATAACTTTTAAAGCCAGAAAATGTAAATTTTTTACATCAGGATGCTGTTTCACGAATAATAAGTTTTGGGTTTTCAAGCAAATATTCACTGACAATATCCAAAGCTGTTTATAAGCAATATGTAGAGGATCTCAAATGAGTGATGTTTGGATATAAGATTTTTTGAAACGACTTTGATGAATTTGATTCACAACGAGCCTTTAGGCGAGTTGAGAATCTAATTCATCAAACGAGTTTCAAAAAATCTTATATCCAAACATCACGAGTTAAAGATTCTGTATATCACATGAATTTTCGAATGTTTTCAACACTTTTTATTTAATTCATTGTCGCTAAATTCTCCCAAAACAGCTGACAATCAGTTCGTTGGCTCAGACGCTTCACATCATGACGTCATGAATGGGATTTACTTGCACCTGTTGTCGTAATTGACGTCATGTGAACTACGCACAAGAATGCAATGCTGCTGCTAAGGGACCATGCGATGATTAGACACTAGTTGATGATCAGGAAATAAGACATGGGTTGTTAAGTTGAAATTAACAACGTTTCATATGATATAAATAGAATTAACTATTCATTATTATAAGTTATTGTGACGAATTTATGATAACATGGCCTGAGGTTTGTGGTTTGGAGCTTATGTTCTACCGAGATGCGAAGCATCGAGGTTGAACATATACTCCGAGCCTCAATCCTCAGATCATGTTACCATCAATGCATCACAAAAACGTATATGTTCCAATAAGACCCAACCCATAGCCCAAAACCCACATCGTGAAAAGAACAAGGCAATTTGAGTGAACAAGAGAACTTTAACCCTTTACCTAATGAATCGCCCGCATCCGCCCACGTAATTTGCAAATTGAGCAGTTGAAAAAAATATTTTTTTAAAAATATTTCAACAAAACCATATCATGTGACCCCTCATTGGAACGAGCTCGTTCCAATGAGGGGTCACTGAGCAGTTGAAAAAAATATTTTTTAAAAAATATTTCAACAAAACCATATCATGTGACCCCTCATTGGAATGAGCTTGTTCCAATTAGGGGTCACTGAGCAGTTGAAAAAAAAAAAAATTTTAAAATATTTCAACAAAACCATATCATGTGACCCCTCATTGGAGCGAGCTCAATGAGCTCGTTCCAATGAGGGGCCACATGATATAGTTTTGTTGAAGTTTTTGAAAAATTTAAAACAAATAGTAATTAAAATAATAAATTTTGATATTCTGTGGGTTGAGTAAAGGGTTAATGATAACAAATTTAGTAAATGAACCTCTTGTGTACTGCATGACTTCACTGGACAACAAAAAATCAATCACTTAGATAAAGTCAAATGTTATTCCATCTCGGTTCACATCATCAACTTATAACTGTGTTAGGAATATAAATTCATAGAAGAATCACTGGCCTCGAAAAATAGGATTTTATAGGCAGTATAAATTTTGAATCTTTTCCTATTGTTATTCTCCTCTCAAATATTTCCCATGGTGACGTCAGTTGGTAACGTATGCCACTGGAGCCGTAAACATAGAAAAAACTAAGTGAGCTCTCTTCCCATCAGAGGGCGAGGATTTTAGTCTTACTGGAACACACATATTCTTTCAAACTAAAATAATTTACTTAATATCTGCTAGTAGTACAGTGCATCCCACTTGATTGAATAACCCTGTTAATTGAATATAATTTTCAAACAGAAAGCCATTTACCATACCTTCAATACAAATTTGACCTGTTAATTGCATATGGGTTGTTGAGCAAACTCCTGTTAATTGTGTAAAAAATCTTGAAATATGTCGAAAAATTACTCTTAACAATCACTGAATTCCCCTTATTATCGACCTATTTGGCCTCAATAAATCAAATATCGGCATTTAATCTATTATATCTTGTTTGACAGAGCTCTATGAGCTCTGTCAAACAAGATATAATAGAATAAATGTTCAGTTTAACTCAAAATACAGGAATATGACCAAATCCCTGTTAATTGAATTCTCCTGTTAATTGAATAATTTCCTTGGGCAAAGTGTCTATTCGATTAACAGGGTTCCACTGTATCACTAAACAAAACTCTTATGAGAATAGCAAACAGAAGTAAAATAAAAGCTTTAATTTTCAGGTGATAAATATATCGGAAAAGAAAGCAGATCTCACAAAGTTAAGCCCCAAGGTAAGCTACACTTTTGTCACATTTATATTTTTCAGCTCTGGCTCAACAGACAAACTCTTCTACCCAGGCCATGATAAAGATGAAAAAGAGGTGTTTCTGTCTGTCTCCATTCCCAGCCAATGTATAGGAAACCGACATTATTCAAAAATTTTTAGCTGCGACTAGCAGCTCCATAAGTGGCAATGTCAGTCTGTCGGTCAGTCTGTCGTTCAGTCGGCCTGTCTGTGACCAACGAGTTTGTCTGTGACCAACGAGTTTCAAAACTCAATAACTTTTGAAATACTTGATGGAATGACTTTATATTTGGCATGTAAGTGTATCTTATTGATGTCTAGCCACTGTTCAATACATGTGTTGTTCCAAATATTTTTCTTGGAGTTATGGCCCTTGATGAACTTAGAATTTTGTGAGATTGCACCACCCGTCACAGCTACGGCATCGATGTCGCGATTTTTTACTGAATAAATTTTTTCTGCTGTTTTTCTTGATGGGAGTATTGTATGATAATATTGTTCTCACAATATAGATATATAAAAAAAATGAATGCTGAAAAAAATAATTTAATTGTGTGGAAAATGGTAAGAGTTTAAATGAAAATGATAAATGTTTCATTTCCACTGAGAGACTGTAATAAATATCAATGAAAGTTAAAATTATCTTCTGAAGATTTTGAATTTCTACAGTCTACTAATATACTATACTAGTAAGCTCACCTATTCCAGGATGGGAATCCTCACCCATGCAACACAAAATTTCTAGCCAGACAGAATCACATACTTCCCATTTATATAACCCTCTGCACACTGATGTCAAAATACCAAAATTTCAAGTGACAAATTTTTTTTATGAAGCAACTTGGAATTATTCCTTTACCTAACATGAAAAGCAGACGACACTTGCAAAAAAATTCTTAAATAACTAATTATTTTCATTTTTTGTCTCAAAAACTTAGGTTATGACCCCTCGATGAGCTCGTTCCAACGAGGGGTCATAACCTATGTTTTTGAGACAAAAATGAAAAAATAATGAAAATTAATTGGCGATTTTTTAGAATAGCGCAGGCCAGTTTGGGCAATACGTTGGGCAAAGGGTTAACCGATTGAATCTTATTTGAAGGAGCTCAGTGAGCTCTGTCAAACAAGATTATACTGGATAAATTTCTATTTGCGTTAAGGGAAAAGTTGGCTGCTTGAAGTTTTTATATTTCAACATCAGTGTGAAGAGAGATAATAGATTAGGACCAAGCCTGAATAAAAGCAACTTGTCATTTGCAAAATGAGGTCCCCAGAGGGTGAATTTGCTGATGCTATCCCATGCAGTGGGCCAATTTATCCTCCAGGTGTATCTTTCTGTTTTGGCTTGAGACCTTGATTCAGAATGAGGTTCACAGAGGTAAATTTTGTGATGCTACCCTGCTGTGCAGGGTAGCATCACCAAATTCACCCTCTGGAGACCTCATTTTGCAGATGACAGTTTCAGGGACACCTGAGGCCCCATAAGGCCTGGGCTGACGTGGGGTTATTTAGTCCCGCTGATGAAGTTGCGGGAAAATTAGACCAACGTGGAGGGTCGGAATCCAAGTGTCGCGAACTCGGCGCAGAGAGCTGAGTTAGACCGACGCCGTGATTCCTTCTCTGCCAAATTGGCCTGAAATAGGTTCGATTTCCGTTAGGTGTGATTCCTAATCACTTCAGGCTGTATAATGGAAAGAATGATTTAAAGTAACAACGATTCTTTTATTTACACATAAAAAAATAAATCCGTTTCAATATTTCAACAATCAACAATTCAATTCTTTTCACAGAAAATGGGTCACTACGGTTAAATAATTCTAAACAATCATATAGTCATTCTATAGCCCTGTACTGGCACTATAGTCTACACACTGGAAATGTTACTACCGTGAGCTCGCCATAAGAGCTTCACAAATCTGAAATGTTATTACTGTGAGCTCGCCATAAGAGCTTCACCCGCTTAGGCTCAAATGTCAACGTCTGCGCGTAACTGTACCTCTGGCTGTCGGAGGGTTCCGACCAGCAATGTTCGTCATCTATAAACCACCGTACTTCTGATTTGGGTCAGATATTGTCTACTCATACCTTATGTGCCCTTTGAAAGTCCTCCGTGAAAGTCCTATTGAAATATCCACCGTTCCTGGTTGAATTCACGATTCACAAATGCCCCTTTTGTGCTAGGGCGAAATTGTCACTCACACCGATCTCCAGTCGGTATTATGATGTTCCGACAGCAAAATAAACTACTCAGAACGCAATCAGGCTGACGCTTCAAAGGGTTAATACGCACAATACAATTAACCTACACTTCTGACTATTGCAGGCTGATACCCGCTACTCGACAATCTAAACTTTAACGTTCCACCTGGGGTGTTCCTTCTCACGAATTCGGCCCCGTAGCCGCCTATCAACTTTAAGCTAAATCAATCATGGAATGCCCTCTCTGGCGATTCCAGCCGTTTCAGGGTCCTGTGATCGAAGGTACCCTTATGCCAGGAAACAGAGTCCGCCTGTCCTGGACTTCACCAACGTGTGTGTGACCCCAAGTGTGTGTCTAATGCTCTGCTCTTCCAGGTATATATATACTTTTTACCCTAAACTGTCAGGTGGACCGACGCTCATCTGTCCACCTGTCAAAACGGTGGGAGATGACGTATATCGAGGCAGAATCAATACAAGTCCTCTCACGCGTGACTTAACGGTGATTCGTTCCTGACACGCATTGCTATAACTAATGATGACACGACATTTCTATCTTTTAGAATCTCGTTTCTCAATTAGCCGTGACGAAAACCGATTACGTCTCGTAAGACTCCGACTACTGTAGAAACTAAACGAGATTAGACCTTATCTAACATATCGTTTCTCCCCTGGGTCCCTGCGCTAAAGCTGGATATGCACCACGTGTGTTTTTTTCCAGCTTTACAGAGAAGTGAAATTCATGTAGGTTTTTCGCCTTGATGCGGAATATATTTTGAACTTACAATATCTTTAAATATGAGGCCCCTTGCCCCTATATTTAGGCTGGCTTTGCCCTGACAGACAGTCTGCTTATTTTCAGGCTTGATTAGGACATATTTTGTATTTTGTAAGGAACTAATTTTTTTTCCCAACATTGTTCATTTCAGGTGCTGGATTATGGGTGGCCAGATCACCTTGCCCCACCTCTAGAACGCCTTTGCAGTATATGTAAATCGATAGACTCATGGTTAAGTTCAGATTCACAGCATGTCGTTGTGATTCACTGCAAAGGTGCGAGAGGGAAAATAGCTGTTATAGTTGCTGCCTACATGCATTACTGCAACATTTGTGCAAAGTAAGTGTTACTTTAAATATGAAGTACTTGTTTAATATAGTCTATTTCTTTTCATGTGTGTATAAGGATAGAAGATAAAAGTTTTTGATGATGTCAGGGTTTAATCCAAGGACATTTTGGGCCGAATTTTTGCCCTATACACAAAAATTCGGGTTGGCTGACTTAAAAATCAATTGATTTAAATCTTTGATTTAAATTATGGTTTAAATCAATGATTTTTTTTATATCATTAATTTAAGGCCCCACAAAGTAGATCTTCTGTTTCTCTGGCCACTTTTTGTAAAATAGCATGTGGGCAGGCGGTTATTTTATTTTTTTATTTTTGTAATTATTTCTTTGCCATCAAAAGTTCATGTTCTTGGTTTGTTTTATGTTTCAGGCCTCATAATCTACAGAATAGCATGGATGGTGGTTTATTTCGTCCCTTGAGTGCAAGAAGGCTTTGCAATGCTACAGCATTGCAAAGCCTTGTTGCACTCAAGGGACAAATGTATCAATTTTATTAACATGGATAAAATATCAGGCATGACCCATTTAATTATTATTTTTTTAAGTTTGCATTGGTTATAAAAAGAGAACATGCGGTAGCCGAAAGGACCATGCGGGAGGGCCTGAGAAACAGATTTTGTACTTTTTTAGGCCTAAATCAAAAATTTATAAATATTCAGAAATATTTTCAAAAGAACTTGGAAATGAGATGAAACAAGATGGAATGGGGGGGGGGGGGGAGACTCACTATTTTCCAGAATAAATTAAAATTAAATGAGCCAAAAAATTGTGATTTCAACCCTTTACCCAACGAATCGGCTGCATCCGCCCACATAATATGCAAATTCAAGAGTTGAAAAAATATTATTTTTCAAAAAATGTCAACAAAACCATATCATGTGACCCCTCATTGGAACGAGCTCGATGAGCTCGTTCAATGAGGGGTCACTGAGCAGTTGAAAAAAATATTTTTTAAAAAATATTTCAACAAAACCATATCATGTGACCCCTCAATGGAACGAGCTCGATGAGCTCGTTCCAATGAGGGGGGTCACATGATATGGTTTTGTTGACATTTTTTGAAAAATTTAAAAAAATGATATTTAAAATAATAAATTTTTATATTGTCTGCGTTGGGTAAAGGGTTAATAAAATCTCACTATTAGGCCTAAAAAAATAAAAAATCTGTTTCTCAGGCCCTCCCGCATGGTCCTTTTGGCTGCTGCATGCTCTCTTTTTATAACCAATTAAACTTAAAAAAAAAAAATTAAATGGTTTATGTCTGATATTTTACCCAAGTTAAAAAAATTTATGAATTTGTCCCTTGAGTGCAAGAAGGCTTTGCAATGCTTTAGCATTGCAAAGTCTTCTTGAACTCAAGGGATGAAATACACCACAACCCATGCTATTCTGTAGATTATGAGGCCTAAAACTTGAACCAAGAACATGAACTTTTGATGACAAAAAAGTAATTACTGAAATAAAAAATAAAATAAAAAATGCTCGCCCACATGCAATTTCACAAAAAATGGCCTGAGAAACAGAAGATCTACTTTGTGTGGCCTTAAAGTCAATAAATGTTACTCTTTGAGCCATATAAATATTAAAATCTCACTATTTTTGTTCAGAAGTTTCACAATTTTACAATTCATCAGCTTAACATGTCTGGTCTTGACTGCTGGAACATGCTGTAGGGAAGTTAAATGTTCCTGAATCTTTTTTAAGTTTATATAATTTTCAGCTAATATGAATAAAACAATATTTAAGTGAACATAGATTTTAAACCACATTTATGATAATCTTTCAACAAACCTATCAAAAATACAAAATCAACTCTGAGAACAACGATTAGTGATTTAAGTATCAAAAGTATCCAAAATGATTTTCAAGAAGTCATCTTCCTTCCAGCAGTGCTGTAACGAGAAAACAAAAGTTTCAGTGATTCCTCTCTATTTCCATCTTTGTCAAATGTCTATTCTATGCCAAATATATTCTGGAATTCTTCCCCTCATACCACCTCAAAGACTGAAATGGTTAACACAGGTAAATGTTTTAGTATCAGTTATTTTGTCCATTCTTTGGGCAGCCTTTGGTACAAACTGCTGCCAATACACTGTTTCTTTTATCTAAAGGAATCATGTGAGAAAAAGTACCTTCTGGTGAATAATTTATAGTATGCAAATAAAAATCAAATAAATCTATTTAAATCAAAAAAATCTGATTTAAATAAAAAAAATCAATTTTTTTTATTTTTAAAAAAAAATCACCTACCCTGTTTAAAACAGGCAGTGAAATTCTCAATTGAAATAATCAATGTTATTTCCAAATGAAACAAAATACTGCATTTTGATTGGCTGAGAGGTAGAGTGTAACTGGCAATCCACAATGTTTTTTTTTTACACCGTGGTTAACCATGGTGTAAAAACAAGAATATACAATAGCAGGCTATATGGCTAAAAAAAGTACCAATTTTTAATTATTAATTTATACCTTCTGCTCAGTTATGTTAGAACAAAAATAAAAATACAGGAAATTTAATATTTATGTGCAATAAAAATTACAGTAATGGACGTCATTGGAACTGGTTCATTGAGCCAGTTCCAATGACATCCATATTTGCCTGGTTTTATTTATTAAGAAACTTACAAAGTACAAATTTTCTGTCAGTTTTTTCTCACAATGTTGGTTAAAGTATTAAGTACACCAAAATTCTTGGAAATAAATCTGTATCCTTGTGTTTTCCAGGGTATATGAGAATTTACACCGGTTTGGGAACTCTTACACCCTTCGGTTTTGCCTCACGATGTATGAGTTCCCAAACCAGTGTAAATTCCCATACACCCTGGAAAACACAAGGATAACTAATATTTTCCCTCACCTACCATCTTGCTGTAATCTAATCCAAGTAGTACTGAGTCCATATAGAGAGGGAGTGTCATGGCTCAGTGGTTATCGCATTGGCCTTCAAACCGAAAAGTCTGTGGTTATCTAATGCTGAATTATTTTTGGCCATCAAAATTTGTTCATGTGTCTTTGCCTTGTTAAAATTCATGAGAGAGTGCCTACAGGCTATCTCTCATAAATTACAACAAGGCAAATCCTAACAAACAAAAATTATTTAACTTCAAGGTAATATGAAGTTCATCCACCAAACAAGTTGCAGCACCTGCACTTCAGAATAAAGCCCAAATATGGGCTTCCAGCACTCTCCTAGTTAAGGGTTAACCTTTTCATGTCAACCCCAACCTTACCCCTCAAACTTCCCCCCACCCCCATCCCCACCAAAATATACCAAACTGCATATCTTCCCTACACATGATAGAAATTTCACATAACGAGACTGAGTAGTGTCATTGCTGAATTCATCACCATGTCTTTTCATAAAACACTTCATTGGGTGATTTAGTCCACAAAAGGCTTCAGTTATTGGTAGAATAGGTAGAAACTTCACGTGTACATATTGTATTTGTTTTAACAATTTGTTTTTTTTTATGTTTTCAGTGCTGATCAAGAACTTGACAGACTTGCAATGCAAAGATTTTACAATGATAAACTTGGGCAATTTACAAAACCCTCACAGAGGAGGTAAGTTTTGTATTTCAATTGTTATTAACCTTTTACAAGCCTGGAAATAAGTAATCTGTCATTTGCAGAATGGAGTCCCCAGAGGGTGAATTTGCAGATGCTATCCCATAGAGTGGGCTAGAATCCCTCAATTTATCCACTGGTTACCTCTTTCTGTTTAGGCATGAGACCTTGATTCAGACTGAGGTTCACAGAGGGTAAATTTAGTAATGCTACCCTGCTCTCCATATCTCCATAAATTCACCCTCTGGGGACCTCATTCTGTCCATAACAGTCTGCTTATTTCCAGGCTTGAATATACACATTAGTAAAATTTGTTATTCTTATTATTTTTTTTCTAAAAAATTTTCCTCAAAGTTATAACAAAACCATATCGTATGATTCTTCATTGAAATGGGCTCAATGAGCTTGTTCCAATGAAGGGATATCATTTATGATATGGGAAATATTTTTTTTTCAACTGCACAATTTGTAAATTACATGGACAGATGTGGCAGATTTATTAGATAAAGGCTTAAGAATTAATTAATCCTCTAATTAGAATGACTAGAGGCAACAGATGCAAAAATAATTCCTGAATAACTAATCACTCAAATATTTGAATCCAAAATGGCCCCTAATTGGACTAAACTCAACAAGCTCATTCCAATGTAGGATTATAAAATATGTTTTAGAAGAAAAAATTGAAATATTAAAATGGAATGTGAATGACGACTTCTGTGTTTAACACTGGCAATACATAAATGTTATGTTGGTGCAGGGCTGGCGCCAAGTGTAAATTCCATGGGGGTATAGCCTTCCTATCCCCTCCCCCCCCCCCTCCTTTGTCAGGAAATTGCTTCTGGTCAGGTGAAGGGTTCAGATTTGTTTTTTGAAGATTCAGTATCTTCATAAAATTTTGTTGCTATACTATTTATTTTCATGTAATGACAGCTTCATCTGCTTTGAAACATATTCTTTCTCTTTAAATATTTTGTAAATCTCACTATGTTGTGAAATGTCAGAACAAATTAAGAGACTTGAATGGCACATGGAGTGTGATTAAACACATCCACTTACTAAAAAATAACCATGTAACAGGTTTGTATTTATGCCATACAATACATGGTTTCTCTGCAGTCATAGACAAAATTTATCATGTGCACTGAGGTGAGGATGTACTACATTTGGAAAAATTAACCATGCGCAGTGAGGTGGGAGATATACCACATGCACAATTTGTCACCATGATTTATCAGACATTCATAAAACTTGAACATGTGTTTTCTGTGAAATAGATTCTATTTAAAAAACCTAGTTGTATCACCACGTAAACCTAAATGCTTGAGGAGTTTCCATAAACCTATTTTATGTTACAGCAGTATGCCTAAATTGTATGGCAATCATTTCTAGTCAAGTCTTGCTTGTCCATAATGGGGGGGGGCTTCAGATCTAATCTATGATGTCCTGCCCCACCCATCCCCTTTGTTGGGGAACCGTTTCCTTTTTTGTGGGATACCTTAGCACCCCCCTCCCCTCTATCCAGGAGCACAAGCCCCCTGTTGAAAAATCCTGGCCTGACTTCAACCCTTAAGGGCCTGAAGATTTTTATACATTTTTGCTATACTTTGAAAGTCCACCTCCTGTTGCTTTGCAGTTGTTTCTAGTCAAGTGTTGTCTGCCTTCAACAGTAATATTGGTCACTCTTTGCATCAGACACCATTTATTTGGGAATCATTGTATTGACCCCTACCACTGAGTTACTAAATGTATCCTTTAACCCTTAAAGGTGTAATTCTGACATCACCTTTTACTGCAACAAATCAGGTGCCCCAACATGAAGTTTGTAGATAAACTGCCAAATTGCATTCTTAGTACAATGACAGTTGTTTCTAGGCAAGTCTTGGCTGCCTACATAGGCAGCCAAGACTTGCTTAGAAACAACTGCAAAGCCTTGGGATTTAGACTGTCAAAGTGTGGCAAAATGTATTAAACATATCCTGGTCTTAAAGGATTAATGGTTTTTCTGCTGTGTATCGATGCCTGTAGGCCCATAGGCAGCCAAGACTTGCCTAGAAACAACTGCAAAGCCTTGGGATTTAGACTTTCAAAGTATGGCAAAAATTTATTAAAACATCTCCTGGTCTCTAAGGATTAATATCTTTTCTGCTGTGTGTTGATGCCTGTAAGCCTATCAATATACAAGAGTTAAGCCATGCTTGAAACACATTTGAACAGTCAAAAATAGTTCAGCTAAGTTTGCTACCTGTAAGATTATCACTGCTTCTTTCGTGGGAGCATGGTAACACTGTGTACTAAGATTAACAGCACATCGATGGTGCACTTGCCTTTAACTGTTGCTAACTTTGCTTACGCTGGGTTAATAAGTGAGAGGGCCTGACCATTACTCGCAGCTGATCACTAGTTCTCACATGGTACTCCAGCATCCTCCACCTGTAAAACTGTCTGAGACGGTTTGACCTTTGTTGTTGAAAATATCATTAAACTCCAATAAACAAACATCACTACTTCTTCCTTTTACAAGGTTCTATTTTGTTTGATATTGGGTTACTTTTGGAGGGGAGTGGGCTCGCCAGGTGCTCACCATCTGGATGCATCATTCATGCCATCCTGACCAGACAAACTAGTAAAATAGTCTGGGGTTAACCCTTTACCCAACGTAATGACCAAAACCGTCCAGTGCTATTCTAAAAAATCGCTAGTTAATTTTCATTATTTCTTTCCTTTTTGTCTCAAAAACATGGGTTATGACCCCTCATTGGAACGAGGGATGAAAAAAATCAGTTATTCAAAAAAAATTTTTGCAAGTGTCGTCTGCTTTTCATGTTAGGTAAAGGTTATTTTTTTGCAAGTGTCGTCTGCTTTTCATGTCAGGTAAAGGGTTAAAGCAAGGATTGTATAATTATCTATCACCTTTCCATAGTAATATTTTGATACTCACGGGTTCAAACACTTGGAATAACTTAATTTTTTGGCATTTTTCTGTTTCAGGTATGTCAACTACTTCGCAGGGCTTTTATCTGGTGCAATAAAAATAAACAGCAACCCCCTTTATTTACATCACATACTGATACATGGAGTAGCAAACTTTGATACAAAGGGAGGTTGTCGACCATTTATTAAAGTGTACCAAGCAATGCAGCCTGTGTTTACATCAGGAGTATAGTAAGTATTAAATAGCATTATATATTTCAGTACTTTCTAGTCCTAACTCTCTTCAATCTGAAACTTGTCTATTCACCTGCAATATATTCCTTATCTAACCACTAGCACTCTGGTGATTGGTGTTGCAACAGAATTGTTGCCAATCATTTTCTCTTGGTTAACTGTGAATTTAACCAATTATAGCTTGTTTGTCAAGCAAGATATATTTGGTTAAATATCAAACTGCATTATGGGAAGTATTTGCTGCTGAAGGTTAATTGATCGAGTGCTGGAAACCCACATTTTGGGCTTCATTCTGAATTGCAGGCACTGCAACTTAAAATCTTCATATTCTGTGCTTAATGGGAGATTATTTAGTCTATATTAAATTGCCTTGTTACAATTTATGGGAGAGTGCCTATAGCACTCTCTCTTAACCCTTAAGGGCCTGGATAAATTTCTTGAATACCCATAGACCACCACCTGTGCATTGCCAGTAGTTAAGCAGTGACTTCTAATCAAGTCTTGGCTTCACATTTAGGCAGCCAAGACTTGACTACAAACCACTGCCAAGATAATATGTCTATTTTCAGCAGGATTTCCTGATGATTGCATGTTAAGAGTACCTGTTCTGAGGACGTAAAAGTCGGAAATGGGCCTTTATAGGTTAACTTGAAACAAGGCAAAGACATCTGAAAACATTTTGATCAGTGGCGTAGATAGCTTTTCGCTGGCAGAGGGGCAAGCCCAAAATTTTCCGACAGACCGAAAATTTTCCGACAGTGTAACAACAACAAAAACCCAAACAAACAGAAAGAGGTCACATACTTATGCACAATGGCTAATCGTGACCGTGACAGTTTTACGGGTGGAGAAAGCTGGAGTACCCAGAGAGAACCACCGAGTCATCGATGTCAGCAACTGTCAGCTCCTCAACATTCTAACTCTGTTGAAGCTCCACTCAAGCAGGGTTACAGCGGATGACGACATGTGCACAATCGATGTGCAGTATGCCTACACGGCATCATCGTGCCCCCATGTAGGCAACCGGTATAAAGTGCCTTGCCCAAGGACACAACACAGGTTGTCCCGCACGGGGATCGAACTCGGGACCACTAGCATAGAAGTCCAACAGTTTCCCACTGAGCAACTGCTCTATTTTTTATTAGATAAAAAAAAGAAAATAATTATGACACAATTTACTTAAATACAGTGGAGCCCACTCAACTGGATATCTCTTAACTGAATAACCCTGTTAATTGAATATGATTTCCCAACACAAAACCATTTACCATACCTCTAGTACAAATTTGTCCTGTTAATTGAATATAGGTTATAGAGTAAACTCCTGTTAATTGAATAAAAAATCTTTAACATGTTGAGAAATAACCCGGACTCACTCCAGTTTTCCCTTGTTTTTAGACCTATTTGACTTCAGTACATTCAATACAGGCATTTAATCTATTATATCTTGTTTGACAGAGCTCACGGAGCTCTGTCAAACAAGATATAATAGAATAAATGCTAAATGTATCTCTAGAATACAGGAAAGGGACACATCCCCTGTTAATTGAATACTTCTGTTAATTGAATAATTTTCAGTGGCAAAGTGGTTATTCAATTAACAGTGTTCCACCATATAACATTAGTCATGATTAGTGAGGTAATTATTAATCTCATGAATACACCATAAAGTCAAGGTAAGCTGCAGTATCACTGACACTTTCATTCTATTACTTTTGCAGTAATGTCACCGAAAACATGCAGAAAGTTTGTATTTCCATCTCACCAGGAATTCCATTACGGGGAGATATTTTAATAAAATGCTACCACAAGAAATCAACTACTGGACAAAGAGAACCAATGTGGCAGTGTCAGTACCATACCTGTGCAATCTCAAACTACAAAGTGATCTTTAGTAAAGATGAACTTGATCAAGGACAGAATGGTAAGCACACGATGGGTTTCTTTAGAAATATCCCAAACACACTTTGCAGTTTCTTGGAAGATGAAAGCCAAATAAATCCTTCCTGTAAATTTTGTTGCCGTTCTATATCACAAAAATAGGGCCATCATTAATGCAATGCAATAATAATGCAATGTTAACGACTAGAATCCACCGCAGTGCTCTCTGACTTACATTATTACCCCATATCACAGGTGTTCACACCCTTTGTTCATTCTAAGACATTCTCAGCTCAACTCAACGGAGCATACTGCTGGTGCTCCACAGACGGCCACACGAGGCAAGTCCCTCATTAGGTCCCTATTTTACACCTAGGTACAGTTGGGATTGCTTAGTACTGGTGAACATTCCCAGCATCCACAGCTGGTAAGTGATGCAACGTCGCAGAATCACACACTCAAACTTTGCCAATCGCACACCAGCCACTACTACGGGAAGCACCTGAATTAATCGCCGAATGGTCACCCATCCAAGGATTAACCGGGCTCGATGTTGCTTAACTTTGGTAATCTAACAAGAACCAGTCTAACGAGAACTGGTCTCGCTTTGCCAGTGCTCCTCATCATAATTATTTTTATTATTATTCTTGAAAATTAAATATAGAATAAATAGGTGCTAGGACCGGTAATTAGATTTAACCCCTTTACCTAACTAACGGCCAAAACCGGCCAGCGCTATTCTCAAAAATCGCCAATTAATTTTCATTATTTTTTTCATTTTTTGTCTCAAAAACATAGGTTATGACCCCTCGTTGGAACGAGCTCGTTGAGCTCGTTCCAACAAGGGGTCATAACCTATGTTTTTGAGACAAAAAATGAAAAAAATTAGTTATTCAAGAATTATTTTTGCAAGTGTCGTCTGCTTTTCAGGTTAGGTAAAGGGTTAAACCATGAGTGGTTAAAACCCTTATTCTACGAGTGGTTTAAATCTAATTGCCAGTCCTTATACCTATTTGTTTTATTTATACCATGCTATTAATAAATAATCGACTTTGTCACTTAAAATGGAAAAAAAACTTTCTGTTGCAAATACACAGGTTTGTTTTGTTTACATCTGCACCAGTGGGCATTACTACCGGCTGCACGTGAATGCTTGATTGATAGCTAGACACATCATCAGAGTTGATTGAATTTACCTTGCTTTTTCAGTCAAATTATTATCAACAAATCTTAAATTTTATTTTAAATATTTAATTGCAGGTATTTTAAACTTAATAAGTCATTGCACATAGTAGATAGTACAGCAAAACTTTGTATGTTTGAATGAAACATCATGAAGTGTGAATGTATCGAAGTTGGCAAATTATTACATTCATGTCACGTCATGGATGAACTTCCTACTGTAGGTGTAAATTTTGTTTAATCCCAGTAAACACTTTACACCAGTAGCGGGGTTAAAAGCTAATTTTTAACATACAGGCTTTTTCACAAGTAGTAACCAAGCCTGAAAATAAAGAGCCTGACATTTGCAGAATGAGGTCCCCAGAGGGTGAATTTGATGATGCTATCCCATACAGTGGGCCAATTTATCCTCTGGGTGCCTCTTTCTGTTTAGTTTTGAGACCCTGATTCAGAGAGAGAGGTTCACAGAGGGTAAATTTAGTGATGCTACCCTGCTATGCAGGGTAGCATCACTAAATTCACCCTCTGGGGACCTCATTTTGCAGATGACGGTCTGCTTATTTTCTGGCTTGGTAGTAACATAGGTGAGCATGGTATAAAGCAAGTTATCTTAACCTGCCAATATTAAGCACTTGCATGGAGTTCACTCTAGCTCATTCCAATGCATTTAAGTATGGTCCTAATACATGCTTCCAATACTAAGGCAGTTAGCTCTGTCAGTGCAGGCCAGTTGATATATGTAATTGGAAAACAGTGTTTGGTTTCATATCTCATATCTAACTAGGAATTTAACCAATTCAATATTGTTTGACAGAGCTCATGAGCTCTGTCAAATAAGGTTGAATTGGTTAAATTTCTAGTTGCATTATGGGAAAAATTTGCAGCTTTAAATTTTGAGATTTTGACATCAGTGTGTGGGGGGTTAAAGGTGACCAAGACTTGCCTAGAAACAAATGTTAAGCCACAGGATATTATAGACTCGCAAAGTACAGACAGCAAACAGGTATTAATATCTCCATTTCTTAAGGGTTAGGCCTAAAAAAGTTAAAAATCTGTTTCTCAGACCCTCTCACATGGTCCTATTGGCTGTTGCATACTCTCTTTTAATAACGAATGCAAACTTAAAAAATTATGAATTGAATGGTTTATGTCTGATATTTTACCCAAGTTAATAAAATTGATAAATTTGTCCCTTGAGTGCAACAAGGCTTTGCAATGCTTTAGCACTCATGGGGCGAAATACACCACCACCCATGCTGTTCTGTAGATTATGAGGCCTAAAACATAAAATAAACAAAGAACACAAACTTTTGATAGCAAAGAAATAATTACAAAAATAAAAAATAAAATAAAAAAACGCCGCCGACATGCAACTTTACAAAAAATGGCCTGAGAAACAGAAGATCTACTTTGTGGGGGCCTTAACAGAGTTTTTATAAATACAGATTTTTTCCAAGTGAATAAAGCTTTGATGATGTAATTAAAAATATGTTGATGTACTCATCACAGAGTGCAACATGTAGATTTTTCACTTTCCCTCTGCATAATCTATTTTAAGGTTTTTCTTTAATGACTCCTATCAATGTAGACAAGCAAGTACAATAGAATAAAGTTGATTGATGTGAAGTCATTACATGGTCTCATTAAGTACATCACAAAACTTCATTCATGTTTGCCAAAATACATCCATATTGAACTCTGCAAAATGAGTTCATTACTTGCTGGGAATCATCTTGTTTTAATACGGTTCAAGTGATGCTTAAAGTTTAGACTAAAAGTGTTTCCCATCTGACAGTAGCATGTATCTTCCAACATTCACTTTGATTCACCTGATGAAGTGAGATCATATTGAGTAAGAAACTAAATTTGGAAAACTTTTTATTGTTTTTTTTCAGATCCTCGATTCCCAGATAATGGCAAGATTGAATTTGTTTTTGGACCTAAATCTGATGCTTCAGTTTCAGGTGAGTTTTAGGATTATTTTTATCACGCATTCATACAATGGTGTAGCCGTGATGACGTGTTTCTAACTTGTGATGAAAAACATCTTTGGCTTACAAGCTATATTTTCTCCAATACAGGTAAATATGTCCCGATACCAAGCGCAATACCTTGCAGTGATTGGTCAATGCCTCGTTGATTTTATTTTATGTCGCCGGGCACGCGCATATGTCTACTGTCAGTGATTCTTATGTCCACTGTCAAGGAGAGTGTCTCGTTGCTATGAGCAACGGTTCATCGCAATGTCTTTTTTCACTTGAAATCAACTGAGACAAATACATTTAACTGAAGTAAAATACACACAAAAGTACCGTTATTGCGTACAAAAAGATTAGTTATGTAAACATGGGTTTAGATTATAAGGTCTATTTTCATTAATTTACTGTAACATAAACTGAAACGAATCGAGAGCATCTTGCCCCATTGATTGTGTCCGTAAACATTGAATAAAGATTATTTTTTTCCAATTCAATTTTACTTGTGTAAGAACAGGACATATACATTATTCTGTTTGTTGACAGGGGACATGGTCTCACATTCCCTGCACGAAACATATATTCAACCTCGACTGATGCCTCGGTTAAATATAAATTTCATGCAGGGAACGTGAAACCATGTCCCCTGTCAACAAACAGAATAACTTATAATGTCTGGATGAAATACAACTCTGTATGGAGGGTAACAACAACTCATGCATGTGCACACTGAAGAAGGGAGATTTTTTTTAGCCACACTCAACCACTAATGTAATTAAATATTTCAATTTCTACACTAGTTGAAGTAACTGTTCTTGGTGATACAAACAAGAATGAGACTTTGGTAAGTTGTCGTATGTTGTCCAATCTTTTTCAAACTTGGCCCATAAGTTAACCACCATGAGAACCAGTGCAAGTGTGGTTTTGCATTTGATTGAATTTTCTTAACCATAGTTATGGTACATATGGTACAGTCTGACTTAGAAATTATACAGTCTGTGCACACATTTTTGTCCAGAGCATTTCTCATCCATTTATTGTCCAATCTTTTTCAAACTTCTTACAACAGTTATGCCCTTTTTGACTTAGAAATTGCACATTTTCATGGTCATTTTGGTTTTTGGACGATAATTTGAGTTTGCATTTGTAGATCAGCACCAGACTTGGTTTGTGTCTCAAGTTCGAATTGGGGTACGATATAATGTTAATGGTTGAAAATAGTAGTTATGTAGAATTCGGGCATATTATGCAACACTAGTCGGTGCTCTTATTTATTACTAATTTTTTTTCTTTCAAACCATTTTAATGTAAATTCAAAGAAATGAAAGGTCCATATTACAGTACAGTCTCCGTGGACTGGTCACTTTCCATGCATGGGCAATATTTCCACGGACACAATAATATTAGATTCCAAACATTAATTACAGGAATAATCATCCAAAATTTTGTTAATGAAGCACCGGGTACAACCCGGTGCTTCATTAATTAAAATTTTGCTAATGATGATTTTTACTACCTGGTATACAGATGTGTGTACATAACTGCCCATGTGTGGATTACGACCAACCCACGGCGACTATACTGTATGTGAATTGGATATCATTTATTTTTGGTTGAGTTTTTTTTCACAGACTCAACCTATAGTTTGATGAAGTCTGTGAGTGGGTGGTCATAACCTTTCTCACGTGATAACATGAAGAAATATCAATGGATTTGGTCAATATTTGGTATGCTAGACTTTCTTAACAATGTCTTGAATGAGTTTGAAAACTAGTATGGTTCGACCATACTGTGCAGAGTTATGGCCCTTAATTATTTAATTTTGGCCTGTTTTCAGCTAGTCGGTGTGATATCTTGAACAAATATCAATGGATTTGAATTTCTTAATAATGACATGCCAGAGGTGCGAAAAAAGTAGACCACCATTGGCTATGCATAATCTTTGTGATATATTTCCCTTTGCGCAGTATGATTTCAGTTTGTTTTCTGTTTCTTTTTATCAAGTCAACGAAGCTAACAGATTTAATAACAATGTCAGGTGCACTTGGAAATCAGTTGTTTGATGCAAGACTGAACCAGAAACTCTGTTGATGAATGCCATTTTTTTAATCCATGTGAATATATTTTCTTGAATGGTCAAATCTCTCATGACAACAGTACTGTACTTTGGATTGTGCGGGGTTGTGGTGGCTTGACTGGACTGGTTATGTGAAATAATTCATGAGAGGTGAGGGACGTTGTATAAGTGCGCGAATGCGCACAAGTGTTTTACAATACAGTCCCTCGCCTCGAATGAAGTATTTCACGTAACCAGTCATGCGATTACTCTGTTTATTACTTTTCATTATTAACGATAATTATATTATTTAACCCTTTACCTAATGTAACGGCCAAAACCGGCCAGCACGATCCTCAAAAATCGCCAATTAATTTTCATTATTTTTTCATTTTTTGTCTCTAAAAGATAGGTTATGACCCCTCATTGGAATGAGTGGATTTTATTATTTCTTACATCCATTTTGTTTGCAATCTTAACTGGTGAGCTGAAAAGCATCCTAAAAAATTTCTTTTTGCAAATACTGCATGCATAAATGCTCTTGAAGAAAAATATAATAGTTGGTGACCAAGAATGTCAAGTGTATTACATTCATAAATGGCCTTCAAGGATTCTTCTGTCCTCTTTGGGAAAGGGTCCAGGGCCCATGCCATTGGGAAAATTTTCGTCATGACACAAATTGGGAATTTGTTTTGGAGGCGAAGAAACATACAAGGACTAAGAAATTTTTACATTCAAATTGAACAGACAATATTGAAGCTGATACCTAACCCAACTGTATGTATACTACAAGTACGTTTTATAACAGAAAATCATCCATGGAATCTTGCTCACCTCTGTTTCTGTAGCTTTATAAAACTGCTCTTTTACTATTAAAAAAGAACTTGTAAGGCCCTCCCGCATGGTCATTTTGGCTGCCGCATGCTCTCTTTTTACAACCAATGTAAACTTAAAAAAAAATAATTTTGCATTGGTCTGCGAGGTATGTGGTGGTGCTGTTTATGTCGGGGAAACAGAACGTCATCTGATGGACAGATTAGAGGAGCACGACAGAGACATCAGACTACATGATGATAAACCGATATTTGGCCATTTCAATTCAGTGGAACATCATGATGAATATGATCTCAAGGTGGTGGTATTAGAGTTTGTGAGTGGTGGTAAGCGGGAGCGACTAATACGAGAGGACATGTGGATGAGAAAGTTGGGGATGCGGGAAGGGAATGGCTTTAATACAAAGACCAGCCATACAACACCTATATTTTAGGAACTGTCAATTCGGCGCCGTAATTGCAGGCATTCCCTAGAACGTCTCGGCGATCGTGTGGACGACGTCATTACGTGTAACGGAACTGGTTCATTTTGCAATTGTTTTTCATACTGTTGACATGTAGTTCTTCGTAATTCGAGTGTCCTGATGAAGATCCAGTTCGGATCGAAAGCTTGGCAATAGAGTTGAGACGTTGATATATGTTGTTATAATAGTGCCCCTAACCTGGAGGACAATGATTGATATGAAAAATTAAATAGTTTATGTTTGATATTTTACTCAAGTTAAAAAAATTGATAAATTTGTCCCTTGAGTGCAAGAAGGCTTTGCAATGCTTTAGCATTGCAAAGCCTTCTTGCTTTCAAGGGATGAAATACACCACCACCCATGCAATTCCATGGATTATGATCCCAAAAACATAAACCAAGAACATGAACTTTTGATAGCAAAGAAATAATTACAGAAATAAAAAATAAAATAAAAAAACGCTCGCCCGCATGCAATTTTACAAATAATGGCCTGAGAAACAGGAGATCTACTTTGTATGGCCTAATTTGCCTTTGAATTCAGACACTTTCTAAGCTTTGTTAGGAAAGCAATTTAAATTTTAAGATACAGTTGGTGTCTGGAACTGGGTGGTTGTAAGGCCTCAGAAAACCAATGGTTTTCTGAGGCCTTACAACCGCCCAGTTCAGGACACCAATTGTTCATTAAATTTTTCTCTGAGTGGGAACTGAGACTGGGAAATTTTGGGTTGGGAATTGGGAAAAATCTTACCCAAATGCCAGTGGGAAAGGGGCCAATATTTGGCCCCGGTAGACACCCAAAAGAATCCCTGGCTTTGTATGTTTGATAAAAGCTTTATGTATAGAATTTCTCTTTTTTGTATTTTACAGTGTCAGGATTTAAGTCAGATGTAACAGTTCCAGTAGATGATGGAGGAGATGGATTAGTTAGATGGGATTCCTATGAAAATTTTAACCAATTAATTGAAAACTTAAATGGTTTGTATTTGAATATTCAAGCATTCAAGTTTACAGAAACATTTGCTTATTTCAGAAATTGTGAGGCAATACAAGGATTAAAAAATAAACTTATTTTGAGATTTGCTTAATAATATCTTGTCGGAAATAAACTAGTGAACTAAAATAACACAGAGTGCTAATTAAGTAATTTTTTTCTGATTTAATTTGGCACTACCTAATAAAATAACCCTGAATTTTGCATATCACTTTCAAACGCCAATCCATTTTTTATACTATAAGTACAAATTTGACCTGTTAATCACATAAAGGCTGTAGAATAATTCTTTGCTTGCTGCTTGGAGATATTTTTGCCAGGACATCAATACTCGTCATCAGAAAGGGGATAATCTTGCCTCAGATTAACAAAATGTATCCCTTTGATCTGGATTAAGAATTTTATGAATGATTTCTGGGCTTCATTTGTTTGAATTTTAATCAAATTCAGCCATTGCTACTTCGCATCAGCTATAGCTGGATTTTATGAAAAGATTTCAAGAGACAAAAGACTTTTTCATCAAGTTAAGCATTATAACCTTGTTAACTGGGAAAAAATAAATTAATCTCTTAAAAAATTATATGGATGATGCCGAAATTTTTTCAGCTTTCCTCTTTGGCTTACAAACTTCCAATATGAACATTTATTCTATTAATATTTTAGTGTGAAAGAGCCCCATGTGTCTTGTTAAAACAGATATACAGTACGTGGAGAGTGGATTGTAAGTAAATCACCTGCAGAGTGGGGTTATCACCCAAGCTATAAGTTTCAAATTTTGTTCATATCGACAAAAAACACAAGCAATGTTTCAGCCAATGAACCTCCGTGTTTAACCTGGAGGTCCATTGGCAGAAACATTGCTGGTGCTGGTTGTGCTTTGCAACAAATTTGCAATTATTGCTTGGGTGGAATCTCCACTCTGTGAGTGATTTAGTGATAATACACTCTTCACGTACTGTATTCTTATCCACCCCCCCCCCCCTCCCCCAATGGGTAAGGTCTAAGAGCTCCATCCATACTTCTTTCCATCCATCCAGAAGTTTTTTTTTTTACAATAACTTGAACTTATCAGATTTCAGTTACGAGACATCCTCGCTCTGTTAGTGCAATAACTTGAATAAACATTCTTCGATTTGACTAATATTTGCCATACAAGTCTTTTGCAATAATATCTCAAGCGAGTTCGAAAACTGGAATGGCCTGATTTTTCATTACAGTTAAGGGCCTTAAGTAGTCAATTTTTACAAATTTTGAGCTGGTTAGCGAAACAGCTTGAACAAACGTTCTCCAGTTTGACTAATATTTGCCATACAGGTCTTTTGCAATAATATCTCAAGCGAGGTCGAAAACTGGACATGCAAAACTCTGATTGCCACCACAACTCGACATCTGCATCTCCGATGCGCACCACTTGTATTAATAATGACTGGGTCAAAATTGACAACGGTAGTGATTCCTTGAAATTTAGAGAGTTATTGCCCTTTGTTTGATGAATTTTGCTCAAAAATTCATTGTTTATGCAATAACTTGAACAGTTGAGATGAGATATCAATACATTTTGATGTGCTGCTTTGTACTAATATTGTCTTGTACAAGTTCAAAAAGCACAAGGATTTATTAGCTCACCAACGTTAAAGTTATTGTCAGAGTCCACTGTGATTTTCTGCCTTGTTACTATGCACCTTGTACTGTTTCTATGGCTTACAATTACCCACAGACCCTTACCCAGTGATATTTTATCGATTTTTAGTGTTTTTGCAATGTTAGACTTTTTTGTCAGTGTGAACTTGGAAAATTTCTTGCCTGTTTTGCTGTACATGAGTGAAGGCTACGACCGGTATGCTGTGGCTTTTTTTTTTCATATACGTGTTAAATGCATCAATATAAGATGACATTAACCTTTGGCTGGACATTTTTCGGAGATTTTGGACTTTTTTAATGCAATGTTAGACTTTTTTTTTGGCACTGTGGACTTAGAAAATTTCTGACCTGTTTTGCTATACATGTACATGAGTTGAGGCTACCACCGGTATGCTGTGGCTTTTATATTTCATATATATATTAAATGCATCAATACAAGATTTCATTAACACCTGACCAGACATTGTTCAGAGATTTTGGACATTTTTAATGCAATGTTAGACTTTTCACTGTGCACTTCGAAAATTTCTCACCTGTTTTGATATACATGTACATGACCGGACATTTTTTGCAGATTTGTAATAAGTCTAGGTTTATTGCATGCCATGCGTTTGTGAGCTAATGGGGATGGACACACCCCTCTTTTTGAAAATTGGGAGAGTTATTGTCCTTTGTTTGTTCCATTCTGTTTGTATTTTTAATGTTTATGTGGTTATTATACCCCCTGCAACGAGTTGTGTGTGTGTGGGGGGGGGGGGGGGGGGGGGTACTGGAATAACCTTGTCCGTCCATAGACATAATTTTGTCTGGAGATTTTCTCAGACATTCATTGACCAATCTGCTCGAAAGCTTGTATGAATGTTCACCACCATGGGAACCTGTGCATCAGTGATTATACTTCTGGTCGGATTATTTTTTCCAGAATTATGCCCCTTTTCAACTTGAAATAGCAGGCCTAGAATTTTGTCCGGAGATTTTCTCAGATGTCTATTGGTTGATTCCTTTGAAACTTGGTGTGGATGTTTACTACCATGGGAACCTGTGATTATAGCTTTAATCAGACCTTTTTTGCCTCAGTTATGCCCCTTTTCATCCTAGAATGCACAAATTTTGTCCTGAGATTTTCTCAGTTGTTTATGGGTCGATTCCTTTGAAACATGGTATGGATGTTCACAACCATAGGAACCGGTGCACTTGCAATTATAGTTTCGATCAGACTTTTGCCCCTTTTTGTCTTGGAATGCATGAAATTTGTCCGGAGATTTTCTCAGATGTTTACAGGTTGATTGCTTTGAAACTTGGTATGGATGTTCACTACCATGGGAACCTGTGCACTCATAATTATAATTTTGATTAGACTTTTTTTCTAGAGTTATGCTCCTTTTCGTCTTAGAATAATGGCAGCGGGGGATATGGACAGGTCCATCATGAGGAGGTCCTGCTGACAATAGACAACTTACGTAGGCAGTCAAGACTTAACTAGAAATCACTGCTAAGCCATTAGTCATATAGAGACTGTGGAAGGATGGGAATTTAAGACCCTTGTCCAGTTCCTTAAGGGTTAAACGTATAATTAAAAAGGAAATATTATAGAAAAATAATTTCAACTGAAGTTCAATCATTTTATTGAATTTTCAGAGATAACAGTCTGGATACTTGTCATGGAATTTTGGAGTTAACCCTTTACCCAACGCAGACGATATCAAAATTTATTATTTTAAATATAATTTTTTAATTTTTTTCCAAAAATTTCAACAAAACCATATCATGTGACCCCTCGTTGGAATGAGCTCATTCCAACGAGGGGTCACATGATATGGTTTTGTTGAATTTGTTTGAAAAATAATAGTTTTTCAACTGCTGAATTTGCATATTACGCGGGCGGATGCGGGCGATTCGTTGGGTAAAGGGTTAAGCCTTATTTTACCAAAAAACTAATTCTCTTTATCTCTCATTCAGGAGATAACAATTTTTACAACTGTAACATTAAAAATTTACAGTTGAGCATAAAATAAAATAGTGTATTAGTTATCAGTATATGGAGAAACAAATTCATTTCAGAAAGGAGAATGAATAATAAGCATCCCAAAAACACCAAAACTGGTAAAGTATTAGTTGAGCTTCTAGAATTGTTCACAATAGATTTATCTGGAAAAATTCTTCAACCCATTTGCATTTTGTTCTGAACAAGTCAACTTTTTTATATAATTATTATATTTTGTATTTGGTTAACATAATTTCAGACATGTTAAGTTTTACGATTTTGGCGAGAGGCTCCTGATTTTTTATGCCATCTCCCGACCTCAAGATCGGGGGGACAAATTCTCTTGATTTCGAGACACCATGTTTTGTTTTACAACTTGAGCCTTGAGTTTTCAGTTTATTGTATAACTGAAAACAAATTCTGTAAAAAAACGAACCTCTACAGTCGAAATTAGGAGAGATATTGGTGCAAACATTGCTGTGAGTAACCAACAAAAGTGATTCGAATATCACAACTTCAATAACAGTTAACAAAATCACAAGAAATATGATTTGTGTTATGTTTCTTTAATTTCACTGGCATTTGAAATGGGAACTATGGAAAAAAAACAGGACAGAAAAAAAAAACATTTTGGAGGAATGTCTAATTACCAAAATAAGCACAACAATTGCATATTATTCCTGAAAACCATGGTAAGAGCTCAGTGACTCCTCAAAAATAATGCAATGTCGATTTTTGTTCAAATGTAGCTTTTCTTGTAAATTTTTGCATCTTGATAAAGCCGCAAATCTGACAGAACAAGGCAGATCCCACTATTGGTGGAACCATGGTCTGAAATCCGGAGGGGGGGATCTCAGAATTGAGGGTGCCGCACTTGTATTAAGAAATGGAAATAAAAAATAAAATTCTGGGGGTGGGAGGAGCCAACTGGTGGAATTGGGGAGAGGGTGCTGGGCTCCCTTGGACCCCCATGACTCCTTCGCTGGATCCCACTAACTTGATTTTCAGTGTTTGACAGGTCTATAGACAGATTTTTGTCCAGTGTATATTTCTTTATCACAGTGGTCATGAATTTTAAAAGTAATGAATGGGGTGGGGTGGGGTGGGGAATTACAGTTTTTGTCTTGTATGGAAAAACAAGCTTCGCCGCGAAAAAATCTCACTATTTTGAGTTTTTCAAACTTAACATGTCTGTATAATTTCTCAGTCCTCATTTGTAAATTTGCTTCATATTAACCTTCCTTTGACCAGGATTTTTTTCAGTAGTTTCAGTGTAGCACACCTATACCCACCTTTTCATTTACTCCATGCTGAGTAATATTGATTCAGGTCAATAAGAAAAATAGATGCTAACAAAAAAAATATTGTAGGAGTCATAAGTATAAAATAACGTGATTTCTTTTCAGAACAAAGGGTATCTGAATATCCTGATACTGGTAAGATTCACTTGAGCACCATATCCCTCTGTTTTCTGACCTACATAATATTCTGTCCAAAAGGCTCAGATTATCATCACTAATTTCTTTATAATATGTTGCGTTGGCAAAGGTAGAGTATAAAATCTCTCAAGTATCAACCTCTGCATAGCCAAAGAAATTGTAACATTGGCTTTCACCCAAGACCTTCTAAAACTACAACTGCATTCCTAACATAAGTTTCTACAAGCTTTAACCCTCACAGGAACAATTCTGATTTTGATCCTTTTTTTACTTCAACAAAACAGGTGCCCAACATACAGTCCATGAGTACATTTGCAAGTTACACTCTAAGTACCTTGGCAGTTGTTTCTAGGCAAGTCCTGGCTGCCTTTATTGGCAGCCAAGACTTGTCAAGAAACAGTTGCAAAGCCACAGGATGTAAAATGTCAAAAGTGTTTCAAAATTAAACCTTTACATAAAACCTGCTAGCGCCATTCACAAAAAATGCCATTAAATTTTCATTATTTTTTTCAATGTTTGCTTCAAAAGCATAGCTTATGACCCCTCATTGGAACGAGTCCAGTGAATGGGCATAAGATGTTTTTGATACCAAAAAATGGAGAAAAAAATTAGTTATTCAATAATTTTGTTTGCAAGTGTTTCTGCTTTTCATGTTTGGTAAAGGGTTAAAAGAAATTTCCATCTTGAGGGTTAATGGTAAAATGCGATATTTGTAACCCTTTACATTCAGTAACTGGGTAAACTCGCTAGTTACATTCTAAGTACCTTGTCATTAGTTTCTTGGCAAGTCTTTGGCTGCCTGAACAGGAAGCTAAGACCTGTCTAGAAACAACAGCAAAGACTGTCAAAGTGCAACAGAAATGTATAGAAATCTCCAGGTCTTTAATGGTTAAGACAGATCAACATTATAGTATCAGCATCCTTCTGTTTTGTCAGGGAGCTTGATCTCCACAATTTATCCTCAGCTGCTGAACCATCATAATCACTTTTAATGCCCCAGTGACTGATGTATAATGATCTAAATACGGCAGGGTAGTTTTGGACCCATCTCCTACTGTATGCGGCATAATACATTTTGTTATCTGTTTCAAACCTTGATCCACTGGAGGAGGTGGGGTGCTTGAATGGCAAATTTCAGCACAGTTTTTTTGTGTGTAAATTTCCACTTTGTCCTAAGTAGCAAATATGTTGGACTTTCTTCAGACTCATTCTCATTCATATATCTATCTGTATATGGTCAACATCGGGACATCCCGCGTTGTGTCCTTGGGCAAGGCACTTTATCCCGGTTGCCTACATGATGACATTGTGTACTAAGGTGTACTGCACGTCCGTGGTGCACATGTCTTCAACTGCTGTAACCCAACTTGAGCAGAGCTTTAACAGAGTTAGAATGTTGAGGAGCTGACAGTTGCTCGTCGATGCTCGGTGGTTCTCTCCGGGTACTCCGGCTTCCTCCACCCGTAAACCTGTCGTGGTCACGATTATCCATTATGCATAAGTATATGACCTCACACCAATAAATAAATAAATAAATAATAATATGGTCAACATCAGTCAAACTTGTCATTTTTTGTAAGGATTTAAAGTTTGAATAAACCTTTTTTTTTTCTTTCAAATGAATTTTGTATCTAACACAATTAAGTAAAAACCTCACGAATAGTAGATTTTAGTTCTCACTCTATTAAACCTTACAGTACCATAAAAAGGGTGAACTTGGACAGTGGGTCGAAGTTAGAAGGTATGCCTTAATGCTGCATATATCTGATAATTTCCTGTACCTTTCTCCCAGCATATTGACCAAACTCTACCCACTGTCAGAAAACGTCAAGATGTACAATACGTGGAGAGTGGATTGTAACAAAATCACCCATGGAGTGGAGTTTTCACCCAAAGTATCACTTTCAAATTTTGTACATATGGACAAAAACAAGCATTGTTTCAGCCAATGGACCTCCGGGTTCAACCCGGAGGTCCGTTTACTGGAACTTTGCTTGTGCTTGTTATGCTTTGCAACAAATCGGCAATTATAGCTTGGGTGGAATCTCCACTCTGTGGGTGATTTAGTGATAATGCACTCTCCATGTACTGTACCTACCAAATTTGTACAATATTCAAGCTTACCCCATCTTAATTACATGTATTCCACTCTCTGCATTTAAATATTGATAATTTCAAAATCGTATGTTCAAATTTAACACTATAGTTGTAGACGACTCAAATATTATTATTTATAGTGTTGATGTAATTTAACTTTATACCATGATTACCTATTCTTCTATATATGAAAAGTCTATGACATAAATTTTAGCTTTACACACCAACCACGGTGAACACGCCAGCAATGGGATTTCATTAGTTAAATTTTACACCTACAGTAGAACTACATCCAAGTTGACCTTTGGTGACGTCAACCTGAATGCAAACTTGTCTAAATTTACCTTCACGTCGCTTTGCAAAGAGTGAAATGAAACCGGCATTTGTTTATTACGTTTTTAAATGGGTTTACCTCATAAGATGCCCAAAATTAGCAAACATGCAGTGTCTCATGTTAACCCTTTACCTAACATGAAAAGCAGACGACACTTGCAAAAAAAATTATTGAATAACTATTTTTTTTCATTTTTTGTCTCAAAAACATAGGTTATGACCCCTCATTGGAACGAGCTCGATGAGCTCGTTCCAACGAGGGGTCATAACCTATGTTTTTGAGACAAAAAATTAAAATATTTTGGAAATTAATTGGCGATTTTTGAGAATAGCGCTGGCCGGTTTTGGCCGTTACGTTGGGTAAAGGGTTAATAAAGCATCCATAACTCAAAATAGTATGTTATTAAAATGAAAAAGGCCCCGTTTCTTTTTCCATTTCATTTTGGAGATAAAATTGACAACGGCTGTACCACCCCCCCCTGCTCATGTAAACAAAAACAGATTCGCACTTATGTACGTCTACTGCTCAGTAAAATCGAGAAAAAAATAATAAATAAATAATGATCACCACTTGTGGTGAAATGGTGTTAACCATGTACCAAAGGCTCGTGGTTAACACCACTTCACCAATCATGATGAACATTTGGTACACCAAGCTACTATGGGTATATTCTATATTTATTACAAATAATTTTTATTACATTTTTAGCTCATCTTGACAAAGTCAAGCTGAGCTAATCTCATCGCTCTCCGTCCGTCGTCTGTCGTCCGTCAACACCATGTTTTGGTCTTCTCCTCCAAAGCCACTGGGCCAATTCAAGTGAAAGTTTGTGTGAGTGATGGTCCCAAAGGGGCATTTCATTTCTGTTCAACTCAACATGCCCAACCCCATAGGGAGGGAGTGGGGGAAAATGCTCAATGAGAGCTTTCCAGAAAATGATGTCAGATTCTGATCTTATCAGTGCAGGAACAGGAGTATACTTAGTTTATTGCAGTTATGCTACAACTTATTTTGACTTGTTCTGTAAGTAGTGGGTAGTATTGGGTAATTTTGTCTAAGTGTTGGGTTATTTTAAGTATATAGGTAGGTATTGGGTTATATGGTGTAGTATTAGGTAAATAGACATGCTGTGACTTTATACTTGCGTGGCAGTGTCAGAAAACAAAAACGACTGTTCACTGACAGAATTGGACATTTTACCATGTTTTGACCACCAAAATGTTACTTTTTGTCCCAAAAATTGTTTATATTTTGTCAAAGAAAATGTTACATTTGGTTCAGGAAAATGTTACATTTTGACCACCAAAATAAAATGTTATGTTTTGACCTACAAAATGTTACGCTTTCATCAACAAAATGTTACCTTTTGGCCAACAATATGTGATGTTTTGACCAACAAAATGTTACATTTTTACCTCAAAAAAGTTAGGTTTTGGCCAATAGGTTACATTTTGCCAAAATATATTACTTTTTAACCAAAACGAAAATGTTATGTTTGGTCGTGGTTACGTTTTGACCAGACACTAATTTTTCTGCATATTAAAAGCCATGAGATCTGAAATTTATGACCTTTAACCTTTACAGTAGGACTTGACTAAAAACTACTGGCAAGGTTATCCATTGTGTTTGCAGATTTTACTGGACTCATCTGGAATGCATGAATGAAGTTAGGATCAGGCCCTTATGTGTCAATGAAGATTTGAGAGTATGTCTGTATGATATGTCAGACTTTTGGTTTGCCAAAGTTAACCCTTTACCCACCGTAGACGATTTCAAAATTTATTATTTGAAATATCATTTTTTGAATTTTTTCAAAAAATTTCAACAAAACCATATCATGTGACCCCTCTTTGGAATGAGCTCATTCCAAAGAGGTGTCACATGATATGGTTTTGTTGAAATTTTTCGAAAAATAATATTTTTTCAACTGCTGAATTTGCATATTACGCGGGCGGATACGGGCAATTCGTTGGGTAAAGGGTTAATTTACCCACCGTAGACGATTTCAAAATTTATTATTTGAAATATCATTTTTTTAATTTTTTAAAAAAATTTCATCAAAATCATATCATGTGACCCCTCTTTGGAACAAGCTCGTTCGAAAGAGGGGTCACATGATATGGTTTTGTTGAAATTTTTTGAAAAATAATATTTTTTCAGCTGCTGAATTTGCATATTACGCGGGCGGATGCGGGCGATGCATTGGGTAAAGGGTTAAACAGAATTTTTATTATTATAGATGTTCTATAAGGGCACTTGATTGTTTTCAGATCAAAGATTGTTCAGATATCCTAAAACTGGTAAGAACCAGCAGAAATTCAAATATGCTGAATACTAATAGATTTGCCTTAAGGCCTAAAAAAGTTAAAAATCTGTTTCTCAGGCCCTCTCGCATGGTCCTTTTGGCTGCCACATGCGCTCTTTTTATAACCAATGCAACTTAAAAAAACAAAAATTAAATGGTTTATGTCTGATATTTTACCCACATTAATAAAATTGATAAATGTGTCCTTGAGTGCATTGCAAAGCCTTCTTGTGCTTAAGGGATGAAATGCACCAGCCTCCATGCTATTTTGTAGTTTATGAGGCTTAAAACATACTTAAGAACATGAACTTTTGATGGCAAAGAAATAATTACAAATATAAAATAAAAAACCGCCCGCCCGCCCGCCCGCCCGCCCATATGCAGTTTTACAAAAAAATGGCCTGAGAAACAGAAGATCAACTTTGTGGGGCCTAATCATATACTAATATCAATACTTCATCAGAAACATATTCTTTTTTCAGAAGTTTAAATATTACACTATTGATATGTAGCTACCATTATTTCCATGCATGTGGAATACACTTCCAATTAAATTGTTTTCCACATTGTAGGGGAGCATGGTGGCTCAGTGGTAGACTGTTGGACTTCTATGCTAGAGGTCCCGAGTTCGATCCACATCCGGGACGTCCCGCGTTATGACCCTGGGCAAGGCACTTTATTCTGGTTGCCTGCATGGGAGCACAATGATGCCCTGTACTAAGGCGTACTGCACGTCGATGGTGCACATGTCTTCAACCACTGTAACCCTGCTTGCGCGGAGCCTGAACAGAGTTAGGAGCTGACAGTTGTTCGTAGATGCTCGGTGGTTCTCTCCGGGTACTCTGTCTTCCTCCACCCATAAAACTGTCACGGTCACGATTAGCCATTGTGCATAAGTATGTGACCTTAAACACCAATAAATGATAAATTTCCACATGGTGGTGAAATTCTGTCCAACACAAGAAACATTTTTGGTGTTTAAGTTTGGCACATTTTTATTGGGGCAAAATAAAACAGTATGAACTAATCTGTAATCTTCTCTATCAGGAGGCCTTGATTCAGATAATTATACCCCCACAAAATGAAGTTTAGGGGGGTATATAGGAGTCAACTTGTCGGTCGGTCTGTCGTCGTCGGTCCGTTGCACATGTAAACTTGTGGAGCGAACTACTTCCATAGTTTTAGCTGCATTTTCATGAAACTTCTCAAAAATGATCAACATGATGAGGGGAAGTGGGTGACATAATTTGTTTGCCGCTCGGTTTCAAGATGGCCGACTGGCAGCCATACTTGATTTGTTTTACCGGTAAACTTGTGGAGTGAACTACTTCCACAGTTTTAGCCGCATTTTCATGAAACTTCACAAACATGATCAATATGATGAGGGGAAGTGTATGAAATAACTTTTGTCCTCTCGGTTTCAAGATGGCTGACTGGTAGCCATATTGGATTTTTTTTCACTTAGAAAAATTTAATGCCCCTTTTCAGTCACCCATACTAGGCGGTATGCCACAGTGGGGGTATACCAGGCGACAGACCATCTCTAGTCTTTAATGAAGGCCTCGAATCAACTGAAGGATATAAATCTTTTTGAAAGTGTGTCTGTTGGAGATCGAATACTGTTCTGGAAAAATGAAACCAAAAGTCTTCCGTTTATGTGACACATTGTTAAAAATCCACTTTTCACATTGTGTTACAAATAAAAAAAAAGTATTTCATCAGTATAAATAAGATACACAAAATTTTCTGTCCTTATTCTAAAATTGATATCAACATGAAAACATTTTATTTTTTTTTATCGCTACAGGCAAGTCTTATTTGCATTATTCAGTGTATTTGTTTACAATCTGAAATACATTTTTTATGCTCAGCTAATATGAACTAATTTATCAGCAACATGTTAAGTTCAGTTATTTTTGTAAATTACCATGGCAATTATCTTTCTTACCATTTCATAGAAGTGAATGAATCACAATACAAATGAAATTATTTTCACACAATCATGACCAAATAACTTTTTATGAAAATATTGTCTGCAACATGTCTTAATAAACACATAATGTCAGAAGTAAATGAGCCATCGTAACATTTGTGAGTGAGTTGGTTCTGGCAATTTTTATACTCCCTCCTCGCAATGAGTTGTTAGGGGTTATACTGAAATCACCTTGTCCATCCATCCATCTGTCCATCTGTACATCCATCCATCTGTCCATCCATCCATCTGTCCATCCATCCATCTGTAGACATAATTTTGTCCGGAGATTTTCTCAGATGTCTATGGACCAAACTGCTTGAAACTTGGTATGAATGTTCACCACCATGGGAACCACTGCACAGGCGATTATAATTCCCGGTAGAATATTTTTTCCAGAATTATGCCCCTTTTCAACTTGAAAAAGCAGGCCTAGAATTTTGTCTGGAGATTTTCTCAGATGTTTATGGGTCGATTCCTTTAAAACATGGTATGGATGTTTACTAGCATGGAAACCTGTGCACCTGCGATTTATAGTTTCAATCAGACTTTTTTGCCAGAGTTATGCCCCTTTTCATCTTAAAATGTCTAAATTTGTCTGGAGATGCCCCTTTTCGACTTGAAAAAGCAGGCCTACAATTTTGTCTAGAGATTTTCTCAGTTGTTTCGATCAAGCTTTTTTTGCCAGAGTCATTCTAAGATGAATTCTTGGCAATTCATCTTAAAATGCCTGAATTGCCTAGAATTTTGTCCAGAGATTTCCCCAGATGTTGATGGGTCAGTTCCTGTGAAACTTGGCATGAATGTTCACTACCATAGGATCCTGTGCACCTGCGATTATATTTTCAATCAGACTTTTTTTTCCCCAGAGTTATCCCCCTTTTCATCTTAGAATGCCTGAATTTTATCCGGAGATTTCTCAGATGTTTATGGGTCGATTCCTTTGAAACTTGGTATGGATGTTCACTACCATGGGAACCTGTGCACGTGTGATTATAGTTTCAATCAGACGTTTTTTGCTAAAACTGTAACCCTTTTCATATTAGAATCATCATGATGGCAAGGGGATATGGACAGGCCCATCTGGGACAGCCACACCTCTAGTTGTGAATGGATCTGTAGGATTGTACTTTTATGTCACTAGAAGGGTTAAATTACAAATTTCTTAACCGCGTAAACTAAAAATCATTCTGAACCATGGCTGAGATTGATTTTAGTTAACACGATTAAGAAATTTCATAAATCATGACTCAATTGAGATCTTAATTTCAGTTATTCCAGATAATTTCAGCTAATCCAATAACCTAACACTTATTGATGCTTAGTATTTTATCTCTTATCACAAGGTAGTGTTATTTGCTGAATGGTGTATTAGGCTATAATTATTTATATATATATTGCTGACTAGTTGGGGTGATTTTTGGACAAACAATTGCAGCACTCTAACCACATTATAGAATATTAGCTTTATTCAATATGTTTGGGGTTTTTTGGTTCAATCACACTTTTTAGATATCTATAAATTATATTTATACATATTTTAACCTCAGCTTCTTATCATCAGAAAGTTGTTGCATTAACCTACTTCACTCTGATGACAAAATGTCAAAATTTCAACCACAAATTTTCCCATCATGCAACTGGATATATAACCAGTTCAGTCTTGTTTGACAGAGCTCGTAGAGCTCTGTCAAACAAGACTGAATTGGTTAATTATACCCCCCGCAAACAAAGTTTGGGGGGAGGGGGGGGTATATAGGAATCACCCTGTCCGTCCGTCTGTCCATCCATCGTAAGCGCAACTCCTCCTAAACCATTTGAAGAATTTTCATGAAATTTCACACAATGGAAGAACTCCATATGGCAATGTGCATGAAGCAATATAATTCCGTGCTGACATTTCCAAGGGGAGATAATCTGTCCGTCTGACCATCCTTGTAAGCGCAACTCCTAAACCGTTCGAAGAATTTTCATGAAACTTTACACAGTGGAAGAACTCCATATGAAGATGTGCATGAAGCAATATAATTCTGTTCTGACATTTCCAAGGGGAGATAATCTAACTTATACCGTCTGTCCATCCTTGTAAGCGCAATTCCTCCTAAACTGTTTGAAGAATTTTCATGAAACTTTACACAATGGAAGAACTCCATATGAAGATGTGCATGAAGCAATATAATTCCGTTCTGACATTTCCAAGGGGAGATAATCTAACTTATACCATCTGTCCATCCTTGTAAGTGCAATTCCTCCTAAACCGTTTGAAGAATTTTCATGAAACTTTACACAATGGAAGAACTCCATATGAAGATGTGCATGAAGCAATATAATTCTGTTCTGACATTTCCAAGGGGAGATAATCTAACTTATACCGTCTGTCCATCCTTGTAAGCGCAACTTCTAAACCATTTGAAGAATTTTCATGAAACTTTACACAAGGGAAGAACTCCATATGACGATGTGCATGAAGTAATATAATTCCATTCTGAAATTTCCAAGGGGAGATAATCTAACTTATACATTTTAGGCGTGGGGGGTATCACTTTGTGAGTTTGCTCACAGTACCTCTAGTTTTGAGTTGCATTATGGGAAAAATGTAATGTTTGAAATTAATCTATTTTGACATCAGTGTGCAGAGGGTTAATGTATGTATATTTTGCTTTTTTCTTTTTGCTTAATGCTAGGTTCTTATTTTCAGATATAAATGAAAATGCTGTAACAAAAACGACAACACACAAAGTCCTTCATGCCCAAGGCCCAGTGGATGGCAGTTTATATGCACAAGTGAACAAAACTCGGAAGACAGACAATCAAGTGATAATGCAAAATGGCCCAACACATTTGCCAAATGGTGGCTCTCATACTTCTAGTGTGGATTCGGGTATTGAATCATCTGGTACACTTATGCTTGCATGTTAATGCTGCATTCTTTATTATTAATTTATTAATTTATTCATTTAATTGTTCATCACTGCAGTTCACTAAGAAGAGTTTACAAGATTGAGTGGTCTGAAATTTCAGAGTTTCTGCATCTGAATTCCGTCGGCAAATAAATTATGAATGCTGTTTAATAGCCCTTTCCCTAACATATTGGCTGTATTCACCAACGTATTAAACAAATTCAGCAGTAAAAAAAATTATTTAAAAAATTTCCACTGAACCATATTATACGACCCCTCATTGGTACATGGTTTACCATCCTAGTAAATTGACTTTTATACCACAGTTACTATGCATATTCGGTGTTACATGATACAATACAGACATTGGGAAATGTGTTAGATATACCACACATGAAATCTGGATTACACATAAGAACATCCTGTAACAACGCATTTGATTGAATTTTACGCATCTATCTGAGTGATATGAAGGAAATGATTCAATACAAAACAGTGTCAAGCAAGAAAGTTATCAGACCGTCAAAAGTGATATTTAAAAATATCAGCTTCATTCACTCAATTCAAGTTTTACATACTGCTGTCGGATATTCCTTCCCAGTACAGTAAATCACTTTCCACTAAAATAAGTAAAACTTGACCACACGTAGCAAAATTTTCACCTACAAATTGTACCAGTGATTTCTTGAGTGAAACTTTAGTGAATTTTTCAACAAGTCTAGTCATGGATGCTTAACAGCCAGCAGCCATGACAATATTTGATGAAAAATATTTTAAAATTTCCCAGTAGGTTGAGAGTTAATTATGGTAATAAATACAGAACACAACTCTGGTACAGTACAGGTGACAGCAATCAACAATCCTTGGTGACATTTTTCCTGTATTTCATGTATGCCTTTGGCATGCATGAAATACAGTAATAACTCTGCCTCGGGTCTTTGATTCCACCTCAGGTCTTTGATTCCTGTCCCCCGTACTCCATCCTTGTTATGCCCCCGGCTTGAAAAGTTGAAGGGGTATCCATCTGTCCATCCATCCTGTCGTTCGTCCATCTGTCTGTCCATTTGTCCCTCCATCCATAGCATCATTCTCCCTTGTATCTCCACTGCTGCTCCGATTTGAATGATATTTGGTGTTGTGATGGGGGAACGATGCCTGTATAGTGTGAGTTTCTTCAACACAATTTTTTCAGAGTTATGGCCCTTTTTCACTTTTCGACTTAGAAAATTGTTTGCGGTCAGGGGCATTAGCAGCACTTTGTGATGCAGGCCTCTTGTGGATTTTCTCTGTCGTATTATAGTATGGGAAGAGTTGCCCTACTGAACCTTATTCCAGGAGGCCATTAGTTGCTGTCTTGTGATTCTGAAATCTACAGGCTACTTATTAAAAGTAATCTATTAATTTAGTGAACTGCATTCTTGTATCTTATAGTGGTAAGTCATGGTTTTGTAGCCATAAACTGCACACCTATTTTATTACACACGGGAGGTTTCTGAAGTATGGTTATAAACATGAGCTGTCACTATAAGCCATTCATCATTATTAATTGTTTGAGTGCCATTAGTTATTCTAAATTGATGACAAAAATCTGGCATATTTATTATGTCTTTGCTAAGGAACTGCAGTTCCATAACATCTCTTTTAAAAGGACTCTAATAGCTGTTTCCATCAATGTTTCACAAAACAGCATATACCTTAATCAAGGGGAGAATATATGTCGTAATGTACAATTTGTATACACATGTTCAAACTGGTGGCGTCTTGAGCTAATTTGAGTTAAGTTTTTAAGTCCAGTTTTCAAATAGTTTGTGCCCAATATATAGAGCACTCAACTTTTTCATATACTGGGAACACTTGACATATTTTAAAACCACAAAAACTCTCATAGTTTAATAAAACACTTGAGGACTGGGTTGGGGGTTTCACCTGGTATAACTGGTATGCACCAGCACCCCCCCCCCCCCTCCCCCACACACCTATTTTTGTTTGTAATTCATTTTTTTTTTACAAGTACTCTAGGACCTCTGGACACAGTATTATTCCCAATAACAAAAGGACAAAGACTACGTAAGAAAGTGGGTGTCCATGTGTTCTCTTGGATAATACCACATCTGTTCATACAGCTAGAGCTCTTGCGTGGGTCTTCTCTTGTATGAACCATTATAAATTGGCTTTATATGTTCACCCCCAAATTTCTACTACCCATGATTTAAAAGTGGTGCCTCCTCAAATGTTGCCACTGACTATGACTGTTTGGGCTTCCTATGGGGTATTTGACATTAACACTTTCGCTGCAGTAAGCGATTATTATCACCTACTTTATGGTCATTATCTTTACGTTCTGGTATGCGCAGATCAAACCTACCATCTGATTCATTGTTGTAAAGGGCTCAGAGAGCCCTTTCCAACATCTAATCAGATGGTAGAGTTTCAAGTATGTCATAAATCTTATTAAACTTCCTCGCATACAGGTTACATAGAAGTCCTCCGCAAACCTGAAAATAAGTAGACTGTCATCTGCAAAGTGATGTCACCAGAGGGTAAATTTAGTGATGCTACCCAGCACATCAGGGTAGCATCACTACATTTTACCCTCTGTGAACCTCAATCTTAATCAAGCTCTCAAACCTAAACAGAAAGATGTATCCAGAGGATAAACTGACCCATTGTATGGGATAGCATCAGCAAATTCACCCTCAGGTTAGACCTCATTCTTCAAATGACAGATTGCTTATATTCAGGCTTGGACCTCCGTATATGGCTAAAGTGGGCGTGGCAGTAAAAGAGTTAACATTAATTGTAGAAGTTTGATGTGATTTGTAATTATGCCTGAACTATTTAAAAAAAGGACTGTAATGAACACCAAATTGCCAAGACCTGGGAAAAGACTCAGACATTTTGAGTGTGTAGAAATCTTGGATTATGATGTAAATTCCCTTCCTTGTTAAGCAACTAAAACCATAAATAAGTTGCGGCATTGTGGTCCTCCTAAGGTTGGTCTTGGCACTGAAACAATTTAACCCTTTACCTAACATAGCGGCCAAAAACAGACAGAAAATTGAGCAGAATAAGCCTACCACAACCTAAAATATCTCGGAAGTTTCTCAATAAAACCATACAAATATGGATATCATTTGAACCAGCTCATTGAGCTGGTTCTAATGATATCCATATTTGTATGATTTTATTGAAAAATTGTGAAATTTGCTTTTGAAAAATGTGAGATTTAATTTATTTTTTTTAAATATTGTGTTAGGTAAAGGGTAAATAACATCAGTCAGAATTGCTGCTTAGTCAGTTCTATTTTGTTATGTCTGGTAAATAAAAGAAGAAACAATTTCTCATAAATGACTTGGTAAAATAGGCAATTTTTGAAATATTGAGAGGAGACTAGAAATTCATGCTAGCTTCCCAATTCTGTTTTCTTTTGACTAACATGTAACTGTGGACCATCACTGATTTCCAGTAAGACAAAGGAAACAGTCGCTTTGCATTACTTATGTGAAAAATTAAAGTACAAAAAGTATTTCTGGATTCACTGTCACTGACTTGACAACTGTCATGTAATGGGGCACTTTTGTAGTATTAGTTCACATCCTCGGTTGTTGTTTTTTCTGGGAGCACGGTGGCTCAGTAGGTAGAGGTGCAGGCTGCAAGCCGAGAGGTCCTCAGTTCAAATCCCACCTGCGGCAACCGCATTGTGTCCTTGGGCAAGACACTTCATCTCCATTGCCCGCATGGGGGCACGGTGGCATTGTGTACTAAGGCGTACTGCACGTCGGTGGTGCACTTGTCTTCAACCAATGCTAATCCTGCATGTATGGAGTTAGTAGGTTGGGGAGCTGACAGTTGCTTGCCGTTGCTCGGTGGTTCTCTCCGGGTACTCCAGCTTCCTCCACCCGTAAAACTGTCACGGTCATGATTAGCCATTGTGCATAAGTATGTGACCTTAAAGCACAAATAAATAAATTATGTTTTTCTACAGTATTTATGCCATATTGTCTTTAAGGGAATGAACTCTCAGAGAAGTTTTCACAGTGGTCATAATGCACAGTTGCTGTGAACAAAAAATTTATCAAATGTAGATTTATTTTCATTTAATCCTTTATCTTATGAGTCAGCCACATCCACCCACGTAATATACAAATTGAGAAGTTGAGAAAATTTTTTTTTAATTTAAAAAATTTCAACAAAACCATATCATGTGACCCCTCATTGGAACAATCTTGATGAGTTCACCAAGCTTGTTCCAACATGTCTGCATTTGGTAAAGGGTTAATGTCAGGCTCTTTCAATATTGATGACTTGGATGGTACAGTCTTGTGCACTACTATTGACAAGGAAAAGGGCAAACCTATTTTATATCTACAAGAAGGTTTAGTAGTAGCTTAATTCTACTGCTCTATAAGATAAAATTATCGTGGCTCTTCCTTAGTGTTCAACGATTACCAAAAATGGACATTGACCGATTACCGGTTATTTGAGCTCACAATTGGCCAATTCTGATGCTGATTCCGATTGTAATACCGTACACTCGTGGACAAGTCGAGGCTTAAAAGAACTACATTGAACTGAACATTTTTCACAGTGTTAAACTTTGTTGACTGGGGTCACAGTAAAATTACCAGTCGCACACACTTGGGTGGTAAACATGGCTCTCTGAGCCACGTTTACCGCCCAAGTGCATGTGACTGGTAATTGTACTGCAACCTGAGTCAATGGAGTGCAACCATCACTTTTCTGATATGAACTGGCGATTGCCGCAAGTATGCTCAATTGTAAGCTTTACATGTCGTTTAACTTGTATATCCCGTAAAGAAGCATCCAGAGAGATTACGAATACACATTGTGGTTGTTTCTCAACTTCATTGAATGGTATCATTGACATCATTTTACTTGAACAATTGCAGAAGATAATAAAATGTGGTTAATGAATCATCACAAAATGCTTGGCAACAATCGGTTGAACCAGTGTTCCAGGAGTCGTTGCCATTGTCATCCGATTACCCACAATCGGCCAATCGTGGTGGCCATTTCTGATCATCGGTTGAACTCAAGTCTTCCTTCCTAGATTGGTATTTTTGTTTTTGTATTATCTTGGATGCCCAATTTTTTCTGCACTCAGTTTAAAGGACTTAACTGGGTACAGATTTAGGGAACTATTGTATCATTATATCCCCACTTTTTTTGAAGGAGGGTGTACTGGATTGCCTCTGCCCATCTGTTTGTCTCTCCATCCTTCCAGCCATCCATTCATCAGTCTGTCCATCCATATGTGCATACGGCCGTCCATCCACCCTCCGATGTCTATTTGAGTTATAACTTGAACATTAACTGCTTAGATTTTCGATAAAATTTCATATAGCTGTTCGCTATCATGAGATCTTTTAGGAGCATCAGCCGTTTTGTTGTTGCAATATTTTTCTGTGAGATATGGCCCTTTGAATATACAAAATATCCAATTTTTTGTCCTTCAATGTCTGTTCAAGTTATAACTTGAACATTACTGCTCAGATTTCAATGAAGTTTCATACAGATATTCACTATCAGATCTTTCAGGAGAATCAGCTGTTTTGCTATTGAAATATTTTTTTTTGTGAGTTATGGCCCTTTGAATTTACAAAATAGTCAATTTTTTGTCTGTTTGCCTTGTATCTCAGGTTTGGGTCATGTCTTTGTTCTACATCCCTTATGTGGTCACTAGACTTCAGTAACAGGTGTTTCTGGTCTTCACAATTAGTTCATGGGGGGGGGGGGGGGGGGTGTAAATTAATTTTTTTCTGGAAAAACAAAGACAATAATTTTGCTGTTTGCCTCATAAAATAGCCAGTTTTTTGTCTGTTTGCCCCGTATCTCTAATTTGGGTTATTGGATCTCAGTGAAATTTGGAATGAAGATTGTTTTTGGGAAAGGCTTTCACAGTATCTTGGTTTATTTCTTCTCATGCCATTATTTGGCAGTATGCACCATGGCGGTATGCACCGGGATGTGGCCCACCTCTTATTAATCTTCCCTGTTTTCTTTATAATTTAATTTGAAAAATAATCATTGGCATAATTTTTGACTGATGTTCATCTTTCCTATTCATCATATTAATTGTCATCATCCTTTTGTAACCATTAATCATCATCATTTTGTCAATATTCATATTCTCTGCGTGCTTCAACTAGAATAACCTAAATCTCTCACACCAATGTGCATTGAACAGCATGCACATAATATAGACGTACAAAACTTAATTACAGAATTAAAAATAAGTTATGAATAACGTCTAGAACTGAAAAGAATTATGTAATTGATAGTACAGTGGAGCCCACTTAAATGGATATCTCTTAATTGTATATCCCTGTTAATTGAATGTAATTTTAAAACACAAAACCAATAACCATACCTTCAGTACAAATTTGATCTGTTAATTGCATATGGGTTGTGGAGTAAACTCCTGTTAATTATATATAATTTTTTGTAATATGTCAAAAAAATTCCTGTGACATGCACCAAATTCTCCTTATTTATTAACCTTTTTGGCCTCACTACATCCAATACAGGCCTTTATTCTATTATATCTTGTTTGACAGAGCTCTATGAGCTCTGTCAAACAAGACATAATAGAATAAATGCTCAGTTTACTTCCAGAACACAAGAAACTGAACAAATTCCTATTAATTGTATACTCCTGTTAATTGAATAATTTTCACTGGCAAAATGGATATTCAATTAAGAGGATTCTACTGTATATAGGTTATGTAACTGCTTCTGTTGACAGTTTATTGAAATCTTGTGAAGTGCATAGCATAAAATTATTGTATTCTTTTTAACTATGAAATTTAAAGGCTTTTATTACACATCCATTAAACTTTAAACCCTTGTATTCAACGGAATCACCGCTATGACATAAATGTTTGTGTATTCAGCTGGTGATGTACAAGCTGGAACTTTTTTCCCAGCACCGTTTATTCCTATCGAGTCATTAGTTACGCTTCAAAAAGTTTCCAAATTTCGCTATACAATATCGATCATCTGTCGCGTAGTGTGAAAATGAAAATGTCCAAAGTAAAATAAAGTCGTTCCCAAAAAATTAGTTAACCAAAAATGAGATAATATTTTTTAAAAAAACCCAATCTTTTCCATCTAGAACATTAACCTAGCCCTGTGGCCGTCTCATTTTGTGGATCCCGTTATATCTAAATTGGTCAACTTTATTTCGGTAAATCTTCGGACATCTTGACATGCTTCGAACTTCTTTTAAAAAGTTTCTTCCAGCCATTTTGCAAATTTGTTCTTATATTTTTACGAACAGAAAAAGCCACCAAATGGTTAGGCATGAATGGACACCAGCCGGAGAGAAACAGCGATACAAATGTCAACAAACACACCTGGTTCCCAAAGGGTTGTTTTTATTTTTTATCGATCCATTTGATCAGTACAGTTTCAAACAAAACAAACAGACTCATCACATTTGGGTTTAAACATCGGAATTAAAATTTGTTGATTTAAATTAATTTTAATGCATGGGATGTGTAATAAACACAGAACGCGATGTGTGTTTGAATCAGTGTGTGTTTTACATAGCTCGATGGAATGGCATAGCCATATGACTACACCATTCCAACTCGTTATGTAAAACACCCGCCGATTCAAACACACATCGCATTGTGTCTATATCTGTGCTACCATAATATTCCTGGAATTTCTTTTGACCAATTTTATGATATACTGTTATGTGACACACTGTTGTTATACCAGGCTCAGTGTTATACAAACAGTATGTTACCAAGCAGGTTTTTATAGCAAAACTGTCCTACTTGTCCCCCGTGAGAACTCCAGGAAGTGGAGCAATCCTTTTTTACTGCTGTAAATAAGTTCTGCTTTACTGGTAAAATAGGACCCGGTGACCAATGCATGGAGTGGAAGTCCTATAAAGTGAGCAGCTTAGACATAAAGATTGGTTAAATACTTATGTTGCAGTCATGATATAACCATAAATGTTGAAAATGATCTTAAACACCAATAAATAAATAAATATAAACAGCAAAAGATATACTGAGCTATATATCATTTTGGAACAGATATATTGAGGTTGGCTGGCAGGGCTGCCAGTATGAATAATGTTTGGCTAACAAAATATTATCTCCCTCATTCTGCAGTGGAACCCTGTTAATTGAAAAGCCACTTTGCCATTGGAAATTATTCAATCAACTGGAGTATTCAATTAACAGGAATTTTGTCATTTTCCTATATTCTAGAGATAAACTTAGCATTTATTTTATTATATCATGTTTGACAGAGCTCCATGAGCTCTGTCAAACAAGATATAATAGATTAAATGTCTATATTGGATGTACTGACGCCAAATAGGTCTTTTAACAAAGGAAAACTGGGGAGAGTCAGGGTAATTTCTTGACAGGTTACAAGATTTTTTATTCAATTAACAGGAGTTTACTCTATAACCTATATTCAATTAACAGGGCAAATTTGTATTTGAGGTGTGGTAACTGGTTTTGAGTTGGGAATTTATATTCAATTAACTGATTTATTCAGTTAAAAGATATCCAATTAAGTGGGCTCCACTGTACATGTAGTTTCTTTTTAACTGATACAAAAAGAAATGATTATCCCTTATTTGCATCAACCACAAATGAAAATATTCTTTTATTTTCGGGAATGATTTATTTAACCCTTTACCTAACGAATCGCCCCTATCCGGCCGCGTAATATGCAAATTGAGTAGTTGAAAAAATTAAATTTTTCAAAAAATTTCAACAAAACCATATCATGTGACCTCTCATTGGAACGAGCTCATTGAGCTCATTCCAATGAGGGGTCACATGATATGGTTTTGTTGAAATTTTTTTTAAAAATTGAAAAAAGGATATTTAACATAATAAATTTTGATATCGTCTGCGTTGGGAAAAGGGTGAAACCATAACACATCACCTTATGAATTGACTGCGTCTACCCATGTAATATACAAATTCAGCAGTTGAAAAAAACCCAACTTTTCGAAAAATTTCAGCACAACCATACCGTACAACCCCTCATTGAAATGAGCTGATCGAGATCATTCCAATGATGTGTCACATGATATGATTTTGTTGATATTTTTTTTTAAATTAAAAAATAGTAAATTTTGATATTGTCTCCATTAAGTAAAGGGCTATGACCTAATTCCGACTTGGATCAGTTGTACGTACAACAAAACAGGTGCCCCAACAAGCAGTCCTTGCCTAAACTTGTAAATTGCATTCCAAGCACCTTGGCAGTGGTTCTAGGCTAGTCTTGGTTGCCTATAGAGGCAGCCAAAACCTGTCTATAAACAACTGCTAAGCCACAGGATGTGGAGTGTCAATATGTAGCAAAAAGGTAACAAAATCTCCAGGAGTAAATAGGTATCTTTATAAAATTATTGGTTTTCTTTTCAATATAAGAACCATTTGAATCCCTTTAAAAACTTTACCTGATAGGCAGATATGCAATGGGGAATGCTGTGGTCTTATCGCCATGTACCCCGCCTAACCCCCCCCCCCACCCCCCCCCCCCCCCTTCGTGGGAACCTTGGGAAGTGAAGCAGTGCTTGTTCACTGGGGTTAACAGGCTCTGTTTTACTCGTAAAATAGTACCCAGTCACCAATTCTTGGAAGGTGCAAACCCTCTCTAAAATGGGCAATATGGCTTATTAACGTTCACCCCTGGTCTTGAGTTGATACTCACGTTGTCATGATTAGCTATTGTGCAAAAATATGTGACCTTAAACACAAATAAATAACTAAATATTAAATAAATAAATAAATAATCACCATTTAAGGAAAGGTTTAGATGCGAAATATATTGTGTTTTAAGAAACAGACTTGAGTGGACTCCATATATTGTTTATTGTGAAACTGTCCTTCTATGCTTTACATGGCTGTTATTAACCCTTTACCCAACATAATGACCAAAACCGGCCAGTGCTATTCACAAAAATAGCCAATTAATTTTCATTATTTTTTTCATTTTTTGGCTCAAAAACATAGGTTATGACCCCTCTTTGGAACGAGCTCATCGTTCCAAAGAGGGGTCATAAACCTATGTATTTGAGACAAAAAATTAGTTATTCAAGAATTTTGTTTGCAAGTGTCCGCCTGCTTTTCATGTTAGGTAAAGGGTTAAACCTTCCCTAGTTCACCACTATTCATCAGTAAATCCCTTTTTCCAGTGTTGTAACCATGGCCTATATTTTTTCAGTGATAATATTTACAACTAAATTTTTCCTGCTTTTACATTCATATCCCCCCCCCCCCCCCCCACACACACTTTCTTTCACTCAGTCTTACCTTCAGTACATGAGAATCAGTGCACAGAGCAGGTTGATATGAGGTGTAGTTTCTATGGAAAAAAGAGGATTTTTTTTATACATAAACAAGCTAAGGTAAAAAACTGATATTTCTGTTGGATTACCAACAGGCCTGAAAATAAGCAATCTGACATTTGCAGAAGGAGATCCCCAGAGGGTGAATTTGATGATGCTATTCCATACAGTTGTCCATTTTATCTTCTGGGTACCTCTCTCTTTTTAGTGTTGAGAACCTCATTCAGATTGAGGGTCACATAGGGTAAATTTAGTGATGCTACCCTGCATAGCAGGGTAGCATCACTAAATTCACCCTCTAGGGACCTCATTTTGCAGATGGCAGTCTGCTTATTTTCTGGCTTGATTACCAAGGAATGTAGCAGATTACATCCAGAATGAATACAAATGTTCAATATTTTGTAATTAGATCAGGATATTATTTGGTTTAATTACATTGACAAATTTTTCTCTGATCAGCAAGTTTGAAATGATCACTGTTGTGTGAGGTAAAATTCTTAAAAAATGAACAACAGAAGTACAATCAAAATTTTAAGGCAAAAATATAACCTTTGTATATTCTTTCTCTACTGGAAACTAGAATTTTAAAATATTTTACACAAAACCCAAAATATTATTTTTTAGAATGGATGGATTTGTTTTTTCTACTCTTGCTCATGAAAGGTAAGACTGAGAAAAATGGGTTTGATCACTGTTTCCTCAATTTTTTTCCCTACCTTGTGCCTATATCTATATACAACTTTGCATTAATTCTAATACTTTGGGCTCAAGTACCTAACACATACATAACAAGCTGAGTTTTAAAGTTTTGTCCAACAGGATATATTTTTGTTATTAAAGGCAAAATTAATCTGCACCAGGAGTGTTAGTGGCTAATTCTTTATTTTTTTTGAACTGCACAAAGTTGTGATATGGTGGATTAAGACAGAGCACATCGCAGAAGGAGTATGGGGGACTGGAATCAATGACGAGAGATAGTGTTTTTTCCGTATTTCATGTCTGCCAAAGGGTGTGCGTGAAATACAGAAAAAAATCCTGCAAGATCAGAATATGTTAATAAAGCCAAGAAATTCAGATGTCTGTGTGAAACCATTCAAATAAAAATACTTGGCGATACAAGAGGATCAGGCAGCACTTAAGGTTGGCCCTGGGGAGGCAATCTATGTTTGTCCACTACCAGAGCTGGGCAGTATTAATATTTTGAGGTGTCTGTGCCAGTTTCTTTATTTTAGGGGGCAGGCCTGAAAATAAGCAGTCTGACATTTGCAGAATGAGGTCCCCAGAGGGTGAATTTGATGATGCTATCCCATACAGTGGGCCAATTTGTCCTCTGGGTAGCTCTTTCTGTTTAGTTTTGAGACCCTTATTCAGACTGAGGTTCACAGAGGGTAAATTTAGTGATGCTACCCTGCTGTGCAGGGTAGCATCGCTAAATTCACCCTTCGGAGACCTCATTTTGCAAATGACAGTCTGCTTATTTTCTGGCTTGTTTAGGGGTGATTTACCTATGTATTGGTACAGTATTTTGTGTTGACAGAATAGTGATGTCAGTATTAATACTGAAAAGTTTATTTAGTTTACGTCCCAGCTGTATGTCACTGCTCTGTAGTACAGTGGAACCCAGTTAATTGAATACCCACTTTGCCAATGAAAATGATTCAGTTAACAGGAGTATTCAGTTAACAGGGATTGTGTCACTTTCCTGTATTCTAGAGATAAACTTAGCATTTATTCTATTATATCTTGTTTGACAGAGCCCCATGAGGTATAATAGATTAAATGCCAGTCTTAGATGCACTGATGCCGAATAGGTCTAAAAAAAAAAGGGAAAACTGGGGTGAGTCAGGGTAATTTCTTGACAGGTTACAAGATTTTTTATTCAATTAACAGGAGTTTACTCTATAACCTTTGTTCAGTTAACAGGTCAAATTTGTACTGGAGGTATGGTAAATGGTTTTGTGCTGGGAAATTATATTCAATTAACAGGCCAGGGTTATTCAGTTAACCCTTTACCTAACGTAATGGCCAAAACCGGCCAGCGCTATTCTCAAAAATCGTCCATTAATTTTCATTATTTTTTTCATTTTTTGTCTCAAAAACATAGGTTATGACCCCTCGTTGGAACAAGCTCGTCGAGCTTGTTCCAACGAGGGGTCATAATCTATGTTTTTGAGACAAAAAATGAAAAAAATTAGTTATTCAAGAATTATTTTTGCAAGTGTCGTCTGCTTTTCATGTTGGGTAAAGGGTTAAGAGATATCCAATTAAGTGGGCTCCACTGTAGTTCATATTCAGAATTCTCATATTCAACTATCAGCTCACAATGATGATAAGACGGGAAATTAATTAATTTTCTTTGTATTATTTGTCAAAACACTTCAATTAAAACATGCTCTTACCTTCAATCATTTGCTGTGATCAAAAAGCAGAGAGAAAATATGTCCTGGGGTATTTTCTCTAAACTTTTTTATTACAACAAATGAGCAGTGATGAGTGGCTGCAGAAATAAGCAGTCCATGAGCTTTATTTCGTCCCTTGATTACAACAAGGCGCCATCAGCAACGCTAAAGCATGGCACCTTTTGTACTCAAGGAAAGATTTGTCAGTCGTTTTTGGTTAATATTCTGTTACCTGAACTATTTTTAGCCAATGAAGGGAGTACTTTTGCAATACCGAAATTGAGATATTTTGAGATTCACATGGTGCAATAAATCAGTATTCGCATGATAACGATACTTCATGGTTTATACAGTATACCATCTATCTCTCACCATCACTCACCTGTTCTCTTTTTATGTCATGTAAACGTTATTGACATCTTAATATAATTCTATTAATTTATTGAGGGAAACATTGAGTATGTAGCTCAGCTGTGATTGCAGCATGTTGCTGCAGCAGCACAACAATTGCTAGCAAAAATGTAAGAGGTCTGATAGAAAACCTTCTTGAATACATTTTATCTGAACCCAATCATTTTTAATTACAAGAAATTTTCATCTCAACGAAATTACATATTTAAATCTGTCTGTATGCATGATCAGCATTTTTCACTTTATGAATTTTGAGCATTTTATGGTTCTTGTGTGACAGTAATTTGTTGTTATTTTGGGGTTTTTGGGTGCATTTATGCCCGATCTGCGGTATATTTGACTTTATTATGCTAATGTTGGTAAGAATTATTTTCAGTTCATTCTGAAAGCATGATAATTAAGCATCTCTGTAATTGTTGTGTTACAACTGGTGCATATAAAATGATTATGAATTTCAGCAACTTGATTAGTACAGGAATATGATACACCCATAATTTTATTGCACATCCATTAAATTTTAAACCCTTGTATTTAACGGAATCACCGCTATGACATAAATGTTTCTGTACTCAGCTGGTGATGTACAAGCTAGAACTTTTTTCCCAGCACCATTTACACTAGTTCCTTTCCCGTCATGTTATTAGTTTAGCTTCAAAAAGTTTCCATTATACAGTTATCGATCGTCTGTCGCGTAGTGTGAAAATGAAAACATCCAAAGCAAAATAAAGTTGGTTCACAAAAAATTAGTTAACCAAAAATGAGATAATATTAAAAAAACAATCTTTTCCAATCACAACATTAAACCAGTCCTGTGGTTATCTCGTCTGCGGGTCCCATTATATCTAAATTGGTCAACTTCATTTTGGTAAATCTTTGGACATCCTGACATGCTTTAACCCTTAAGTCCTCAGATTAATTTTAAAGTATTTATGGCCTTTTTCTGCTTACATAGTTATTGATGACATGGCAGTGGTTCTACATCACTGCTGGCTGCCTATACAGGCAGCCAGCAGTGATGTAGAACCACTGCCAGGGAAAATTCAGTCTACACACAAGAGTAATTAAAAAGATTACACAAGGGAGCACCTGCTTCAATGCAATATAAAAGTGGCGGTTTGGGGCTATATGGGGGCTTAAGGGTTAAACTCCTTTTAAAAAAGTTTCTCCCTGCTGTTTTGCAAATGTGCCCAAATTTGTACTTAGATTTTTATTAATAGTAATAGCCACCTAATGGTTAAATGTGAATGGACCGGAACCCAGCCAAAGAGAAACAGCTATACAAATTTCAACAAACATGCCCAATAGAAAAGATACTGCATATATTTTAGACTGGTTCCCAAAAGGTTGTTTGCATTTTTTATTGATCCATTTGATCAGTACAGCTTCAAACAAAACAAACAGACTCGTCACCTTTGAGTTTAAACATCGGAATTAAAATTTGTTTATTTAAATGAATTGTAATGCATGGGATGTGTAATAAACACAGAATGCGATGGATGTTTGAATCGGTGGGTGTTTTACATAACTCGGAATGGCACAATCATATTTTGCTCAAGCCTTCGGCTCTCACGAAATATGACTATGCCATTCCAACTCGTTATGTAAAACACCCACCGATTCCAACACACATCACGTTCTGTCTCTTTGTATGATGATACATGACATAAATTTGTTATTTTAATTTTTGTTTCTTCAAATTTTTCACACAAATTCAACAAAACCATATCACATGACCCCTCTCATTGGAACAGGTGCAATGAACTCCTTCCAATTGAGAGATCACATGATATGGTTTTGTTGAAATTATTTGAAAAATAAATTTATTTTAAAATGCCCAATTTGTAAATTATGTAGGCTGATGTTCCCAATTCATTAGGGAAAGGGTTAATTAGTATATTCCATCCAAATATTTACTGTAAGGTTATTTGGAATTTAAAGTATACAGAGAGACTGCTATCCATAAAATTGATTTTTCAAAGACATAAAAAAATGATTGTTCTTGCTGAGTTGTCAAGCAATTATTAAGCAGATTGGATTTAATCACTCTCTTCTCATCTTTTCCAGGTATTCACACAAATATTAACACAAGTGGAAGTTCTTTTATGACAAGTGAAGTTCGGAACTATAGTACAAATGTAAATACATCAAAATCTTCTTATAGTTCAGTGTCATCAAAACAAGCTGTCAAACCTCTTGATGAAAAAACTCAGTTAGATGATCTTCTAAGTGATTTATTAAAGGATCAAGCAACTTTAACTGAAACTTCAACTGGCGGTCCTAAAGTTGCCAACACAAAAACATTCACATCTTATTCCTCAGTGGACTCTAATAAATCTCCAACTTTTACGGACGATAAAACAGATCAAAGTGCTATTCATAGGGCAGAAGTTACATACAAGTTACCTGGATTCAAGGAAGAGACACACCATTATACAATAAAAGCAACAATGGATGACGATAAATTATTTTCCCCTACTTCACCATCCAGTGAGCGACGGGTTTCTTCTGACACTGTGTCGAAAGTTCATACACTCCCATATAGAACTGATTATGAAAATAAATACCCTGCAGGTTATGGTTATCGTACTATGGATGGATCCTATTCATCTTGGTCAGACTCGGAACAAACTTCATCATGGCTACAAGAACAGCAGAATAAACTACAGCAGAAGAAAGATTGGCAGCTCAGAACACCACAAGCAAAACAACTGGTCGCAGAGTTGAAAACAGCTCAAAACAAGTATATGAAAACTCGGGCTGAAAGTGAGGCTGAAGAGCAGGCTCTTATGAATAAATATAACGCAAATATGATGAATGGACCTGTTTCTTCTGGAAGCTATAACTACTATTACAAAAGTGATTCGGAACAACCATTCGGTTATTCACAAAGTTACTCAACCCATTACACTTCATCTACCTCTGGTACAAAACCGCCACCTTCCCCTGGTACACAAAGATCATATACCCCAACACCACAAGCACCTGTTAGAAGCAGTAGTAAAGACTACATGCAAAGAAACCGATCCAACAGTGCAACAAGCTGGCAAACATACAACAGACCACTGCAAAGACAGGGCTCCGATGGTGCATTTGATCGCTATGATCAATCATACACTTATCTGTCACGGTCACGGAGTCAGACAAGTCCTCCAAAATCACCACCCCGTTCTTTTTCTCCAACACAAGTTGGTTATTCTTACTCATATTCTAATGCAACACAGAGACAGGAACAGCAAGCTTCTCGACCACCACCGCCGCCTCCGCCAGAAAATATAGCACCAGCTCCAGCACCCCCACCAGTAAATTATGTGACAGAAGTGTTTGTACACAGATCCCCAGGAGGTAAGTTGTATTCAGAGTTGTTTCAAGCAAATATGGATCATCAATTATTTTTATGCCCCCGAAAAAAAAAAATTTTCAGAGGCATACAGTGTTTGTCATTTCCGTCTGTCTGTCTGTCCATCCATCCATCAGGAAGATTTTCATGTCCCTTCCATAACTCAAGATGCTTCTTTGGAGTTTGTTGAAATTTGGCATTCATGTTGCTTATGGGGAGACAATGTGTCACACACAATTTTTTTTTTTATTTTGATGGAGGTCAATGTCACAGATCAAGGTCATAGTTCGGGGACGTCTGTGGCCGTTCACTGACTGTTATTCTTGTTAGCTCATCGTGACAAAGTCAAGCTGAGCTAATCTCATCGCTCTCCGTCCGTCGTCCGACAACACCATGTTTTGCTCTTCTCCTCCAAAGCCACTGGGCCAATTCAAGTGAAAGTTTGTGTGAGTGATGGTCCCAAAGGGGCATTTCATTTTTGTTCAACTCAGCATGCCCAGCCCCATAGGGAGGGAGTGGGGGAAAATGCTCCAAAATATTTTAAAAATCTTCTTCTCAAGAACCAGTGTGTACAATGACTTGATATTTGCTATGGAGCTTCCATATGAGGTGTAGAATCAAGTTTGTTCAAACAAAGTTCGTGAAGTAATATTTGGCTTTGTAATAGGAGGGGTAAGATTTTTGGCCCCGCCCAACATTTCTATTTTCTGAACCGATTGTCCGGTATGAACCAAATTTGGTTTGTGGTATTATTGGGTCACAAGAACTTGACCCGTGCAAAAAAAAAATTCCAGCATCCCCATGGGAACCCTGGGAGCTAAATAGAAATATTTTCAAACACCCATATTTCCCAAACCCCACGGAACAGAGAGCTTTTATTTGGTATGAAGTATCCTTATGACCAGTAGAATTGAATGGTAAAAAAAAATTGCCATCGTTTTTTTTAGGGTGTTCTATAATGGGCATCGAAAAAATGCTGAGTCAGCATATTTGTAAAAATTTTTAAAAATCTTTTCTCCAGAACCAATCATCAGAATCTTTTGATATTTGGTATACAGCATTCATAGGGGGGTCAGATAAAAGTTTGTTGAAATAAGGCTCATTGGTTCATATTTGGGCTCTCTACAGGAGCCCGAAGTTTTAACATAGGGTAATATGGGGAATATTCTTTAAAAATCTTCTTCTTCAGAACCACCAGTCAGAATCTTTTTATATTTGGTATACATCATTGTTATGAGGGTCAGATTCTAGATTGTTCAAACCAAGCCCCTAGGTTAATATTTGGGCTTCCTTCGGAAGCCCAAATTTTATCTTTGTTCAATATGGAGGGTAATTTAAAAAAATCTTCTTCAGATCCATCAGTCAGAATGCTTTGATATTTGGTATGCAACATCTCTATGGGGGTCAGATTCAAGTTTGTTCAAATCAGATCCCTAGGTATATATTTGGGCTCACTATGGTAGCCCAAATTTTTACTTAGTGCAATAGGAGGAAATTTCTTTAAAAATCTTCTTCTTCAGATCCACCAGTCGGAATGCTTTTATATTTGGTATACAACATCTCTAGGGGGGTCAGATTCCAGGTTGTTCAGTTCGAGTGCCTAGGTTAATATTTGGGCTCCAAACATGAAAATGAAATTTAACTTAGTACAATATGAGGGAATTTCTTCAAAAATCTTCTTCTTCAGATTCACTTGTCAGAATGCTTTCACATTTGGTATACAACATCTCTAGGGGGGTCAGATTCAAGTTTGTTCAAATCGGATCCATAGGTTAATATTTGGGCTCGCTATGGTAGCCCAAATTTGAACTTATTGCAATTCGAAGAAATTTCTTTACAATTTCTCTTCTTCAGATCCAACAGTCAGAATGCTTTCATATTCGGTACACAACATCTCTAGGGAAGTCAGATTTAACTGTGTTCAAATCAAGAGCCTGGGTTAATATTTGGGCTCTCTATGGGAGCCGGAATTGGCCATTTTGCTGAAGAATTAAAAATTTTGTATTCAGTACCCTCTAGAGGTACTAAGATTAATCCACATAGGTTGTATCAAGGGGCTTCATAGGGGAGCTCTACATTTTACTTATGATCAACTGAAGAAAAGGCATGATGCCCAGATTATTTTTGTCACTCCTGAGGGACTCAAGGATTGACAATGTAGCCTATGGAGATGGCTTGCTTAATGTAGACTCATTCTTGGACTCTGTTTAAATTGTGTTCTGTACAAGATGAGCGCTTCAGGCCCCGTGGGGCCTCTTGTTTCTATTGTTCTCTCTGATGTTCAAGAAATATTAGGCTAGACACTTAATCCCAGTTGCCCAAGTGGGAGACATGCCTTCAACCGATGCAAAATCTGCCTGTGCGGGATTAACCCTTAACCTGCTGAGTAACTTTTAAATAATTTTCATCAAATCTAGTCATGGCTGCTGAAGAGCAGCCATGACTGGATTTGATGAAAAATTCATGAAAATTTGATACAAAAAATCATTTGTTTAAAAGTTTTCCAGGGGAACATTTGGTTAAATATCTCCAAACTTGGCTTATTTTAATGGCAAGAGATTTCCGGTCCTGGGCAGGAATATCTGCCAGCAACATGCAAGGAGTTATCTCCAGGTATTTCAGCTTCTACCTGTAAAGCTGTCTTGCCATGATATGACCCTGGCTGTTAAAAATGTCATTAATAAATTAATAAACAAATTAATAAATAAACAAATAAATAAATAATCTCAGGCTGTCTTGATGATTACATACCCTATGAAGTTGAACAGCATTTGTTTAAAGTAGCAAACAATTTTTTGTTTAACCCTTTGCCCAATGTACATAATATCAAAATTTGTTATTTTAATTTTTTTTCTATTTTAAAAAAAAAATCCAAAAATACTATAGCATTGATGTCTGAAATTGCCTCTTCTCCTAGTTTAGCTACCTGAACATCTCAGCTTCCTCAGCTACATTCAGATAGCTGAATCTATTCTCTCACTTGGACGAATCTCCTCTAACAACTTTGAATCTTAGTTTGCTTTGAATTTTGTGTACAACTCTCTTTTATTCTCTTCATCCCTACTAATCAGGGTACTTATTGTCATCACTAACTTGTAGAGTAGGGTGCATGGTGGCTCAGTGATAGACTGTTGGACTTCTATGCTAGAGGTCCCGAGCTCGATCCCCATCCGGGATGACCTGCATTGTGTCCTGCACGTAGATGGTGCACATGTCATCATCCGCTGTAACCCTGCTTGAGTGGAGCTTCAACAGAGTTAGAATGTTGAGTGACAGTTGCTCGTTGATGCTCGGTGGTTCTCTCCGAGTACTCCGGCTTCCTCCACCCATGAAACTGTCATGGTCACGATTAGCCATTGGTCATAAGTATGTGACCTTAAACACCAATAAATAAAAGAACTGGTAGAGTGCTGAATTATTTTTGGTTGTCAAAATTTGTTTGTATGTCTTTGCCGAGTTACATTTTATGAGAGAGGGCCTTAAGGCACGCTCTCATAAATTGTAACAAGGCAAATCTATACAGACTACATAATTCCACTGTGAACATAATATGAAGCATATCCACTGAATATGTAGTATTCAATCTGCGCTACCCACCCCTCAGAGAAAAGCCCAAATATGGGCTTCCAGCATTCTACCAGTCAATTTCTATCCATACAAAAATTACTCCCTTTTGCCTGGTAATGCCAATTTTACTGATTGATTACAAGCAACAAATAATGTTGAATGCTTTTATTGTGAACAAAATGGTTGCAACTAGTAATGCATCAAGGGGGACAACTCTAGATTGGTTCATATCAGCCAAGATTGGTTTCATATCAGCCAAGGTTGAAATCATTTCAGCCAAGGTTGATAATGGAGAATTCTGGGAAAGAAAATCATATCTAATAAATAAAAAAAATTCGACCTTATAAAGTAGATCTGTTTTTCAGGTCATTTTTTCTAAAATTGCATGTTGGTGGGTGGGCGGGTGGGCTATCGTTTTTTTAATTTAATTTTTTTGTTTTTGTAATTATTTTTTTGCCTTCAAAAGTTCATATTCTTGGTTTGTATTATGTTTTAGGCTCAAAATCTACAGAACAGCATGGGTGGTGGTGTATTTCGTCCTTTAAGTGCAAGAAGGCTTTGCAATGTTAAAGCACTGCCATGCCTTGTTGCACTCAAGGGATAGATTTATGAATTTTATTAACTTGGGTCAAATATCAGACATAAACCATTTAATTTTTAGCTCAACTTTGACAAAGTCAAATTTGAGCTATTGTCATGGCCCGTCGTCCGTCCGTCCGTCTGTCCGTACGTCAACAATTGGCTATGGCTCGGGCTAGAGGTCGTATTTATGAACCGATCTTTACGAAACTTCTTGTGTACCTTTGTTATGACCCTGGGACGGGAACGAGTGTTTTTAGGTGTGGTCCGAAATTCAAGATGGCTGCCAGTGGCCATTTTGTACCGATGATGCAAAAATCAGTTTTTTGTACAGAACTTCTGTATGAAAGTTCTGATTTGAATAAAGTTTTGTATAAATGTTTAGTACCATGGGATACATCACATATAATACGGGTTTTTTTCTCGTGCATAAATTATGCAAATTAGACTGACTTTGATTTATTTAGTGTTACTTTCAGAGCTGTAAGTGCCAAGCTGCTATGGCTCGGGCTAGAGGCCGTATTTATGAACCGATCTTTACGAAACTTCTTGGGTACCTTTGTTATGACCGTGGGACGAGAACGAGTGTTTTTGGGTGCGGTCCGAAATTCAAGATGGCTGCCATTTTGTACCGACGATGCAGAAATCGGTTTTTTGTACAGAACTTCCATATGAAAGCTCTGATTTGAATAATTTTTTGTATGAATGTTTAGTACCATGGGATACATCACATATAATACGGGTTTTTTTCTCGTACGTAAATTGTGCAAATTAGACTAATTTTGATGTTTTTTGGGGTTACTTTCAACACTGTAAGTGCAAATGCCAATACAGCTCGGGCTAGAGGCCGTATTTATGAACCGATCTTTACGAAACTTCTTGGGTACCTTTGGTATCACCGTGGGACGAGAACGAGTGTTTTTGGGTCCGGTCCGAAATTCAAGATGGCCGATGGCAGCCATTTTGTACAAAATTAGGTGCAATCAGATTTTTGCACAGAACTTCCATATGAAAGCCCTGATTTGAATAATTTTTTTGTGTGAATGTATAGTACCATGGGATGCATCACATATAATACGGGTTTTTTTCTCGTGCAGAAATTATGCAAATTAGATGAACTTTGATATTTTTATACTGTACCAATGACCCAGACTTAGCTGGTGCTAACTCCACAAAAACCAGGGCCAAACACAAATTTTGCCCCCCAATCCCCAAAATTTGCATCCAAAACAAAAAGAAATAATGTCCTAAAGGACCTCCATAATACGACTCTACTGCGCATGCGCAGTGACGCAGTCGTCCCGAAATTGGCGCCAAATATCATTCTCTGTTTGGCCCTTCATCAGTCAACATCTCACTGATCTTTGTGCTTGTAAATCTCAGTTTAAAGGATGCCAGACACGTAATTCTTGGAGAAAATGTGATTCTAAGGAGGATAGAAGGAGGAGAGGAAAAAAGAAGTGGCAAAAAATAATCAGGGCTGTACTTAAAATTTTTTGTTAAAATTATGTTAAGTTGCCTATTTTCGAGGCAAACGCCTCTTGTTGTCATTCTTGCTAATTGTTGCACTGCTTATTCAGTGTTTCCTCTCCCCTAACCTTCTAAAGTCCCCCCTTGCAATTCTCCCATGCTTTTGGCATATTTTTGAGAAGTTTCATTTCTAAAATTTCCCTGGGAGAGTTGCTTGGTTACAGAATGTTTTCTGTTATTTTCCCCATAGTTACGTTTTCACCCATGGGTGTATAACGTTTGTGTTCTGCATCTTCCATCTGATGTTCTGCAGATTCTCCCCTGGGAGTCTCTGTTTTGCATCAGATAGAGTGTAATTGAGGACTGATTCCGGGCCAGTTTTTTCAGTGCCTGGAGTCATGTTTTCTTCTGTGTTTACACTGTTTGTTTTCATTGGCAACAGCCTTTTTTGAGGGGGGCTGTTTGTCTTTGAGGTAGTTTATCTCATTATAAGATACATTTATATTATCCGAAAGTGTCTCATTAATTATTTTATATAATTTTAAAATTTTTGACCACACTTTGCCATCGGATCCATCGGGGCTCAACGTTACTTTTCAGCAACTTGGGCTTCTCTGAAAAAATATTTTTTCAAAATTATTTTGTTTTGCAATTGTTTTTTCATTTATTAATGGATCATGTTATTATGTATCTTTGTGTCAGGGGTTTTTGCGAGTAACTAGGACTTATTGTTGTTCCTTCACAATGAAAGGAACTTGTTCAAATTGTAATAGGAAGAAATCTTCCTCTGACTTTCATGATTATTGCATAAATTGTAGTCAGTGTTCTCGCATTAATCCCTGTCCTGTATGTGAACATTGGGATGAGAAACATTGGAAACGTGTGTCACGATATGTTGTTTCTGGAGAAAGAGCGATGCCGGCTCTTTCTCCACAAGGTCACTCTACTCTCTCAGTTTCTATTTCAGAGGAACCAGAACAGGGTGATGTTTCCATGTTATCCTCTTCAAGTGTGCGTCCGTCGTCACAATTAAATACAGAGCTAGCGGCAAAAGTGCTCATGGAGATTAGACAAATGTCGTCCGCTAGCTCGCCCGGTGTAGCGTCCATTCACCGAATGGTTCGGCAGCCGGGTTCGTCCGATGCGGTCCAGGAGGAAATTTTGGGTGATGCGAGCACTATAAAAATAATAGATGCACACCCAGTGACGGCGGATAGTGAACGAGAACGGAGGAAGCCTTTTAGTCCGGTTCCTAGCTCGTCCAGGTCCAGCCGGGCCGCGAGCGAGAGAGGCCCCTCTCTCGTACAACAACATCTGGGACCAGATGTTGTGGTACAAAATGTGTCTTTAGCGGAGCATACGTCCGTCGCTCGGGACGCTCCGTTGTATAAGCAGTCCGCAGAGACTGTTAAGGCTTCCTCTTCTCGCCGGCGCACACGACCGCACCTTAGCTGCGTGACCTCCGATATCTTGCCAGCTTCGCCGAGGAAGGATTATTCGGCGACCAGGTCACACCATCCGGCAGCCAGGGACTCGAGACCGATGGACTCCGGACGTTCGCATAGGAAAAGTATGCGGGAGCCATCCGATGCGGAGCTGCCCTCGGCAAAGCAGCGAAAGACCGCTCCTCCACAGGTCTCGACGTCGGACATTCTAGTGCAGATAGCACAGCTTATCGCAGCATCCCAGCAGCCGACAGTAACGGTGTCGGATCGAGAATTATCCGACGGCGCTGGGTCGGTACGCTCCGCCGAAGCATCGGGGGCGGACGACCGGGAACATCGGGAGGTCCGACCGGATGGTGAAAGGGATACGGATGAATTGGAGCTATCCCTTTCGGAACAACACAAAGCTGCCGTAGACTTCATCCGGCACTTTCTTCCTCAAGTTGTTCCGTCGGGCCAGACTGCTGCGCTTCCGGACAGGAGAATTATAGCGTCATTGGACTCTGATTTTTTCGAGCGGTTCAGGGACATCGCTCCCGAGTTTCCGTCGCAGTCCAATAATGTTGCAAGAACATTTGAATTATTGAACGACGCTATTTTTAAACTTGCTTCCAGGACAGGGAAAGCAGGCTTCTTGTCCGCAAATACTCTCAACCTGCCTTTCATTAATGCAAGGAATAAATTCGACACGGCAGGTCAGGGTATACCGAGAGTTCCTCTGCGTATGGACGACGAGGCGGAAGACTTAGAGCTATCATTACCGTCGTCAGCTTCTATTCCAACCGCAGTGTTGGAAACAGCTATTGCGTCTAACAGAGCCAATTTAGATGCCTTATCTTACGCAGATCACCTTACGAAGGCGTTATCACTGCGTCTTCAAGGGGAAGAGTTTCAGGATATACAATCCTCCTTAAGACTTCTTTCAAGGGCAGTAGCTTATTCCACGTGTAACTCCGCCCTTTCAGTGGCTAATCTGGAGTTGGTTAGACGTGACGCAGCCCTGTCTACATCCACACTAGTGGATTCTAAGGTGAAGAACTCTCTTAGAGTCGCTTCGGTCTCAGGAGATCTTCTCTTTGACGGCAAGCTTTCCGCTATTTATGATAATATTAAAAAGAAAGCTAGTGATTCTCTGTTGTTTAGATCCGCTCCTAAAAGGTCGGATTCAGCAGACACGAATAAGGCGGGCACTTCTGGGTCTTATCTGCCCAAGAGAGGTTCCTATAGAGGTTCCGGTGCGTCCTCTAGCTCTTATTCGAGAGACCGTCAGGATAGCGACTCTCGTTCGGGACGTCCTTCAGGCCGGGACAATCGGTCGGACGCCCCGAGGTCGACGAGGCGAGGTGCGGGTCGTGGAAGACGTGGTTTCTCCTACCGCAGGCCTCGCAGATCCAGGAGGTGATGGCTCAAACCTCTATCGCGTTCCGGTTGGCGGAAGGTTGTCGAGTTTTTCTCAAGAGTGGGCGTCGATTACGGACGACCCTTGGGTGAGAGGAGTGACTTCGGAAGGTCTAAAGATATCCTTCAAACGAAAGCCTCCATTAACTCGAAGTCCAAAGTGGACTCATCTTCCGTCAAACCCTCAGAAAAGAGACGCTCTGCTATCAGAGGTGCAGTCTCTTTTAATGAAGAACGCGGTAGAGGTCGTAGAAAACCAGGAATCGCTGGGATTCTACAGCCATCTGTTTCTGGTTCCGAAACCAGACGGCTCGTTCCGTCCAGTCATAGATTTGAGCTGGATAAACAAGCTGATCATCGCTCCGAAGTTTTATATGGAGACGATTCGATCGGTCAGAGCGAGTATTCGGGTGAACGATTATGCAACGAGCATAGATCTCAAAGATGCGTACTTTCACGTCATGGTACATCCGACATTCCGAAAGTATCTACGCTTCGCAGTCCTAGGAGTGGTGTATCAGTTCCGGGCCATGTGCTTCGGATTGAATCTAGCACCCTGGGCTTTCACTCGAGTAATGAACTCGGTAATGATTTACTTCCGAGCTCATTCGTCTGCGGTAACGTCGGCCTACCTGGACGACATTCTTCAGAGGTACGGCAACGAGTTAACGCTTCAGAACGATGTTCAGAATCTTCTTCTATTGCTCCGACGTCTCGGTTTCATAGTAAACGAGGAGAAGTCGGATCTGGTGCCGTCCAAGTCATTCACTCATCTGGGAATGAGCTTCGAGACGCACAACAATCTCGTTCGTCTGCCGTTAACCAGAGCGAAATTAGTCAGTTGTTACGCTCGCTATTGTCTAAATACAGACAAAGTCACAGCGAGAGAATTTATGAGACTGATAGGTCTGTGCGGAGCCGCTGCGGATCTTATTCCGATGGGACGGCTACGCACACGGCCTCTTCAAATTTTCTTGACTCAGAATTGGAGTGTGAAAATTCATTCGCTCGATGTAGACGTTCTCTTGTCAGATCAAGTGAAACAAGAGATTCAGACTTGGGCAAACATTCAGTGGTTAACTCAAGGAGTTCCGCTGCAGTTGCCGGATCCGAGTTTTACCATTATGACGGATGCCAGTCAAACAGGTTGGGGTGCATCATTAATCCCAACGGATTCGAGATGCCAGGGTCTTTGGGATCCGCAATTCCTGTGCAAGCACATAAACATCAAGGAAATGATGTCAATTTGGCTTGCGTTACGTCACTGGATGGACATTATTCACGATGCTCATGTCCAAATCCTATCCGACAATACGACAGTAGTGGCGTATATACGGAATCAGGGAGGCACTCATTCAGTTCCGTTGTTCAATCTAACGGAAAGAATCCTTCTGTTTGCGTTGGAACATCACGTTCTTCTTTCGGTCCGTCACATACCGGGTCGTCTGAATGTGCTAGCAGACTCCCTTTCTCGAAAGGGTCGCTTGTTGCCGTCGGAGTGGACTCTCAACAAACAAGTATTCAATCAGATTTGCTACCAATGGGAACGGCCAATGATAGACTTATTTGCGACACATCTCAACAATCAGTTGCAAACGTATGTGTCCCCGTGTCCGGATCCAAGAGCATTTGCTGTAGACGCTCTATCGATCCCTTGGGACGGAATGATAGGATATGCGTATCCTCCAGCGCCGTTAATTCAACAAGTATTGCTAAAGATAAAACAATCTCAATGCAAGATTCTGTTGGTAGCATCTCTGTCGCCACAGAGACCGTGGATAAATCTACTCAGGTGTCTGTTGTGGGACCTACCGCGGAAGCTCCCTCCACGAGAGGATCTTCTTTGGCAGGGGAAATCGCGCCAACTGCATCACAACCCGCAAGGTCTCAACCTTCACGTTTTTCCGTTGTGCGGTCCTTCTTGCATGGCAAGCACTTTACAGGACGAGCAGTGGACGCGATTTCTAACTGTAGGAGGACCTCCTCTTCGCTAAACTATGCGGCTAAGTGGAAGGTTTTCCGTCGTTGGTGTAGGGATCATTCTGTTGATATATTTGATCCCTCTATACCAGACATTGCTAACTTTCTAGTTTACTTGTTTGACGAAATCAAACTGCAACCGGTTACTATAAAGGGTTATAGATCTATGTTATCTGATACCTATGCACATCATGATAGTTTACAAATTGGATCTAATGTCTCTTTATCGAAATTGGTTAGAAACTTTTCGATAAATAGACCCAGAACTCTTAGATTAATTCCTAAGTGGAATTTAGCTTGGGTTCTCCTTAAATTGAAGGAAAAGCCATTTGAACCTCTTGGGACAGTAGATTTCAAATTCTTATCTTATAAGACAGCTTTTCTCTTAGCTTTCTCTTCTGCCAGAAGAGTCAGTGAGCTTCATGCACTATCGGTGGATGATTCTCATTATCGTAGTGTTGGGAACACTATCACCTTCACGACTAACGTCGGTTTTTTAGCTAAGAATCAGGCTCCTAATAAATATCCGGAACCTATTGTTATTAAGGCTCTTCCGTCTTCAGACGGGCGTAGGCCTTTACTCTGTCCTGTTAGAGCACTACGTATCTATAAACAGAGATCTCAGTTCATCAGAAAGGGACGGAAACGTTTCTTTCTGTCTTTGATGCCTAATAGAAAGGACATTTCAGTCCATTCTATTGCTAGATGGATTCAGTTAACTATCCGTACTGCGTATGAAGATTTATCTTCTTCTCAGCAGTCTGTGCTTAAGATTTCTGCTCATGAAGTAAGAGCTCTTTCTACTTCCTGGGCTTATGCTAATAGTGTTGCTATTACAGATTTAATGAAGGCTGCTTATTGGTCTCAGCCATCCACATTTACTAATTTTTATCTCAGAAATATTGAGTCCATTTCTGGAGACCTGCATTGTTTAGGTCCGTTATCTGTTGCTCAGAATGTCGTCCACTAAACAGTTGCAGCTATAGTTATGCAGGCTTTCTGTTCCGGCAGTGACTCCGTCCGGCTGCCCTCTTCGCTCTGGGCTATTTGACCCAGGGCAAGGGGAAGGGGGGGGGGGGGGGGGGGGGGGGCGGGTGTTCCCTTAGGTCACCTGCTTTATAGTGAAAAGCAAGGGAATGCCTCCTCCAAGACAGTATTTCTGAGTCGCTTCCGGGATGGTTTTAAAGTGTAATATTAATGTTTAATTTCATTCATGTCTTATTTTTAAAGTGTAGCTCGGTGTGAAGCATTTGTATATGTCAAGTGTCAAACGGGCTTTAATATACAATACTCGGACACTTTTAAATGATTATAAAGAGTCTCAATTCTCTGGACTACTTTATTTATTGGCTTGTTTTAATAATAATTAGTATAAAGGTTATACTGGATATTAATAGAGAACATGAATGTTATTGTGCTCAATTATTAAGGGTAGTGTATCTTTCTAATTTAAATATTAAATAAGAAAGATACATGTAAAGCCTAATACTCCTTTTCTCCTTAAGGGGTTATCTCTTTATTTTATAATTGAGCTTATTGGATTTTCCTCTATGTCCTAGGCCCTCCAGCCTGTTTACTATTCAGCTAAGTCTGGGTCATTGGTACAGTATAAAAATGTTAAAAAATTTATAGTAATTTATATATTTTTTATACTTACCAATGACCCAGACGGGGATGGCCCTCCCTGAGTTGGGAACTCTTGCCTCCCCGCTGAGTACATAGCGCTGACCAGGCACTGCCAGTAAGAATGATATTTGGCGCCAATTTCGGGACGACTGCGTCACTGCGCATGCGCAGTAGAGTCGTATTATGGAGGTCCTTTAGGACATTATTTCTTTTTGTTTTGGATGCAAATTTTGGGGATTGGGGGGCAAAATTTGTGTTTGGCCCTGGTTTTTGTGGAGTTAGCACCAGCTAAGTCTGGGTCATTGGTAAGTATAAAAAATATATAAATTACTATAAATTTTTTAACTTTTTCAGTGCGACTTACACACAGTAAGTACACATGTCAATACGGCTCAGACTAGAGTCTGTATTTATGAACTGATCTTCACGAAATGTCTTGGGTACCTTTGTTATCACCTTGGGACGAGAACGAGTGTTTCTGGGTGCAGTCTAAAATTCAAGATGGCTGCCAGTGGCCATTTTGTACCGAAATTAGGTCTAATCAGTTTTTTGTACACAACTTCTATACAGCTCAGACTAGAGGCCATATTTATGAACCAATCTTTACGAAACTTCTTGAGTACCTTTGTTATCACCGTGGGATGAGAGCGAGTGTTTTTGGGTGTGGTCCGAAATTCAAGATGGCCACCAGCAGTCATTTTGTACCAAAATTAGTGCAATCAGTCTTTTGTATAGAACTTCCGTATGAAAGTTCTGATTTTAATAAATTTTTCTATGAATGTTTAGTAACATGGAATACATCACATATTGTAAGGGGTTTTTTTTCGTGCAGAAATTATGCAAATTAGATGAACTTTGATTTATTCAGTGCAACTTACACAATGTAAGCACACATGTCAATACGGCTCAGGGTAGAGGCTGTATTTATGAACCGATCTTCACAAAACTTCTTGGGTACCTTTGTTATCTCCTTGGGATGAGAATGAGTGTTTCTGGGTACGGTCCAAAATTCAAGATGGCTGCCAGTGGCCATTTTGTACCGAAATTACGTCCAATCAGTTTTTTGTCACAAGTTCTATACAGCTCGTATTTATGAACTGATCTTCACAAAACTTCTTGAGTACTTTTGTTTTCACCTTGGGACAGGAACGAGTGTGTTTTGGGGTGCCTTTGTTATCACTGTGCTATGAGAACAAATATTTTGGGGTTCAGTCAGACCCACTCTGGGACTCAAAGATTTTTTCTAGTTCAGCATCTGACTGTCACCCACCTTTACAATACTTTACCTATACATTTGTTACAGGCAACGGTCAGTATTTATGTACAGACCGTTACAATACTTTATATGTACCTTTGTTATCAGGTCATTACCTAGATGTTTGTCATTGCTGTGTCACATACTATACATGTACATGTCTTTGTCTTGACAAGTTGAGCTACAGTGTCATTGACACTTTCATTTTTTTCAAGTTTCAATTTTGCATTGGTTGTAAAAGATGGCAATGTGGCAGCCAAAAGAACCATGCAGGAGGGCCCGAGAAACTGATTTTGAACTTTTTTTGGGCCTTACAGCCAGCCACTCAGACATTCCAGTTGTGGTGTCTTTTGTCATTGTACTTGGAAAGGGCTTTTAAAAAGACTGAAAACTTGTGTCCGTCATTTTTAATGAGTCTATAAAGGTGTTACCATTCAATTCTTATCATCTTCTCTCTGAAAAATCATATGGCAATGCTGATACTCTAACCTATTACCCTATTGACTATGCAAAGTATGATTTGTTTGACCCTGAATGTTTCATTATTTCTTGGGTTCTGTCTATTATGATGATGATTTGCTGTGATGTGACAAACTGCTGGACCAACATGGTTTAACACAGGAAATGTGAATCCGCAAAATTAAAGATACACACACTATATGCCAAGATATAACTTCTTTCATTATCCTTGGTGTCTTAAATACACCTTTGAAAAACATTCTGGCCTCATTACAGGAGCTTCAATGTGCAATAATGAGAAATCCTTTCAAACAAATGTTAAATTATCCAACCAGTAGATTCTAGTCAAACCTGACTGCCTGCTTTATGTAAACAGTCAAGGCTTTATTAGTAATCACAGCCAACCACTCAGATATTACAATTGTGGTGTGTTGTAAAATCTGGAAAACTTTTCCTTCCTGCAAACGGAATTTAATTCATGGGAGTTGGGAAGGGGCCTTCTCTCAGACTTATGATCCACTAGAGTCAGCCAAAACCTGTCAAGTTCAGACAAACTACATCATAATTCCAGGGTCCCCAAAAGATTGGTGGTGCCTCACAATTTGTCAGACACCACAGATCTGCTGAGGTCCCAAGAATTTCAGTTCTTAAAGCAGCCCTGGAAACTCACCCTATATTAACTGGTTGAATGCTAGAAGCCACTATCATGGCTCTATTGAAAAGTGCTGGAAGCTACTTCAGAGGCTTCATATTATATACATTAGCTTGTTGTTTACTGAGCAATAGCAGAAAAACTGTTAAAAAAAACCCTGTTTTGCTACAATTTATTGGAGAGTGCCAAAAGGCACTCTCCAATAAATTATAACAGAACAATTGTTTACGAATAAGATGCTGGTAAACTAATATTCCCCCTGCTGGTAACATAGCATCTTTGAAAAAAAAATACTCGGGCACAGTAGGTAGAGATGCAGGGTGCAAGCCGAGAGGTACTCGGTTCGAATCCCACCTGCAGCAATCACATTGTGTCCTTGGGCAAGACACTTCATCCCCATTGCCCACATGGGGGCACGGTAGCATTATGTACTAAGGTGTACTGCACGTTGATGGTGCACTTGTCTTCAACCAATGCTAACCCTGCTTGTGTGGAGTTAGTATGTTGGGGACAGTTGCTCAGTGGTTCTCTCCAGGTACTCCAGCTTCCTCCACCTATAAAACTGTCTGACACAAGGTGACCCTGGCTGTCAAAAGTGTTGTTAAACCCCAATAAATAAATAAATAATGCAGACTGAGTTTAGTATCTACATGTATGCATGTAATAAATATGTTCATGACTCAAGTGCTGAGTTCATTGGATTACTAGTAGACAATAAGTCTGGGACATCACAGGTAGTTCAATTGAAAATTTTATTGCCAATTTCACATTGGAAAATTGGGCAGAAATTCAGCCCCTGAAAAGCTTTGTATTAAAGTTAAGAGAGTGGTGGCCGAGTGGATAAGTGCGCTGGTCTCTCATGCCAGAGGTCCCGGGATCGATCCCCGGTCGGGGAAAGTTCTCGAGGTGTCCGAACACTCTCTGTCAGCATCAATTGTGGGGTTGATGCTGCCACAGCATACCGTCCCATCGGGTGGTGACGTAAAATGGCCGTCCTCTGTGCGGAGAGAGACACACTCCGTGCAGGCTAAAGATCCCTTCGTAGTATTCGAGAAGAGCTAGGCCACGAAGTTGCCGCTATGAAGGTCATCCCACACACCTGCACCATTGGGCCAAGGAGAGGCGTTAATATAAGTTGCATAACTTGTTCGCCAATCCTTGTAAAACAAATAAGATTAAATAAAAAAGTTAAACCCTGCTTCTAGGGTAAGCTTGTGGTATTCTGTCAGATGACACAATGTTGGAAAGGTAATGGAATAATGACTGATTCAAGATTTTTATGTTTATGGGTGCTGATGGGATGTGCAATGTCAATGAGTTGCCCTGCTTTACACTGTAGAATGTTGTTAAAAAAAAAAGGGAATATGTGGTGGGGTGCCGCACTTGGTTGCACCCTTGTTGAGAGCTGGGGAGTGCAGTGGCTCAGTAGGTAGAGGTGCAGGCTGCAAGCCGAGAGGTCCTCAGTTCGAATCCCACCTGCGGCAACCGCGTTGTGTCCTTGAGCAAGACACTTCATCTCCATTGCCCGTGTGGGGGCACGGTGGCATTGCGTACTAAGGCGTACTGCACGTCGATGGTGCACTTGTCTTCAACCAATGCTAACCCTGCTTGTATGGAGTTAGTATGTTGGGGAGCTGACAGTTGCTCGCCGTTGCTCGGTGGTTCTCTCTGGGTACTCCAGCTTCCTCCACCCGTAAAACTGTCACGGTCATGATTAGCCATTGTGCATAAATATGTGACCTTAAACACCAATAAATAAATAAATAAATTATGTTGAGAGCTCCTTCCAGTAGAGTGTCACTTTACAGCATTTTATCATAGCAAAGATGTACACATTTTGGTTCCTGTTCTAGAATATGTAAGGCACTAACCGTCGAAGGTCTAGACATCCTACACAATTCTTTAACTCTTAAGGGCCTAATTCCAACTTTGATAATTCTTTAATGCAAAGTAACAGGTGCCCCAACATGCATTGTTTTGGGTAAACTCAAAACTTGTTTTCTAAGTACCTTGTCAGTTGTTTCTAGGTAAGTCTTGGCTGCCTCTGTAGGCAGCCAAGACTTGACTAGAAACAACTGCAAAGCCACTGGAGGTATCCAAGTATAGCAAAAATGTATAAAAATTCCCAGGCCCTTGGGGGTTAAGTAGGAAGACAAAGTTTGGTACAGGTATCTTGACAGTAGTTTCTTGTCAAGTCATGGCTGCATATGTACATAGCCAAAACATGTTTAGAGGTCAGTAATTGGGCACTTCATATGTAACTTGCAAGTTCATCCAAGTCTGCATACTGGCACATCTGTTTTTAGGTTGTACAATTTACCAAATTTATTGCTGAACCCTGTGTGGTTAAAAGTGTTGAGGATATACATTGTTTTCATTTCAGTACAAAAGAAAGAAATCTTGGTGCCTGATGACAAACCTGATTCAACTCGTCTTGAAGAACTTGAGAGAACGTTACAGGCAGCCTCTGCATCAATAGCCCAACCACAACCTGCCAATACTGGCTTCTCTATGAAAGAAGATTACTCAACAAGACGATCTGAAAAACACTTTTATGAGACACACACACAAAATAAATTTGATCAGTCTGTGAGTAACCAGCAACCGGTGATCACGAATAGCACGCAAGCCCACTGCATGTCCCCTACTTGGGATAATTATAACTTCAATTATGTTGTATGTATTATTTAATTTTGTTCATTTGTTCAACATTTACTAATAGCTTGTTTTAACACTAGCAAAGGGAGATAATTATAACAGTGTTTGGTGGTGATAGTTTTTTCATTGTCCTTTTTGTGTTTGTGATTGAATTATTAGGAAGGAATTATTCTCCAGTTCAGCTTCATAAAGAACAGTTCCGTTTGGTTCAGGTTTATGTCTCGATTTGCCGGCTGCTTGACTTTTAAAAATTCTCAATCTGCCCGCTAGCTAATTAAATATTTTCTCGATTTGCCCGCAGCTCATACAATGTGTAACTGTAGTTTGTTTTAAATAAGCGAACAGTGTTCTGCTACCAATAATTACTACTTATTAATACTATTGCTTCATGAACACGTGAAGTTAGTTTGCACTATATTCTTGAGTGCAGGTAACACAAAGGATTCGCATTCTATCCATGTGCTTCATATTATCCATTTATTTGGGGGGTGCAGGGGCTCAGTTGGTAGAGGTGCAGGCTGCAAGCCGAGAGGTCCTCGGTTCGAATCCTACCTGCGGCAACTGCGTTGTGTCCTTGGGCAAGACACATCCCCCCCCCCCATTGCCCACGTGGGGGCACGGTGACGTTGTGTACTAAAGCTTACTGCATCAATCAAGGCTAACCCTGCTTGTGTGGAGTTGGTGTGTTGGGGAGCTGACAGTTGCTTGCTGTTGCTCGGTGGTTCTCTCTGGGTACTCCGGCTTCCTCCACCCGTAAAACTGTCATGGTCATGGTTAGCCATTGTGCAGAAATATGTGACCTTAAACACCAATAAATAAATAAATCCATGTATTTCATCTGTATGGATTTGACTTGTTACAATTTATGGGAGAGTGCCTACAGGCACTCCCCCCAAAATTGAAACAAGGCAAAAACAAATAAATAAAAAATAAAATCTTCCCTTCTGTAACAATTTAAAATAAATTCCAACGATACTTTTGGTATTGATTTTTTTATGGCCTTATGTCTGTATATTTTAATAAAACCTTTAACAATGAAGTTTCTTCATATAATTTATTGTACTTATTAGAAATAGACTATAACAGTAATCCGTCTTGAACTTCCACAACAAATGTTGTTTTAACAATCAACATGCATCACTGATGCCTACTTAGAAATCAATTGAAGCCGACAAATCGAGAACCAACTGTTCAGTTTAATCTGGTAATTAACCCTCTGCACATGGACGTCAAAACACCAAACTTTCAAGCAGCAAATGTTTCCCCATAAAGCAACCTGGAATTTAACCAATTCAATCTTGTTTGACTGAGTTCAGCTCTTTCAAACAAGATTGAATTGTTAAATTAGCTCTGTCAAACAAGATTGAATCGGTTAAATTCCTAGTTGCATTATGGGATAAATTTGCAGCTTGAAATTTTGATATTAGTGTGCAGAGGGGTAATAGCTGCTGTGCAATTAACCCTTTACCTAATATGAAAGGCAGACGACACTTACAAACAAAATTCTTGAATAACAAAATGTTTTTTCTATTTTACATCAAAACATCACTTATGCCCCATCATTGGAACTAACTCAATGAGCTTGTTCCAATAAAGGGGTCATAAGCTATGTTTTGGAGACAAAAAAATAATGAAAATTGAATGGGGATTTTTACGAATAGCACTGGCCAGTTTTTGCCATTACTTTAGGTTCAGGTTTAAGTAAACTCTTTGCCCATTAACCCTTTACCCAATGTAACGGCCAAAACTGGCCAGCGCTGTTCTCAAAAATTGCCAATTTTCATTATTTTTTCATTTTTTCTCAAAAACGTAGGTTATGATCACTCGTTGGAACGAGCTCATCGAGCTCGTTCCAACGAGGGGTCATAACCTATGTTTTTGAGACAAAAAATGAAAAAAATTAGTTATTCAAGATTTTTTTTGCAAGTGTCGTCTGCTTTTCATGTTAGGTAAAGGGTTAATTGATAATGGAGGGTATAATAGCACAAAAATTTTGTCATTTTGGTTGCATATTACCACAATCAGTTAACTTTTCACACAATGTACTGGCTCAATGCATCTTTTCAAATCATACCTTTACTTTGTAATTATGTATGACCCAAGCACAGAATGCTTTCACAATGTCATTGGTTATCCAAGAAAGATAATAAAAGCTTGTATGCTGTTGTTTGGCGCACCATCAGAAAGTCTTTAAGTCATTATCATCATCCTAAACCTATAGAATGTTGGATTATTTTTGTAGAATTCCAAATTTGTGCATCAGTTTTGATTTTGTTACAATTTATTGGAGTGTGCCTACTTTAAAAATATTAACTTCATTCATTTAATTCAAGTTTAATCATGGTACAAATACAGAGCACAACTCGGGTAAATTTATTTATTTATTGGGATTTAAGGTCACATACTTATGCACAATTGCTAATCATGACTGTGACAGTTTTACGGGTGGAGGAAGCCGGCGTACCCAGAGAGAACCACCGTGCATCGATGAGCAACTATCGGCTCCTCAACATTCTGACTCTGTTCAAGCTCCGCTCAAGCAGGGTTACAGCAGTTGAAGACATGTGCACCATCGACGTGCAGTACGCCTTAGTACACAGCATCATCATGCCCCCATGTAGGCAACTGGGATAAAGAGCCTTGCCCAAGGACACAACGCGTGTCGTCCCGGACTGTGATCGAACTCAGGACCTCTAGCATAGAACTCGGGTAGAGAACTTGAGACAGGAATCAACGACACTCTTGTATTTTACCTGCTCCTTCGGCACTCATGCATTCGTGAAATGCAAGATAAACTCCACCTCTAATTGAATATAATTTCCCAATGCAAAACCATTTACCTTACCTCCAGTAGAAATTTGACCCGTTAATTGAATATAGGTTAGAGTAAACTCCTGTTAATTGAATAAAAAATCTGCTCTGTCAAACAAGATATAATAGAGTAAATGCTAAGTTTTTCTCCAGAATACAGGAAAGTGACACAATCCCTGTTAACTGAATATTCCTGTTAATTGAATAATTTGCATTGGCAAAGTGGCTATTCAGTTAACAGGATTCCATTATACTAGGATTCATGCAGGTGCCTAAACTCTTCGAAATTGCTTGAAGAATAGATTCAAGGCATGTGTTCCATTGGCATTCCACAATTTTTAGTAAAATGTGCCATGACACCCCTACTGGTGAAGCTAAGATGATGTGTCCTGTAAACAATTTAAACTTTCTACCATAGAGCTGTCTTTTCTTCTTGCGATGGATTGAGCTGGTTTCTACACTGTTTGCCTCACATGCTATTCTCAAAACAGGACCCGTCTTAAAAAATAACTTAATTGAACTTAAAAGCTATGTTTTTGTTTCGTAGCATACAAAGTCTAAACAAATTACCAAAGTCCAGCTGTGGATTTTACACAAAACACAACTGTGTACATCTGGGGATACTTCTGTAATGTTATTGAACGGTTTTGCTGAACCAATTTCAAATCATGAATTTAATGGTTGGAAAAATGGTTAGATCTTGTGGAAATAGAATTGCCATGGCACCCATCGAAGTATTTTTTGAATTTTGAAGGTACCATTGCATAGGTCTGTTTGTATTTTCTATTATTGTTACTTTTGGCACTGTTATGGTGTGTTTAACTCCTTGCATTCTGCTGGCGGATATTCCTGCCCAGCACAGAATTTCTCATGCCACTGAAATCTGAATAATTTGGGCATATTTAATCCAGTTTCCACTTACAAATTGAATGGATTTTTTCACCAATGATTTTTTTAGTTAAATTTAGGTGAATTTTTCTTCAAATCTAGTCATGACTAGATTTGAAAAAAAAATATTCAGCGGGTTAAAAGTTAACAAGATCATGGAGAGTGCTTGAAAGTGCTTGAAAATTGAACATTTTTGGAAAAGGTTCTGGAAAGTGCTTGAAAAATATTTCTTGACCTTTTTTATACCCCCTGCAAACAAAGTTTGGGGGGTATATAGGAATCACTCTGTCCGTCCGTCTGTCCGTCCGTCTGTCCATCCTTATAAGCACAACTCCTCCTAAACCGTTTGAAGAATTTTCATGAAACTTTACACAATGGAAGAACTCCATATGAAGATGTGCATGAAGCAATATAATTCCATTCTGACATTTGCAAGGGGAGATAATCTAACTTATACATTTTAATGTACCAAAAAGGCTACAACTGAGGCGCGGGGAGTATCACTTTGTAAGCTTGCTCACAGTACCTCTAGTTAGTCCAGGAGTCTGCTTATAAATTGTAGCAAATGTGTTTTTTGAGTTTCTGTACCCCTAAAGAAAATTTTGACACTACCTCACTTGATATCATCTCTTCCCAAGAAATTATGTCAGGGTTCAAATTATCTTATCAAAGGTAAAAAGTGACAGGAATTCTACAACTGATTTCAGCTGATACTGTAGTATGTATATGAATATCAGAGAATTGGAATTAAACTGAAAGGATGACAGTTCTGTCCTGACCCATGCCATCTGTGCTGTGTCCTTGGGCAAGACACTTAACCCTTTACCCAACGTAACGGCCAAAACCGGCCAGCGCTATTCTCAAAAATCGCCTATTAATTTTAAATATTTTTTCATTTTTTGTCTCAAAAACATAGGTTATGACCCTCATTGGAACGAGCTCGTCGAGCTCGTTCCAATGAGGGGTCATAACCTATGTTTTTGAGACAAAAAATGAAAATAAATAGTTATTCAAGAATTTTTTTTTCAAGTGTCGTCTGCTTTTCATGTTAGGTAAAGAGTTAATCCCAGTTGCTCATGTTGTCACGGTGGTAGTGTATACTAAGTTGAACTGCATGTCCTTGGTGCTCTGGTCTTCAGCCACTGCTAACTCTGCTTGTGCTGGGTTAGTAAGTTGCAGAGTTTGTCAGTTGCTACTGCTTGGTAGTTGTTACCGTCTCATGGTCTAGGGTTAACAGCTAGTTACAACCCAATAAACTTGTAAGGCACTGGTACAATATAATAGCTCTTTATATGATCTAAGTATTCAGCTCTTCCCGCCAGACAATAACATATGATAGACCAGCCGATTAAAGTACTGCCTAACAGCCACCAACTTAAATGTTCGTCCACAACATTGAAAGTTTTCACACACTCTCTCTGGTAAGTCAGAAAACTGTCTATATATTATAATGTTCTCTCACTTTCTTCATGCTGTGCCTTATCAGTGGACCAGTATCAGAGGGCATATGGTGACATTCCAATCTGCCAGAATGACAAAATATTTCCGCCCAGTTATCAGAGAATTCTATCTTCAAGTTAATCAGGTTAACCCTTTAACTGTACAATAGTCACAGTGCCTTAGACTGTAACAGTAGTTCTCTGGGTACACCGGCCTCCTCCACCCCTAAAACTGTCAGAAACAATAGAACCCTGGCTGTTGAAGGTGTCATTAAATCCTAATAAACAAGCAAACAAACATATTGTCCATTGAGTGCAGCAAGGTGCCATCTGCAATGCCATTGCATTGCAGATGGCACCTTGTTGCACTCAAGAGAGTAGTGGCCGAGTGGTTAAGTTCGCTGCTCTTTTGTGCCAGAAGTTATGGGATCGATCCACGGTTGGAGAAAGTTCTTGAGGCGTCCAAACTTTCAATTGTGGGGTTGGTTCTGTCATAGTATACTGTCCTATCAGGTGACGACGTAAAAGGGCTGTGTCCTCTGTGGAGAGAGACACTCTATGCAGGCTAAAGATCCCTTTGTAGTATTCGAGAAGAGCGAGGCCATGAAGTTGCCATTATAAAGGTCATCCCACACACCAGTGCCATTGGGCCAAGAAAAGGCATTGATAACTTGTTTGCCAATCCTTGTAAAACAAATAAGCTTAAAAAAATGCAAGGAATGATTTAAATATTTACCGTAACCACTGTGTATGCAAAAGACAGTTCTCATGACTGTTATTCCATCTTGCAGAGTATTCTCCCCTACCAGTGAGTACAGTGGAGCCCACTTAATTGGATATCTCTTTATTGAATAACCCTGTTAATTGAATATAATTTCCCAACACAAAACCGTTTACCATACCTCCAGTATAAATTTGATCTGTTAACCCTTTACCTAACACGAAAAGCAGACAACACTTGTAAATAAAATTTTTAAATGACTAATGTTTTTCATTTTTTGTCTCAAAAACATAGGTTTTGATCTCTCATTGGAATGAGCTCGTTCCAAAGAAGGCTCATATAACCCATGTTTTTGAGACAAAAAATAAAAAAATAATGAAAATTAATTTGCGATTTTTGTGACTAGTGCTGGCCGTTTTGGGCTGTTACATTGGGTAAAGGGTTAATTGAATATAGGTTATAGAGTAATCTGTTAATTGAATAAAAAATCTTGTAACCTGTTGAGAAAATACCCTGACTCTTCCCAATTTTCCTTTGCTAAAAGACCTATTTGGCCTCACTACATCCAATACAGGTATTTAATCTATTATATCTAGTTTGACAGAGCTCAAATTGAATAATATTCATTGACAAAGTGGCTATTCAATTAACAGAGTTCCATGGCATTACTGAATAGAAGACTGCCCTGCAGCATTCAAAGAGTTAAATTCTTTTCAATTAATCATTTATCATGAAAGTGGAAACAGCTTCCCAGTTCAGCATCACTTGTTGATTTACCAAGTTCATTCTTATGAGAATGGAACAGTATTTATAGCAATAGGTAATCATGTGGAAGCGAATCATACTGCATCTGCATTTAATGTAAAGTGTTCATAAAATTTCTATTTTTGCTTGCTACCTAAAACCTTTGTGCATGTGTTACCTATTGTTGTTTGTTGATCCTAATACCAATCCAAACAGTCAACTCCCTTAACTCGTTACCTAACAAACTGGCAAACTCTCTACATGGTGGCTCAGTGGTTAGAACATTGAACTTCAAACCAAAACGTTGTTGGTCCGATCCTGAGCAGTGGTAACTGCATTGTATCAAGACACTTAACCCCTCTCCCACCTCTCCATTGACCCTGTAGGGAGGGGCACAGTCGCACTGTGTACTAAGGCATACTGCACATCGATTGTGTACTTGCTTCAACTGCTGCTAACCCTGCTTGTGCACTAAGTTGGAGAGTCTGACAGTTGCTTGTAGCTGCTTATTTGTTCTTTGGGTACCCCAGCTTCCTCCACCCATTAAAGTGTTCAACTATCCTTTGGCCATTGAAAGTGTCATTAACCCCCCCTCCACCCCCACCCCCACCCCCCCCCCCAAAAAAAAAACCCAAAAACAAACAGACCTTGAGATAAAACTTTGCAGTAAACTCTTTACTTTGTGTAGTCTGAATCTGATAGCAGCAATATCTTTTTGTAAACAATTTTAACAAATAAGTAAGGAGTTTGTCCCTGTATCAGTATGCATCACGTCTTCTGATTGGTCAACGTGACCGAAACAAATAGCCATGGTATCAGCTATCATCAAACATGCAGGTGATAAGAGCATGCACCATTGTTCCCCGTTTGTCACTCGAGAAACATCCAGGTGATAAAAATAACCTCTCACCCGACTGGGTCACATTGATTGCAGAAACTCCTATTAGAACTGTTAAGTTATATCCAACTTATTGAAGTGAATACTATTACAAATTAAAAAACATCGTTGCAGCCCTATGGGAAGAAGCACTTGTTGGCTGTCGTATTCGATGAGAACTGAACAGATTGAATCGGGTTTGCAAATATACTTTTGCACTTTGCGGGGTGAAAACATCAAGGGGAGCAACTCATCTGTTTATCTTCGATATCGCTTGAGCAGAATACAAAATGTCAATCTCTCACTTCGCTTGTCACTCCGATGGAGACATCGTTCGCAAACAGATTGAACTCATGCCTAAATCCACCGTCAAATCAAATAATACTGCCGCACGGCTTTTTAGAGAGTATTTGTCAGAGAAAGACTTTGATACTGCATTTGAATTGTTTAAAACAAAAAATTAAAACTTCTCCATGTGTGACCTGGTTTATAAACAACGATTCGGAAATAGACTCTGTCTATTTATAGTTATGCTGTGACGTTTGTTTCGCTGTTTGGTTCAAAACCTTAGGCTCAGTGTGGGGTTTAAACTTCGTTGCCTGAGTCTTAATGTGGGATCATATTTTACATCTCGACTTTATTTCTATGTTAGGAGGCAGGACAAAATCGTTATCTCGGGCAACATCCAGGGTACATGGAGATTTAATACCTGGATGTCTCCTTTTCAACCATTCAGCTTGCGCCTCATGGTTGAAAACCGACATCCAGGTATTAAATCTCCGTGCACCCTGGATGTTGCCCGAGATAACTTATAATCCCACATGTCTGACCAAGTATAACTTTGGTGGAAGCCATTATAAATTAACCCTCTTCACACTTATGTTGAAATACCAAACTTTCAAGCAGCAAATTTCTCTCATAATGCAAGTTTAAATTTAAAGTAATTCAGTCTTGATTTGTTTCTAATGACATAGCGGGAAAGCCTGGAAATAAGCGATCTGTGATCTGTAGAATAAGGTCCCCAGAGCGTGAATTTGCTGATGCTGTCCCATACAGTGGGCCAATTTATCCTCTGGGTACCTTTTTCTGTTTAGGCTTGAGACCTTGATTCAGATTGAGATTCACAGAGGGTAAATTTAGTGATGCTACCCTGCTGTACAAATTCACCCTCTGGGGACCTCATTCTGCAGATTACAGTTTGCTTATTTCCAGGTTTGTTAGTAGAGGTTTGAACCCATGCCAACAGTGTTTCCTAAGCAAAAGTGCCTTGAAAAATGCTGCAAAATGTCGAGAAACGGCCTCGAATTTTATCAGTCTTTGCCTGCAGGAACCCTGTCACCTAATGAATCGGCTGCAGCCATCCACGTAATTTCCAAATTGAGCAATTGAAAGTTTTTATTTTTTTAACATATCAAACATTTCAACAAAACCAAATCAGGTAACCCCCTCATTGGAATGAGCTCAATCAGCTCATTCCAATGAGGAATCACATGATATGTCTTGTTGAAATTGTTTTAATACTTTAAAAAAATTATAATTAAAATTACAAATTATGTGATGCAGTACAAGTCACAAAATATGTTGTAGCATAACCGCAATAAACTAAGTATACTGCTGCTCCTGCACTGATAAGATCAGAACCTGTCATCATTTTCTGGAAAGCTCTCAGTGAGAGCTTTCCAGAAAATGATGTCAGCTTCTGGTCTTATCAGTGTAGGAAAAGAAAGATACATAGTTTATAGTGGTTATCCTACAACTTATTTTGACTTGTACTGTATCATGTGAATTAGGAAAAGGATAAATAAGCAAACGGCAGTGGTATTCAGGAGCTATTTTCAGCTCTCGTATAATAAATCGTATTATTTACTAAAAATCGAACTTGAGTAACATTCCCAAAATATGAAACCGCTGTTGCAGTACCTGCCCTTTTTACTAGAACCATGATAATATTTTCCTGCATTGTGACAGTTAATGAGTGAATCAATATGTAATAATGGAATAACTAACACCACCTGCCTGTAGAATTTATTGATGCATATACTAATGCAATATACATGTATATATTAACTATACACATTCGACTCATGTTTGTGCCATCTGTGTAGGGCATTCTGATAGAACTACAAGCTAAATTCAGTGTGGAATATTTCTTTGGTTTTTTGACAACTTGCATGCTTTATTCTGGTATAATTTCTGTTCGTGGATTATTTTTTTTTTTTTATAATTGTCTCCACCATTCGACTCGAAACTTAATTTTGACATTAAGCTGCCAACAACAAAGTGATATCGGTATTCAGCATACACCACTGATTTTTTTTGCAACCAGGATTGAGTAAGCATTTTACTTTACATACATTTTCCATATGAAAAGTGTCTATCTTCTTGCACATCAAGGGAGACCACTGCATTAGAGATAAAACACTAATTCTGCAGTATTTGAACAGTTGATTGGTGTGCTCGATTAAATGCAAATCACGTGATATTTTACCCCTATTACAAGTCAGTGGAAAGCAAATTGTACATGATAGCTGTTTTATGCCATAATGTTGTTGAAATTAATAACAAGAGTTTAACCCTTAAAGGCCTATTTCCAACATCTCCAACTTCAGAACAGTTGCCCTTAACATACAGTTAAAACTAGAAGTCCTGTCACGAAATGCACGCTTATCTAGGCTTAATTGCGCGTAGGAATTGCGCGCAATTGCCATGTCAAATGGCATCCAAAGCATGGCAGGTTCTCCTGGTTACTTATAGGAAACACAGGTAATGTTTCAGCCAGTGGACCTCCGGGTTACCCGGAGGTCCATTGGCTGAAACATTGCTTGTGCACAAGTGATATGTACATAATTTGATAGCCTTACTGTGGTCATAACGCATAGATTTACGCACACATCAACGTGCTATTTGTGCGCATTTCGTGACAGGACTTCTAGTTTTAATTGTAGCATCATGAGTAGGTCCTGCTAACAATAAAGAAATTACATAGGCAGTGGATTCTAGTCAAGTCTTGGCTGCCTGTTGAGGCAGCCAAGACATTACTAGAAATCACTGTTGAGCCACTGGATGTGTACAGGTTGTGGGCAGGTATGAATTCAGGACAATAGTCCTGTCCTTAAGTCTTAAAGTGCCTTTACTTTTACCTAAGAAATAATAATATGCCTTAACTCCTTGCATACTGCTGGTAGATATTCCTGCCCAGGACAAAAAATATCTTACCACTGAGACAAGTATAGTTGGGCTCATTTAACCAAATTTCTTTCCTGTAAATTGAATGGACTTATTGACCAATGATCTCTTTAGTTAAATTTACATAAATTTTTCATCAAATCTAGTCATGGCTGCTTCATAGCAGCCATGACTAGATTTGATTAAAAATATTTTGAAAATTCTCAGCCAAAAATATAAAAATTTCACACAGCAAACTTGTCCCATAATGCATCTAAGATTTTATCATCTACTTTGTAAGTTCATTGTGTATGGGGAAGGCATTTATATAGACTACGCCTGTTCACTGAAGCTGATTTCTAACGAGAAATAAAATTTTAGTTTAAAAAAGAAAGGAACTAGGAATTTGATCTATCCACCTTGTTTGACAGAGCTCATTCTGTCAAACAATATTGAATTCATCATGTTTCCAGTTGCATTTTGGGAAAAATTCTCTCTCTTATTGAAATTATGAATTTTTGACACAAGTGATAGAGGGTTACAAATTAATACAAATTAAGGAGTTGAAAAAAATACATTTTTCCCAAAAATTTAAAACTATAACATGTGACCCTGCAAGAGGAGTCACATGATATGGTTTTGTTGAAGGGTTTTGAAAAAATACAGTGGAGCCCATTTAATTGGATATCTCTTAACTAAATAACCCTGTTAATTGAATATAATTTCCCAACACAAAACCATCTACCATACCTCCAGTACAAATTTGACCTGTTAATTGAATATAGGTTATAGAATAAACTCCTGTTAATTGAATAAAAATTCTTGTAACCTGTCGAGAAATTAACATGACTCTCCCCAGTTTTTCTTTGTTTAAAGACCTATTTGGCCTCAGTACATCCACTACAGGCATTTAATCTATTTTATCTTGTTTGACAGAGCTCATGGAGCTCTGTCAAACAAGATATAATAGAATAAATGCTGAATTTGTCTCTAGAATACAGGAAAGTAACACATTCCCTGTTAATTGAATAATTTTCAGTTACTATTCAGTTAACAGCGTTCCACTGTAAAAATTTTAATTATAAATTTTGATACCCTGTGTGTTGGGTAAAGGGTTAAATGATTTATGTTTCATGCTGTGGTTAAAGAAATACATTTATAATCATATTAATTAGTTTATTGCTAATCAATATCTTGAGTAGGTAAAACCTGTTGTAGATATTGATTAATGTAGACTGTTGATTCAGATTCAGTGAAACCCTTTCAATGAATTTATTGCTTAAAGTAAACAAGTTTTGAGCATACTTTAATCTTTAGTTTTATCCTTGAAAATGTTTTGATGTCATCTTGTTATTTCAATATTTCTTTGTTATAAGAATTCTATGTACAGCTCTCAAATTCCCAAGCTTTGCATACCTATTTGGCCTCAGTACTTCCAACAGAAACAAGTATCCTATCACATCCTGTTTGACAAAGCTTCCTAGCTTTGTCAAACAAGATATAATAGAATAAAAAGTCATGTTATCATCATAGTGTTTGGAAAAGGCCAAATTTTCATTAACCCTTTGCCCAACGCAGACGATATCAAAATTTATTATTTTAAATATCATTTTTCCAAATTTTTCAAAAAATTTCAACAAAACCATATCATGTGACCCTTCGTTGGAACGAGCTCGATGAGCTCGTTCCAACGAGGGGTCACATATATGGTTTTGTTGAAATTTTTTGAAAAATAATATTTTTTCAACTGCTGAATTTGCATATTACCCGGGTGGATGTGGCCGATTCGTTGGGTAAAGGGTTAAATGACTACCCCTGTTACACTGTTAATTGAATATTGTTCACTGGTGAAGTGGATATTCAATTAACAGGGTTCTACTGTACTAAACATTTACCATCATTTGAGACCAGCTCATGGCTGCAGAACAGGTAATTTTATAATAAATTGCCTCTAACAACAAAATAGTGATATCCTTTATATTATCCTCGTAAACTGCAGCAGGGCATGGAATAAATAGTTTCTTTATTTTTTAGACACAAAAGCAAGCTGAAGTAGTGTCCAGACCCGAACCACCGAAGCAGTTCAGAGAAATTGAAGAAGAAAGGATTGCCTTGAAGCCAATTGGTGCAGGTGTTCATGTACTAGAACCGGAAGGTGGTACTGGTACTCTGAGCAGACATCAGTCTCGGCCACCGACACCAGGATTTCCAACAAGTCCTGTGCAATCAGCAGGTAGGTACACAGTAGATGCACAGTTATGTTAAATATTACCTTTGACATATTGTGCTGTGGTGATGGGAGTGAAACAAGTTTTGACCGATTTCTGGCTAATATTCTTCATAATGTTCTGTTCATTTCAGGTGCTGTCATTATTAGTTCTTGATTTAGTGCTCCACCTAGTGAAATGCTCTCACAAATCTCTAGATGGCTGTGACTTATTGTGTGAACTTTAAGGGTTTTTCTCTCATAAATACATAAAGCCCATCAGTCTTTTGTAAATCTGTATTTCCATCAAATCTGTATGCATGAAAATTTTCAGTCAGCGGGAAGATCTGGTTTTTTTTCTTTCAAATGCATTTTACTGGAGTGAGCTAATATAACCAAAAATACACAAAGTATCTATTTTTTCCTCTGCCAGATTTAGGTATAGCAAATCAAAACTTTTTTGATTAGATTTTCCCGCTTTTTGACAGAAAATCACTGCCAAGTGCTGTAGGTATCAGTGCCTCATGGGTGTTCTTAGTACAGTGGAACCCTGCTAATTGAATAGCCACTTTGCCTGTGAATATTATTCAATTAACAGGAAGATCAATTAACGGATTTGTAACTTTCCTGTATTTTAGAGATAAACTGAGCATTTATTCTATTATATTTTGTTTGACAGAGCTCATAGAGCTCTGTCAAACAAAATATAATAGATTAAAAAGTTGTATTGGCTGTTCTGAGGCCAAACAATCTGCATTTGGAATAGTAAAAGTAATTTTTCGACATAAAATTTTTTATTCAATTAAAAGGAGTTTCCTCTGTAACCTATATAAAAAATAACAAGTGAAATTTGTACTGAAGGTATGGTAAATGGTTTGGTGTTCAGAAGTTATATACAATGATCAAGGTTATTCAATAACTAGATATCCAGTTAAGGGGGCTCCACTGTACTATTAATTTCTACTTCACAAATGATAGAATGATTTAGATGTTTGTAGAAAAGTGCTTTTTAAAATACTTTTAACCACTTGCATCTTCAATGGCCACATGTGGCCAGCCCTTTTCATGAAGATTGCCATCCAAATTTTATTGGGTTTTTTTCTAAATTTTTCACTCCAAAACATAGCTTATGACCTCTCATTGGATCGAGCTTATCAAGGTCATCCCAGTGAGGTGTTAAAACTTATTTTTTTAACCAAACAACTTGTGTTCCGCCTCCCACTAATGTTAAATTAATTCAACCTACTGAAGATCATCTTATTTCATCCAGCCCTTTTTGAGTGATCCTTTCCAGGTATATTTAACAAGAGAAAGTCGATATAATACTAATGTGTTTACAATTGATTGTTCGAAGGCGGAGATGAGCAACCATGATTACTGCAGCTTATTTCAGGACTTTTATTTACCTTCTATCTAACATGAAAAAGCAGACGACACTTGCAAAAATATTTTTTGAATAACTTCATAATCTATTTATTCCTTAGAAACATAGCCTTTGACCCCACAACAACTTCAAGAGCTTGTTTCAATGAAGGGTCATAAGTTATGTTTTTGTGATAAAAAAAAAATTAATGAAATTTGAATAACGGTTATTTGTTGGCTGATTTTGGCTATTACGTTAGGTACAAGGCTTTGCAGTTGCTTCCAGGAAACAACTACCACGGTATATGAACTTTAACAGAGAGGTTTACTCAAAGACTGCATGTTGGGGCACCTGTTTTTTATGCCCCCCCCAATTTAGGTCGGGTGGCATATAGTGATTGAAGTGTGCGTGTGTCTGTCCGTCTGTGTGTCCGTCCATCCATCCGTGTGTGTGTGTGTGCTGAGCCAATAACTCAAAAACGGTTAGGGCCACAGTCATCAAACTTCACACAATTATAAAGGACCGTGGGAGGATGTGTCACACACCATAGCCGGGTTCGTACCTTCAAGGTCAAGGTCACATTTCAAGGTCACACTAAAAATTTGTCAATGTTCGTATCTCCATAACCATAACTCAGAACGAATCATAGTACAATTGGTAAACTTTTTACAAATGTTAAGGACAGTCAGAAGGTGTGTCGCGTATAATAGTTTCCGCCGCATCTGCAAGGTGAAGGTCACAAGGGTGGGGGGCATGTGTTACTTTAGTAACATTCTTCTTGTTTTACATTAAAAATGTTCAGTTAGAATTAGGTACTTGAAGGTAAGGCAATGATATGATGAGCCCTTTCTTACAGTGTCTTGCATCATCAAAGCATTTCATTGTTAAAATCAAAAAGCATCAATTTTTATCACCATTATAATGTTGATCATGAATGAGTCAACCCTTTTCCTAATGAATTGGTAACATCTGCCCACATAATTTATAAATGTAGCAGTCCAAAAAAAAATATTTTTCACAAAAGTTCAACAAAACCAAATCATTTGACCCCTCTTTGGAATGAGCTTGTCAAGTTGCTTCCAATGACGGGTCACTACTGGTTTTATTGAAATTTTTTGAAAAATTTAAAAAAAAATAACAAATTTTGATATTGTGTGTGTTGGATAAAGGGTTAATATCAGAGAACACTAAGTTTACCATCATTATAATGTAGATCATGGAAGAGTTAACAGATGAATAGGAAAGGGCAATTAGGTCTAAAAAAGTTTAAAATCTTTTTCTTAGGCCCTCCCAAATGGTTATTTTGACTGCCACGTGATCTCTCTTTATAACCAGTACAAACTTAAAAAATAAAAATTAAATGGTTTATGTCTGATATTTTACCCAAGTTAATAAAATTGATAAATTTCAACCCTTGAGTGCAACAAGGCTTTGCAATGCTTTAGCATTGCAAAGCCTTGTTGCACTAAAGGGATGAAATACACCACCACCCATGCTATTCTGTAGATTATGAGGCCTAAAACATGAAAGAAGTCAAGAATATGAACTTTTGATGGCAAAGAAATAATTACAAACATAAAATTAAAAAAACGTCTACCCAAATGAAATTTTACCAAAAATGGCCTGAGAAACAGAATATCCACTTTGTTAGGCCTCAGAGTAAACTTTCTTGATATTTGTTGAAAGACGAGTAATGAAAGCAAACAAAAAATCTCTTGACCTGTTTGTTTTGAGGCAAACAATAGGTGAACAAAATGATCATTTACCCACTGTTTTGATAATAGTTTGTCAGTTCAACTCCAAAGTCAATATTAAAATAAACATTTATCTAAAAAGGAAAGGGCAAAGATTAGTTCAAATATTATAACAATACAAGTCAAGAAGAGTCAAAAGTAAAAAAAAATGGAATTAATGTAAGATTAAGGTATGTCGCAGCAAATATCTGCTTTACTGGTAAATATACCCGGAGCAAACACCTGGGGTGAAAGTCCTCTAAAGGAGGCAGCATTGGCATAAACGATTGGCTAAACTTCATCCTTGTGTTGTGGTCATGAGTTCGCCAAAGATGCTTAAATACCAATAAATAAATAAATAGATTGCATTGATGGGTATCTACACAGGCCCATAACTATCTTCAGATATTGCATCACATGAGAACCATTAGGTTCTGTGTTCGAGTGGAAGATAGAACCTAATGGTTCTCACACAACAATTTGGGATTGGAGGAGGGGGGGGGGGGGGGGGGGGGGGGAGTCTTGCTCATGTTTGCCCAATCTTAATCCTTTTACCTAATGAATTGGCTGTATCTGCCTGCATTATGTACAAACTGAGCAGTTTGTCTAACTCGTTCCAGTGAATGGTTTTGTTGAAATTTTTTGAAAAATTTAAAAAAAAATAATTTAACCCTTTACCCAACGCAAACGATATCAAAATTTATTATTTTAAATAACATTTTTTTAAATTTTTCAAAAAATTTCAACAAAACCATATCATGTGACTCCTCATTGGAACGAGCTCATTGAGCTCGTTCCAATGAGGCGTCACATGATATGGTTTTGTTGAAATTTTTTGAAAATTTTTTTTTTTTTCAACTGCTCAATTTGCATATTACGCGGGCGGATGCGGTCGATTCATTAGGTAAAGGGTTAAACAAATTTTAATATCATTTGCATTGGGTAAAGGGTTAACAAGAAGTTACCCAACTATTCTTATGTTCACATACAGTATGTGGAGAGTGGATTGTAACAAAATCACCCGCAAAGTGGAGTTATCCAAAGTATCACTTTCAAATTCTGTACATATGGACAAAAAACACCAACAATGTTTCATTCAATGGACCCTTGGGTTTAACCAGGAGTTCCAGTAGCTGGAACTTTGCTTGTGCTTGTTATGCTTTGCAACAAATTTGCAAGTATTGCTTGGGTGGAACCTCCACTCGGTGGGTGATTTAGTGATAATACACTCTACATGTATTGTATCTATGCTTTTTGACAAACTATTCAGAAAAGGAGTCTACAATCACCAAATTACCCACAGCCATCAGCACTGTCTGTTGTAAAAGTTATGGCAGACTTTTACCACAAGATTGCTGATTGCTATGTTTAATTTCAAGGTCCGGTCTGACTCATACATCACCAAACGAGCAATTGCTTGTTGCAGTTTTACGCCCATACCAATCAGGGTCTTTGGACAAGCCTAGATTGGCTAGTATTTTAACCCTTTACCTAACAGATTTTTTAATAAATAAATTTAAAATTTCACGTTTTTTGAAAAAAAAATTCCTCAATTTTTTAATAAAACAATACAAATATGGATATCATTAGAACTGGCTTGTCGAGCTGGTTCTAATGATATCCATATTTGTATGGTTTTATCGAGACATATCCAAGATATTTTAGGCTGTGATAGGCTTATTTTGATCAATTTCCTGGCCATTTTTGCCCACTATGTTAGGTAAAGGGTTGATAATTCTGAATATTCTGGACTGCTGGTCTTTCTATATGGCTATCATGGGCCATTTGTTCTAACGTCTGGTCTGTGGTCAACACACCAGTTAAGATTGGCTTGCCACCTGAATTGAGTGCTTTTGGTTAATATTGCTCAACCTGATGAGACAGAGAATTTAATATGATGGGGAGGGAGGGGAGTATCCCCCCACTATTCAGTAGTTACCTCAAAAAGAAAGCTTATGACCCCTCATTGGAATGAGCTGATTGAGCCTGTTCGTAAGAAAGGTATTAAGCTATGTTTTGGATGCAGAAAGAGGACATTTTTAGTTATTCAAGGAAGAAATTTCATTGCAAGTGTTGTCATCTGGTCATGTCAGGCATAGAATAAGTTTAGTAGATAATAAGGAATGGTCCCAGCACAAGAAGAGTAACATGCTCGAAAAGATAACTCTGGCACCAATATTATGATTTGTTTAGAAGTGAATTTGTCTCCTGTGTGATTTCTAATTTTTCTTTAGAGTTGCAGTAAGTTGTAGGGTCACAGATTTATTATAAATAGAACTGTTTTTGAGTTGGTACCAGAATACTCTCATGTTTGACTGCAAGGAAGTATAAATTTTCACGTGTGGCTGAATGCTCTCCTGAAAACTTAGATTTCTTTGCAGTCACAAAAACATGGATTTACTTTCAGTTTGCGAATGTAATCTACTTAATCATAGATGTGATTTGTTTTAGTAATATCACTAATTAGTACAATTCTGCCTAATGAACATGCAATTGTTTTTTTGGCTAAAAATTATTAATCAGTTAACCCTTTACCCAACGCAGACGATATCAAAATTTATTATTTTAAATATAATTTTTTCAAATTTTTCAAAAAATTTAAACAAAGCCATATCATGTGACCCCTTGTTGGAACGAGCTCGTTCCAACGAGGGGTCACATGATATGGTTTTGTTGAAATTTTTTGAAACATAATGTTTTTTCAACTTCTGAATTTCCATATTACGCAGGCGGATGCGGCCGATTCGTTGGGTAAAGTGTTAAAAGGATTTCACTGGACAAAAAATACTGAATTTAAAGGCTTAATGATTTGTAAATGCACTGTATGTGGTAAAATAAAGGTAATATTTTGTTTTATCTGCAAATGTATAGAGCCGATAGAATTTGTGTGTTAGTGAAACATACAGCTTACTGCAATTTCTGTCTGGAGTCAGACCCATAGGAGCTGAGACAAAGCTGATCTTTTCCTCGGCCCTTATTTTCCTTCTCTACCCTTTCTTCACCATGTGCTTTTAACCCTTTCAACACTGAGACCCTAATTGGAATCATTGTTATACCCCCGACCTCCGAAGGAGGATTCAGGGGTATCATGTGTAGACCTTTCTCTGTCTGTCCATCCATCCATCCATCTGACTGTCCATCCGCCTGTCCATACAAACATTTTGGATTGTAATATTTCAAAGCCATCGGTCGGATTTGTCTTTCCTTTGGTCAGCTGATAGACCCACATGGGGGAACGGATATGCACAAGGAACGGGTTCCGTCCAGTAATTTAGCCCTTTTTCACTCTTTCAACTTATAGAAAGTTTTTCTGTCCCACAATACCTTTAAGGCTGCTCTGGACAAGCCTATGGGTTGTGGTGGGGAGGGGGAGTGTGCACTAGCCCCCGTTTTTCATAGCCCTTGTTTACTTTGCCGTGTATACGGAAATTAGATAATCAATTTGAATTTTAATAAAGGTTCAGTAATAATTCAATCCCACAGCTGTAGGATTGAATTATTACTGATCCTCATTACCTAGTTGTTGCTTATTGTTTCTTCTACCCCTTGCAATCCTGGAATGTGGAGCAGTGCTTATTTACTGTGGTAAACAAGCTCTGCTTTACTAGTAAATTAGGACTCCGTAATCAATGTCTGGGCAGGCCTGAGAATAAGCAGTCTGACATTTGCAGAATGAGGTTCCCAGAGGATGAATTTGATGATGCTATCCCATACAGTGGGCCAATTTATCCTCTGGGTACCTCTTTCTGTTTAGTTTTGAGAACCTGATTCAGATTGGGGTTCACAGAGGGTAAATTTAGTGATGCTACCCTGCATAGCAGAGAAGAGAGGTAGAGGTAACAAGTTCCCGCACCTCCTTGAATTCCTTGAAAGTTCTTGAATCTCAAAACACCCTCCCAAGGACCTGGAAACTCCTTGAATATTTAAGGCCATCCTAGAAACTCCTGGAAAGTGAGTCGGCTATGCATGGACTGTGTGCTATTTCAAAATACTGTACATCTGATGTCCATTCTTTTACCCTTTTTACCTAGTAAGAGATGACACTTGTGAAAAAATTACTGTGCATTTGAACATATTCATTTTTTCCAAAACATAGGATTACCTCTCATTGGAGAGTCATAACCTATGTTTCAGAAGCAAAAAATGAAAAAATAAAAAGACTGAACAGTGATTTTCATGGAAAGCGCTGGCCGTTTTTTTCCGTTAGCTTAGGTAAAGGGTCGAGTTATATTTTATGTCTCTAGGATGCAAGTGGAAAATGTTTCCTGGGAAATCCTTGAATTTTGTCTGTTTTTCTCTTTGAAATTCCTTGAAAAAGCACTAAAAACCTTCTTGAAACTCCTGGAATTTGCTTAGAGGGTTGGTGCAGGAACCCTGTAGGAAGTGAAGCAGTGCATATTTACTGCAGTAATCAAGTTCTTTTTCACTGGTGAAATAGGACCTGGTAACCAATATTCAGTGTGGAATTCTTCTAAATTGGCAACATTGGGGTCAATAATTTGCTAAACCTGACTTTATACTTTTTTTGTGGTCAGGATATAGTTATAGATGTTGAAAATGACCTTAAGCATCAGTAACCATACATTTACAAAACTATCTCATTGATTTCTTTCGACTCCTCCCCACTCTCTCCATTCACCTATTCTCTTCAAAGCAGAAGTACTTCCTATGGGTCTGACTGCAGTAGTATGTGAAGTTTGTAGTAGATATGAAGTAACTAGTATTAGTAAGAATGATCTAGTTTTGAGTTGAGTCGTTTTTGTTTTAGAATATTTTAATAAATTTGATATCTTTTTTTTTCTTGATATAAAGAGGATTATATAAAAGCTGTTAACAACAAAGTTACTAATATGATGAACAGACGATCATCACTGCATGGTAAAAAAATTTGAAATACAATTTGTTGTTTATTCTTCTGTTGTCTATGTTCATCTTTAAACACCATTTTCCTCCTTTTTATTTTATTATGTACTTGTAGTGAGAGGTGGTTATAAATATTCCTATTGTGTTTCAAAATTATTTTAGCTCTCAACCCTTTACCCAACGTAACGGCCAAAACCGGCCAGCACTGTTCACAAAAATCTCCAATAAATTTTCATTATTTTTTCATTTTTTTGTCTCAAAAACATAGGTTATGACCCCTCTTTGGATCGAGCTCGTTGGTTGTTGGTTTCACGCTGACCTGCACCATCTGTGCTGTGTCACAGGACACTTAATCCCACTTGCCCACCCTGGCACACAGTGGCACTTTGTACTAAGGCATACTGCATGTCCCCCATCTGTGCTGTGTCACAGGACACGTAATCCCACTTGCCCACCCAGCACACAGTGGCACTTTGTACAGTACAGTCGCTATGGACTGGTCACTTTCCACGAGTGGGAAGTATGACCATGGATGCAATAATATTAGATTAGAAACACTAATTATAGGAATAATCATTAAAAATTTAAGGAAGCACTGGGTACAACCTTGTGCTTCCTTGATTAAAATTTTGCTGCTGGTGATTTTTATTACCTGGTGAACGCAGGCTTGGCAATTTCAGGAGAGCGATTTTTTAGCTCTCCTTACTGCCCTCCTGAAAGAATTAAGGAGAGCGAAAAATTGCCCTCCTAAATATTTTGGTCTGGGATGATTGAGATTACATGTATTATGCTCACATTAAATTTTTGTTGTAAAGCAAAAATGTAATTTAACTTCGAAGTCACATAACATCACGTAATTTCATTTTAAAAGTGGTTTAGTGGTAAAAGGCAATGGCTGCAACCATACCCAAACACAGTTGCAATCATTTGAAGCAAAATGGGTCACAGCAATATTTTTTTTTCTGTCAGTTTCAAGTTCAACAACTGACATCACAGTTTGAGGGGTAATTATTCAAGGAATATTGACACTATAATATACTACCATTACTACTATCCTGTCACTTGAAGCACTTGCACCAGGATGTGACTGTAGATTCAAGCAGACCTGTTGTCCAAGAAAGTCATACGCCTACTACCACCACCTTCAACCCCCCTTGGACAACAGGTCTGGGTACACACACAAGTCTTGTCAAGTGTGTGTTCGGTTGTTGAGTGAGACATCTAGATGTTTAAGAGATTTCGCTTTACCTTAGTAAAGTTAATAAAATCACTGATGTAGTCTGTTGGTTTCAGTTTCAATGAGTTCGTTCAACTGGATACTTAAAATGCTGTGTAAAGCTAATTGCTTTCCCAAGCTGATTGAGGAGAGCGATTTTTTGCCCTCCTGCATTTTTCAGAATGCCAGGCCTGGTGAACGGTTGCGTGGACATCACTGCCCATGCATGGATTATGACCATTCCATGTTGACTGTACTGTACTAAGGCATACTGCACGTCATTGATGCAGCTGCTGCTAATTTGGTCTTCAAGGGTTATGGGTTAAAATTATTTTCAAATATAAGTGGACAAATTATGTTTATGTACTTCTGAGTAATAAAATGTTTGGTTGGCCTTGACTCTTGTATAACTTGAGTTTATTTATTCATGGTTTTCTCTTTTTTTTATTGACTTTATTCTCCATGATGTTTGTACATGTTCAGTTTAAACCCTGTTCAATACACTTGTGTTCTGAATAACCGATTCATTCAAAACATTTGGTTTCCCGATGTTAGCAGGCTATAGTATGTTTGTAGATCAAATATTTATTGACTACCGCTTTTGTGGCAAATAGCACAAAAAGATAGTGATAAAACTAAAATAAACTTATCCTTTCTTTTGGTATTGAGGCAGGGGTGAATAGTGTATGAGCCTTTAATAAAGCTAGTTGTTTACATATTTTCTGGGGGCAGGGATGTAAAGGCTATATTTTTTAAGATAGAATGAAACTTTAAAGTCACAGGAAAAATATCCGGTCTCAAAATGACAGAAATATTATTTTGGAGTGTGGGTTAGAGCTTTCCTCTTGGGCGTGGTAGCATTGTGGTAACCGGTTCTCGTCAGATCACTGTAGTTAAGCAATGTCGAGCCTGGTTAGTCTTCAGATGGGGTGACCGTCTGAGCGATCGATTCAGACTCCAGCGTTGTGTCCTTGGGCAAGACACTTAACCCCGATTGGCCACATGGGGGCACGATGACGCCGTGTATTAAGGTGTACTGCAGGTCGATGGTGCGCATGTTTTCAACCAATCTAACCCTGCCTGTGCTGCAGTGCGGAGTTACGATGTTGGGGAGCTGGCAGCTGCTCGTCATTGCTCGGTTGTTCTCTCCGGGTACTCTGGCTTCCTCCACCTGTAAAACTGTCACGGTCATGATTAGCCATTGTGCATAAGTATGTGACCTTAAACACCAATAAATAAATAAATAGAGCTTTCCTCAAACACTGTAGGCATGTGGTGTGTAGCTCCCCTGGCAAGCATTGGTTGTTGACAATATAAAGTCTGTCAGTTGGTCAGATTACTGCCTAGTATAATGATTTGGGGACTGAATACTTCTGACCATTACACACTCTTAACTGGTAGAGTGCTGGAAGCCCATATTTGGGCATTATTCTGAAGTGCAGGTACCACTGCTTGAAGGCTCATATTCAGTGCACATGCTTTGTATTATCATTGAAGTGATATTATTTAGTCTGTAAGGGTTTGCCTTGTTACAATTTATGGGAGAGTGCCCATGGGCACTCTCCCATAAATTGTAACACGGCAAAGACATGTACACAAAAGTGCTTAATAAGTTTTGGCCATTAAAATTTGTTAACATGTCTTTGCCTTGTTACAATATATGAGAGAGTGCCTGTAGGAACTCTCCCATAAATTGCAACAAGGCAAATTCAGACTGATTAAATAATTCCTCTTCAAAGATTATATGAAGCACATCCGCAGAATATGAAGCCTTTAAGTCATGGTACCTGCACTTCAGAATAAAGCCCAAATATGGGCTTCCAGAACTTTACCTGTTAAGAGTAGTTGTTTTAGAAAAGGATAGCAACATGGAGCAGAAGTAGATAAACAGCCCATGTCTTTCCCAAGAATCAAGGATGCTGTCACCATTTTTATTACATTCTTTGGGGACTCAAAATCATTACTAATGAAAACACCATAATCCGTGGGCTGGTGCTTACAGAACTTGTTAACTTTGGACTGTTGGTCCACTAATTCTACAATGCACAATGTGGATGCAGTTTTGTGGGAGGGGGTGAGGGAGAAGTGGCACAGAGCTTGCCTAAATAATTATTCAAGTGAAAAAAGAGAAAAAGGCATGTGCAAATGACTCCTCGCCTCTTTCTCAGTTTCCTGAAAATATTAACTTAGATTGTGAAGAGACATAATTAAAAATTATGACTAAAAAAGACCCTGGCTTCCACTATTGTAGCTAGCTTTGGCCTATTTTTAAATCAGTATTGAGAAGACAAAAAACAAAAGAGCAGAAAAGAAAAAAATCCTGAAGGGAAAGTAGTGGCTACAGTTAAAACTAGAAGTCCTCTCACAAATTGTGTGCTTTTCTAGGCTTAATTACGCGTAGGAATTGCTGGTTACTCGTGGCAAACACAGGCAATGCTTCTGCCAATGGACCTCCGGGTTACCCGGAGGTCCATTGGCTGAAACATTGCTTGTGCACAGGCCATATGTACAGAATATTTGCTATCCTTACTATGGTCATAACGCGTAGGTTAACACGCAGATCAATGTGCTATTTGTGCGCATTTCATGACAGGTCTTCTAGTTTTAACTGTAAGGAGTTTTCAGTTAGGGACCTGTGAACCTCCAATTTCAGCTCGAATCGCAATCTCTGGTAAGATTTTTAATCGAATCGAATATCAAATCCTGTTGTCAGTCAGTGGCTCAGTCGGTAGAGGTGCAGGCTGCAAGCCGAGAGGTCCTTGGTTCTAATCCCACCTGCGGCAACCGCGTTGTGTCCTTGGGCAAGACACTTCACCCCCATTGCCCACGTGGGGGCACGGTGACGCTGTGCACTAAGGCGTACTGCATATCGATGGTGCTCCTGTCTTCAACCAATGCTAACCTGCTTGTGTGGAGTTAGTATGTTGGGGAGATGACATTTGCTCGCCGTTTCTCGGTGGTTCTCTCCGGGTACTCAGGCTTCCTCCACCCGTAAAACTCTTGTGGTCATGATTAGCCATTGATTAGCCATTGAGCAGAAATATGTGACCTTAAACACCAATAAATAAATAATAGGTTGACTTACATCAGCACACGTGTGGTGTTATAAATTAGCCCTTCAGGGTGAAATCTTAAATTTACTTACTGAGTTTCTTGGAGATGTATTTATTTATTTATTTATTTATTTATTTATTTATTTATTTATTTATTTATTTACTGAGCCACCTATCTCCCTGAATTTAACCCTTTACTCAACATGAAAAGCAGATGACACTGGCAAAAAAAATTCTTGAATAACTATTTTTTTTAATTTTTTGTCTCAAAAACATTGGTTATGACCCCTCATTGGAACGACTTCGTTCCACTGAGGGGTCATAACCTATGTTTGTGAGACAAAAAATGAAAAAAATAATGAAAATTAATTGGCGATTTTTGCAAATAGCGCTGGCCGGTTTTGGCCATTACGTTGGGTAAAGTCTTATCCAACTCGATCTTGTTTGACAGAGCTCATTGAGCTCTGTCAAGCAAGCTTGAGTTGGTTAAATTCAGTTGGCTGGACTTGACTTTATATCCATGTTGCTGTCACGATTGGCCAGTGTGCAGAAAAATGTGACATTCGGCAAAAATAAATAAATAATTTGGATTATAGAAAAAATGGCAACTTGAAATCTTTGTACGATGACATCAGTGTATAGGTTAATATTGTTTGCACATACAACTGTTAGGATCGAGTCATTTTGCAAGATGAAAGGTTAATAAATCGCTGGGTCAAGTAGCTCATAATTTATTTGTAAAATTTATTGAATTTTTATTGTAACACTCCTCTCACTTCAAAAACATAACACTGTGTATTGTTGTCTTTTATGTTTGATTTTATATGTGCAAGTAAAATGTAATGTCTAGTATATTACATGTCGAATAAATGCCTTCCATTCAGCCTCTACAGCTATAAAGAACCTCTCCATACTTCTCTATTCATGGATTAATATGTTTGTAATTTGCTATTGATTTTCTACTTTAAAAAGCAACAGAATGCTTCTCTCACTGCTGGCTAGTATGCTTTTTGTTGCCAGCTTGTTAACATTCTAAAGCTTTACTTGACCTCAGAATACAGTCTGGTGTGACTTGCTCAGTACATCCTGAACATTCCTCAAGTTTCTTCCGTCAAGCTGAAAATGTTCTTTTTCTGATGCAATGTGGTACATTGGAGCCCACATAATTGGATATCTCTTAATTGAATGAACCTGTTAGTTGAATATAATTTCCCAACACAAAACCATTTACCATACCTCCAGTACAAATTTGACCTGTTAATTGAATACAGGTTACACAGATTGAACTCCTGTTAATTGAATAAAAAATCTTGTAACCTCTCAAGAAATTACCCTGACTCGCCCCAGTTTTTCTTTGTTCATAGATTCATTTGGCCTCCGTATATCCATTACAGGCATTTAATCTTTTATATCTTGTTTGACAGAGCTCAAGGATCCTTGTCAAACAAGATATAATAGAATAAATGCTAAGTTTATCTCTAGAATACAGGGAAAAGAAACACAATTGCTGTTAATTGAATACTCCTGTTAATTGAATAATTTTCATTGGCAATGTGGCTATTCAATTAACAAGGTTCCACTGTATTGTATTTTGGTTAGAGAACTCTTTCAGTTATCACAAAATAGCATATGATTACCCCTGCACACTGAAGTTGAAATATAAATTTTTTAGCGGCAAATGTTTCCCACAATGCAACTAGGAACTTGTCCAATTAAAATATTGTTTGATGGAGCTTATCAAGATCAGTCAACATAGATTGAACTGGTTTTATAAATTCCAAGTTGCATTATTGAAAGAATTTGCAGATTGAATTTGAATATTTTTACATCAGTGCAAAGGGAGTTAAGTTGAAAATTTCATTTTTTCTGATGCAGTATTGGAATGTCATCAGAGAACTTTTAATTTATATCACATAATATCATATTATTAAGAAGGACAAATATGTACCAATCTTTTATTAGATTTTTATTGTCTTGAATGTGTCAGACAGTAAGGAAGAATCTGGAAGGGCTTGTGGACTTTTCCATAAAGTCTAGAGGAGATTTTCCTTTCTCCATGATTATACAACCTTTTGATAGTTCTCGGATTATTTTAGAGACAATGCAAGTGCAGTGGAACCCTGTTAATTAAATACTCATTTTGCCAGAGAAAATATTCAATTAATTGGAGTATTCAGTTAACAGGAATTGAATAATTTTCAATAATTATAAACTGAGCATTTATTCTATTATATCTTGTTTGACAGAGCTCACTGAGCTCTGTCAAACAAGATATAGTAGATTAAATAACTATAATGGAAGTCAAAAATGACAATTTTGGGAATTTAGTGGATGTTGAAGTAATTCTTGGGACAAATTACAAGATTCTTTATTCTGTTAACAGGACTTTACTTTACAACCTATATGCATTTAACAGGTTAGATTTGTACCTGAAGGTATAGTAAATAGTTCAGTGCTTGAAAGTTATATATACAATTTACAGGGATATTCAATTAACAAATATACAATTAAGTGGGCTCCACTGTACTATGTCATATGCATTTTTAAAAAATGCACTGGGTGCCGTTTGTAATGGTTATCCCTCATGGGAACCCTGGAAAGTGGAACAGTGAAGGTAAACAAAGTAAATAGGACCCGAAATCAATACCTGAGGTGAAAGTCATCCGACGTGGGTAGTATAGGTATAAATAATAGGCTAACATTACTTCATACCCATTTTGCCGCATTGATATAGACAAAAATGCTGAAAGTGACCTTAAACACCAATAGATAAATAAATAAATTTGTGATGGTTACCTCATTTGGAAATTAGGTTGTGTCATTAAAAATACTTTCTTTCACTATATTGGAATGTGACAATAGGTACATTCAATGAATTGGTGGAAAACAATTTTTATGAGAAAAAAAAACGCTTTGTTAACCCTTTTCTGTCATGACTAGAAGACAACACTTACAAACATGTATTTTTTTAAATAATAGATATTTTTTCAATTTTTGCACCTATAACATAACTTAAGACTCCCATCATTGAAATGAAATCATTGAGCTTATTCCAGTAAGATGTCATCAGGTATATTTGGAACTGAAAATGGAAAACAGAATTTTAGTGCTAAGTCATGTGAACTGCACTGGGAGGGTTTGATTGAGTATTTAGACAAAGAGTCAACATGGTAACTAATGCTAAGAGTAGAGACCCTTCACAATGGGCAGCACAGGTTTGAACAATTGGCTGATCTTTACTTTAAACTTATATCGTTGTAATTATATAGCCATAGATGCTGAAACTGACCTAAAGTAAATAACATATAAACAGTATCTCATTGTTAGAAGCAAATGATATCATGTTCAAGTTAATTTAGTTTTTATTAAAAGTTTGTGAAATATGCCCAGAGTCAGACACCAATAAATTATAACAAAACAATTGTTGATGCACAAATTAGGAAACCAAAATTAATCTAGCATGTTATCATTTGAAAAACCCTATTTTAAAAAATTCACATTCCAATTAATGATGACTGAATCACACTTTATTGAACAAAAAGAAACCTTGAAATATTAATTTACTCCCTGACACTAATGTCAAAATATCCAAATTTCAAGCTGCAAATTTTTCCCATAATGCAACTAGGAATTTAATCAGTTCAATCTTGTTTGACAGAGCTCTTTGAACTCTGTCAAACGAGACTGAATTAGTTAAATTACAATTTTCATTGTGAGGAAAATATTTGCTTATTGAAGTTTCGGTATTTTGACATCAGAGTGGAGGGGGTTAAATCCAAAAATATATTTTAGCTGAAAAAATTTGATTCATGTAAAAATATCCCTAAATTTCATAGTCACAATACATTCTTCTACAACTGACACCTTATAATTAAGTCAGTTGAGTCTTCCATTAAACAAGTATTTTACGAAGAAAATCAATTTCAAAGGACCGGTTTGTTTTCAATGAATGTTTACCTACATTTTTACCTTGATTGTGCCTCAGATTTTGGTACCATGACTGGTGCTCATTCATCACATTGTCCTCGGTTTTAAAAGTGTGATCTAACATATTTCATATGTCATGAGTATTGTTTGTATTTATAGTTTTCACAAACATATTTCACTTCATGAATGACACGGCAAATTCTATAATTATCCCGATCATTATTATATGCCTGGATATGTTTGATCTATATCTACAGCAATTAAAGGTGGTGGAAAAATAGTTGTGGGAGACAGCTTTGGTTAAGGTAGACTCTGGATATTCAAGTGCTTCTTCATAGTCAAGTGACGGTGTATGTTTTAAAAGGATTTTTTCCCGTTCTGTGGATTTTTAATCAATCATTTGATCTCAAGGATACAGATCTTTCAATACATTTCCATGGAAACTTCAGGAAGTGAAGCAATGCATGTTTATCGGAACTTTGTTGAAAAGTAATAGAAGCACATAATTTGGCTTTTGCTCCACAGAATATAAATTTTGGTTAACCCTTTACCCAACGAATCGCCCGCATCCGCCCGTGTAATATGCAAATTCAGCAGCTGAAAATATATTATTTTTCGAAAAAGTTCAACAAAACCATATCATGTGACCCCCTCTTTGGAACGAGCTCGACGAGCTCGTTCCAATGAGGGGTCACATGATATGGTTTTGTTGAAATTTTAAAAAAAAATGATATTTAAAATAATAAATTTTGATATTGTCTGCGTTGGGTAAAGGGTTAAAGAAAACCCCAGTTTCTAGCAATTCATTGGAGGGATTCTTGAGAGTTCTTTCCACCAAGCCATACATTTAAATTATACCAGTACTGTAGAGAAAACTTGATGACTTGGTTTGTTGCTGAAATTGTTTCAGACACCAAAAAACGTTAATTACAATTGCATCATTGTGGCAAACAGCATTCTGCGAAAGTAGAAAAGCACAAATCAAAGATTAAATTGGATATGGTCAAAATTTACTTTTTTTTAATAATTACCTGTGTTATGTTGAAGTGTTATTTAGCAACTGAAGGCAGTGGAATTGTATATCATAAGAAATGAGTTCCAATTTTCTTCAAGTAGTGTAAACACTCCAAAGTACACCAATTGTGAAATTGAAGATTTTGTGACTGGTCACATTCTCAGTAAAATAACAACTCAGTAGGAATTACAGAAAAATTATCATTGATGTGTTCAAACAAACTTTCAGTAACTGCAGTGCTTCAGATATCTGCTATAGTGCACAGGTGGCTAACAGTTAAAAACTATGGCGTATATCTCTCCAGGTATTTTTTTCAAATATATGACCCTTTGAGTGAAATGTGGGGATGGGGAGGGTATAAACTTGAGAGGTATATATGGCTTATATTTTGACTGTTTCTACAAGTGGAATATATCCAAAAGAAAGGGGCATCACAAACTACCCCATGGGAACCCCGGGAAGTGAAACAATGCTTGTTTACTGTGGTAAACAGGTTCTGTTTAACTGGTAAAGAAGGACCCGGTAACCAGTGGTGGCGAACTCTTCTAAAATGAGCAATATGGGTATATATATTTTGAAAATACTCAGCAAGCCAAGAGTTAACTCTGCACACTGTTGTCAAAGTACCAAAGTTTTCAGCAGCAAATTTTACCCACAGTGCAACTGAGAATTCAATAAATTATATCTTGTTTGACAGAGCTCATTTGTTAAATTGTTCATGCTGCCACTGCAATATGGGGTCAATGTCGAAAATGTTGAAATACATCAGAGTGCTAGGAGTTAATAGGTAAAATAGGACATGTTGACCAATATCTGGGGTGGAATTCCTCAAAAGTGACCAAGTTTCTGTCAACAGTGTAAATAGGTTATGGCCCTGAAACAGAGTATGTAGAAAATTATTTAGGCAAATAGAACAATGGTGAGTTTGGAAGGTTTTCAGCTGGATTGGCATAAATGTCAAATGATGGATGCATGAAAGACCTATCTTCAATGTTTTCCAGTTTTGTTCACAATTCCAAAATATTCGTCCTTTTTTGCACAAGACAATGTATTGGTCTAATTTTTGCACCACTACAATGCAATATCTGATATATTTTGGAATTGTGATAAAGACTTGATTACTCTGAGAAGACAAAAAAAAATCAATGTTATTCTCCTTTAACCCCTTCGCTGCTGTGCAAGTGTTTGATTTCCTGTGCTGAGCCATATATGGGGGAAAACAGGGCTCGCCTTGAGTAAAATGGTCGGGGCCTAAAAAAAGTGCCTCACATATTGAGGTCGGGGCCTTTTTGGGGCTGATTTTCCATTTTGTCCATTATTGTTAGTGCTTTTTGTAGAAAATGTCGGGGCTTGAAAAAAAGCCCCCAGCAAGTGCTCCTCGGGCTGATCTCGGGGCCTGGGCTGATCAGCCCCGACTCAAGGCAAGCCCTGGGAAAATGGAAAAATATGATAAAAAATGAAAAAAATCAGAAACGTAAAATAATTTGTAATTTTCATCTTCTTGAACATATTTGAACATGTTTGGAGTTCAATGTTTAGTTCCAATACCTAATTGTGGTGTGGTATAACCCGAAACATGGGTAATAGCATAGTCCAGGCCCGCAAGGGTCGCATCGGAACTCCCCTCAGATTCATCAGAGTCGCTAAAGTCACTTGAACTATCTAAATCACCAGCATCACTATCATTGTCTGCATACAATTCTGCAACAACTTCTTTGGTTGTGTACAATCTTTTTGACATGTTTGCACTACAAGAACATCAGGAAACATCAAGAAAAGTAACTCTCATTGGAAATTTCACATGCGGTTCACTCAGGTATTTCCGTAAAAATGACTTGAAAAAATATCTGACGTCACATTGTTGGCCTCTTACATGTGTCACCAAGTGCGTTATATTGAGAATACCACTATGCGGCGTATTGATGTTATCTGTGTGCAGGCCTGAAAATAAGCAGTCTGACATTTGCAGAATGAGGTCTTCAGAAGATGAATTTGATGATGCTATCCCTTACAGTGGGCCAATTTATCCTCTGGGTACCTCTTTCTGTTTAGTTTTGGGACCCTGATTCAGATTGAGGTTCACAGAGGGTAAATTTAGTGCTCAGCAGGCTAGCATCACTAAATTCACCCTCTGGGGATCTCATTTTGCAGATGACAGTCTGCTTATTTTCTGGCTTGTCTGTGTGGTAACTCCATACTCAGTATGGACGTGTAGCACAGGGAATCAAATTTTATGTCCGTACTCAGTACGGACCTATAGCAGCGAAAGGGTTAAGTTCTGTCACACCTGCATGTTTGTTCTGTGTGTTTCATCATATTTGAACACTTGTTGCAACACAATTGATTTTGTTTCTGTTATTTATTTTTTTTCATTGTTTTTAGTTACCCCTCCATTCCCAGTTTCCCAAAGAACCCCATTTGTGTTCATGAATTCAGGTATTGTTGTTTTGCTAAAACCCTACACAATAAGCACCTTACTTTTAATCTTCAAATACAAGGATCATATTTATATTAATAGGAGATTAACCATCATACTGAATATATCTTTACTTATTTTTTATTCTAACCTCTTAACAGATTAAATGGGATCTTCCCTTGGTGTTGTTTTTTATATATTGCACTTTTTGTTTACTGAATATTTTATTACTTTGATTAATTAATAGAAGATATAGAATGAGTGTTTTGGTCACTCGATATTTATAAAACGAGTCTAAGAATTTTCCGTTTTGTAATCTGCGAAAGCAGCCCTGAACAGTACAAATCAGGCCTGGTGGCCCTTTTTACCTGGCCTATTCATCAGCCTGGCCACGGTTCTAAAATGCAAGCCCTGTTAATCCCAATTGCCTACATGTGAGCACAGTGGTGCTCTGTACTAAGGCATATTGCACGTCGATGGTGCACTTGTCTTCAACTAATGCTAACTCTACTTGTATGGATGTTGAAAGTGCCATTAAACTGCAATAAACAGTTATCTCTGAAATGAAAATATTTCATCTGTATGACTTTGCATTGCTTAAATTTATGAAAGAGTGCCCGTAGATTGTAACATGAGACATGTGAACAAATTTAGATGGTCAAAAATAATTTAGAACTCGGGCAGTTAATTTCTGTTTATTATTCTTTTTTTAGTTTTGTTTAACGTATATCTTGTATTCCTAATTTATCATTTGGTGTTGGGAACATAACTTTAATGAGTTGAAATTGATCATAATTTTGCTGTCTTCTTTAGACAACATTATTTTTTCACTGTCAATTTTCGACCGAACATTCATTATTCACAGGGGTAGTAGGTAGTAGGTAGTCTTGCACTGTGTTATCATTTTCTCTGTTCTTCTTGTACAGTGGAACCCTGTTAACTGGTAGAGTGCTAAATTTTATTTGGCCACCAAAATTTTTTCACATGTCTTTGCCTTGTTACAATTTATAGGAGAATGCCCACAGGCACTCTCCTATAAATTGTAACAAGGCAAATCTTAATGGACTAAATAATATCACTTCAAAGATAATATGATGCACAGCCACAGAGTTTGAAGCCTTTAAGTTGCAGTACCTGCAATTCAGAATAAAGCCCAAATATGGGCTTCCAGCACTTTACCAGTTAATTAAATAGCCCATTTGTCAATGAAAATTATTCATTTAACGGGAATATTCAGTTAACAGGGATTGTGTCACTTTCCTGTATTCCAGAGGTAAACTTAGCATTTATTCTATTATATCTTGTTTGACAGAGCTTGATGAGCTCTGTCAAACAAAATATAATAGATTAAATGCCTATATTGGATGTACAGAGGCCAAATAGGTCTATAAACAAAGGAAAACTGGGAGAGTCAGGGTAAATTTCTCGACAGGTTACAAGATATTTTATTCAATTAACAGGAGTTCATTCTATAACCTATATTCATTTAACAGGTCAACTTTGTACTGGAGGTATGGTAAATGGTTTTGTGTTTGGAAATTATATTCAATTAACAGGGTTATTCAGTTAAGAGATATCCAATTAAGTGGGATCCACTTTACATGTAAAAGATACAGTATGCATTGGATTTGGAGATTTGATATTCAGAAACTTGATGTAGGTGGTTGTCTTCCAGTACATTTACTTGCCTGACCAGTAAAAACTTATGGCACCCAACAAGAGGAAATTTGTAGTTGAGAGAACACTAGGAAAGCTATTTGGTTGTGCATCAGCTGCAGATTTCCTTGTTCCATCCTTAAGTTTCTGCTGGACTAGTATGTAAGGTAGGGACACGGTAATCGGTTCTCGTCAGATCATCAAAGTTAAGCAACGTAGAGCCTGGTTAATCATTGGATGGGTGACCATCTGTGCGATCAATTCTGACTCCCGCATTGTGTCCTTGGGCAAGGCACTTAACCCCAATTGTCCACTTGGGGGCACGATGATGCTGTTTACTGAGGCATAGTACTCGTCGATGGTACGCATGTTTTCAACCAATCTAACCCTGCCTGTGCTGCAGTGTGGAGTTACGATGTTTGAGAGGTGGCAGCTGCTCGTCGTTGCTCGGTGGTTCTCTCCGGGTACTCCGGCTTTCTCCACCCATAAAACTGTCACAGTCATGATTAGCCATTGTGCATAAGTATATGACCTTAAACCCCAATAAATAAATAGTATATAAGGTTGTGGGTAGTTGCCCACTGATTGGCTGAACACCCAACTGCAAATGTAACATCAACATGTCTACCCAGAATATCACATCATGATGTGTATACTGTAGAGGATGAATTTGCTCTGAGGTATGTACTTATAAGCCAGTGAATCAGCCCAAAATGTGTGCTGGTAATGTTTCTATCTAATGGACAACTGAGAGAGTCTGCATTTGCATTGTGTTTCTGACACAATGTGACCCTGGGCTTTGAAAGGGACATTAAACCTCAGTGAACAAACAATTTGCATTTTGGTAAAAACACTTGTGACATTCGAGCATCATTTGGTTCTGTGTAAAAGATTAGTTCTTTGTTACTGATTCCGAAACTGGCCCCTTCAAATTCTCTATAATCAGCAATAATTGTATAATTGCTATTGTTATGATGCAGACAGTAATGTGGAACTCAAACTGGATCCTTTTATTTCCATTGGCTTGTCAAGTTTTTATGTGCTTTTTACCTCAGGGGATGAGTTCACGCTCCTGTGGCTTTACAATTGTTTCTAGTCAAGTCTTGGCTGCCTACAGAGGCAGCCAAGACTTGCTCAGAAACAACTGACAAGATACTTAGAAAACAAGATTTGAGTTGACCCAACCAATGCAGGTTGGGGCACCTGTTCCTTTGCATTAAAAAAGTTGGAATTAGGCCCTTAAGGATTATAGATGGAAGAAAGTGGGGTGCGGTGGCTCATTAGGTAGAGGTGCAGGCTGCAAGCCAAGAGGTCCTCGGTTCGAATCCCATCTGTGGCAACCACATTGTGTCCTTGTGCAAGACACTTCACCCCCATTGCCCATGTGGGGGCACGGTGGCATTGTGTACTAAGGCGTACTGCACGTCGATGGTGCACCTGTCTTCAACCAATGCTAACCCTGCTTGTGTGGAGTTAATATGTTGGGGAGCTGACAGTTGCTCGGTGGTTCTCTCCGGGTACGCTGGCTTTCCCTGCCCATAAAACTGTTGAAAAAGTCGTTAAACTCCAATAAATAAATAAATAATTTCAGTTAAAACTTCCTCCACGCGTAAAACCGCCATGGTCATGATTAGATATTGTGCAGAAATATGTGACCTTAAAAACACCAGTAAATACACAATGTGCAAGAAAGTCTCTGTTTCATCCTGACAGTTATGTTTGAGGTTCTTCTTCTTTGTTTTTCTTGGTTAGCTTCTTCCAGTGATGCGTGACAAAATGCTTTTAGGGAGAAAAATAAATGGCAGTATTTCTGATGCAATTGATTTTCTTATTATTTTGTGACTTTACATGTTTTGTTGGTGATGGGATTTAATTTTAGTCTGGATTAGATGCCTATTATTTTAAAACCTTTATTAGAACTGATTCACAGAATAACGGAACATTTTCCAAAGAAACTCCTGTCAACCGATAACCTGTCGATATTGAAGGAACGTGATTTTCTGGACTTCTTGTATTTAAAACAGCAAATTATATATTGTTCGTAATTTAATACATCACCTTCTCATCTCGGTTCTCGTGACTTCAAGATGAAATCATCCCTTGAGTGCAACAAGGTGCCTTCTCCAATGCATTAACAAATCTGCTATATCCATCTGCATAATTGATCAATTGAAAAAAAATTATTTAAAAAACAGTTTCAACAAAACCAGATCATGTGACCACTCATTGGAATGAACTCATCGAGCTCATTCCAATGAGGGGTCACATGATGTGGTTTTTCTGAAATTGTTTGAAAAATTTGAAAAAATAATATTTAAAATGATATCTGCTGCATTGGGTAGGGCTAACATTGCTGATTCTGCTTTGTTGACCTCGATGGGGAAAATGACCTTTCCAAATTTGTACCAAACAGCCATAATGTAGAAGATTTGGGCCAGAAAAAGGCAATATTTTATATGTAATGTTATTTGTGTGTTTGCTCCTATGCTAGAGGTCTCGAGTTCGATCCCTGTCCGGGACGATCCACATTCTGTCCTTGGGCAAGGCACTTTATCCCGGTTGCCTACATGAAGGCACGAATGGTGCACATGTCTTCAACCACTGTAACCCTGCTTGATGAGAGCTTGAACAGAGTTAGAATGTTGAGGAGCTGACAGTTGCTCGTCGATGCTCGGTGGTTCTCTCTGGGTACTCCGGCTTCCGCCACCCGTAAAACTGTCATGGTCATGATTAGCCATTGTGCATAAGTATGTGACCTTAAACACCAATAAATAAATAAATTTGTTTGTGTTGATCTATTCTATGTGTAGTGATAGTGTTTGTTGTGGTTAAAGGGTAAATGGGGGGGGGGGGGGTTCAGTGGCATTGCAGTAACCGGTTCACATCAGATCACAAAAGTTAAGCAACGTCGAGCCTGGTTAATCCTTGGATGGGTGACCATCTGAGCGATTGATTCGGACTCCCACGTTGTGTCCTTGGGCAGCGCACTTAACCTCGACTGTCCACATGGGGGCACAATGACGCTGTGTACAAAGGCGTATTGCACGTCAGTGGTACGCATGACTTCAACCAATCTAACCCTGCCTGTGCTACAGTGCATAGTTACGATGTTGGGGAGCTGGCAGCTGCTTCTCGTTGCTCGGTGGTTCTCTCCGGGTACTCCGGCTTCCTCCACCCATAAAACTGTCACAGTCATTATTAGCCATTGTGCATAAGTATGTGACCATAAACACCAATAAATAAATAAATAATTAAATAAAAGGTAAATGAAACAGTACTTTACATTCAGTATTGGGTTAATTGCTTCAGTTGGTAGATGTAGGTGTAATACTGATCAATTTTATTCACATTATGTCAATATAAATGAAATACCAACAATTATGCTAACAAAATCTTTGAAAAAGGCTCAACAAGATCTTTCCAACTGTGTGATAGATAACACTGATTCATTAGAATTGACAAATTCATTGGATACCACATTATTTTCAAAACTTCACCCCAGCAAAAATGTAACCAAATAAAAAATAAACAAATGCTTCCTCCTTGATAGAACCTGGATAATATTCTCAGTAAATGAGTCAATGTAGCTTGAAAATTTGATTATGCTCACAATTTCTGAGGATACATTGCATTTGAAAAATATAAGTTACATAACAAAGAACAAACAAAAAATGGAAACAATTAGTTGTAAAAAAGATTATGGATAATCTGTCTATAGATTTACCATATTTGAGAATTTTACAAAGAAAGGTATACATGGGGGCTGAAGAAATTGATTTTTGTTCTAAAACCCTAAATATTCTTGAATAGGTTTCGGTGACCTTCACTTAAAGTTAACATGTTCACAGTCCCTTTTCTGTTTCATTTCACATACAGTACAAGTCAAAATAAGTTATAGGATAACCACTATAAACTATGTATCTTTCTCTTCCTACACTGATAAGACCAGAATCTCACATCATTTTCTGGAAAGCTCTCACTGAGAGCTTTCCAGAAAATGAGGTCAGATTCTGATCTTATCAGTGCAGGAACAGCAGTATACTTAGTTTATTGTGGTTATGCTACAACTTATTTTGACTTGTTCTGTACCTTCTTTCATAACTGAAAATTATATTCTATGATCCTTGGATTTGAAGTTATTAATTATGCATGGTTAATTTGCATGATATCATTTTAGAGTGCATGTTTATTACACAGTTTTGTTCAAATTTTATTTATCCTTAATTGTTTTAATTCTTTTTCAATGAAATAGTATATTTTCAATGCATATTGATTCCTTATGATACAGGTGATGATGTACGTTAGGCCTAAAAAAGTTTAAAATCTGTTTCTCAGACCCTCCCGTGTGGTCATTTTGGCTGCCGCATGCTCTCTTTTTATAACCAATGCAAACTTAAAAAAATAAAAATTAAATGGTTTATGTCTGATATTTTACCCAACTTATAAAATTGATAAATTTGTCCGTTGAGTGCAACAAGGCTTTGCAATGCTTTAGCATTGCAAAGCCTTCTTGCACTCAAGGGACGAAATACACCACCACCCATGCTGTCTGTAGATTATGAGGCCTGAAACATAATACAAACCAAGAACATGAACTTTGAATGGCAAAGACATCATTCCAAAAAAATAAAATAAAATAAAAAACCACCCGCCCACATGCAATTTTACCAAAAATGGCCTGAGAAACAGAAGATCTACTTTGTGGGGCCTTAGATTTGTTCTTTTTCAGACTTTTCAGTGATTTTATTTTTCCTCCAAATGAATAATGCATTGTTTCCATTTTGTACATGTCAGTTTATCATGCTATTGCAGCCCAGGCAAAATTAGCCACAGCAGTTGTCACTGCCATATTAAATGCAATAGTGTACCAGTGTTATCATCATAGTTACATGCAGTCATAAAACATTTACCTCTTGTCATGCTATGGATATAACCATTATAGCATCGACAAAAGCATCTACCCAGTACATGTTTTAGGGACTACTTTCTTTGATGTTTTAATGATTTTTATTATATTTGTATTCCTTCACCCAATGCTAATCCCCTGGGAACTCTGGGAAGTGGAGCAGTGCTTGATTACTGTTGTAATCAATTTCTGCTTTACTTGTAGAATAGGACCTGAAACCAACACCTGAGGTGGAAGTCCTCTAAAATGGGGAGCATATGTATCAACGATATGTATCAACGATTGGTTGAACTTGACTTCTACCTACAGTACAGTACAGTCGCAGTGGATTGGTCATAATCCATGCATAAGCAGTATGTCCACGCATATGTTTACCAGATAATAAAAATCATCATCAGCAAAATTTTGATTAATGAAGCACCGGGTTATTCCTATAATTAGTGTCTGGAATCGTTATTGCGTTTGTGGAAATGTTGCCCACACATGGAAAGTGACCAGTATGTTGCAGTCATGATGTGGCCAAAGATGCTGAAAATGACCTTAAACACCAATAAATAAATAGCAGCCACAAAGTCATCTACCCAATTCATGTATAAGAGACAGAACATGCACACTTGACAGCTGATGGATGATGTTTAATTTTAATATTTAAACTTTCCGTTATTCAGGAAATTTTTTGCAAATGTCAGTTAGGTAAACAGAGATTATCAAAATCACATCGAGTTGACTCAATTGAGGACCTTTGACCAAGTAGTATTGCACTCTTCGGCTGTGCGAACTAATGCAACACTGCTTGGTGAAGGTCCCCAACAAGATGCGACACAGTACACCAGGAATCTTTACTGTACTGATGATCTTCACCTCCCAGGTTGCCATGGGGATCATCATAAAATACAAACTCATACTATATCCTAGCCTCCCCATCCAGTGTCAGTGAGTTGAAAACTGACTTGTGCTGATGCAGTCTTTTTTAAGTGGAAAGAATCCTTCTGGTATTAGTAACATCCAGGTAGGTCATTATATCGAAGCCAGGGCTTGCCATCAGGCTCTAGGGGTCCAGGTGTCAGTCTAAAGCGTAGCAGAAATCATAAGGTAACTCCCTGAGGCTGTAGAAGCATACGTATAGAAAATCAAGTTCGTGTGGGAGAGAGTTAAAGTAATCGTATAGCTAAAGACAAGTTTGATCCAATGCCAATAATGAAAGTGCCAGTCTTTATTTTGAAAGAAGGAATAGATGCAAGCTTTGTTTTTCTAGATAAGTAATTTGCATCTGCATATAATGAGCTGATAACGTGGAACAGCAGTCATCACTATGAACAAGAAGAAAAATGTCTTACAAGACTGAAGGTGTTGAGAGGTGTGGATGCTAATTAAGCTGGTGTTGCATATAAATTTTACATTAGGCCTAAGAAAATTAAAAATCTGTTTCTCAGGCCCTCCCCACATGGTCCTTTTGGCTGCCGCATACTCTCTTTTTATAACGAGTGTAAACTAAAATAAAAATAAAAATTAAATGGTTTATGTCTGATATTTTAAGTTAAATTGATAAAAAAAAAATTGTCCCTTGAGTGCAAGAAGGCTTTGCAATGCTTTAGCATTGCAAAGCCTTTTTGCTCTCAAGGGACGATATACACCACCACCATGCTATTTCGTAGATTATGAGGCCTAAAACATAAACCAAGAACATGAACTTTTGATGGCAAAGAAATAATTACAGAAATAAAAAATAAAATAAAAAACCTCTCGCCCACATGGAATTTTATGAATAATGACCTGAGAAACAGAAGATCTACTTTGTGTGGCCTTATAATTATTCAACTGTGTACTGTTTTCGTACAATGTTATCTTTTTTCTCAGAATGTTAACACCAATGATGTTTCTTGAAATTCCAGATATAAATGCTAAAAAATCATCTTGTTGCACCCAAAACTGTACCAAACAGCAAACAACATATGAAAACTGAAATTTACCCAAAGTAACTTTTGACCACAACATTTGAATGGTCTAAATGAGCATATTTCACCGAGCAGGGGTCAGAGGATATGTTTTGTATAAAACAAGAAATTTTATATTTATTTCTGGGGTAGTTAAAGCTAATTAGTTAGGTACTGGGTTTATATATTGCTATTTTACCACTAGGATAAATGTGATTTTGAGATGTAGTATGTGGAGAGTGGATTGTAACAAAATCATCTGCAGAGTGGAGTTATCACCTAAAGTATCACTTTTAAATTCTGTGCATATGGACACAAAACACAAGCAATGTTTCAGCCAATGAACCTCTGGGTTTAACCCGGAGGTCCATTGGCTGGAACTTTGCTTGTGCTTGTTATGCTTCACAACAAATTTGCAATTATTGCTGGGTTGGAATCGCCACTCCATGGGTGATTTAGTGATAATACACTCGACACGTACTGTAGTGAATATAAAGTTGTTCATGATTTAGTAATAATACACTCGACACATACTGTAGTAAATATAACGTTGTTCAGGTCTTTAGGTGCAAAGAACTGAATTTATCCATTCAAAAGTAATCTTTTATCCATATATTGTAAAAGCTTTTTTTCACATTTCTAATCTCCAGTTAGGCTTTAAAAAGACTTTCATTAATTATTTGTAAGTGCATCAGGTTTCACTCTCTCTGTAGGTACATAAATCCAAGTGTCTGAAAAAAAAAATATCCTATTGGCCATTTATTTTCAGTTGGTGCATGTAAATGTTTTCTAGCTATGCTTGCTGTGCTGAATGTAAATTTGTGCTTTGAATTCTCAACTTATCTTACTCAAAATCTACAGTGTGAGGCTATATGGGGTATTCTGATAAAACAGTATCTCTATTAACCCTCTGTACACTGACGTCGAAAAATGAAAATTTCAAGCTGCAATTTTTTCCCATAATGCAATTAGGAATTTAACAAATTCAGTTTTGTTTGATAGAGCTAATTGAGCTCTGTCAAACAAGACTGAATTGGTTAAATTTCCAGTTGCATTATGGGAAAAATTTGCTGTTTGAAATTTCGGTATTTTGACATCAGTGTGAAGAGGGTTAAGCCATTGCTCAAATGGTAGAGTGCTAATTTTCAACGGCGATTTGTAACATGTGTATTTCTTTTTCAAAAAACACCATTCCACAGCAGGAGGGTGCCTGAGCTTGAAAATATAATTTTCATAACTGTTTTTTAATAATTTATTGGAGAGTGCCAATTCGTCAAAACAGTATGTTAGATAAGGGTCCACTTCTTCAAAACTACTGTACAGTTGCCATGGGCTAGTCATTATCCACACATGGGCAGGTGATTCCACTCTTGCATTTACCAGGTAATAAATATTATCATCAGCAAAATTTTAATTAATGAAGCACCGGTTTGTACCCGGTGCTTCATTAATTAAATTTTTTATGATTATCCGTATAATTAGTGTGTGGAATTTAATATTATTGTGTCCTTGGAAATATTTCCCACCCATGAAAAGTGACCAGTCCATGGCAGCTGTACTGTATGCCGTCCAGTGTGATGATCAATCTAATTTTGCAATATTAACCCACATGCAATGCTGAAACATCAAAATTTCAAACGGCAAATTTTCCCATAATGCAAATAGATTTTAACCACTTCAAACTTGTTTGACAGAGCTCAATGAGCTCTGTCAAACAAGACTGAATTGATTAAATTCCTAGTTGCATTATGGGAAAATTTTGCAGCTTGAAATTTTGATATTTCGTCATCAGTTTGCAGAGCTTTACCCTTTATCTAACACAACTTTGAAAAAAAAAAATTAAATTTCGCATTTTTCCAAAAAAATTCTCAAAATTTTTTAATAAAACCATGCAAATATGGATATCATTAGAACCGGCTCGATGAGCCGGTTCTAATGATATCCATATTTGTTTGGTTTTATCCAGACATTTGTAAGATATTTTAGGTTGTCGTACAGTTATTTTGGTTAATTTCCTGGCCGTTTTTGGCTGCTATATTAAATAACTGGTAGAGTGCTGGAAGCCCATATTTGGGCGTTATTCTGAAGTGCAGGTGCTGCATCTTAATGGCTTCATAATCTGTGGATACGCATCATATTATTCTTTAATTGAAATTATTTAGTCTGTGAGGATTTGCCTTGTTACAATTTATGGGAGAGTGCCACTAGGCACTCTCCCATAAATTGTAACAAGGCAAAGAGACGTGGACAAATTTAGATGGCCAAAAATAATTTAGCACTTTACCAGTTAAAGGGTTATGTTGCACTCAGTGCTTTGAAGTTTGGAACTTCAACCTGCAGGACTCCCCTAGTATATCTCACTGCACTCACACGATGGATAGTGGGTGTATCTTATCTCTGGTGAATGGGTAAGTGACTCAAAGGATTATCTCAGGGTACTAATAGAACCAACTAGGTACACTGTAGTTTTAGAAAATAGATGAAGTTGGATGAATGCAAACCCAGTAACAGCTTACTTCTTAATCTGTTTAATGTGTACATATATAAGCCATTTTAATCACATATATTATAAATTGCAACTTTTTTGCTTGTTACTGTTTTGCCATAATTTATTCACATGCATGTAGACAACTTTATCAGATGTAATTTAGGAAAATTAGTTGAAAATTGCTGCTCTCTGTTAATAGACAGCTCAGTATATAAGTCAGAAGATAATTAGGGCCAGTCTCACTCATATAGCTTTGACATTGGGATATATTATTTAAATCATTTCAACAATTGTTGTGCTTAGCCCACTTTTCATTCCACAATTTGGATGTTGAATGAGATTTGCTAAAAATTGCTTTTAGTCTAGTTCAGCTGTATATAGAGCTATTAAAGTTTTTAGATTTTCTATGGACATCCACATGTGTTTTCATTTAGTGATGTATATTAGGGTATTTTTCAACTGTGTAAGAAAAGGAAAAATGAAAGGTGAAATTAACTATTCAGAGAATTGTTCAGTATGATTTTCCGCAGGATGATATCCAAACATTAGGTGATGTTAAAATGTTTTTACCTTTCTTTGATTTGGAAAGATATTAACTTGTTTTAAATTTCACAATCATTGATCAAAGGCCTTTTAAACTACTTATGCTTCTGCTCCTATACTTAGCTGTTATGACTCTTTCAACTGTGGGCCTAAATACAGAGGATTCCTGTGAACTGAATAAGTGCGTTGTTAGCGGAAGAATATTCGAACAACATGGATTTTATATTACCCAGAATTCTGTAATTTTTCATCCTTGATGATGAATTGGAAATTCAATTTATTATTTAAATGTTTAACCCTTTACCTAACATAACGGCCAGCACTGTTCTCAAAAATCGCCAATTAATTTTCATTATTTTTTCATTTTTTGTCTCAAAAACATAGGTTATGACCCCTCATTGGAACGAGCTCATCGAGCTCATTCCAATGAGGGGTCATAACCTATGTTTTTGAGAAAAAAAATGAAAAAAATTAGTTATTCAAGTATTTTTTTTGCAAGTGTTGTCTGCTTTTCATGTTAGGTAAAGGGTTAAAAGACCTCAAGGAGAATTTAATTTTAACTAACATCCAGTCACGTTGAGTACACAGCATATGATTTTTAGCTGCGACGAGCAGCTCTATATGTGGCAAGGTCTGTCTGTCGGTCTGTCGGTCGGTCTGTCACCAACGAGTTTAAAAAACACCATAACTCCTAAAATACATGATGGAATGACACCATACTTGGTATGCAAGTGTATCTTCATGATGCCTATACCCTCTCAATAGTGCATGTCATTCGGATAATTTCTGTCACATTTATGAACTTGTCACCATCGAGTTTTTTTGTTTTTGTCACCAACAAGTTTTTTTGTCACCAACGAGTTTTAAAACATCATTGGCATTGCACGAATCATCGCAGCTTCGGCACTGTGACAGTGCGCTGTAGTTATCAAATGCTTCTCTATAAAATACCAAAAACAGGTGCCCAAACATTTAGTCAGGAGGAAGTCTTTCAGATCAGAATAGACTTACTATAACCCTGCCTTCAAGTATTGGCTGCCTAACAATGCAGCCAAGACTTGACTAAAAGAAATATCTGGCCCACCACTAGACTTACATGTTACTGTGCACTAATGGGGATGTTGCAGAATTATCTGCCTTGGTGAAAGAGAATTAGGAGGTCTTTACTACATCAAAGTCTCTACATGTTTAAATTATACCAAAGCTTTGTTAGAATTAGATTAGTGCTCATTGTTCCAATTTCATTCTCCAGTTAGTAGTTAATAAAATTACCCCCACCCCCACCCTAAGATATGGCAGAGATAAACTTGACCCACTAAAGCTATTTCCGTTTAGATTTTTATTTTGTGTTAACAAATTCTTATAAACTTTAATCAGTGTGATCTTCCAAACATTTTTGTCTTTTTGGTATATCATTGTCATTGATTCCTTTTGTTTCCAATCATCTTTTATTGTATGAAAAAATATTTAAACAAATCTGACAATGATAATGAAATATGATATCTTGTAGCTCATTTTTCTTGACAAACTACCTTTCAAGAGCATGTTTTGTTGAAAGTTATTGCAAATTAGGCCACACAAAGTAGATCTTCTGTTTCTCAGGCCATAATTTGTAAAATTTCATGCGGGCGAGCGGGTTTTTATTTTATTTTTTATTTCTGTAATTATTTCTTTGCCACCAAAAGTTCATGTCCTTGGTATGTTTTAGGCCTCATAATCTACGGAGAAGCATGGATGGTGGTGTATTTCGTCCCTTGAGAGCAAGAAGGCTTTGCAATGCTAAAGCATTGAAAAGCCTTCTTGCACTCAAGGGACAAATTTATCAATTTTTTTTAACTTTGATAAAATATCAGACACAAACCATTTAATTTTTATTTTATTTAAGTTTGCATTGTTTTAAAAAGAGAGCATGCGGCAGCCAAAAGGTCCATGCAGGAGGGCCTGAGAAACAGACTTTTAATTTTTTGGGGCCTTAAATTAAATTCAAGAAGTTTCACTCTTATCATTGTTCAAAACTCTGTGAACATTAACTTAACCCTGAAAGGCCTATTTCCAACTTTTATGACCTCAGAACCGGTGCCCTTAACATGCTGTCATGAAGAGGTCCTGCTGAAATTAGCAAGGCAATGGTTTCTAGTCAAGTCTTGGCTGTCTCAACTCTTAACCTGCTGAGTATTTTCAAGATATTTTTCATCAAATCTAGTCATGGCTGCTGTGAAGCAGCCATGATTAGATTTGATGAAACATGCATCCAAATTTAACTCCAGGAATCATTGGTGAAAAGATCATTCAGTTTACATGGTGGAAATTTTATTAAATGTTCCCAAATAAAACTTATTTCAGTTGCAAGAGAAAATTGTGCTGGGCAGGAATATCCACCAGCAGCATGCAAGGAGTTAAGAGGCAGCCAAGACTTGACTAGAAATCACTGCTAAGTCACTGAATGTATAGAGGCAGTGGAATTGTGGGATTTCAGGACACTTGTCCATGCTCTTAAGGATTAAATCCTGTTTTAGGAAACTTAATGTACTTAATTGCATGATATTTCATACAGAATTCTAACTGCATGTCATATAGTCTATTATAAAAACATTTCAAAACTGAAAAGTGGTTTAAAGATTCTAACTCTCAAAGGTTGAAAAGAGATTGCATAACAAGATGACTACATATACGTGGGGAAAAAATGGATGTATCTGATTGGCATAAGCAAGGTTTGAGTTGAAATCACTTTAGTTGAAAGCATTGATTATAACTGTGCGGCATCATGCGCTCACTGGTGCTAAATAATCTTGTAGTTTGCTGCTGGATATACATTATCAGCGATGAGATTTTTCAGTTTTTATCGGATTTCAGTCTTTTTCAAATTTTTATTTCTTTGAATTTTCATGAAAATGGTCTTTCAGACCATTTTCATGTGAATTCAAAGAAATAGTAAAAGGTCCCATCACAGCTTTACAAGCTGGAACGCACCCTCTGCATTAGATGTCTGGTGTGTGTACTAGTGGCACTAGTCTGATTGTTATAGTAGGCACTGAAAATTGAAATTTATTATTATTTATTTATTTATTGGGTTTAAGGTCACATACTTATGCACAATGGCTAATCATGACCGTGACAGTTTTATAGGTGAAGGAAGCTGGAGAGAACCACTGATCATCGACAAGCAACTGTCAGCTCCTCAACATTCTAACTCTGTTCAAGCTCCGCTCAAGCAGGGTTACAGCGGTTGAAGACATGTGCACCATTGATGACACCGTGTACTAAGGCGTACTGCACGTCGATGGTGCACATGCCCTCAACCGCTGTAACCCTGCTTGAGCGGAGCTTGAACAGAGAATGTTGAGGAGCTAACAGTTGCTCGTCCATGCTCGGTGGTTCTCCTGGTACTCCGGCTTCCTCCACCCATAAAACTGTCATGGTCACGATTAGCCATTGTACATAAGTATGTGACCTTGAACACCAATAAACATAAACATAAAAGCCATTATTGTTTGGGTGTTCCACAATACCAGAACTTTATCATACTAAACATGCATATTCATAAATAAAGTAAGTATGATCACTTTTTGAGGCTTCATATTCACTCCTCTTCATATTCAGACTGGATGTCATATTCTAGAATTTTTTGATATTCTTATTCTCGAAAGTATTTAGTCTCTTGACAGAAAATGCCTCCCTAGTTTTGTTATGTTCGAGATTTTGATATGAAATGATTCCATACTCTTGTGATTCAAACTGAAATCTTTGTCTTTAAATTGCTTTCTTGGAAAAACATTTGATACCTACATGGCACATTTTCAATATAAAACAATGAATAGAAGTGGTAATCAAGCAAGTTGTGACTACTTAACTAAATTGAAAGATGATTTTCAAAAAGATATAATTGTCATAATCAAATAAATCTTATATTTGAGAACAATAGTTCTTATTTTCAAACAACAAAAAAGTACTACAACAGAGTAGATTGAAATTTAATAGTAAATTCTGCACACTGATTTCAACATACCAGAAAATAAGTGGTCAGACAAGGACAATGTCAGGAACAAAAAGCCAATTTCTGACTGAGGTTTAAAATCATCAGTCAAAATGTCTGATGCCAAAATTATCAATGAAGTTCAGTGATCAGAACATCATGCATGCTGGAAATCATGTACATAACTAGTAAGCCTAAAATTAATGATTACTGTGATTTCTGGTACCGGCAAGTTGGGAAGTGTGAAGAAAGTCACTGTACAGCTCATCAGTATTAACAGCATGTGAAGGAATACGATTTGATAGAGCCATACATGTATCTAAATTATGTCTGAAGGGTAATTCAGTTCCAATTCAGAATGAAACCAATCATACCTTGTTTGGCAGGGCTCACTGAGCCCTGCCAAACAAGGTATGGTTGGATAAATTCTGAGCAGTTTTAAGATGAAGGTACATGTACACCCAAAACACATCATTTTGAATACTCAAACACCATTTTGTAATATGTTAGATATCATTCTTAAATGACAGACATGATTCATTTGGTGTCTGACATTTTGTCTGGAAGGCAATGAAAATTATTTTCAGGCTTGGATGTCAAAATCTCAAACAACATTGAACTGGCTAAAATTCTTAGTTGCATTATGGGAAAGATTTTCTGCATGAAATTTCAACTGCCCCTTTTTGATGGCTTTGAAAAAGTTGTTCCAAGTGTATTCTTCCTTGAGAACTGTACCAGTTACTTAGATGCATTTATCTTGATGGTGTTTTTACATCATTGTTAGCTGCCTGGACAGGCAGCTAACAATAATGTAGAAATGTGGTTAAGTCATCTGCAGCTATTTACGGTAGTTTTAATCTGAAGCCTTCAGGTTTAATAATAATAACAATAATACTTGTGCCTCCTGCTGCTTTGCCAAAGTCCTATAATGAGGAGGGCCACATGAGCCCTGTTTCTCACCGGGCATTTCCTCCTCACTCTCCCTCCAAATTTCCCAGCATTCAAACACAAACTGTTTGATAATTTCTACCATTGGCTCTTTCTCAATTTCCCCAAATATATTGACCCTTTCCCTCATAGCATCCCTCGTCCACTTATCTCTCATGTACTTTGACATCATTGTGCAAACAGTTCACCCTTTACTTAACACAGTATTTTTAAAAAATAAATTAAATTTTTCGAAAACAAATTTCACAATTTTTCATTAAAACCATACAAATATGGATATCATTAAAACCAGCTCAACGAGCTGGTTCTAATGATATCCATATTTGTATGATTTTATTAAGAAACTTTTGAGATATTTTAAACTGTGGTGCCCAGTGGGAGCCCCGGGAAGTTGAGCAGTGCCTGTTCACTGTTGTAAACAGGCTCTGTTTTACTGGTAAAATAGGACCCAGTCACCAATGCTTGGGAGGTGCAAACCCTCTCTAAAATGGGCAACATGGCTTATTAACGCTCACCCCTGGTCTTGAGTTGATACTCATGTTGTGGTCATGATTAGCCATTGTGCAAAAATATATGACCTTAAACACCAATAAATAAATATTAGACTGCGGTAGGCTTATTCTGGTTAATTTTTCTGGGTGGAGGAAGCCGGAGTACCCAGAGAGAACCACTGAGCAACAGCAAGCTTCTGTCAGACTCTGCAGCATATACGTTTTTGGCCACTAAAGGATTAACTTTCAGTTATCTTCTGTTGGTATTATCACATTATGAGTATATATGCATTATTGGCATAGAATGATCTTCAGTCTATGGCATGTACAATTTTTATAAGCATCATGTGAATAAATTGATATTCTCACCAAATGTCTTGATCTGTGATATGATTTTATATGTGAGTTTTGAAAATGGCTTATATATACAACAAAATAGTGTGCATTTAACCAATGTAGGGTTTGTGATTTATTTTTAAATACCCTTTTTGTCTCATTTTCATTCACACAAGCATATTTAAGATGAACTGGTTTGTTGAGGTACATTTTCAGTGAGAATTGGATAACATATTTAAGATGAAAAAATGTATTAGCTGGCAAACTAAACAATATTTAAAAATAATTTTCGTGAAGTAATTTTTTTTCAATGAACTCTTTCATATAACACTTTTTGGTAGAATGCTGGAAGCCCATATTTGGGCTTTATTTTGAAGTGCAGGTACTGCAGTTTAAAGGCTTCATATTCTGTGGATGTGCTTCATATTATCTTTGAAGTGATATTATTTTATCTGTGAGGATTTGCCTTATTACAGTTTATGGGAGAGTGCCTAGGGGCACTCTCCCATAAATTGTAACTAGGAAAGGCATGTGAACAAATTTTGTTAACTATGAAACATTTAACTCTCTACCAGCTAACAAGGAGGCACTCTCCCATAAATTGTAACAAGGCAAAGACCCACGAAGAAATTTTCAGGGACAAAAATAATGTAGCACTCTACTAGTGAACAAAATAGAGCTCAAGACCCTTATTGGAATGAGCTAATGGAGGTTGTTCCCAAGCCTGAAAATAAGAAATCTGTTATCTTCAAAATGAGGTCCCAAGAAAGTGAATTTGCTGATGCCATCCCACACAGTGGGCCAGTTTATCCTCTGGGCACCTCTTTCTGTTTAGGTTTGAGACCTTGATTCAGATTGAGGTTCACAGAGGATATATTTAGTGATGCTACCCTACTATGAAGGGATGCATCACTAAATTCACTCTCTGGGGACCTCATTTTGCAGATGACAGGCTGCTTATTTTCTGGCTTGGTTGTTCCAAATGAGGGATCAAAGCTATGTTGTGAAGGCAAGACTAAAAAAAAATTGAAACAGATTTTTTAAATAGCCCTGGTCAGATATGGTTGTTGCATTAGGTAATAGATTAAACCTAAATTCGGTACTGAAATCACAAAAGCAAACAAAGAATTTTGATTGAATCGATTCGTGATTGGGTCACAATTCGGTCAAGATTATTTTTCCTGGTAATGAAGCAGCTACTTCCATCATGTTTTATTAATGAAAAGAGTCAAAAAGGGTAATCTTATTTTGTTTGTTTTGTTGCTACATTGGTTATGGGTTATTACAACAAACCATAAAGTATCGGGAGTTTAGTTCTATTTTGATTACAGTTGATTCCCTTAACCCTTTACCCAACGCAGACGATATCAAAATCTATTATTTTAAATATTTTTTTCAATTTTTCAAAAAATTTCAACAAAACTATATCATGTGACACCTTATTGGAATGAGCTCAATGAGCTCGTTCCAATGAGGGGTCACATGATATGGTTTTGTTGAAATATTTTGAAAAATTAAATTTTTTCAACTGTTCAATTTGCATATTACGCGAGCGGATGCTCTTGATTCGTTAGGTAAAGGGTTAACGCTTAACATATTGCAGAGAAATCAAAATTTATTATTTTAATTATTATTTTTCATTTTTTTTTTTAAATTCAACAAAACCATATCATGTGACCCCTTGGGGGGTCACATGATGTGGTGTTGTTGAAATTTAAAAAAAAAAAAAATTTTCAAACTGCTGAATTTGTATATTATCCATCGGACAGACTGTTTAGGTGAAGTGTTAAAAGCTTAATCCCAACATGGATAACTTTTTCTGCAACAGAACAGGTGCCCCTACTTGTAGCTTCTGGATAAGTTTTAAAGTTACATTATGAATACCTTGGCAGTTGTTTCTAGTTTCTTGTTGCTTAGAAACATCTGGAAAACCCAAGGGTGAAGACTGTCAAAAGGTGTAGCATAACTGCATACAAATCTCCAGGGCCCTTAAGTGTTAAAATCAACAGATTATCAGGAAAATATTTCTACAAAAGAATTTATGATCAGGCCATTGAAAATTTAGGTCTTAGAAAATGTTACTGCATTTAGTGCTATGATTTATGCTAGAATGAACACCTTATAACTGAAAATCTTTGCTTTTAGTAATGATATGCTTTTGTGTAATACTGTGTTACAAAGATTTAAGTGAGTCCTTTGTGGTTATTTATTTATTTATTTATTTATTTATTTATTTATTTATTTATTTATTTATTTATTTATTTATTGGGGTTTAGCAACTGTTTCAACAGCCAGGGTCACCTCGAGTCAGACAGTTTTATGAGTGGATGAAGCCAGAGTACCCAGAGAGAACACCCAAGCAGCAGCGACCAACTGTCAGACTCTCCAACATACTAACTCCACACAAGCAGGGTTAGCATTGTTGGAAGACAAGTGCACCATCGACGTGCAGTATGCCTTAGTAACAGCAACCCTGTACCCCCAGGTGGGCTATCAGGATTAAGTGCTTTGCCCAAGGACACAATGCAGTTACCCCTGGTAGGGATCGAACTGTGGACCTTTCAGCTTGAAGTTTAATGCTGTAACCACTGAGTCACTGTGCTCCCAAGCCCTTTGTGATACAAGTGCATTACCATTATAATTATAGAGCTAACAGTGGAAAGATAATGAATAACACATCTCCATGTTGAAGGAATGAAATTGTAAGCTTGCATGCTAAAAGTGCACAGCTACAGTATTGGGAATAGGCCTCCAACACTCATCAATTATTTTAAATTTGTTTAAATAAAGACAGATTGGTCCGTAACCAAGTCTGAAAATAAGCAGACTGTCATCTGCAAAATGAGGTCCCCAGAGGGTGAATTTGGTGATGCTACCCTGCACAGCAGGGTAGCATCACAAAATTTACCCTCTGTGAACCTCAGTCTGAATCAAGGTCTCAAGCCAAAACAGAAAGTTGTACCTAGAGGATAAATTGGCCCACTGTATGGAATAGCATCAGCAAATTCACCCTCTGGGGACCCCATTTTGCAAATGATAGGTTGCTTATATTCAGGCTTGTCTGTAACTCCAGTGCTTTGAATCCTAGAGAAGTTTCCAGTTTGGAGCAATAGCATAAATAAAGCGTAGTACCTAGAATGGGAAGGTCTGGCTGTTGGACACACTGCTGTTCTAGATGTACCAACCAAGTTATTGCTTATTTGCTTGTAGCAACTTCTTAGTTGGAATGGTGGCATTTGCAGGGTGTTCTATAAAGAAGTCTTTAAAACTGCATAAGAAAGAAAAAAAAGCTATACTGGTTTGGGAGCAGCTCCAGCATCTTTTCCATAGCAGTTACTCAATATAATTCACTAATATGTGGTTTTTGAAAAATTGGTTGTTATCCATTAGACTTTTGAAAACCAATAATATTGCACAATTGTGACCTTATGCAAATGCTGATATCGCTCAAACCTCTGCTGTCAAAGCATTAGCAGAAAGACCACATTTTGAATGAATGTGGTTCTAAATAGTATTATTGTTGTCCTGCATGCAGAAAAGACACCGATGAGAGATTCTAATCTGCTTTGAAAGCATTTGTTGGCTTATTTTAGGAAATATTTTGGATGGTTGAACTTGGATAGTTCAGGACAGAATAGCTACTTCTGTAGGGGGCGCGGTGGCATTGCAGTAATCAGTTCTCGTCAGATCACCAAAGTTAAGCAACGTCGAGCCTGGTTAGTCCTTGGATGGGTGACCGTCTGAGCGATCAATTTGGACTCTCACGTTGTGTCCTTGGGCAAGGCACTTAACCCCAATTGTCCACATGGGGGCACGATGACGCCATGTATTAAGGTGTACTGCACGTTGATGGTACGCATGTCTTCAAGCAATCTAACCCTGCCTGTGCTGCAGTGCAGAGTTATGATATTGGGGAGCTGGCAGCTGCTCGTCGTTGCTCAGTGGTTCCCTCCGGGTACTCCGGCTTCCTCCACCCGTTAAACTGTCACGGTCATGATTAGCCATTGTGCATAAGTATATGACCTTAAACACCAATAAATAAATAAATAACTACTTCTATAGGTCTGCTTGCAGAAACGTACGTATATCCATCCCAAATATGGCTTCCAGATGATAACTTTAGTTTAACTGAACGAAATGAAAACAAATTTTATACATAGGTTCATAACCACATAATACAGGTTGGGATTGATAGTGGGCTTGGTCAATATTTTTGGCAGAGTTATGGCCCTTTTCCAACTTAGAAGATACGTTGATAATGGTTTCCAAGTGATAACTTTACTTTGATTGATCGAAATGAAATGGAATTTTATACATTGGTTTATAACCGCATAATACAGGTTTGAATTGATATTGGGCCTGGTCCAATATTTTTTTGCAGAGATATGGCCCTTTTCTGACTTAGAAGACTGCTTTTCATGTTTGATAAAGGGTTAACCCTTTACCCAACGAATCGCCCACATCTGCCCTCGTAGTATCAAAATCAGCAGCTGAAAAAATATTATTTTTCAAAAAATTTTAACAAAACCATATCATGTGACCCCTCTTTGGAACGAGCTCGTCGAGCTCATTCCAAAGAAGGGTCACATTATATGGTTTTGTTGAAATTTTTTGAAAAAATTTAAAAAATGATATTTAAAATAATAAATTTTTGTATCGTCTGCATTGGGTAAAGGGTTAAATCATGCTTTAAATATTGTGCAGCATTATAACACGCTATACTTTATGGTTTGTTCAATATTTGACTTTGCTTTCAATATTGTTTTTATTTTAATTTATATGTTAGTTTGTCTGTTATTTTGGAAAACACAAATTATTCTTATTTGCCTCTGATTTTCTAAAAGCTCTCTGAAATATAGAAGTATCTGTCTATTGTAAGTCTGAAACTAGTTCTCATGTGCCTGTAAAATGGAAGAAAGTTGGGGCTGAGTGGATAAGTACGCTGGTTTCTCATTCCAGAGGTCCTGGGAACTATCCTTGTCATCCGCTTCTGGTGACGCCCGGCAGTGGCAAGCACGTGACACACAAAATAGACCAAATTAAATTAAAATAATTGCAGCTTTAATAAATACGGTGAATTTGAATGTTAAATGAAATAACAACACAACGTAATTACACACATATACACCTACACCACGGTACTGGCCAGTATGAAACTAATGAACACCAAATGCACTTAAAATCATTGAATAAAACTTTTGATTTTCCCCTTACATTACGGTCTGTCAATAAGCAAGTCCATACAGTCAATACATGGGTCACACACATAGGATAGAATTGTCTATCAAGACACAAAGTTTGTATGGTTAATACGTAAGGTTCCTTCACAGGATATAACTGTATTTCAGGACATAAAGTTTGTACAGTTCATATTTGGCTGTTCACACGGGACATCACTGTCTATAACTACAGTACATTACGTATCAGTGATCTCCTGTCTCATCGCATAACTACAACATCACAGTTCAGCTATATCACATCAAATTGGACTTCATATCGGCTACATGCCCGTCAATACCACACAGTACACCGCACGGAACATACTCGGTGACCAGTCAAAGACGTGACCTCATAATTGGACCCTGAAGGTTAAAATTACTAGCTACCATTCTGCGAAGGCAAAGGGTTAAACAAATTATCCCACTGATTAGTGGAGCTACGCTGACATTACTAATGCTGTATGTTACTAAACTCAATTACACGTGCAATTATGCACCAGACTAGTTAAATAGGCACAGATTTAAGAGAAATAACTCTACAAGACATGTGCACATACCATTAAAGGCACAATTAACAGTTAATACTAAAATTACGAAGTCAAGTACCATAAGGCACATCAACGAGTTTACACAACTCTTAATTATTTATGCTATATTTGATAAATAAAACCCTGAATCACACAATAACGAACTAGCAATTTAAACTCCGCAAATTACGCAAAGTTACCTCCGATCTGCAAACAACAGGCCCTCCATACAATTGCCATTCCACATCCACTGAACAGGACACGCCATACATCCACATGTTCCACTAAGCATAAACCACCTCTAATGTTACCAGATTCTCAACTCCCCCGAGAATCCTTGATTCAATACAATAATCTTAACCCTTTACCTAACGTAACGGTCCAAACCGGCCAGCGCTATTCTCAAAAATCGCCTATTAATTTTCATTATTTTTTTCATTTTTTGTCTCAAAAACATAGGTTATGACCCCTCGTTGGAACGAGCTCATCGAGCTCGTTCCAACGAGGGGTCATAACCTATGTTTTTGAGACAAAAAATGAAAAAAATGAGTTATTCAAGATTTATTTTTGCAAGTGTCGTCTGCTTTTCGGGTTAGGTAAAGGGTTAAAGTACTAGCTGTAAATGCACGCTTTCCACTGAAACACCATTCAACATTCTTTCGACACAGTCAAAGGACAACTTTTACTCTGTACATATATCCGAATTCTGACCCGAATTCATCGATGCTCATACGATAAATTAACCCTTGGCTATAACCTGACACACCAAATCTTTTACATTATACATTAATATAATTATTTAAGAATACCACAGCATAAGAATATGATAACGTGACATTATGCTCACCCTTTTGAGAAAACATAATTTTCTGCCAAACACACAGTATAATATTCGATCTGCTCAAAAAATCTGCACCCACATTCTCGCTACCTGGAATTGCTATAATTCTGAAGCAATACGGTTGCAAAAGCAACGCCCATTTCATCAAGCGTGCATTTGCTACTTTACATTTCTGTAAATGTTGAAGCGGCGCATGGTCTGTTTCTAAAATAAACTCTTTACCGTAAGGTATCTATTAAACTTTTGTACTGCCCACACAATTGCTAAACACTCTTTCTATCGTAGCATACGAACTCTTGCTACCTCTCAACTTTCTGCTCGCATACGCAACTGGCATTTTGATACCTACCTCCTCTTGTAACAACTCAGCTCCTAGACCTCTATCAGAAGCATCTGTTCGTAGAATAAATCATTTCGATATATCTGGCAATTTAAGCACTGGGGGATTCGACAATGCACACTTCAATTTTTGAAATGCTACCTCTTGAGGCTCACCCCAAACGACATGATTAGGTCACCCCTTTTTTAGTGAGATCAGTCAAAGGACTGGCAACCTCAGAACAATTAGGAATGAAACGCCTATAAAATTCTACGAGACCCAAAAAACTTTTTTATCTGCTTCTTTGTCTTCAGAATAGGAGCGTCTTGCACAGCTTTTACCTTTTCAACACCTGGTTTAATCCTCTCTTCAGCCACAATGTGCGCCAGATACTCCAAGCTTTTGTAACCAGGGTAACACTTACTGGGTTTAGCAGTGAGATTACACTCTCTCAATCCTTGCCAGGAAAAGTTCTCAAAAGGTCTGAAAACTCTCCAGTAGCATCACTTTTAGAGTTCATGATATCTTGTCATACCCTCCTATTGGGTGGGGGCATGAAACTGCTGTACCCTCTTTGGAGAGAGAGCACCCTCTGTTCAGGTTAAAGATGCCTATTTGAGAATAGTAGAATAGTTCTGCCACGTGTTGACACACAATTCAGTGAGAAATTACTGCTCTGCACGTGCTGAGTGAATGGAATACAGTACGCGACGGAATACATTGGAAACCTAGAGTTTTTTAACAACAGTTTTCCGTTTCACAAATGTAGCCAACTTTCTTCTAGCCACTGATTTTACCTCTGAACTGATAATAGAAGAAGTTCATGTTAATTAAATGGAGAAAATTTTCATAAATTATCTACTAGAAATTTGTGGGAAAACATGCACTATCCATCAGAAGTGGACAGTTAAGTTAAAATATTGAGCCAATAAGAAAGTGCAATTAGCTAGTGCTCAATTATGTAGCAAACTTCGTAGCACAGCATTAACTGGTAGAGTGCTAGAAGCCACTATCAGGGCTTTAATATGAAGAGCACGTATCTCAGCCTGAACGGGTCATATTCTGTGGATGTGCTTCATATTACTTTA